>JARQOD010000006.1:301316844-301361488 GCA_033576555.1 Oophaga sylvatica
CCCTCCAGCCAATGTCTCCACTCTTCAAAAGCCCACTTCATGGCCAATAACTCCCGATTACCCACGTCATAATTACGTTCAGTAGGAGAAAATTTTAGAGAGAAAAAGGCACAAGGGTTACTTTAGAGGTCTCTGGATCTTTTTGGGACAAAACGGCACCTGCCCCAATTTCAGAGGCATCAACCTCCCACCTGAAATGGCAGAGAAACATCAGGCTGCCGTAGAACAGGAGCAGAAGTGAATCTCTGCTTAAACCTGAAATGCAGAGACTGCCTCAGGAGGCCAATTCACCACACAGAACCCTTTTGGTCAAATCATTAATGGTTTAACAATAACCGAGAAATTACCAATAAATTTACGATAAAAATTGGCAAAACCCAAAAATCTTTGAAGAGCCTTTAATGAAGTAGGTGGACCCAATCACAGATGGCCTGAACCTTGACCGGGTCCATTTCAATAACAGATGGGGACAAAATAATCCCAGAAATGAATCCTCTGTACGCCAAAAAGACACTTTGATCCCTTCACATACAGAGCATTCTCTCTCAAAATCTGGAATAACAGTTCGAACATGTTTCACATGAGAGTCCCAGTCATTAGAAAAAAATCAAGATATCATCCAAATAAACAATCAGAAATTTTACCACAAAATCCCTGAAAATGTCATTCATGAAGGACTGGAAGACAGAAGGAGCATTAGTGAGCCCAAAGGCATCATAAGGTACTCAAAATGCCCCTCAGGGGTATTGAATGCCGTCTTCCATTCATCCCCGTGCTTAAATGCGAATAAGGTTATATGCCCCCCTGAGGTCAAGCTTGGTAAACCAAGTAGCGTTTTTTCACCCTGGAAAACAGGTCAAAATCAAGGGTAACGGGTATTGATATTTCACAGAAAATATTGTTCAAAAGACGATAAATCAATACACGGCCTTAATGAACCATCCTTTTTGGCCACAAAGAAAAAACCGGCACCTAAGGGTGAAGAGGATGGTCCTGAATATGACCCTTCTCCAATGACTCCTTGATATAAGACCGCATAGCTCTTGTTCAGGTACAGACAAGTTAAAAAGACGACCTTTAGGGAATTTACTACCAGGCACTAATTCAATAGCGCAGTCATAGCTCCTATGGGAGGTAAGGATGCAGATTTACTTTCGCTAAATACATCAAAAAATCAAACAAAAAGTCAGGAACATCCTGAGCCTGGGGGAGGCAGAAAAAACAGGAGTGTGGTATTAACACATTGGCAGCCCCAACTGGTTACAGACACAGATTTCCAATCCAAAACGGGATTAGAGACTATAACCAAGGAAACCCAGTACGATAATATCATGCAGATTATACAGAACCAAAAATTTGCAGCACTCTTGATGATCAGGTTCAACCCTCATTATCACCTGAGTAGAGAACTGAGGTTATTCTCAGCCAAAGGGTAGAATCGATCCCCAGTAGGGGAATAGACTTCTGTAGGGGTATCAAGGGAAACCCACAACGTTTAGCAAAATCATAATCCATCAGGTTAATAGCTGCCTCCAGAATCAACGAAAGCCTGAGCAGAAAATGAGGACAGAGAGCATATCAGAGTGTCAGTTAATAAAAACTTAGTCTGAAACACTACCCAAGACAACTGAGCGTGCAAAACGTCTTCCCCGCTTAGGGCAGACTGAAATAGCATGAGAGGCATCACCACAGTAGAAACATAACCCATTGCGCTTTTCGAAACTCATGACGCTGTGCCCCAGACACCACTCTATCACACTGCATGGATTCAGAAGCAGGTTCACAAGGCAACACTATTCCACGCATACTTCTCCGCTCACGCAAACGTCTGTCAATTTGAATCGCTAATGACATAGAATCATTGAGACCAAAGGGGACAGGGAATCCCACCATAACATCCTTTACATTAATCTGACAGACCCTTCCGAAAAAGGCCGCCAAAGCGTCGTCATTCCACTTGGTCAGGACAGCCCACCTACGGAATCTCTGACAGTATAACTCAGCGTCATCAAGCCCCTGATTTAATGCCAACAAGGCTTTTTCAGCTTGATCAGTGACATTAGGCTCATCGTACAATAACCCCAAAGCCTGAAAAAATGCATCAACATCACTCAAAACAGGATCCCCAGGTGTCAGGGAAAAAGCCCCAATCCTGAGGATCGCCGCGCAGGAGAGCGATGACAATTTGAACCTGCTGCGCTGCGTTCCCTGAGGACTTAGATTTTAAGGCAAAAAACAATTTACAATTATTTTTGAAATTCTGAAACTTTGCTCGATCCCCTAAAAAACAAATCTGGCATGGGAATCCTAGGTTCCACAACAGGCAACCTAGCAAGATATGCAGCAATACTCTGAACCTCAGTGGCAAGCTGATCCACACGGCCAGACAACTGTGCAAACTCCATTGAGAGAAAAAAAAACCTCCCCAGCACCCAGAGATACAGAGGAAAAAAAAAAAAATGCAACAAACAGAAAAATATCTCTGACAACTCTGACAACCGTTTTTTCTTTCACAAATTTTTTCCCTTCGTGAGTACCATTGTAAGGTTCTATGTATATAATCCTGAAACTCAGTTTGTTCGTCAGCCATTTTACTTTCTGTCTTGCTGCAGCTATCTTGCCCTCAGTCAAAATGGAGTTTCCAGCTTGCATGTTCCCGCCCTGATTCTCTCCTTTGCTTCTTAAGCAGCCACAGCTGAGCAATCAGTGCTTCAGAATCTAGCCTGCAGTGAACCTGTGACTTGACTCCTGTAAGCCTTGGACCTTGTACTCCAGCTATTCCTAAATGAGGAACTCTGAAGCACTTGTGGACTCTGAACCCTGCTCTTTGAAAGACCCACGTTTGCATGGACTTACGGTAACAGAGAAGAAGACCTGAATCTGTATTGGAGAGTGATTGCTGAGCTTGGATTACTCTGGCCTGCTGTGTCTCCTGTTTCTGTGTCTGCAAACTGTGTGACTAATTTCTGCCAACTTGTATGAAGTAATACAGGACTTTTCTATATCAAACCTGTGACTCCTGTGTTTTCATCGCACCCAAGCACAAGACGCTATATGAACTGTACTACATACATTACAACCATAACAATTTTAAATTTTGGGCCGGTGATACTGTTATGTTTCGGTAGCTGAGGAGTGCAGGCAAAAAAGGAAATACACCAGAGCAGTTGGAATCTATGAGATTGCAGTACCCTGACTAACCACCACAACTAGAGGCAGCCGTGAGCGTTCCTACGTTGGTCCTAAAAGCCTCGTCACAGCCTGAGAAACAACTACACCTAAAGATAAATAATAGGAAAGCTATCTGCCCCGGAGCAGAACCCCAAAGATAATAGAAAGCCCCCAAACATGTAATGGGGTTAGACAAGAAGAAATACTGACACATACAGAAAAGAGTATGAGCAAACGTTGGGGCCCAAACTAACTAAATAGAAAAGGATAGGAAGGGTACTTACTGCAATCCCAGAAAACCCTGAAAAGCACCAACTCTACTAATTTCAAAAACACCTGAGATCACACGACCTCTACCACCTAAATTAGTTCTCTGGTGTAACAAAATCAAAACAGCAGCCACTGAAAAAACTGGAAAAAGCAAAAGTACAAACATCAGTGGCTGAACTAAACTGAGAGGGCAAAAGCCCCCGGAGGGGACCCTGAAGGCCCCCACAGAAGTGCAGGACAAAATGCAAAAATCAAGCACAAAAACAAAAAGAAGAAAATGTCTTATCTGTTAGCAGGAGATGCAGACACGACACAGCAGGCTACAAGGGAAACAGGATTCAAGGATAGAGACCAGAACAATTGATCACCGGCAACCCTGATGGGAAGGTGACTC
Source organism: Oophaga sylvatica (assembly GCA_033576555.1). Classification (NCBI taxonomy): domain Eukaryota; kingdom Metazoa; phylum Chordata; class Amphibia; order Anura; family Dendrobatidae; genus Oophaga; species Oophaga sylvatica. The sequence goes on from JARQOD010000006.1 coordinate 301,320,680, forward strand.
CCTTATATAAGACCAGTCAGTAACACCTGATTCCCAATCCTCACAATCTTCACAATCTTCACTGGACAGACCAGCACCGCTTGTAACCACCAGAGGGAGCCTCTGCTCAGAACTCATCCCAAGCCCACTCACAACAGCAGTGTATATATATATATGGAGTCAGGATGGAGGCGGTAACACTGATGAAGAAGGACTGAGTCTTTGAAATGCGTCGGTTAGCTTTTGGCCTCCCAGACGCTCCTTACCAGTAGTGACGTCACACACTGTCAGTACTGTCGGCCATTTTTTCCTCCCTCGCTGAGTAACCAGGAACGCTGCCGGCCTTGGTGCCCCTGGCTCTGCGTGGCTGCTTCGGATCCCATTCCACAACACACTGGGGTGCTACATCCTGTGCAGCCCACCATCCTCCCACATACCAGGCGGTCCAGGATTGGAGACCAGGGAACACTGCAGTCTACAAGCATGGTAAGCACAAAACCGCATCGGCAGCAGGAATGTATTATGTACACATGTGTCTAGTATTTGAGTACTGAGTTTATTAGTTATCAGGCTTATGAAGTCAGGGCGTTTGTGTAGCTGCTCACATAATGTGCACTGATGAGCACCCCATTGAGATAAGCACCCTATACACTCCTAAACATTGTATATATATATTTTACCGTCGGTCTTGATGCAACACGGCTGACATCCACGGATAACTTATAACCTAAGTGGCACCTTCTAAATGCATTCCTGCCCTTTGTTCCCCTATGTTTAGTCTGGGGGAGTTTCCACCCACTAAAGGGATACCAATTAAGTCCCTACTCAGACCATTGACTTGGCAGCACAGCATCTTTTTATTTCAACGAAGTGCGAAGTTGTATGTTTTAAGCATAAACTTATAATGGATGAAATCGTCTGTCAGTTTCGATTTTCTCCACAGACATTCAGCACACCTGGATTACCACTGGAGAAAATGTGTTTGCATAGTTTGCTAGGGTTTTCGCTGTTTGTTTTGAGGTGTCTTAAATGTAGGCAGAGCTTTATTCAGGGCAAATTGCACTTTGCAATGTTTCATTAAAATGTTTCAGTGCCGAGTCAGGACATGAGAGGAAGGAGATTGGGGCCAATGATGACTGCAAATTCTAAATAAGTTTCTGGGTGTTAATAGCACATATATTCTACAAGTGTGTAAAGTTTGGGTGTCTGGAGATGAGACCGTCCAGGCTGGAAACCATAACTAGGGGTGAAGTCATAGAGGTTACCGCAGGTCACTGAGGCTGCATTTCCACCGGTACTTCACTGTGAGTCGGGACCATGAAATGCGGTGGTGTGTGCTCAGTGAAGTGCAGGTGACCTCAGTGACCTGAGGTAACCTCGATGATGTCATCGCTAGCGACTGAAGTTGCGCTCGCAGCACCTGATTCTCCCATGGTTTTCAGGCTGGACAGTCTTATCATGCAACATATTGCAGACTTGGATTACACCTTCACTTGGAACAGGTAAGGGATATGATTGTTTATTATATTTATTTTTTTAAGAGGACAAGGGCTTCAATGGAATGGGTGTAAGGTGAGAATCATTATTGTATATTATTTTCAGTTTTTAAAAGAAGACAAGGGTTTCAATGGAATGGGCGTAAGGTGAGTATAACTGTACTTTTTTATTCTTATTTAAAAAAAGAAGTCAGTGTCTTTCAAATAAAGTATTTTGTTCTGGATGTGTCTTCTTGCAATCTTACTCTGGGCTTAGTAGGTACCTCTCCATTACTATCCTGTGGGCTTAATGTCAGAGGCCATAAAACAGCTGGCATCAGTCCCGCAAACATTACCGCACTTACCACTGTACCAAGGCAAGTGAGAAGAGCAGGCAAAGTGACAGAATTGGCGCATCTAAAAAATGCATATTTTCTGGGGCTGCTGCTATTTTTAGGCTGGGGTGGCAATATCCATGGCCTTTTACCAGCCTGAGAATACCAGCCCCAGTTGTCTGTTTTAGCTTGACTGGTTGTCAAAAATGAAAAGGACCCAACGCCGTTTTTTTAAATTATTTATTAATTAAATAAGAAATCTGACAGCTGAGGGTTGCAGCCCGCAGTTGTCAATTTTGCCTGCACTGTTTATCAAAAATTGAAGAGACCCACATTTTTTTTAAATTTATTTATAGTACAGGCGCTGACTGATGAATACTCCCATGAGCAGCACCTGCTCTCTCTGTTATCAGTGACAGCAGGTATTGGCTGACGGGATCATCAGCCAACTTTCTCATCAGCCAATCACTGTGACTGGCGGTAAACTTTTTATCTCCGGTCACCAGGGCAGGTTCCAGGTTTTCGTGGGCCCCGGCGAAAGAGTCTTAGTGGGTTCCTTTAACACATACCACAATTCATGATGCACAGATACAGCAAAAAAATATAGGTATAGCACATTGCCAAAGATTTAATTTCTTACATTACATGAATGATATCTATTGTAAATTCTACAATAAATCAGAAATTGGACAGTATAATCCTCCTTACAGTATTATGGGCACCACATAGTGATCCATACAGAATAATGAGCCCCATATATTGCTCCATACAGAATAATGGACCCCATATAATGCTCAATACAGTATACTGAGCCTCATATAATGCTCCATACAGTATAATGAGCCCATATAATGCTCCTTACAGTATTATGGGCATCATATTGCTCTATACAGAATCATGGACCCCATAATTTGGTCCATACAGAATAATGAGCCCTATATGTTGCTCCATACAGAATAATGAGCCACATATGTTGTTCCATGCAGAATAATGAGCCCCATATATTGCTCCATACAGTATATAATAGGCCCCATATATTGCTCCATACAGAATAATGGACCCCATATAATGCTCCATACTGTATAATGGGCCCAATATATTGCTCCATACAGTATATAATAGGCCCCATATATTGCTCCCTAAAGAAAAATGAGACCCATGTATTGCTCAATACTTAAAGGGGCCCATATAATGTTCCATGCAGTATATGATGGACTCCATATAATGCTCCAGTATATGATGGGCCCATATAATGATCCATATATAATTGGCCCCATATATGATGCTCCAGTGTATAATGGGCCCCATATACGATGCTTCAGTGTATAATGGGCCTCATACCAGTGTATGATGGTCCCTATGTATAATGCTCCAAACATAAAAACAAATAATATGAAATACTCACCTCTCCTTGCTGCTCTTCTCCGGACTCTTCAGCGTCGCCATCTTCCAGCTCTCTGCACTGTGACTATTCAGGCAGAGAGCGCACAGAGGTGACGTCATAGCGTCCTCTGACCTGAATGTCACAGTCAGAAGACGTCACAGTGATGGAACGGGAAGAGAAAAGTATCACAAATGACAGGGCCCTGAGCAAGCAAGGGGACCCACTCATGGGATCGGCACTGGCACAGACACCGGGCCCCATAGCGTGCCGATGTCCCTGATGTCGAGTGAGCCCCCCAGCCTGCTCAGGGCCCCGGCACCTGCCCAGGTGCGCCGGGTGCTGACGCCAGCCCTGCCGGTCACAGATGCTGGCTCACAGTGTCATCTTACATCGTGGAAACAGCTCTCTTACCATGGTAATAATCATACTGCTGATCAGAGCCATCAGTGTTACTCGTGTTGTCAAGCAGATGTCAGCATGGGAAACAATATTCGGGGTGCTGAAACCGAACAGTAATAATAGGTGTTCAGAACGTACTTCGAAACTTTACTGTTTGAGTTCACCCATCTCTATCCATAATTAAAAGAGAAGGAACATGAAGGAAGGCTTAACAAAATCTGACTGTAAAATTATTGCATTTTAAATTGTAGTGTAATATGGTATTTTGATGAGATTTGTTTCTTCAACATTTCACCGGGTCTCTAAGTAATTTAGGGAATAAAATGTTTTTCCAATAAAGAAAAGCTCAAGTTATTTTATCATTTAATAAAGTCCATGAAAAATGTTATTTTGTTTAAGAAAATAATTATACTGAAAACGTACAGCGGATGTCACCTAGACTACTATATCCAAGAGTAGTAGCTGTAGTTTGTGTTCTAATTGGTTCAAACCTTACACCTTGTCAAAGTGTTTCCACTCAGAAAACTAGTTCAGCAAAAATCAATAATTTAGAATATCTGTCACTCTAAGTCCTTCTCTGCAATACTTTTTTCAAGTAATATCCCTCTTTCACTCAGAATACATTATTTTGCCCATTTTTAAATTGATAGCATCACCATATTGAACCTATATTTCTTATAAATTTCTTATTTTTTATTTAAAAAAACACAAAAGAATTAATAAATTGGAATCACAGAATAAAATATAGCTCTATTTAAGATTTTGAAGTTATACACTTGAATATTTATCCATTCTGCAATCTAAGACTAGCATCCTCCATAATCTGAACCTCACATTTCCTTCTCCAATACTTTTCTCATGCTGCTCCAGTTTACTGGAACACACTACTCAAAAAAAATCAGATTAATATCTAGTCCTCAAATTTTTAAGCATTCTTTAACCCCTTCACCCCCAAGGGTGGTTTGCACGTTAATGACCGGGCCAATTTTTACAATTCTGACCACTGTCTCTTTATGAGGTTATAACTCTGGAACGCTTCAACGGATCTTCGCGATTCTGAGTTTGTTTTCTCGTGACATATTGTACTTCATGTTAGTGGTAAAATTTCTTCGATATAACTTGCGTTTATTTTTGAAAAAAATGCAAATATGTCAAAAATTTTTAAAATTTTGCAATTTTCAAACTTTGAATTTTTATTCCCTTAAAACAGAGAAATATATCACACAAAATAGTTAAGAAATAACATTTCCCACATGTCTACTTTACATCAGCACAATTTTGGAACCAAAATTTTTTTTTGCTAGGAAGTTATAAGGGTTAAAAGTTGACCAGCGATTTCTCATTTTTACAGCAAAATTTACAAAGCCATTTTTTTTAGGGACCACCTCACATTTGAAGTCACATTGAGGGGTCTATATGGCAGAAAAAACCCAAAAGTGACACTATTCTAAAAACTGCACCCCTCAAGGTACTCAAAACCACATTCAAGAAGTTTATTAACCCTTCAGGTGCTTCACAGTAACTAAAGCAACGTGGAAGGAAAAAATGAATATTTTACTTTTTAGCCACAAAAATTATCTTTTACAAACTTTTTTTATTTTCACAAGGGTAAAAGGAGAAAATGGACAGATAAGGTTGTTATGCAATTTCTCCTGAGTACGCCAATACCCCATATGTGGGGGAAAACCACTGTTTGGGCACACGGCAGAGCTCGTAAGGGAAGGAGCGACGTTTGACTTTTTCAAACTAAAATTGGCTGGAATTTAGATTGGATACCATGTCGCGTTTGGAGAGCCCCTGATGCACCTAAATAGTGGAAACCCCCCACAAGTGACACCATTTTGGAAACTAGACCCCCTAAGGTACTTATCTAGATCTGTTGTGAGCACTTTGAACCCTCAAGTGTTTCACAAAAGTTTATAAAGCCTGGGTGTGAAAAAAAAAAAATCAATTTTCCACAAAAATGATTTTTTAGTCCCAAATTTTTGAATTTTCCCAAGGAAATTGGACCCCAAAAGTTGTTGTCCAATTTGTCCTGAGTACGCTGATACCCCATATGTGGGGGGGGGAAACTGTTTGGGCGCACGGCAGGGCTTGGAAAGGAAGTAGTAACGTTTTGGAATGCAGACGTTAATGGGGGTCATGTTCCGTTTGCAGTGCCCCAGATGAGCCTAAACAGTGGAAACCCCCACAAGTGACCCCATTTTGGAAACTAGACCCCCTAAGGAACTTATCTAGATCTTTGGTGAGCACTTTGAACCCCCAAGTGCTTCACACAAGTTTATAATGCCCGGGCATGAAAATAAAAAATCCTATTTTTTTCCCACAAAAATTATCTTTTAGTCACTAATTTTTTATTTTCCCAAGGGTAACAGGAGAAATTGGACCACATAAGTTGTTGTACAATTTGTCCTGAGTACGCTGATACCCCATATGTGGGGGGAACCACTGTTTGAGCGCACGGCAGAGCTCGGAATGGAAGGAGCACCATTTGACTTTTTCCAACCAAAATTGGCTGGAATTGAGTTTGGATGCCATGTTGCATTTGGAGAGCCCCTGATGTGCCTAAACAGTGGAAACCCCCCACAAATGACCCCATTTGGGAAACTAGACCCCCTAAGGAACTTATCTAGATTTTTGATGAGCAATTTGAACCCCCAAGTGCTTCACACAAGTTTATAACGTAGAGCCGTAAAATTTAAAATCATATTTTTTCCACAAAAATGATCTTTTCACCCCAATTTTTATTTTTCCAAGGGTAACAAGACTCCAAAAGTTATTGTGCAATTTGTACTGAGTGCGCTGATACCCCATATGTGGGGGTAAACCACTGTTTGGGTGCATGGCAGAGTTTGGAAGGGAAGGAGCGCCGTCTGACTTTTTCAACGCAGAATTGGCTGGACGGCATGTCGTGTTTGGAGAGCCCCTGATGCGCCTAAACAGTGGAAACCCCCCACAAGTGACCCCATTTTGGAAAATAGACCCCACAAGGAACTTATCTAGATGTGTGGTGAGCACTTTGAACCCCGAAGTGCTTCACAGAAGTTTATAACGCACAGCCGTAAAAATAAAAAATCTTTTTTTTTTTTTGCAAAAATGATTTTTTCGACCCAATATTTTATTTTTACAAGGGTAACAGGAGAAATTGGACCCCAAAAGTTGTTGCCCAATTTGTCCTGAGTACGCTGATACCCAATATGTGGGAGAAAACTACTGTATGGGTACACGTTGGGGCTCGGAAGGGAAGTAGAGACGTTTTGGATTGCAGACTTTGATGGAATGGTCTGGGGGCGTCATGTCGCATTTGGAGAGCCCCTGATGCGCCTAAACAGTGGAAATCCCCAACAAGTGACCCCATTTTGGAAAATAGACCCCACAAGGAACTTATCTAGGTGTGTGGTGAGCGCTATGAAGCCCCAAGTGCTTCACAGAAGTTTATAATGTACAGCCGTAAAAACAAAAAAATAATTTTTTTTGTACAAAAATGATATTTTCGCCCTCAGTTTTTTATTTTCCCAAGGGTAACAGAAGAAATAGGACAAACTGCACAATAACTCTTGGGGTCCAGAGTACGCTGATACCCCATATGTGGGGATAAACTACGGTTTGAGCCATGGCAGAGCTCAGAAGTGAAGGAGCACCGTTTGACTTTTTCAACGTAGAATTGGCTGGAATTGAGATCAGACGCCATGTCACATTTGGAGAGCCCCTGATGTGCCTAAACAGCGGAAACCCCCCAATTCTAACTCCAACCCTAACCCCAACACACCCCTAACCCTGGTCCCAACCCTAACCACAAACCTAACCCTAACACACCCTTAATCCCAACCCTAACCCTAATCCTAACTTTAGCGCCAACCCTAACCCTAACTTTAGCCGCAACCCTAACCCTAACCCTAATGGGAAAATGGAAATAAATACATTTTTTAATTTTATTATTTTTCCCTAACTAAGGGGGTGATAAAGGGGGGTTTGATTTACTATTTATAGCAGGTTTTTATGATTGGCAGCTGTCACGCTAAAAGACGCTTTTTATTGCAAAAATAGTTTTTTGCATTGCCACATTTTGAGAGCTATAATTTTTGCATATTTTGGCCCACAGAGTCATGTGAGGTCTTATTTTTTGCGGGACGAGGTGACGTTTTTATTTGTACCATTTTTGAGCAGGTGACATTTTTTGATCGCTTTTTATTTCGATTTTTGGGAGGTTAGAATGAACAAAAATCAGCAATTCATGAATTTCTTTTGGGGGAGGCGTTTTTATTGTTCCGCGTGTGGTAAAATTGATAAAGCAGTTTTATTCTTCGGGTCAGTACGATTACGGCGATACCTCATTTATATCATTTTTTTATGTTATGGCGCTTTTATAGAATAAAAACAATTTTATATAAAAAATAATTATTTTTGCATCGCTTTATTCTGCGAGCTATAACTTTTTTATTTTTTCGCTGATGATGCTGTATGGCAGCTCGTTTATTGCGGGACAAGATGACGCTTTCAGCGGTACCATGTTTATTTATATCGGTCTTTTTGATCGCGCGTTATTCCACTTTTTGTTCGGCGGTATGATGATAAAGCATTGATTTTTTGCTTCGTTTTTTTTTTTTTTTTTAAGGGGTTCACTAAAGGGGTTAACTAGTGAGACAGTTTTATAGGGGGGGTCATTACGGACGCGGCGATACCAAATATGTGTACTTTTATTGTTTTGTTTTTTTTTATTTACAGGAAGAAATGAATTTATTGGGGAATATTTTTTTTTTTTTTTTTATTTATTTTGGATTTTTTTTTATAACATGTTTATTTTTATTTTTTAACTTTTTTACTTTGTCCCAGGGTGGGACATCACTGTATTTTATCAAATCGCTGGTGTGACAGTGTGCACAGCACACTGTCACACCAGCGATCGCTCAGGCAGTGCAGCAGGCTTCTCAGTGCCTGCTCTCAGCAGGCACTGAGGAAGCCGCCTCCCTCCAGGACCCCGGAGCCATCTTGGATCCGGGTCCTGGGAGGGAGGAAGCCCTCAGAACAGCGCGATCACATCGCGCTGGTCTGAGGGTCTCAGGGGGGCGCGCAGGGAGCCCCCACCCTGCGCGATCCTCCCCTGTGCCCCCAGTACACCGCGATCATGTTTGATCGCGGTGTGCTAGGGGTTAATGTGCCGGGAGCGGTCCGTGACCGCTCCTGACACACAGTCACGGGTGTCAGCTGTGATAATCAGCTGACACCCGGCGGCGATTAGCTGCGCTCCCCTCAGGAGCGCAGCTGATCGCCTATGACGTACTATCCCGTCCATGGGCAGAATGGCACAGGTTTTATGGACGGGATAGTACGTCTAATGTCAGAGAGGGGTTAAAAACAAATCCTTTTAGACAAGCCTATTACCTTACTTCACTAGTTTAATTTTTTCCTGTTCCCCCTTTCTATGTTTACCTAAGAACCTGGTCCTTCCTATTCATCTGTCTCCACTTTTTACATGCACCAATAGCACTTGGCAACTGTACTTACAATGATGGCTGGACCATACATGACAAGCACTTTTACCTATTGTGTCCCCCTCATTTTATTATAGATTGTAAGCTTGTCACCAGGCCTTTACTCCTGCCTCTAACAGTTGAACTATGTGTTAATCAGCAATGTATTTGTTGTCTGTACATGTCCCCACTTAATTGTAAAGTGCAGGGGAATATGTCACAGCTATATAAATAAAATTATTATTAACATCTGTGCTTCCTTTGGCAGTAGCAACTGCAATGAAAGGATTATAAATAGTTTTTATTGTTTTTTTCATCAATGTGTAGTTTGGCTTATTCTTTTATGAAAACTTATTTAATTTAGCTCCATTCTATGTTTTTTTCTGCATGAACTGCCTATAAAAGTTCTTGTGTGAGCATTAAATGGGATTCAAGTTACATCTTTGACTTGGCCATTCGCAAATTTTAACTCTGTATCTTTTGAATCTTTTATTAGAATGTTTTAAAATGTTGCAGAAATAGGCTAAAAGGATATAGCACTATCAGTACACAGCCAACAATGAAAAAATGTTAATATGTTATTATTATTATTACTATTAAATGAAAAAAGTTAAATCACCAAAAAATAAATATTTAAAAATCTGAAAAAAAATGAAAATTTTGTTTGGAAAAATTAGGGCTATAGGGGAACAGAAGGAGTACACATAAACCATAGATTGGGTGGGCTAGTATGCCCTAGAATTCCCTAAGGGATGCCCTTAGTTTCTATGGTATGGAGCCCCCACTACATGGCGGCTAGCACTAATAACACTAATATACCCTTAACCTATGGCAGGATTCCTGTCAGGGCCACTTGATAAAAACACATGCCATAAGGAAACAGCCTTACCAAAACCTGTCAGATGACAAATTCACTAGCAGGATACAGCAAGTCCACACTGATAAAGGCAGGGGCAGCACAGGTGAAAACTACTGAGAGAAACAGCCACCCGCACACCTACCAGATCATGGAGGGGTTGGCTGCCTAGTAGAAAAAATGCGCACAATTGAGGCTTGCGCAGAACGCCAGTCGCATTGGTATATGTGATGCAAAGTATCTGGCTTACAGCCTATTGATGACGCCCATAATATTATCAGGCGGGCTGCCCAGCACTATATACATGCATCCCACAGAGATGATAACATTATGGGCGCCATCAATAGGCTGTAAGCAAGACACTTTGCATCACAAATACCTGTGTGACTGGCATTTTTTACTCTCTAAATCTCCAGTGGTGGCTACATTTTATGCTTTGCCCAAAATCCACAAGGGTGTGACCCCCCTTAATGGATGATCCATCGCTTTAGCGATTGAGTCTCTCTATCAGAACTTCAGAATCTATCTGGACAGACTCCTGTGACCCTTTGTGATGGCCCTTTGTGACGGCCCTTTCCTCATACCTGAGGGATACCACTGATCTTCTCAATAAACTGGAGGGCATACAGGTCCTTCTCAAAAAAATAGCATATAGTGCAAAATTTCATTATTTTCCATAATGTAATGATTACAATTAAACTTTCATATATTTTAGAATCATTACACACCAACTGAAATTTGTCAGGTCTTTTATTGTTTTAATACTGATGATTTTGGCATACAACTCCTGATAAAAAACCTGTCTCAAAAAATTAACATAGTTCAACCGTCCAATAAAATAAAAGTGTTTTTTAAAAACAAACAAAAAAACATCAAATAATAAAGTTCAGTTATGCACTCAATACTTGGTCGGGAATCCTTTTGCAGAAATGACTGCTTCAATGCGGCGTGGCATGGAGGCTATCAGCCTGTGACACTGCTGAGGTGTTATGGAGGCCCAGGATGCTTCGATAGCGGCCTTAAGCTCATCCAGAGTGTTGGGTCTTGCGTCTCTCAACTTTCTCTTCACAATATCCCACAGATTCTCTATGGGGTTCAGGTCAGGAGAGTTGGCAGGCCAATTGAGCACAGTAATACCATGGTCAGTAAACCATTTACCAGTGGTTTTGGCACTGTGAGCAGGTGCCAGGTCGTGCTGAAAAATGAAATCTTCATCTCCATAAAGCATTTCAGCCGATGGAAGCATGAAGTGCTCCAAAATCTCCTGATAGCTAGCTGCATTGACCCTGCCCTTGATGAAACACAGTGGACCAACACCAGCAGCTGACATGGCACCCCACACCATCACTGACTGTGGGTACTTGACACTGACTTCAGGCATTTTGGCATTTCCTTCTCCCCAGTCTTCCTCCAGACTCTGGCACCTTGATTTCCGAATGACATGCAAAATTTGCTTTCATCAGAAAAAAGTACTTGGGACCACTTAGCAACAGTCCAGTGCTGCTTCTCTGTAGCCCAGGTCAGGCGCTTCTGCCGCTGTTTATGGTTCAAAAGTGGCTTTACCTGGGGAATGCGGCACCTGTAGCCCATTTCCTGCACACGCCTGTGCACGGTGGCTCTGGATGTTTCTACACCAGACTCAGTCCACTGCTTCCTCAGGTCCCCCAAGGTCTGGAATCGGTCCTTCTCCACAATCTTCCTCAGGGTCCGGTCACCTCTTCTCGTTGTACAGCGTTTTCTGCCACATTGTTTCCTTTCAACAGACTTCCCATTGAGGTGTGTGATGAACGGGCACACAGTCCGCCACACGGTAGCCCGGGGGTCACGGCTTGTGATCCCACCGCTGCCACCACATGTGATGGGACGTGCACACACACGACGGCTGCTGCCGTCCGACCCAGTAAACTGCAGGGATTTATAACTATCCCACTTCCACTTAGGAACTTGCAGCTCTCTGGCGCCCCCCTTACCCTCAGGTCAGTCAGGGAACTGCACCTAGGATAATTAGTCGCCAGACGGGTCACTTGGATGTGTGCTGGCTATTGGGCACGCTGCAGTGAGGGAATTATAATTACTCCTGGCTGCAGCCAGGCAGTACCCTTATAAACCCCGCTGCGTCACTGCCAGCGTCACCCAATAGATTAACACTTTACACCCCTTTCTTTTAGCTGCCACCAGCTACGGCTTTTGATGAACAATTCATCAAGAGGGTCCGTAGCAACCCCAAAACAGTAGCGTAGTGCGTCAGGCACGTGCAAATTCGTTTATAGAGCAGGAGAAACAAACTAATAAACTTATAGGTTTATTCCTTAAAAAAAATCAGGCAGTGCTTATATCATATAAAAAGATGTAACAAACTGAGACAATATAGTTATGTACCGATGCAGTTATAAAATAAAATGGGATTAAGAATGAAAGATAACTCACATGATAGTTAGATCATATACAGGCAAGCCAGGCTGGGGGAAGGAGCCACACGTCATAGTTCATTGGGAGATCTCTTACTCAGCACATCCCAGCAGAAAGACTCCCTCATGAACTTCACTGTAAGACTTATGCATGTCAGCTTCTGACCTCACAAAAAGGGCTGGTCCTCTAGCCACCTCCCCTGGCTGCAAGCTATGGTTTGAGCTCTGCGATATCATAAGGTTCATAACTCGGCGGGGAACTCTAGCAGAATAACGGCAGACCTATCAATGATCTTGCTTTGAAATAATGGTTCAAATGAACCCAAACTTGGGTGACATAGCTCATGGGGCACCCGAGAATTCCATTTCTCGGCTCTGTTGGAGTTACGGGTTCACCGGTACCACGGGAACGATGCCCGTCGGCGCATGGTTCAACACAGTGACGTTCGTGTTTCTAGCGAATGCTCCCACCGTGTTATTAACAAAAAAGAATGAATACTCCAACATGGCTGCTATAGGAAGAAAGCACGTGTTCGGACAATGCAGGACCCCTGCGGTGAAGCGGGAAAACTTCCAGCACTGGCAGCTCACATTACACTGCCTGAGTGCAGGCTGACAGGGGGGCAGGGAGAAGTATGAGAGCTGCAGAGAGAAGGAGGGCTTTCAGCAGTACAAAAAAGAAAAAAGAGATGAGGACAGCAATTCCAGCACAGCACTCATCACACCTCCCCCCCTTTGAGGGCGCTACGGAGGCATGACCTGTCGTAATCCGACATGCGCACCTCAGCGGGTTCGCCACGTCGTGATAACCCATCAGCATTCCCATGATCACTGCCTTTCTTGTGTTGTACGGCAAAATCATACTGCTGCAGGGCAAGGCTCCAGCGTAGCAACCTACCTTTGGTTCCAGACACTGTGCGCAGCCAGCTCAGAGGGTTGTGGTCGGTGACCACCTTGAAGGTGCGCCCGTACAGGTAGGGCTGCAAACGTTGCAGTGCCTAGACCATGGCCAGGCACTCCTTCTCGATGGTGGAGTATGCCACTTCCCTTGGCAGAAGTTTCCGGCTCAGGTACAACACGGGGTGCTCCTAGTCTACTGAATCAACCTGGCTGAGTACAGCACCGAGGCCAAATTCGCTGGCGTCAGTCTGTACCAGGAATGGCCGACTGCTCTCGACGGCTTTCAACACTGGAGAGCTGCACAGGGCTGTTTTCAAAGCTCGGAATGCCGCCTCACAGCCATCTGTCCAGTTGACTGTTTGGGGTAGACCGCCCTTGGTGGGTCCGTCAAGGGTTTTGCAATGGCGCTATAGTTCGGTACGAAACGCCTATAGTACCCTGCAGTGCCCAGGAAGGACTTCACCTGCTTTTTGGTCCTGGGGGTGGGCCAGGACACGATCGCGTCCACTTTCTCGGGCTCTGGACTCATGGAACCCCCGCCTACCCGGTGCCCCAGGTAGTGGACCTCCCTCATGCCCATCTGGCATTTTCCCGGCTTGATGGTCAGACCTGCCTGGTGAATACGCTTGAGCACCTCCTGGAGATGCTGAAGGTGTTCCTCCCAGGTGGAACTGAAGACGGCAATGTCGTCCAGGTACGCCACAGCGTACTCCTCCAGTCCCTGAAGCAGGTGGTTGACCATCCGCTGGAAAGTGGCAGGGGCATTCTTCATGCCGAAAGGCATGACCGTGGATCGTACAGTCCAAAAGGGGTGATAAAGGCAGATTTCTCCTGCGCCGCCGGGCTCAGGGGAATCTGCCAGTATCCCCGACTCAGATCCATGATGGATATGTACTTGGCATTCGCCAACCGCTCCAGCAGATCCTCGATGCGTGGCATTGGGTGCGCATCAGAGGTAGTGATGGCGTTGAGCCCCCTGTAGTCCACGCAGAACCGGGTGGTCCGATCCTTTTTTGGCACGAGAACTACAGGTGAGGCCCACGCGCTTTTAGGACTGCCGGATCACCCCCAGCTGCAACATCTCATGGATCTCCTGGCGCATAATCTGCTGCACTTCCTCAGAGATCCGATAAGGTGTCCGCCGTAACGGGGCGTGATTCCCGGTGTCCACCTCGTGGACTGCCAACTCGGTCCTTCCGGGTCGGTTCGTGAACTCGGCCCGGAAGGGTTCCAGAGTGGTCAGCAACTGCAACCGCTGGGAGACGGTTAGCGAGGCATTTACCTCCATGTCCTCAATGGACCCATTGGCATTAGCTTGGGCCAGCATGTCTAGGAGGGGATCCTCTTCCCCGTCCTCGGGCAGATTGCAGACCGGTAGGACGCAGGCTTCACGTTCGTGATGGGCCTTCATCATGTTGACGTGAAAGGCCTTGCGCCTACCCCGAGTGTGGTCAAGCGTGACCACGTAGGTGGCTGGGTTGAGCTGTTGGTGCACGACGTACGGGCCTTCCCAGGCTGCCTGAAGCTTATCCTTTGGTACGGGGACCAGCACCCACACCTTTTGACCCACCTGGTAGGTCCGCTCCCGGGCATTCTGGTCGTACCAGTGCTTCTGGTCAGCCTGAGCCTGCGTCATGTTGTCATGCACCAACTGCGTCAAGGTCTGCATCTTGTCGCGGAAGCGCATGACATAATCCACGATGGACACTTCCGTGGGGTTTGGCTCATCTTCCCAGGATTCTCTTATCAACCCAAGGGGTCCCCGGACTCGCCTACCATACAGGAGCTCGAAGGGGGAGAACCCCGTCGAGGCCTGCGGGACTTCTCTGTAGGCAAATAGCAGGTGTGGGAGGTACCGCTCCCAATCGCGTCCCTGGGTCTCAACCAGCATGCGGAGCATCTGTTTGAGGGTACCGTTAAAGCGCTCACACAAACCATTGGTCTGTGGGTGATACGCACTCGATACCATACGCGTCACCTGCATTTTGCTGCAGAGAGCCTTCATTAGGCGAGACATAAATTGGGTCCCTTGATCGGTAAGCATCTCCCTGGGAAATCCTACCCATGAAAAGATGGTCACCAGTGCATCTGCCACCTTATCTGCCCTAGTTGAGGACAGAGCTACCGCCTCCGGGTACCGGGTAGCGTAGTCTACCACAGTCAGGATGTATTGCTTTCCAGAGCTGCTGGGGACGGCCAGCGGGCCCACAATGTCCACCGCGATCCTCTGGAAAGGCTCCTCTATCACTGGCAACGGGATCAGGGGAGCCTTAAGAGCAGGCCCCGCCTTCCCCACTCTTTGACAGGTGATACAGGAGCGGCAGTAGTTAGTCACATCTGTCCCCATCTTGGGCCAATAGAAGTGTTGAGACAGCCGTGCCTTAGTTTTGCTAATCCCCAAGTGTCCAGCAAGTGGAATCTCATGGGCAATCCTCAACAACTCACCTCGGAACTGGTGCGGGACGACCAGCTGTTTTTCCCTCAACAACTCCTTTTGGGAACCTCCGGGTACTGTCTCCCGGTACAACCTTCCTCGTTCCCAGAACACCCTCTCCTTATCAGTCACGGAGGTGGGCGTCTCGGCGAGGTGCCTCAAGTTCCCCAGGCTCGCATCTGAGTGCAGAGCGGCCTGGAACTCCTGGCTGGAGGCAGCCAGAAGTGACGTCAGGGTTCCTTCCTCACTGGGACCCTCTGGGACCGGCTCTGGGTCCACCTCTGGTTCAGTCTCTCCTGTAGCGGAGGAGGGTCCAGATGGCAGGGCGCTACCTGCGATCCGGGCACTCTGACTGCGGGTGACAGCAGCTACATATGCAGTCTCCCGGGGATTTCTATAGACCCATCAGCCTGCGCTGCTATGGGCTCTACCTCCCCATCCACCCCCAACACTTCAGGAGCAGTGCTACTTATGGGCCAGTTACCTTCCTCGGTGGCACTGGTCAGTGTCATGGCGTCACCTTCCTCCCGGTTCCCATGCACCTCCCCATTTCCTTGAGCACTGTCGCTTGCTCCTGCTAGGGGTTCCTCAGCCGTCTCACTCCGCAGAGCGACGGGACTGAACGCTCCTGTACCTGTGGACACATCTACCACTTCACAGAAAGGGTTAACAGATTCAGATGGCACAGATACATCACTATCAACATCAGTCCTAGGGAAAGAAAGGTTATCAGTTGCATCATCACTTCGCAAAGCATTAGCAGGTAACACAATCAGTTTCCCATCATCATCAACATCAACATCATGGTTAACGTTAACCTTATCATCAGATTGGGAAGGGGTGTCAGGGACATAGTACGCCACCATCCTCCCCAGATCAGTCCCCAATAAAACATCAGTGGGCAGGTTTTCGGACACCCCCACTTCCTTCACCCCGCTCCCGGTACCCCAGTCAATGAAAACTCGGGCTATCGGCAAGGGGTAGTGGACGCCCCCAATCCCTGTGACAGTTAAGGTTTTCCCCGGAATCAACTCTTCAGGGGCTGCCAGTTCGGGTCGGATGAGGGTTCGTTCAGCCCCGGTGTCCTTGAGGCCTGTAGCAAGACGGGCCCCCACGCGGACGGGCTGCACGTTGTCATCAACCCTCCCCACCACACCACCCACCAAAAGAACAGAGGCGTTGGGCCCGGAGGCCTTGGCTGGGGGGTTCTTCTGCCTCTCCGGACAGGTGGCGCTGATGTGTCCAGTCCTTTTACAGGAGAAACACTGGCGGGGGTCTGATGTAGGCCTGGCGCTGGCAAAGGGGATAGTGCCTCCAGAGGGACGACTGGCAGGGGCACTGGGGTTGGTTGCAGGCTTACCCCCTCCCCAACGGGTGGTGACGGCCTTCCGCACCTCGGGTTTCCGGTTGGCCTCATAGCTGTCGGCGATCCGTGCTGTTGTGACCGCGTCCTCCGGTTCTCGGTCCAGGATGAACTGTCGGACCTCAGCTGGGCACAGATGCAGGAACTGGTCTTTGATCATCAGGTCTTTCAGCTCCTCATAGGTGTCAACTGACAGTCCATGGATCCACTGGTCAAAGTGGTTCCTGAGTCCTTGCACCACATCGCTATAACTGTCGTGTGGGCCACGTTGGAGGTTCCGGAACTTCTTTCGGTATACCTCAGGGGTTAGCTGGTACTTGGCAATCAGGGCCTGCTTGATGGCCTCATAGTCACTGTCTTGATCTGGCGCGAGGGAAGCGAACGCCTCCAAAGCTTTGCCCTTTAGCCGGGGGTCAAGTACCTGGCCCATTGGTCGGCAGGCAGCCGGTACTGTCTGCAGACTTTCTCAAAGGCCCGCAGAAAAGTGTCCAAGTCTCCGTCCCTTTCCAGCACGGGAAAGTGCTCCGGCCGGGGCTTGGGACTCTGAGTGCTGCTGGGCACACTGCTCTGAGCTGTGGAGGGCATTGCCCCTCGCTGAACCATCTCCAGCTCATGGGCTCTCTGCGCTTGGGCTTCCCGCTCGGCTCGGGCTCTCTCAGCCTCCCGCTCGGCTCTCTCAGCCTCTCGCTGGGCTTGGCGCTCGGCTCGGGCCCCCTGCTGGTATTGCTGAATCAGCTTCAGGCGCTCCCCGGTCGTCGGTGGGGAGTTCCTCCAGGGCCGCCTGCAGGTAAGGGTCCATCCCGCCCTGGTTGTAAGCCTGCAGGGTTTGGGCCTCTGCTGCCGCCCCACCTTGGCTTGGGCCGGCTTCTGTGCCCTCCTCGCTCTCAGCGTGGTCCTGTGGCATCAGGACCTTGATCAGTTGAGCTTTGGTTTGGCCCCTGGGGTCAAGGCCTCGGGAAATGCATATTCCAGCAAGAGTGTCCCTTTTCTGCAGTTTGTACCAACTTGCTCCTATTGTAGCCATGTTTGCCAAATAAAAGATAGGATAGAAAAACAAAGAGAAGGGAGGGGTAACCGCAAGTACACACAATTGTCTCAGGACTAATAAACACTGAGTCTGTTCTCCAAAACTTTAGATGCAGGGTCGCTGAAGAACCGTGCAAGTTTTTTAGTGAATGGAATGATTGCTCAAACCAGATCACTAATGCTCTATAATCCCACCGCTTGCCACCAATATGTGATGAACGGGCACACAGTCCGCCACACGGTAGCCCGGGGGTCACGGCTTGTGATCCCACCGCTGCCACCAATATGTGATGAACGGGCACACAGTCCGCCACACGGTAGCCCGGGGGTCACGGCTTGTGATCCCACCGCTGCCACCACATGTGATGGAACGTGCACACACACGACGGCTGCTGCGTCCGACCCAGTAAACTGCAGGGATTTATAACTATCCCACTTCCACTTAGGAACTTGCAGCTCTCTGGCGCCCCCCTTACCCTCAGGTCAGTCAGGGAACTGCACCTAGGATAATTAGTCGCCAGACGGGTCACTTGGATGTGTGCTGGCTATTGGGCACGCTGCAGTGAGGGAATTATAATTACTCCTGGCTGCAGCCAGGCAGTACCCTTATAAACCCCGCTCCGTCACTGCCAGCGTCACCCAATAGATTAACACTTTACACCCCTTTCTTTTAGCTGCCACCAGCTACGGCTTTTGATGAACAATTTATCAAGAGGGTCCGTAGCAACCCCAAAACAGTAGCGTAGTGCGTCAGGCACGTGCAAATTCGTTTATAGAGCAGGAGAAACAAACTAATAAACTTATAGGTTTATTCCTTAAAAAAAATCAGGCAGTGCTTATATCATATAAAAAGATGTAACAAACTGAGACAATATAGTTATGTACCGATGCAGTTATAAAATAAAATGGGATTAAGAATGAAAGATAACTCACATGATAGTTAGATCATATACAGGCAAGCCAGGCTGGGGGAAGGAGCCACACGTCATAGTTCATTGGGAGATCTCTTACTCAGCACATCCCAGCAGAAAGACTCCCTCATGAACTTCACTGTAAGACTTATGCATGTCAGCTTCTGACCTCACAAAAAGGGCTGGTCCTCTAGCCACCTCCCCTGGCTGCAAGCTATAGTTTGAGCTCTGCGATATCATAAGGTTCATAACTCGGCGGGGAACTCTAGCAGAATAACGGCAGACCTATCAATGATCTTGCTTTGAAATAATGGTTCAAATGAACCCAAACTTGGGTGACATAGCTCATGGGGCACCCGAGAATTCCATTTCTCGGGCTCTGTTGGAGTTACGGGTTCACCGGTACCACGGGAACGATGCCCGTCGGCGCATGGTTCAACACAGTGACGTTCGTGTTTCTAGCGAATGCTCCCACCGTGTTATTAACCAAAAAAGAATGAATACTCCAACATGGCTGCTATAGGAAGAAAGCACGTGTTCGGACAATGCAGGACCCCTGCGGTGAAGCGGGAAAACTTCCAGCACTGGCAGCTCACATTACACTGCCTGAGTGCAGGCTGACAGGGGGGCAGGGAGAAGTATGAGAGCTGCAGAGAGAAGGAGGGCTTTCAGCAGTACAAAAAAAGAAAAAAGAGATGAGGACAGCAATTCCAGCACAGCACTCATCACAAGGTGCCTTGATACAGCACTCTGGGAACAGCCTATTTGTTGAGAAATTTCTTTCTGGGTCTTACCCTCTTGCTTGAGGGTGTCAATGATGGCCTTCTTGACATCAGTAAGGTCGCTAGTCTTACCCATGATGGGGGTTTTGAGTAATGAACCAGGCAGGGAGTTTTTAAAAGCCTCAGGAATCTTTTGCATGTGTTTAGAGTTAATTAGTTGATTCAGAAGATTAGGGTAATAGGTCGTTTAGAGAACCTTTTCTTGATATGCTAATTTTTTGAGACAGGTTTTTTGGGTTATCAGGAGTTGTATGCCAAAACAGTTGGTGTGTAATGAATCTAAAATATATGAAAGTTTAATTGTAATCATTACATTATGGAAAATAATGAAATTTTTCACTATATGCTAATTTTTTGAGAAGGACCTGTATTTGTTGACTCTGATACTATCATTGCCTCTATTGACGTAGAGGCTCCATAAAGCAGTTTTCGGCACACGGACGGTTTAAATGCCGTTAAACATTTTCTCGGTAGTAGAGATATCCATCTGAGGCCATACAATGCATTCTTTTGGAGCTGCTGGAATTTATACTTCAGCACAACTTTTCTGTTTGATGGGAAGTTCTACCACCAGATCAGGGGCACAGCGATGGGGAGCCCGTGTGCCCCCACCTATGCTAACTTGCTCCTGGGCTGTTGGGAGGACACATATGTTTTTAGGGATGAGGATGTCATCTGGTGCCCAAAGATATTGTTTTGAGGGCTCTACAATGACAACATCCTTGTCCTGTGGAACGGTAACCGTGAATCATTTGTGCAATTCATGAGCCAACTCAACATGAGCAACCTAGGCCTTCTGTTCACCTTTCCAGACACCAACAGCGACGAATAGCCTCCTCAGGTAGTAAAGTCATCATCCTTTCCCCCTGAGGAGGGGATTCCTAAAGGGCAGTTTCTCAGACTGTGAAGAAATTATTCTTCACTGTTGGATTATAAGACTCAATCCAGAGCCCTAAAGAATTAGTTCATGGAAAGAGGATATCCGGAAGATATAGTGGACTCAGTTCACAACTTTGCTATTGATACCAATGGATCTCCTTGTTCCTAAACCCAAGATCTCTTTGTTCCTAAACTCAAGGATGATTCTATCTCCATCACATGCTTGATTGGTACGTTTGATTACCTGTCTAAGAAAGTGATGGAAATCTTTAAGAGACAATGGCAGATTCTAGGGTCTGTTCCAGATCTTGTGGATTTTATCTCTCCTATTCCATCTGTAACTTATAGGAGGGGTAAATTATTAAGAGACTATAAGGTGCATAGTCACTTTGTCCCCTAAGAAGACAAGTATGTGGCTCACCAACAGGTCATTGGACACCTTTAAATGTGGCCACTATACTTTCTGTCACTGCATTTCTCCCTCTAGCTCCTTTAGTAGCTCCACAACAAACAGGAGTTATGAAAAGAGGTACATGTTAATGCCCTATAGATTATGAGGTGAAAACCAAGAGCGAATTGTGCATACGCATCGGAGAACATGTTGGGGACATTAGACATGGCAGGTATACACCACTGGCACGACATGCTGCTTCCGCCCATTGGGGTGACACTGAATCCATATCATTCTGAGTGATAGAGGTTATTTCACCATCTACCAGACAGGGGATTGAGATAGGAGGATTATCCAACGGGAAACAAGATGGATCTATCTACTACAATCCATGAGTCCCCATTGGCTCAATGAACAACTTAGCTTCACTAGCTTCATCTAGCCTCCATTTGGTTATATACAGTCTGGAAACTTTATCCCTGTATATCTTTTTATTTTGGTTGTTATTTATTGTTTTATCATTTTTATCTGAACTTGAGTCAAATATGTAATATAATTGGCTACAGATAGGCACTTATGTTCTATGTCTGCACTATCTTTGGCCTCTATTATTATGTGGTGTTTGTCCACCATGGGAGCTTTTATTATATCCAGTTTTGAATTAGGTGGCTTTACCATATGCTTATCCATATAGTGTTTCTGAGCCGCTTTATGTTTTGGGGTTGGAAATTACACCTTTTTGCACGTTGCTGTACTTTTTATTCCCTTGTGACAGAACAATATAGGAACCCTAAAATTCATTGTGATGTGGTTCTTTGATTTCACATTTGTCTTTAACATTCTGTGGAATGCATTCTGTGTTCCATTGGTGTGCAGTGGCAGGTGTCCACTTCCGGTACCTGATAACTGTAGTGTCAAGTGTGCTCCACCTGCCATCGCTGTGCCCCTCCTGTTGTCTGTGGATGTGGTGTACCGAGGGGTAAGCCACTCTTCATGCATGACATTTGGTGACATCATAATTTTTGTGAGTGAGGTAGCTGAGATGTTTCGGGACATTGCAAGTGATACCTAATATACGGCTCTGGGTTTTATGAGAATTTCCATATTCTTATTATACATTGCAGATGAATATATTATCTATCTCTAGACAAATTTACCTTACTTAAGGATCTATACTTATTTTGCCAAAAGATTACTTTTAAGACTGTCTACAATAGACCTAACCTATCTGAATCATCCTCACCCACAGATAGAAAAGTCTTTGTAGATCTTTTTGATCTACTCCAGGAGAACCAATCACATGCGGGAAGGCAAAAATTTACACACAGATCCCATTCATCATCGATTCCATCTTTATCCTTAATGGCTTCAGTTTCTTCCTTTTTTGAGGTAATGAATTATGAAATTAAAAAACTACCAGTTAACACCTTTCAACATCAAAACTTCTCCCCATCAGAGAGACACGCTCTCCTTAGTCTTCAAAGCAAACAAGCTTTTTTAAAAAAGGAATCTGATTGGGGGGCAACATAGTCCTGTGGCCTAGGGATATGTATGTCACTGAAGTCTAAAAATTACTATTTCAGGCTTCCGTAAGACCCAACCCCTATCTCCTCTCTCATATTTGAACGTCTACTCTATAAGGTCCTGAAACTTGGTATAATCAATAAACAAGAAAATGACTATGTTCTTTTCAGAAAACGTATAATTCCAACATTTTACTTTAGTCCCAACGTGCATAAAAATCTGGATTGTATTCCTGAAAGGCCCATAGAATTCGAGGTATGCACAAAAAAGTCTGTATTGATAATGATTTTAATAACACATTAGTGGCGATCAAAATTGAAAGACCCCACAAAATGGTATAAAAAATACAAAATACTTTATTAGTAATAATAATACAACATGAAAATGCATAGAAACATAATGTAGGTTTATCTTGACCATCTTTACTTTAGGTTTCCTCTCCCAGGGTCTTGGTTGCCCATAAGATGTTTTAAGCATTTTGGGTTATAGCAGTGTATATTGTTTACAACAGCACTGTCTTGATTGATTTTTTAACCGTAGTGATGGCAAAATTTTGGTATTGGTAATAATACCTAGTCGTCTGTAAAGTGAAGCCTCCTAGCGGTTGGTGGACCCTTTATATGCTAATTAGGGCTTAACACAAGGGTTAACTATATACTAATAATATAGCCTTGTTGCTGCTGTGGTGAGAATTTTCCACTATGGTTTAATGTCCCTCTTTGTTGTTGTGTGCTTTTGTACCTTGTATTATGTTTCTATGCATTTTCATGTTGTATTATTATTACTAATAAAGTATTTTGTATTTTTTATACCATTTTGTGGGGTCTTTCAATTTTGATCGCCACTAATGTGTTATTATTGATGATGTGGTATAAAATTTAGAATTCTGTGGGCATTAGTGTTGAGCGATACGATACCGCAAGTATCGGTTATCGGCCGATATTAGCTGTTTCGGCCTTTCGATACTTAGTTCCGATATTTTCCATATATCGTATACCGGAATAGGAAGTTCCCATAATTCTTTGAGAGGCAATGTGATTTTAGTCAGCCAATGAGGAATCCTAAGAAGTGTGGGCACATCCTGTACTGCTGCGGTCATGTTAACTAATGGCATGGCTGTGATTGGATGCTGAAATGATGTCAGAATGCACTATAAAAGGCGCCGCCGCCATTTTAGCGTCACTGTGCTGTGAATTCAGTAAGGGACAGAACGCTGCTGTGCTGACTCTGAGGGACAGTTAGAGATTGCGATTTAGTGTACTGTGCTGTAGGCAGGCTAGCACCAACCGCTGTGTAAAGCTTCCTTTTGCCTGCAGTGTTGTTTTAACAGCTCTGCAAGGTGTGTGTGAGTGCAGGTGACGCTGCAGTTTGCTCTGCATGCAACGCTGTCTGTAGGCATCTGCACGTGTCACTCACAGACTCTTTTTTTTTTCTTCAGTGTAATTCTTGCTGCTCCATGCAATTTAACTATTAGTGTGACGCGCTTCCATCCGTATCCAATACATTGGTTGCAAACACTATAGAAGTAGACAAAGGAGTAGCCTTTCACAGATTGTGAACAGTTGTGTTTCAGTGTTCACTTCAGTCTGTGTTTTTTATTTTTTGAGTGCACATCACGCTCCAGTTACTTGTTCAAGCACTGCTGCTTGTACTCTGCTGAGCGTGTCTCAGTGCCTCATCCTTTTCATTTCTCTCCAATTGGTTCTGCTCCATTCCATTTAAAATAAATATAATCTATTAGTGTGACGCGCTTCCATCCGTATCCAATACATTGGTTGCAAACACTATAGAAGTAGACAAAGGAGTAGCCTTTCACAGATTGTGAACAGTTGTGTTTCAGTGTTCACTTCAGTCTGTGTTTTTTATTTTTTGAGTGCACATCACGCTCCAGTTACTTGTTCAAGCACTGCTGCTTGTACTCTGCTGAGCGTGTTTCAGTGCCTCATCCTTTTCATTTCTCTCCAATTGGTTCTGCTCCATTCCATTTAAAATAAATATAATCTATTAGTGTGACGCGCTTCCATCCGTATCCAATACATTGGTTGCAAACACTATAGAAGTAGACAAAGGAGTAGCCTTTCACAGATTGAGAACAGTTGTGTTTCAGTGTTCACTTCAGTCTGTGTTTTTTATTTTTTGAGTGCACATCACGCTCCAGTTACTTGTTCAAGCACTGCTGCTTGTACTCTGCTGAGCGTGTCTCAGTGCCTCATCCTTTTCATTTCTCTCCAATTGGTTCTGCTCCATTCCATTTAAAATAAATATAATCTAATAGTGTGACGCGCTTCCATCCGTATCCAATACATTGGTTGCAAACACTATAGAAGTAGACAAAGGAGTAGCCTTTCACAGATTGTGAACAGTTGTGTTTCAGTGTTCACTTCAGTCTCTGCGTAATAACCACACTTAGGCCTTATAACTTTTCTGACTTTCTTTATCAATCTACCAAGATGAAGAAGGCAGGGAGTAAGGCACGTGGTCGTGGCCGTGGAGTTTCAGCAGGGAGAGGACGTGGGGATTCTGTGGCTGCTGCCGCCGTCAGTGACACAGCATCCACCAGTTTTACCCATGAGCGTTCCTTTATGCGCAGTTTGGGAGGAGCTCGGCGTGCCCCCTGCTGCGGGAAGAACAAATTGAAGCCGTTGTTGGTTGGATGGCAGCCAATGCATCGACTTCAATTCCTTCCACCTCCTCTCAGGAACACAACACTGTTGAGCAACCATCTGTCTGTTCACCGCCTGTCAAATTGCCCAGGCAGTCAGAGAGTTCTGTACAGGAGCCAGCTGAGTCTCTGCTTCTGTTCTCAGAATCTGTTGGCTCGCAAACATGGGCACAGGCAAGCAGCATTCTGCTATTTGAAGAAGAGGGAGTATGCAGTGATGCGCAACAGCTGTGTCTCTCTCAATCTGAAGAGGCGGGTGAGCCAGTGCCGATGGACAGCACACCGCAGAACGTATTTTATGATGATGATGAGACTCAGGTGCCAGGTTTTGTGGAGCATGGTGCTGCCCAGACCATCCAACAGCAGCAGGTGTTGGAAGAGGGTAGTGAAGATGATGAAGTCCGAGACCCAACATGGCGTGAGCAACAGGAAGGTGGTGGGAGCAGCTCTGAGGAAGAGATTGTCCCAACGGTACAAAGAGGAGGGAGAGGTAGGCTGCAGACTCGCTTGCCTGTAGCCTCCAGTTTGGCACCTGTTGGGAGCAGTTCTCTTAGAAATGTCAAAATTGGCGCTCCCATGACTTGCACTGCGTGGTCCTTTTTGACAGACTTGTAGATGATATTTGCTATGTTCAATGCAAGCTGTGTAAGCAAAAAGTTAAAAGAGGTAAAAATATCAGTAACCTGAATACCACAAATATGTGGAAACATGTACGGACAAAGCACGTAGCTGAGTTACAAAGACACACTGGAGATGTAGGCCAACCTACAGCAGCACCTACATCTTCAGGTCGTGTTGGAGCCTCTACCTCCAGCTCACACACACCTGGTTCGGCTTCCTCACAGGATCTCCATGGAAGAACCTCGGTCACTGTTGTCCATAGACAAACTGTTATTCCACCCACAGCAGCAAGTTCACAGTCATCGTCACACTCCCAGACCACAAAACAGCCATCGGTACCACAGGCATGGGATAAAAGATGGCCATACTCGGCAAACCATCCACGAGCACAGGCTCTGAATGCTGGCATTGCAAAACTCCTGTCCCTTGAAATGCTGTCATTCAGGCTGGTGGAGACTGACAGTTTCAGGAACTTTATGGCATTGGCAGTCCCACAATATAATGTGCCAAGCCGATTTTATTTCAGCAGGCAAGCCGTCCCTGCCCTGCAAAAACATGTCGAGGGAAACATTAAACATGCGCTACTAAACGCCGTCAGTAGCAGGGTCCACCTGAAGACCGATGCGTGGACCAGTACCCATGGCCAGGGACTATACCTTTCCCTCACTGCCCATTGGGTCAATGTTGTGGAGCCGGGTACAGATCTTGCCAGTGGCGCTGTACGTGTTCTGCCAACTCCAAGGATTGCAGGAATCCAGTCTGTACACATTGATTCCTCCTCCTACTCCAGTTCCTCAGAATCATCGCTGAACGAGCCGTCACGGTATACCTCCACATGGACCCGTGAACGCTTACCTGTTGCGACCGATATGAGCACAGCCGTGGCCAAACATCAACAGGCCGTCCTGAAATTAATTTCCATGGGGAAAGCTCTGGGATGCCATCAAGCAGGAGAGCGACGTGTGGTTTTTGTCAGCTAATCTCCAGCCAGGCTTGGTAGTGTGTGACAATGGCCGAAATCTGGTGGCAGCTCTGGGCCTTGGCAACCTCACTCACATACCATGTCTGGCACATGTGCTCAACTTGGTCGTGCAGAGTTTTTTGAGGGACTATCCGGATCTTGATGCACTGCTGCACAAGGTCCGCCTAGAGTGCGCTCACTTGCGACGTTCCAGCATGGCCAGATCGCGCATTGCAGCTCTGCAAGTCAGATTTCGCCGTCCTGAACATCGCATCATATGTGACGTACCCACCAGGTGGAATTCCACGTTACATATGTTGGAGCGGTTGTGTGAGCAGCAGCCAGCAGTAATGGAGTATCAGCTGCAACAGGCGCAATCAACTCGCAATTTGCGCCGTTCACACTTCACCACTACTGAGTGGGCCTCTATGAAGGACATCTGCGACGTTTTGCGTGCGTTTGATGTCTCAACGCGGATGGCGAGTGCAGATGATGCACTAGTCAGCATGACTGTCCCCCTTATCTGCCTGCTTCAGAAATCACTGAAAGCACTAAAGGAAGAGGTTTTGGAAGAGGTGGAGGATGAGGAGTCACAAATTCAATTACCTTCAGGACAGTCAGCGCAACGTGGTTCCTCACAAAGGGCTGGGCAGGGCTCACTTTGTGAGGAGGATGAGGAGGAGGAGTCAATGGAGGAGGAAGAAATCCCTACAGAGGGAGGTACACAACGCTCTAGTCAGTATGTAGAGCGAGGGTGGGGTGATGCAGAGGAGGCAGAGATGACGCCTCTTCCAGAGGACAGCCTTTGTTGGCCAGTTGGGAGTCTGCAGCACATGGTTGATTTCATGCTTCAGTGCCTGAGAAACGACCGCCGCATCGCCCACATTCTCACCACGTCAGATTATTGGGTGTACACCCTCCTAGACCCTCGCTACCGGGACAACTTACAAACCCTCATCACACCGGTGAACCGGGACCGTAAAATGCAGGAGTACCAAGACACACTGGTGCAATCCATACTGTTGTACATTCCAGCCGAGAGAGCTGCTGCTGCTGCTACTGCTTTACAAAGCAGCTCTGTGCGTCGAGGCAGTGTAGACACCTCTACAACAAGAGGGAGCAGAAGCAGCGCCTCTGCACAGGGCAAGAGCTGTATGTTACAAATGTGGCAAAGTTTTGTGACAGCGCCAGCAAGGTCTACACCATCCGAGACGGCTCCAGTCACCAGGAAGAAACGTTTCCGTAAGATGGTGACAGACTACTTGGCTTTCCCTCTAAGTGTACTCCCAGATGCCTCTTCCCCTTTCAAATTTTGGGTCTCTAAGTTGGATACATGGCCAGAGCTTAGCCAGTATGCATTGGAGGTGCTGGCTTGCCCTGCTGCCAGTGTATTATCTGAGCGCGTCTTTAGTGCTGCAGGTGGTGTAGTAACAGACCGTCGCATGCGACTATCCTCAGAGAATGTAGACCGGCTTACTTTTCTGAAAATGAACAAGGCATGGATCTCACCTGAATTTGCCTGTTCGTTTTCAGATTAAATAACTGTTTGGCAACGTTTTCCATGTCTCCTGTTATGTTCATCTTTCTACCACCTGAACTCTACTCCCTGGGCTACAACACCGCCATTTGTTGCTCGTAAGTAATTGGCAGGGGTACTGACTCCTGGCCAGCCTGGTTACAGCACTACAGCTATTTCCTGGCAGTGTGAACGTCAATTATCCTCCAATAAGTTGTGCTGTCGTGTTGCATTCGGGTTAGCCGACTCTATGGTGCCTGCAGTTTAAGTGATTCCTATGTGTGCTGTGGGATATGTAAATAAAGGCTGTTTCCATTGTGACAATAGGACAAGCACCCCCTGTAGGACTGTGTGATTCGGTAACTGCGGACGGCTTGCGTCCTGTCAACTTATATTTTCATGGGTGCGTTCTGCTACCCGTCCGGGGTCCAGTACCGTCAACTGGTTCTCCCCAGTGCCTTTGGCCTAGGTGCCTCCATCTCTGTATCCGAGTTCCACCAATGTCTGCTGTCCTTGGTAGTGCTTTGGAGCACAGGTACCTCCTGCTTAGTAACCGTGTCACAGTAACGTCAGCTGGTACTCGGTTGTGACATTGCCTCTTTTCCTTCTGCTACCCGTCCGGGGTCCAGTACCGTCAACTGGTTCTCCCCAGTGCCTTTGGCCTAGGTGCCTCCATCTCCGTATCCGAGTTCCACCAACGTCTGCTGGTCCTTGGTAGTGCTTTGGAGCACAGGTACCTCCTGCTTAGTAACCGTGTCACAGTAACGTCAGCTGGTACTCGGTTGTGACATTGCCTCTTTTCCTTCTGCTGCCCCTCCGGGTTCCAGCACAGTCAGCTGGTCCTCGTTACTTCCATTGTCTCTTGCTCCATCTGATACCCGTCAGGGTTCCAGTAACGTCAGCTGGTTCTCGGAAATTAGACGACCTTAAAGACCACAAAATCATAGAAAAAAACCCAAAAACATTATACTTTATTTATAATTAACCATAATAGGTAGCACCAAAATTTGACATATAAAGAATAATTCGGATTAAAATATTGGGCCCATCTGGATGTCCCTAGAAATTTCCTAGACTGTCTCCTGCCTTGCCGCGGAGGTTGGCACCCTAGGGGGGAGCGTTGTGGCGCCCCCGCTCACCGATGGCTAACCCTAGTGGCCCTGTTGTGCCCTATATGTCTAGTGGATCCCACTACCCAATGGGCTAAGGGGACCTCTATATCTAGACAGAGACCTACTGACCTAGTACATCCCTATGTCCCAATAATGTAAAAAACAGAACAAACAAATGGTAGTAGCTGGATATCGTTTTTTTATATATATATGTATCCAAGATGGTGGGAGCCGGTTTTTTGTCAATAAACCCGGTCTACAGCTAGTTAATTAATGTAGTAGCTGCCAACAAGCAGAAAAAAGAAACATTAGATTTAAGTCAACAGTCTTAATATCTGTCTGATAACTAGATATATATATATATATGCTGTAGCCGAGAAAAATCAATCAAGTACCGCAATTTATCTCATATTTATAAGCACCGTTCGATGTCTCAGTGCACTTGTAGTCTATTATTAACAAATGCCTAGATATTGTTTTGACAAAAAATACAGCGTTACAATGCACTTATGCCAGAGTAGTTCAACACCTCAAAAAACCATTATCAAGGCGATCAAATGATAAATATATCGGATATAACAAGCGCCTTATTGTGAAATCATGTCTAGGCAATTTGTGTACGCAATGAAAATGACCAAAATTAGCACTTGGATGCACCCATGGATGTAGATATGATGCCTCAATACGCTCCCAGAGCAATTATTGATCACAAAGTCTGATTAAGGAATAGGCATACCATATGCCACAGTGCATGTAGTTTGAGATCATCATTGTGTAACATCCATAGCAAAAGCGGTTGGAGACCGCATATTTAGACAAAATGCGACATATAAACAGCGGTACTTAGCTCCCTCAGTTTTTTTCGTTTACCACCATGAAACCATAGCTAATCACGCCTCGACGCGTTTCGCCTAACCAGGCTCATCAGGAGGTCAGATGAACAGATGCATATGTCGTATGCATGGTGCAGTGGCTAACCTGTAATGCGAAAACTGTTCCCCATTTGTACATACCGCCAATCGGATCTTTAATTGGCGCCGCCCACGTCAGGTGAGTCCAGCGTCCATACGAATCATGGCTCCCATCGTCTGGTGTCGCCCACATTGTGGGTCATAGATTGATGCAGATCCCTGCCGACGTCACTTCCGCCCTCACTCGATTAGTAAGGGAATAAGTGCGCATGTCCAGACGGGGGACGTCACTTAGTGACGCCCTCAACATTTGAGTGACGTGTAGATGAGAAGCCGCTCTTATGTTCAACCCCTTCTCCTTGCATTTCTTAATCAGCAGAGGGAGAAGTACGCTTATCAAGGGGTATCCATTACTAATAGGCACATAGACATATATATAGAGATGTCGTATATTAGTCGATATATCAACAGTGATGTATGGCCGTTTGTTAGGATAAACAAAGTCCTATATTGATTCATCAAGATAGCAGAATCCTATATTCTTGAAACATATATTAAAGTCATGAATCACCTCCTTGGGTCTTTTAGTGGAATTCTACAGTGTGAAACTCTACTGACTCATATATGACCAATGGGGAATCAGGGTAAATAGATATAACATAAAAATCTATGCAGATCTCATATTGGAGATCTTATAACATGGAAAGTTTGGCTAGTTTCCTTATTAGGCTCATAGAACATGAATGAAGGCTATAGGAAACAGGTAAATGAGTTGATTTCATTCAGACCATGGGGTTCGAGGGAATTCAGTCTGAAGATCCATTCACATTCTCTTCTCAGGATCATGTTATCAATGTCTCCACCTCTAGAGTTAGTGTGTACTACTTCGATAATCATAAATGATATGTCACTCAGATTGCCTCTGTGACAGGAGTTCATATGTCGTGCTAGGGGGGTGTCTCTATTATTTCGAATGTCTCCCATGTGTTCCCCAACTCTTCTCCTGAATTCCCTTTTGGTTTTTCCCACATAGTCTTTAGAGCAAGAACAAGTGCCTTTATAGACCACAGCCGTGGTTCTACAATTAGAGAAGTCCCTCAAAAAGAACTTCCGTCCCGTATAGGAACTGAAAAAACATTTTGCTGGTGACATCCATTTGCATAGTGTACAATTTCCACATTTGAAAAAACCAATTGGTCTCCTGTCTAACCAGGTACCCTCCCTTGCTGGTCTTTTATATTGGCTGTGTACAAGGAGGTCTCTAATGGACCTCCCCTTCCTGAACGTGATATTGGGTCGTAATCCTACCACGTCTTTGAGGTCCGGGTCCATTCTAAGAATGTCCCAGTGTCTTGTTAATACCCGCCTCACCTCATCATGCCCATAATCAAAAGTCCCTATCACCCTAGTAATTTCAGAGGTGTCTGCTTTCACCTTACTTTGTAGCAGCTGATGTCTATTCGCCCTCCTAGCATGATCAAAAGCTGTGTTAATGACATGCTCCGGATAGCCTTTTTCCCTGAATCTATTCTGCATATCCCTTGATTGACGTATGAAGGTCTCATTTCTGGAACAGTTCCTTCTAACCCTTAGGAACTGTCCTTTAGGGATCCCCCTTTTTAGTGGGGTAGGGTGATAGCTCTGCCAGTGCAGGAGCTGTTGGTGCTTGTCGGTTTGCGGTATATCATGGTGGAAATGTTACCCTGTGTCTCTTTCTTGATCCTAATATCTAGAAATGATATTTCTTTGTTGTGAATTTCAAAGGTGAATCTTAAATTCAGATTGTTTTTGTTCAGATCTCCTACAAATTCCTCAAATTCCACCCTCGTACCTGTCCAGACCAGAAACACATCGTCGATGTATCTGTACCACATCGATATTTTATCTTGCCACCACTCGGCATGATCCCCGAATACCACCGATTCCTCCCACCAGCCCAGGAACAGATTAGCATAGGATGGGGCACATGGGCTCCCCATCGCAGTGCCCCTGAGCTGGTGGAAGAATTTACCATCAAAGGTGAAGGCATTATGGGTGAGCGTGAATTGAAGAAGTGATGTCACAAAGGTATTATGTCTCCCACATGCAATAGATCTTTGTTGCAAAAAGTGCTCCACACCCTTTACACCCTAAATGGTGGGGTATGCTACTGTATAAAGCTTCCACATCAATTGATGCAAGGAAGGAGCTTTTCTTCAAAGGAGATACCATCTAACTAAGTAGCAGGTCCGATGTATCTCTGAGGTACGAGGGTAGGGAGACAACAAAAGGATGCAGAATTTCTTCAATGTAGAGGCCACAGTTCTGAGTAAGAGAGTTGACCCCCGAAACGATAGGTCTCCCCTTAAGGGGGTCAAATCCCTTATGTATTTTCGGTAAGGCATAGAACGTCGCCTCTACTGGGAATTTGGGCAACATGAAATCATGCTCCGTCTTGGAGATAAGTGTATCTGAGAGGGCTCTATCGAGTAGTCCCCTTGAGTTCCTCTTTAAAGCTACTTGATGGATTAGCTGACATAGCTTCATATGTGCTTGTGTCAAGTAGAATGTCAGTACACATTCTTCTATACTTAACATGGTCCAGAATTACCAAGTTTCCTCCTTTATCAGAAGGTTTTATGATCAATTGATCATTTTTCTTTAGTATCTCAAGGGCCTTCCTCTCATTCCCTGACAAATTGTCCTGGAACTCAAAATCCAGATTCCTTATTTTTTTTTTTTTTTTTTTTTTTTTGAGGTCCCTTTCTACCAAAGATAGAAATATATCAATGTTCCCTGTTTCTCCAGGAGGCGGCATTCTGGTACTCCTATTCTTAAGGGTGGTGAAGGGTCCCCTGTCTCCTCTACCTATGTGCTCATTCTCCTCAAGAAGAACCCGCCAGATCTCTATATGTTTCAAAATCTTCCTCCTCAAGTCCTTGTCTCAGACACTCTTCACGATTGTGCTGTTTGAAGAATTTTTTCCATTTTAGTTTTCTACAAAATAAATTAAGATCCTTAACCCATTCGAAGCAATTGAATCTATTGGTTGGAACAAAATTGAGGCCTCTCGTTAGCAGATCTAGTTCTTCTCTGTTAAGGGAATGCGAGGACAGGTTGATTATTTGTCCCTTTATTGATTGAACCTGGTTCTTAGATGATAGCCCGTCCTCGCACTTTGTTCCAAAAAAGAGGAAGAGGAAGGTAACGAGGGAGAGGGTGCAGAGGGAAGCGAGGCAGTATGTCCCATCTGAAAACCCCCCCTTTGGGATACCTCTTCCCCTTTTGCCACCCTCTGAACCGTAAACCCACCTAGATTAATATCTGATCTTTCGGTGTCAGAGGTATCAATGTCCGAAGACGATGCCTCAGAGTATCTGTCTCGTTGGAAATTGAGGATCTGATTATCACTAAAGTCTTTGAGATCACGTTGGAACTGTAACTGTTTTCGTTCCACAGTCTTCGACATATGATACCTCTGACACCGAAAGATCAGATATTAATCTAGGTGGGTTACAGTTCAGAGAACTTTTCATAGACCGAAATGGCAAAATACGAGAGGACGATCGACAAGGGTGGCAAAAGGGGAAGAGGTATCCAAAGGGGGGTTTTCAGATGGGACATACTGCCTCGCTTCCCTCTGCACCCTCTCCCTCGTTACCTTCCTCTTCCTCTTTTTTTTGGGAACAAAGTGCGAGGACGGGCTATCATCTAAGAACCAGGTTCAATCAATAAAGGGACAAATAATCAACCTGTCCTCGCATTCCCTTAACAGAGAAGAACTAGATCTGCTAACGAGAGGCCTCAATTTTGTTCCAACCAATAGATTCAATTGCTTCGAATGGGTTTAAGGATCTAATTTATTTTGTAGAAAACTAAAATGGAAAAAATTCTTCAAACAGCACAATCGTGAAGAGTGTCTGAGACAAGGACTTGAGGAGGAAGATTTTGAAACATATAGAGATCTGGCGGGTCTTCTTGAGGAGAATGAGCACATAGGTAGAGGAGACAGGGACCCTTCACCACCCTTAAGAATAGAGTACCAGAATGCCGCCTCCTGGAAACAGGGAACATTGATAATTTCTATCTTTGGTAGAAAGGGACCTCAAAAAAATAAGGAATCTGGATTTTGAGTTCCAGGACAATTTGTCAGGAATGAGAGGAAGGCCCTTGAGATACTAAAGAAAAAATGATCAATTGATCATAAAACCTTCTGATAAAGGAGGAAACTTGGTAATTCTGGACCATGTTTAAGTATAGAAGAATGGTGACTGACATTCTACTTGACACAAGCACATTAGAAGCTATGTCAGCCTAATCCATCAAGTACTTTAAAAGAGGAACTCAAGGGACTACTCGATAGAGCCCTCTCAGATACACTTATCTCCAAGACGGAGCAAGATTTCATGTTGCCCAAATTCCCAGTAGAGGCGAGGGTTTTATGCCTTACCGAAAAAACATAAGGGATTTGACCCCCTTAAGGGGAACCTATCGTTTCGGGGGTCAACTCTCTTACTCAGAACTGTGGCCTCTACATTGAAGAAAATTCTGCATCCTTTTGTTGTCTCCCTACCCTCGTACCTCAGAGATACATCGGACCTGCTACTTAAGTAGATGGTATCTCCTTTGAAGAAAGCTCCTTCCTTGCATCAATTGATTGGAAGCTTTATACATTAGCAATACCCCACCATTTAAGGTGTAAAGGGTGTGGAGCACTTTTTGCAACAAAGATCTATTGCATGTGGGAGACATAATACCTTGTGACATCACTTCTTCAATTCACGCTCACCCATAATCCTTCACCTTTGATGGTAAATTCTTCCACCAGCTCAGGGGCACTGCGATGGGGAGCCCATGTGCCCCATCCCTATGCTAATCTGTTCCTGGGCTGGTGGGAGGAATCGGTGGTATTCGGGGGACATGCGGTGGTGGCAAGATAAAATATCGATGTTGGTACAGAACATCGACGATGTTTTCTGGTCTGGACAGGTACGAGGTGGAATTTGGGAATTTGTAGGAGATCTGAACAAAAACAATCTGAATTTAAGATTCACCTTTGAAATTCACAACAAAGAAATATCATTTCTAGATATTAGGATCAAGAAAGACACAGGGTTAACATTTCCACCATGATATAACCGCAAACCGACAAGCACCAACAGCCTCCTGCACTGGCAGAGCTATCACCCTACCCCACTAAAAAGGGGGATCCCTAAAGGACTTTCCTAAGGGTTAGAAGGAACTTTTTTCCAGAAATGAGACCTTCATACGTCAATCAAGGGATATGCAGAATAGATTCAGGAAAAAGGCTATCCGGACATGTCATTAACACAGCTTTGATCATGCTAGGAGGGCGAATAGACATCACTCTACAAAGTAAGGTAAAGCAGACACCTCTGAAATTACTAGGGTGATAGGGACTTTTGATTATGGGCATGATGAGGTGAGGCGGGTATATAACAAGACACAGGGACATTCTAGAATGGACCCGGACCTCAAAGACGTGGTAGGATACGACCCAATAGCACGTTCAGGAAGGGGAGGTCCATTAGAGACCTCCTTGTACACAGCCAATATAAAAGACCAGCAAGGGGTACCTGTTAGACAGGAGACCAATTGGTTTTTTCAAATGTGGAAATTGTACACTATGCAAATGATGTCACCACAAAATGTTTTTTCAGTTCCTATACGGGACGGAAGTTCATTTTGAGGGACTTCTCTAATTGTAGAACCACGGCTGTGGTCTATAAAGGCACTTGTTCTTGCTCTAAAGACTATGTGGAAAAACCAAAAGGGAATTCAGGAGAAGAGTTGGGGAACACATGGGAGACATTCGAAATAATAGAGACACCCCCCTAGCACGACATATGAACTCCCTGTCACAGAGGCAATCTGAGTGACATATCAATTTAGATTATCGAAGTAGTACCACACTAACTCTAGAGGTGGAGACATTGATAACCATGATCCTGAGAAGAGAAGGGAATGGATCTTCGACTGAATTCCCTCGAACCCATGGTCTGAATGAAATCAACTCATTTACCTGTTTCCTATAGCCCTTCATTCATGTTCTATGAGCCTAATAAGGAAACTAGCCAAACTTTCCATGTTATAAGATCTCCAATATGAGAATCTGCATAGATTTTTTAAGTTATATCTATTTACCCTGATTCCCCATTGGTCATATATGAAGTCAGTAAGAGTTTCACACAGTAGAATTCCACTAAAAGACCAAGAGGTGATCATGACTTAATATATGTTTCAAGAATATAGGATTCTGCATCTTGATGAATCAATATAGGACTTTGTTATCCTAACAAACGGCCAACATCACTGTTGATATATCGACAATATACGAACATCTCAAATATATGTCTATGTGCCTTTAGTAATGGGATACCCCTTTATAAGCGTACTTCTCCCTCTGCTGATTAAGAAATGCAAGGAGAAGGGGTTGAACATAAGAGCGGCTTCTCATCTACACGTCACTCAAATGTTGAGGGCGTCACTAAGTGACGTCCCCCGTCTGGACATGCGCACTTATTCCCTTACTAATCGAGTGAGGGCGGAAGTGACGTCGGCAGGGATCTGCATCAATCTATGACCCACAGTGGGCGACACCAGACGATGGGAGCCATGATCGATGGACGCTGGACCACCTGACGTGGGCGCGCCAATTAAAGATCCGATTGGCGTATGTACAAATGGGGAACAGTTTCGCATTACAGGTTAGCCACTGCACCATGCATACGACATATGCATCAGTTCATCTGACCTCCTGATGAGCCTGGTTAGGCGAAACGCGTCGAGCGTGATTAGCTTTGGTATTCATGGTGGTAAACGAAAAAAAACTGAGGGACTAAGTAACCGCTGTTAATATGTCGCATTTTGTCTAAATATGCGGTCTCCAACCGCTTTTTGCTATGGATTTACACAATGATGACTCAAAACTACATGCACTGTGGCATATGGTATGCCTATTCCTTAATCAGACTTTGTGATCAATAATTGCTCTGGGAGCGTATTGAGGCATCAATCTACATCCATGGGGGGCATCCAAGTGCTAATTTTGGTCATTTCATTGCGTACACAAATTGCCTAGACATGATTTCACAATAAGGCGCTTGTTATATCCGATATATTTATCATTTTGATCGCCTTGATAATGGTTTTTTGAGGTGTTGAACTTCTCTGGCATAAGTGCATTGTAACGCTGTATTTTTGTTCAAAACAATATTCGGCATTTGTTAATAATAGACTACAAGTGCACTGAGAACATCGAACGGTGCTTATAAATATGAGAAAATTGCGGTATTGAAATTGATTTTTCTCGGCTACAGCATATATATATATATATCTATTATCAGACAGTATTAAGACTGTTTGACTTAAATCTAAGTTTTTTTTTCCCGCTTTTTTGGGAGCTACTCCCAAATTAAC
Organism: Oophaga sylvatica; assembly: GCA_033576555.1. Taxonomy (NCBI): domain Eukaryota; kingdom Metazoa; phylum Chordata; class Amphibia; order Anura; family Dendrobatidae; genus Oophaga; species Oophaga sylvatica. The sequence continues at coordinate 301,358,399 of JARQOD010000006.1, forward strand.
TAGCTGTAACCGGGGTTTATTGACAAAAAAACCGCTCCCCCAATCTTGGATAAAATATATATAAAAAAACGATATCCACTACTAACCATTTGTTTTTTCTGTTTTTACATTAGGGACAAGGGATGTACTAGGTCAGAGGACCCGTCTGATATAAGTTCCCCTTAGCCCTTGGGTAGGGGATCCACAGACATATAGGGCAAAACCCGGGCCCCTGGGGTTTAAAGCCACCCGGGAGCGGGGCGCCAAAACGCCCCCCCTAGGGTGCCAACCTCCGCGGAAAGGGGCAGGAGACATCTAGGAAATTTCTAGGGCATCCAAGGGGCCCCCCAAATTTTAATCCGAATTATTTTTAATGTCAAATTTGGGTGCTCCCCTATTATGGTTTAATATAAATAAAGATAATGTTTTTGGGTTTTTTCTATGATTTTGGGTTTTTAACCCCAAACAGTAAATATAAATTTTCGACCTTAAAGCCACCCAGAAGAAGATGACAACAACAAGGGCGACGACCAATAAGCCAACCCCTGCCCACCATCCCCAAAGAAAAAATAAAAGATACCCAGAAAAGATCACCAACAGGACAAAGAAGGGTTTTAAGACAAACACAAGAACGAACAAAGACAAAGAACAATAAGCAAAAATCAAAAAGCAGAAGAAAACATGAATATAAGACCAAAATGAAGAGCAAAATATATGCTCTAAATACAAAGCGAAAATACTAAGCAGTGTATGGGGGGGAGCCCCTTCCTCCTCGTGGTGCCCCGGAAAATGCCTGCGCTGCAGGCTAAACTGAACACGGACAAATACTTTGTAATTTAAATTTTTTTGACAGCAAACGGAAGGGAAAACAATTCATACTTTACAGATTACAAGACAAATTCTGTCACAAATAAGAAGAGAAGAAGATAAGAGGAAAAAGAAGAATTTGAATTGAAGAAGATTATTTAATATAACAAATGAGTAATGTAACAAAAACATAAAAGCAAGAAGTTTAAGAAAAATTAAGAAGGGAAGATGAAAATAATTTGATAAAAAAGCGCTGAAATTATGAAGGAGAAATGTGGCACTGGCAAAATTAAAAAGGTGAAGAGCATGGAATTGTGAAACATACATTTGGCCAAAAAAAAAAAAGGTTAAAACATTGTAAAATTTGTTAGTCAATCCAAACGTATTTAAAAAAAAAAATATTTTAAAGCTATTCCAAGCATGGGTTAAACATGTATGCCTTTATTGTCTCCCAACCCCCCCAAAACATTCTACATTAGTCTTTGTTGTTTTCCTTCATGTACAATTAACCCCAAAAAGGCAAGAATGGGGTTTTTTTTAAAGTCGATATTTGGTTCCCATAGACTTACATGGGACTTCCGGTATCGAAAACGGATATCGACGTATTTAGGATATCGGCATACCATCCGATCCGATATTTTAGATATCGGCAGTACGCCCTCACTAGTGGGCATATATTGTGATTTCTTTGATAATGATTTGTTTGATTTTGACGTTGTTCTGCAACTGCTTGACATAAACTTACTTTCTTTCCAGGGACTCATCTCACCTAAAATTTATTTACAATTCTGTGAATTACCAACAATACTTTATATTTCGGTCAAGTGGGTCACTTAAACCAATATTGCTCACGAGATGGCCAGGCGCTGCACTTTTTGGATCATGGGGGGCAATGGCATGATTCTTTCATTAATGACTTCAAATTTTGCTTAAAGCATAAAAAATTGTTTCTATTTTTTTCATCACCCCTGTGGAAGGATCTGTCGACACCCCTTTCGCCAACCCTCCTGGTTGGTGGGAGGGCTCACACGTAACCCATCTGCGATCTCCCAAAAAAAGTTTTCAAGTGGCACGCCCATAGGCAAATATTTTTTAATTTGGACAGGCACTAAAAGGAATCCCTTCAATTCATTTATAAATTAAAAGTAATGCTTTAAAGTATTCATTTTACATTTAAATTTTCTCCGTTTTCAATTATTTTTTGGATCTAAAATTGCCTTAACAGCAACAACTTTTCAACCAAACGTATAGGAATCAACACCAACAAGTTTGCCATTAAAACTTTCATCGCGGTTCAAAAAGAAGGGAAAACTGTCTGGACAAATTTTTCTAATTAAAAGAAATTCTCTGGCCTAATGAATAAGACAAGAGATGAAATCTTAACTTCTCTTTTGGAGAACGTGCTACTCAAACTGTTTCTAGGCTCATCAAAAGATTATTGCTAAACATGTGACCTTTTTTTTTTAAACCTTCTCCCTGAGCAAAGGACAATCAAATCAATTTATAATTAGGGTTTTAATAACCCCGTGGCATTTAATAAGAGGGTCCTGCAAAGACATTGGAGCATCTTAAAACAATTAGTCATATAACCAAATTTCACCTTAAAGAAACCCTGCTTACGCCCAATGAGCACCTAATCTGGTGACAAATTAGCAGAGTCATTAAGGGTGACTCACTAGTGTCTGCACAGAATCACTTTAGAGACTCCTTTCCCTATGGGAATTGTACTGTCTGCCCTTTTTTTTGGGTCCATCAAAATTTTCATTATTCCTATTATTCAAATATTCCTATTGACCAATAACCGGGTGGCAGGTGTTGACAGACAGTCATGCTGGATCTGCCTGTAGAAGGCTTTGCGATTATTCAAGCACCTTCTTAATTTTTGCATCCCTGTTTTGGAATGAAATCCTTCTCCTTCTAACCCACAATGTTCCTCCACTTTGTGCGAAAAAACCCACCGTCTGTCGTTAAAAACATTCAATTGCTGCAGGTGGTCTGGTTTTAGCTTTTTACTTGGTTTCTGACGATTGGAAGTACTAACAGTCGGTTTTCCTTCTCACAGGACCTTGGGGGATTCTGGCATGGCACTTGGTTGTCTTTCAACTAAGTTACCCTCGTTCTCACCCCTCTCGTCAAAGTTGAGGGGGACTGAAAGCCTACCCCATCCCCTCCCTAACCAGGCGATTGCTAAGGCAGACAGGGATTAAGTCTTGGCGGCAAAAATGGAAACCTAAAAGACTGTTAGGAGACAGGATTTTAATTTCTTTTTGCTCCACTCCCCCTTCCTATATTTGGGCTCCCTCA
>JARQOD010000006.1:301361588-301378454 GCA_033576555.1 Oophaga sylvatica
CCTCATAAAAACATGGTCAAATTTAAAAAATTCCCGGTCATTAACTTTCAAACCCCCTTGGGGGTAAGGGGTAATTAGGGGGGCCGAAAAATATTGACCCCCCCATTTCAGTTTTTTTTTTCCCCAAAAAAATTAAAAATAGCCAAAAAATTTTTCTTCAACTTCAAAAATTTTTCCCCCAAATTTGTTGTCTTCACCAAAAATTTTTACTTTTTGGTATTTTTATTTAAGCTTATGGGGGAAAAAAATTAAAATTTCCAGGGGCCGAATACTTTCGAAGGCACTGAAAATTGGTGTTGCTTTTTACATTTTCTTAAACTTTCAAAATGGAGCACACTGCTGAATCATGGTCAATTTTTTTTAAATTTTTGCTTTTAAAGGCTCAATTGGATCCACACCAACCTTCTCATCTATTATGTATTCAATTTTTAAATTTTTTCAATGTTTTTAATCTAATGTCTATGTTTTTTTTTCCACTTACTTAATAAAAAGTATATTTTTTTAATATCTTTTTTGGGGTTTACATTTTTCTCCCTGATATTTTCTTTCCCCATTTGTATTACTTATTATTTGCGGGTATTAGCCCCCCCTAAGTATAACTCCTGTCCCCACTTTTCCATTTTTACTGTTGTCGGTAAGCTTTATTGTCTTGCATCCCCCCCTAATTAAGTGCTGCACGTATAAATAAAATTATTATTTTTAAAAAAACTGTTTGTGCTACTTTGGCAGACAACTGCTAAATAATTATGTACATTGTTTTGGTTTTTTACATCCAGGGAATTTTGGCTCATTTTTTAGAAAAATTTCTTTTTACCCTTCAGTTTTCTTCAGCAACTCTACTTAAAGAGAGCCACACAATATTTTTATCATTTATGTTAATTACATGTAAAAAAAGGGGGTTTTTGAAAATAGTCATGAAAAAAATAAACCCAACCTGAAAAAAACTCTTCATGGCAAAAGGGGTTTTTGAAAGTGTTTTTTAGGGCAGTTCTCCAGAATTACTCATGAACCCTTCATCCCTTTTTTTGGTTTTATGTCACTTTCCTAGCTTTAGGTCACAGGTAAGTTCCACGCAAAATTTTTAAATTTCTGTAGCGAAAAAATGGTGCAGAGATGTCCCGACTTAAACAGAGCTCTCTCCTTTGCTGCAACCGCTTGGCAAAGAGCCCGGGGGCATTTTCACATTGAGGGTGCTGCCCTGCCCATACTGCTCTTTCCCGCCCAGCTCCCCTTGACTCACACTAAATCCATGGAGGGATGATGCACAGGCCGCGCTGTTTTCTATTGCGCTGATTACTTTATCTGTGACACCGTGCTGAGGGGGGAAAATTTCTTCCAATGTTTGAATCTTCGAAGGGGGGAGATAATTTGCAAGAGGGTGGGATTGGTGGCCTTTTCCCAAAAACAAGTAAGATAGTGTGTATGACCCCTTTCCCAAAGAACCGTATTTGGGGGATTAATGATGTTTAATGGAAAATTGTTGGCCCCAAAATTTTTAAAGAAAAGTAAATTGCACCGAGTGCAATAGCATGAAACATAAAAATTAAAAGAAATTTAATTTTCATTACTGCACTAAAAATATAAAAAATTGAGAAATTTTTCGCAAAACTGGCCAATTTTTGTCTTAAGCCCGATAAAGGGGATTCTCTTTTGGGGGGCCCACAAAAGGGAAACCCTCTTAGCTGAAGTCTACATTTACAGGGAAGGTAAGACCTGCTGTAAATTTAAAAAACCCCGATGGCTTTTTTTTGGTTGGTCAGTCATTGATATTTTTCTCCCAACTTTTATGCGGACCGGTATTTCGTCTGAGCTTGTCATCCCGCGTGTAACTTAGAGTCAGTGTGCTGCATGTATTAAATTTTTAAGCAGTGTGCCGTTGAAGTGTATATTAAATTTTTTAAAATTTTTATAACGGGGCCCCTTAAAAATCAACAAATGAAAAAAATTCTAGTTCAAGGGTCAACCTAAAGCCCTTTAAATAAGCCAAAATGAAAGAAAAAAGAGGGTTTTCATATAGCCGGGTCACCAACAAAATAATTTAATTTAAAAAATATACACAAATTTATAAGAACACAAAAATCATAAAAAGAACCCAAACAAAAAAAACATTTAAAAAACAAAAAATACAAAACCTGACCCTATGGTCCTCTTTGGAAGGGTTTAGTATTCTGACAGAGGCTCCCCTGGGGGGTAAGCGGTACTTGAGGTTGGGAAAAAGGGTTACGAATTGGTCTTATTTTTAAGGAATATTTTCCCATCGGGGCCGTGACAATTTTCTGGGGTAAAACCTTTTCCAGTTTCCCTTTACCTGCTGTGTCGTTCGCATTCCCCCTATCAGAAAGACAATTTCTTATTTTTGTTTTTGCTATATTTTTGCATTTTGTCCCCCACTTCTGTGGGGACCTTCTGGGTCCCCTCCGGGGGCTTTTGCCCTCTCAGTTTAGTCCAGCCACTGTGTTTTGTACTTTGCTTTTTGCAGTTTTTTCAGTGGCTGCTGTTTTTGTTACACCAGAGAACTAATTTAGGTGGTAGAGGTCGTGTGATCTCAGGTGATTTTGAAATTAGTAGAGTTGGTGTTTTTCAGGGTTTTCTGGATTGCAGTAAGTACCCTTCCTGTCCTTTTCTATTTAGATAGTTTGGGCCCCAGCGTTTGCTCATACTATTTTCTTTCTGTGTCAGTATTTCCTCTTGTCTAACCGCCATTACATGTTTGGGGGCTTTCTATTATCTTTGGGGTTCTGCTCCGGGGCAGATAGCTTTCCTATTTCTATCTTTAGGTGTAGTTAGTTTCTCAGGCTGTGACGAGGCGTCTAGACCATCGTAGGAACGCTCCACGGCTGCCTCTAGTTGCGGTGTTAGTCAGGGTACTGCAATCTCATAGATTCCAACTGCTCTGGTGTATTTCCTTTTTTTACCTGCACTCCTCAGCTACCGTAACATAACAGTATCACCGGCCATAAAAATTGTATGGTACTCACAGAAGGGAAAAAATATTTTGAAGGAAGAAAAGTTGTCAGAGATATTTTTCTGTTTGTTGCATTTTTTTTTTTTTTTTCCCTCTGTATCTCTGGGTGCTGGGGAGGATCTTTTCTCCCAATGAGTTTGCACAGTTGTCTGGCCGTGTGGATCAGCTTGCCACTGAGGTTCGGAGTATTGCTGCATATCTTGCTAGGTTGCCTGTTGTGGAACCTAGGATCCCCATGCCAGATTTGTTTTCAGGGGATCGAGCTAAGTTTCAGAATTTCAAAAATAATTGTAAATTGTTTCTTGCCTTAAAATCTAAGTCCTCAGGAAACGCAGCGCAGCAGGTTCAAATTGTCATCTCTCTCCTGCGCGGCGATCCTCAGGATTGGGCTTTTTCCCTCACACCTGGGATCCTGTTTTGAGTGATGTTGATGCATTTTTCCAGGCTTTGGGGTTATTGTACGATGACCTAATGTCACTGATCAAGCTGAAAAAGCCTTGTTGGCATTAAATCAGGGCTTGATGACGCTGAGTTATACTGTCAGAGATTCCGTGGGTGGGCAGTCCTGACCAAATGGAATGACGACGCTTTGGCGGCCCTTTTCCGGAAGGGTCTGTCGGATAATGTAAAGGATGTTATGGTGGGATTCCTGTCCCCTCTGGTCTCAATGATTCTATGTCATTAGCGATTCAAATTGACAGACGTTTGCGTGAGCGGAGAAGTATGCGTGGGGTGGTGTTGCCTTGTGAGCCAGCTGCTGAGCCCATGCAGTGTGATGGAGTGGTGTCTGGGGCACAGCGTCATGAGTTTCGAAAGCGCAATGGGTTATGTTTCTACTGTGGTGATGCCTCTCATGCTATTTCAGTCTGCCCTAAGCGGGGAAGACGTTTTGCACGCTCAGTTGTCTTGGGTAGTGTTCAGACTAGTTTTTATTAACTGTCACTCTGATATGCTCTCTGTCCTCATTTTCTGCTCAGGCTTTCGTTGATTCTGGAGCAGCTATTAACCTGATGGATTATGATTTGCTAAACGTTGTGGATTTCCCTTGATACCCCTACAGAAGTCTATTCCCCTACTGGGGATCGATTCTACCCCTTTGGCTGAGAATAAACCCAGTTTTCTACTCAGGTGATAATGAGGTTGAACCTGATCACCAGGAGTGCTGCAAATTTTTGGTTCTATATAATCTGCATGACATTATCGTGCTGGGTTTCCCTTGGTTACAGTCTCATAATCCTGTTTTTGGATTGGAAATCTGTGTCTGTAACCAGTTGGGGCTGCCAATGTGTTAATACCAACACTCCTGTTTTTTCTGCCTCCCCCCAGGCTGAGGATGTTCCTGACTTTTTGTTTGATTTTTCTGATGTGTTTAGCGAAAGTAAATCTGCATCCTTACCTCCCCATAGGAGCTATGACTGCGCTATTGAATTAGTGCCAGGTAGTAAATTCCCTAAGGGTCGCCTTTTTAACTTGTCTGTACCTGAACATGACGTTATGCGGTCTTATATCAAGGAATCATTGGAGAAGGGTCATATCAGACCATCCTCTTCACCCTTAGGTGCCGGTTTTTTCTTTGTGGCCAAAAAAGATGGTTCATTAAGGCCGTGTATTGATTATCGTCTCTTGAACAATATTACTGTGAAATATCAATACCCGTTACCCTTGATTTCTGACCTGTTTTCCAGGGTGAAAAACGCTACTTGGTTTACCAAGCTTGACCTCAGGGGGGCGTATAACCTTATTCGCATTAAGCACGGGGATGAATGGAAGACGGCATTTAACACCCCTGAAGGGCATTTTGAGTACCTTGTGATGCCCTTTGGGCTCACTAATGCTCCTTCCGTCTTCCAGTCCTTCATGAATGACATTTTCAGGGATTTTGTGGACAAGTTTCTGATTGTTTATTTGGATGATATCTTGATTTTTTCTAATGACTGGGACTCTCATGTGAAACATGTTCGAACTGTATTCCAGATTTTGAGAGAGAATGCTCTGTATGTGAAGGGATCAAAGTGTCTTTTTGGCGTACAGAAGATCTCATTTCTGGGATTCATTTTGTCCCCATCTGTTATTGAAATGGACCCGGTCAAGGTTCAGGCCATCTGTGATTGGGTCCAACCTACTTCATTAAAGGCTCTTCAGAGATTTTTGGGTTTTGCCAATTTTTATCGTAAATTTATTGGTAATTTCTCTGTTATTGTTAAACCATTAACTGATTTGACCAGAAAGGGTTCTGATGTGGTGAATTGGCCTCCTGAGGCAGTCTCTGCGTTTCAGGAACTTAAGCAGAGATTCACTTCTGCTCCTGTTCTACGGCAGCCTGATGTTTCTCTGCCATTTCAGGTGGAGGTTGATGCCTCTGAAATTGGGGCAGGTGCCGTTTTGTCCCAAAAAGATCCAGAGACCTCTAAAAGTAACCCTTGTGCCTTTTTCTCTCGAAAATTTTCTCCTACTGAACGTAATTATGACGTGGGTAATCGGGAGTTATTGGCCATGAAGTGGGCTTTTGAAGAGTGGAGACATTGGCTGGAGGGAGCCAAACATCAGGTGGTGGTCCTTACGGACCATAAGAATCTGGTCTATCTGGAATCTGCCAAGCGACTCAATCCTAGACAGGCCAGGTGGGCCTTGTTTTTCACACGTTTTAATTTTGTGGTTTCCTTTCTTCCTGGCACTAAGAATGTTAAGGCGGATGCCCTCTCGAGGAGTTTCCTTGCGGACTCTCCTGAGCTATCTGATCCCTCTGTTATTTTGAAGGAGGGTGTAGTTCTTTCCGCCATCTCGCCTAATTTGAGACTTGCTCTGGAGGGGTGTCAGGAGGATAGGCCCGAGCGCTGCCCTGTTGGAAAATTGTTTGTCCCGGACCAATGGAAAAAGAGTGTGATGTCTGAGATTCATTGTTCCGCATTGGCTGGGCATCCCGGAATTTTTGGTACCAGAGACTTGGTTAGTCGGTCCTTTTGGTGGCCTACCTTGTCTCGCGATGTCAGGGAATTTGTGCAGTCCTGCGGGACTTGCTCTCGCTCCAAGCCTTGCTCTCGCTCTAGTGGTTTGTTGATGCCATTGCCTGTGCCCAAGAGACCATGGACCCATATCTCTATGGATTTCATTTCCGATCTTCCTGTTTCTCAGAGAATGACCACCATCTGGGTAATTTGTGATAGGTTTTCCAAAATGATACATCTTGTGCCATTACCTAAGTTGCCTTCCTCCTCTGAATTGGTGCCGTTGTTCCTTCAGCACGTGGTTCGTTTACACGGCATTCCTGAGAACATTGTGTCTGACAGAGGAGTCCAGTTTGTTTCCAGATTTTGGAGGACTTTTTGTTCTAAACTGGGTGTTCAATTGTCTTTCTCCTCGGCATTTCATCCTCAGACCAATGGTCAAACTGAGAGAACAAACCAGACATTGGAGACTTATCTAAGATGCTTTGTGTCTGCTGATCAGGATGACTGGGTCTCTTTTTTGCCTTTGGCTGAGTTTGCTCTTAATAATAGGGCTAGCTCTGCCACTTTGATGTCTCCGTTTTTCTGTAATTCTGGGTTTCACCCTCGATTTTCTTCAGGACAGACGGAGGCTTCTGTCTGTCCAGGTGTTGACTCTGTTGTTGAGCGTATGCAGCAGATTTGGGACCAGGTAGTGGAGAGGTTGTCCCTCTCTCAGGAGAAGGCCCAGCGGTTTGCTAACCGGCATAGGACTGATGGTCCTCGGTTTAAAGTGGGGGACTTGGTCTGGTTGTCCTCAAAGAATATTCCTATGAGAGTAGCATCTCCTAAATTTAAGCCTAGGTTCATTGGACCTTATAAGATCATGGAGATTATTAATCCTGTTTCTTTTCGTTTGCTTCTTCCAGGGACATTTAAGATCCATAACGTGTTCCACAAGTCCTTGTTGAAGAGGTTTGTTGAGCCAGTGGTTCCTGCTGCTGTGCCTCCTGACCCTGTTTTGGTTGAGGGCAATCTGGAGTATGTGGTTGAGAAAATATTGGATTCTCGTTTTTCTAGACGAAGACTCCAGTATTTGGTTAAATGGAGAGGTTATGGTCAGGAAGATAATTCTTGGGTGTTTGCTTCGGACATCCATGCTAGGAGACTTATCCGTGCGTATCATAGAACTCATCCTGACCGACCTGGTTGCTCAAATGAGGGTTCGGTGACCCCTCCTCAAGGGGGGGTACTGTTGTGAATGGGTTTGAGATGAGTTCTGAGCAGAGGCTCCCTCTGGTGGTTACAAGCGGTACTAGTGAGGATTGGGAATCAGGTGTTACTGATTGGTCTTATTTAAGGGAATCATTTTCCCATCAGGGTTGCCGGTGATCAATTGTTCTGGTCTGAATCCTTCTTTCCAGTTTCCCTTGTAGCCTGCTGTGTCGTGTCTGCATCTCCTGCTATCAGATAAGACAATTTCTTATTTTGTGTTTTTGCTATATTTTTGCATTTTGTCCTGCACTTCTGTGGGGGCCTTCTGGGTCCCCTCCGGGGGCTTTTGCCCTCTCAGTTTAGTCCAGCCACTGTGTTTTGTACTTTTGCTTTTTGCAGTTTTTTCAGTGGCTGCTGTTTTTGTTACACCAGAGAACTAATTTAGGTGGTAGAGGTCGTGTGATCTCAGGTGATTTTGAAATTAGTAGAGTTGGTGTTTTTCAGGGTTTTCTGGGATTGCAGTAAGTACCCTTCCTGTCCTTTTCTATTTAGATAGTTTGGGCCCAGCGTTTGCTCATACTATTTTCTTTCTGTGTCAGTATTTCCTCTTGTCTAACCGCCATTACATGTTTGGGGGCTTTCTATTATCTTTGGGGTTCTGCTCCGGGGCAGATAGCTTTCCTATTTCTATCTTTAGGTGTAGTTAGTTTCTCAGGCTGTGACGAGGCGTCTAGGACCATCGTAGGAACGCTCCACGGCTGCCTCTAGTTGCGGTGTTAGTCAGGGTACTGCAATCTCATAGATTCCAACTGCTCTGGTGTATTTCCTTTTTTTACCTGCACTCCTCAGCTACCGTAACATAACAGTCCTCCCCAGGTCATAGTCAAGGTTACACCATCAAGCACAATAATACATATCAAGATTTAACAATGTGAATACAAGCATAAGAAAGAATTGTTAACAAATGTAGGTAAGTATTGAAAAACAAGTCACATTGATAAACGCAAATGGGACGATGGTGTGCTATCGGCCCTATCAAGTGAGCTAAAAAACGATCTAGAAAAATTATTAATAAACACCATGCAAATAAGCATAGTCAACAGCCAGGAAGAGATGCTCTGTTCAAGAATGATAGAGTCATTACCAAATACGGATCCAGCCGTAACTTTGTCTATGTCCTGAGGAGGACCTTATCTGGTCAGGGTTTGCTTGCTTTTTTGGGCATTTTTAAATGTTATTGTTTGTGGTTGTATATTCATGTCTTTTTATGTATCTAAACATAAATTAAAATTATTTTGTTTAGGTGATCCCTGGCTATATGCATACCTCTTTTTTCTCTTCAGCTTCTGCATATGTATACTTTGTGAGCGGTGTGCGTGCGTCATGCACATATTGTGTGAGCAGTGTGTGTTCTGCATGCATATGTGTGCTGCATGTGTATACTATGTGAGTGGTGTGTGCTGCATGAGCATACTATGTGAGCAGCCTGCAAGCTGCAAGCATATACTATGTGAGCAGTACTATGTTCTTTCAAGGCTGCGGTTATCCCGGTTGCTTGTGCACCTTTTTCTACCACACTCTTTCCTTCCACTCAACTTTCCATTAATATGCTTCGATACAGCACTCTGTGAACAGCCAGCTTCTTTAGCAATGACCTTTTGTGGCTTACCATCCTTGTTGAGTGTGTCAATGACTGCTTTCTGGACATCTGTCAAGTCAGCAGTCTTCCCCATGATTGTGGAGCCTACTAAAACAGAAAAAGGACATTTTTAAATGCTTTGGAAGCCATTGCAGATATTGTTTGTTAATTATCCTAATTATTCTAATTTACTGAGATAATGACTTTCGGGTTTTCATTGGCTGTAAGCCATAATCATCAACATTAACAGAAATAAACACTTGAAATAGATCACTCTGCTTATAATGACTCTATAATATATGAAATTCACTTTGTGTATTGACGAGCTGAAATAAATTAAAATAAATTAACGTTTTGATTATATTCTAATTTTGTGAGAAGCACCTGTATGTGTGACTCTGCCCTATACCATTTTTATTTGTGTGCAATTAGAATAGGCAAGCAAGCTCTTATGCGGGGTCCTCTTCGTCTCTCTTTCATCTTTCCCTCCACATGTATATCCAAGCTTTCAAGTATTTAGATTTGCACAAATTTGTTTGCCACAAATCTCTCTCTTGTAGAGTATAATCTCTTACAGTCCTCTCTATCTCCAACTGATGATCTCAAATAGTGTGACAAATATTCAAAAATAGATGACATTTGGGAAGAGGCAAATATTTTTTATTTGTATTGGAACTATTTTGAACAATCTAAAAATGAAATTTAACAATGGCGTTCTATATTAGTCTGCTATTGAAGGTAATTCAATAATAACATCATATTGAAACATTGCTGAAAATATCTTGGCTATAATTATTACTTAAATTGTTCATGTGATAAAATTGTACTGTAAGTTATTCATCATTTTATTTTAGAAACTAATAAGAGTATTTTAAGTCTATTCTAAATGAAAATGACTTACTTCATTCAACTATAAAGGAAAAAAATCTGCTGTTCAGCTACTACAATTTATTTTATTGATCCAAAATATCTAGTCACTTTGTCTCATGCTATGTTTTATAGTAAATAAATATACAGTGCAAAATATTAAACAAATTTAAATGCCGAAGCTAATGTTTTGATTAAATATTTAATATCCTATTCAAATTAGAGGTTATCTTAATATGCAAATGCCCAGATTCTCTTTTAATATGGAAATTTAAAGTCACGGATTTACGATTTGTATGGATATTGCAGTTTTCTGAGATTTCAACTGGTTTATATATCTTAAAATTAGGCTTTCTCATTGTTATGGGTCCCGTGGTGGCAGATGGTCTTGACTTTGAGCTAAAAGTGACACTAAACTGCCTATTTGCTAGAACATTGTCTGGTTAGAGAGCTAGAGATAAGTCTATCTTTTGAAATTTGAGTTTGAAAACTTGTCAAAATTTCCCCCCCAAAATTAATTTGAAAACAAATAAATATTCACAAATCTCACTACTTTAAGTCTTGTAATAGCTAGTAAATTACATGTGTGGGAAGGAAAGAAAGAGAACCTTTCTCATTACAAGAGCTTATACTTTAATGAAAGAATGAAACTCGCTGACCATAAGAGCTTACACTCTATACAACAGGGAAAGAGAGACGATCTCACTGATCATAAGAGCTTACACTCAACAAACAGAGAAAGAGAGAGAGTAACCTTGCTGACTATCAGAGCTTACACTCTACAGAAAAGAGAGACTTACCCAGTGACTAGGGAGAAGGAAAAAAACTCTGCCATACAAACTATGCTCCACTGGAAACCATTAATCTCAGATGATCCAGGTGCTAACCACCAGTAATGTATGAAAATCTGTAAAAAGATGTAGCTGCAGGACATTATGTGAAAACCCACATGGTAATGCAACATGGTGCTTGCTTAGGCTACTTTCACACTTGCGTTTTTTTGCGCTGCGTTTCGAGCGCACATGAAGCGCATTAAAAAAACGCATGCAAACGCTTGTAAACGCTGCGATATTTAGTTGCATCAGCATGCGCATTTCGACAAAAAAACGCAGCGTTTGTCTGCGATTTCATGCGTTTTTGCATGCGTTTGCGTTTTTTTGGCGCATGCGTTGTCTATGTGTCACATTTCTATCATCTGTCTCTATCATCTGTCTCTATCATCTGTCTCCATCATCTCTGGCTCCATCATCTCTGGCTCCATCATCTCTGTCTCCATCATTTGTCTCCATCATCTCTGGCTCCATCATCTCTGGCTCCATCAGCTGTCTCCGTCATCTCTGGCTCCATCATCTCTGTCTCCATCATCTGTCTCCATCATCTCTGGCTCCATAATCTCTGGCTCCATCATCTCTGGCTCCATCTTCTCTGTCTCCATCATCTGTCTCCATCATCTCTGGCTCCATCATCTCTGGCTCCATCATCTCTGGCTCCATCATCTGTCTCCATTATCTCTGGCTCCATCATCTGTCTCCATCATCTCTGGCTCCATCATTTCTGGCTCCATCATCTCTGGCTCCATCATCTGTCTCCATCATCTCTGGCTCCATAATCTGTCTCCATCATCTCTGGCTCCATCATCTCTGTCTCCATCATCTGTCTCCATCATCTCTGTCTCCATCATCTGTCTCCATCATCTCTGGCTCCATCATCTCTGGCTCCATCATCTGTCTCCATCATCTCTGGCTCCATCATCTCTGTCTCCATCATCTGTCTCCAACACCTCTGGCTCCATCATCTCTGGCTCCATCATCTCTGTCTCCATCATCTGTCTCCATCATCTCTGGCTCCATCATCTCTGGCTCCATCATTTGTCTCCATCATCTCTGGCTCCATCATCTCTGGCTCCATCATCTCTGTCTCCATCATCTCTGGCTCCATCATCTCTGGCTCCATCATCTGTCTCCATCATCTCTGGCTCCATCATCTCTGTCTCCATCATCTTTCTCCATCATCTCTGGCTCCATCATCTCTGGCTCCATCATCTCTGTCTCCATCATCTCTGGCTCCATCATCTCTGGCTCCATTATTTACAGAAAAATCGTGTGCGTGCAAAAGTGCTGACGAGCGCAAAGCCATACGCACGCCAGCGCCCCCAAAGACTGCAATGTTATTTTTTGCGCATAGCATGCGCACACGTGCGCACCCTTTTTTTAAAGCGGTTGGCCGAAAAAAAAATGCAACATGTAGCGTCTAGCGCGTATGGGCGCACACCGGGAAAATGCGCAGTGCACATGAACGCGTGCAAGTGCTAGACCTTGCGCCCACCATGTTAAAGATAGGGGAACATTGCGCATGCGTCCGATAGCGCAAGATGCGCTGTGCCAAAAAACGCAAGTGTGAAAGTAGCCTTAGTCTCTGATGTTTCAGCAGAGTGGGAATTGGTGCTTGTATTTTTTTTTTTTTACAAATCACAATTCAAATCTCAAATTTGAATTCGCGTAAAACCATGGATTTCATAAAATTTAACTAAGTTAATCTTACATATATCGATCAGTTCATCTCTATCACACGTTTGATGTAGGGAACTCACAACATCGATGGCTGGATAAAGCTAAAATCATGTTATTTACATTTCATAGCAAAGATGTTATAAATAGTGATGAGCGACTTTGCCTTTTTTTGGGTCGAGTCTGGTTTCGGACCACCCGACTTTCGCAAAAGTCAAGTCGAACTAGATCGGCCGACAAGCTCGCGGCAAAAGTCGGAGGTCGACAAAAAAACGAAATCCGACCCCAATGCAAGTCAATGGGGAATAACAGCTGGCCCCCCCGCCCACGTCCTCTTCCACCATACTTCCTCATGTTTGGTAGAATGTATCCAAATTACCAGCAGATATATGGTACTGTATCAGTAGCGTTCAGCTGTATACAGTGTTGGGGTAATTTTAAATCTCTGTATATATTTCCGGAGTCACACACAGACGCTCACTCAGTATATATTTGACCAGAATACAAAAAGCAGAAAAAGGGTACTGTATCAGAAGTGTACAGCTGTATACAGTGTAGGGGAAAATTGTAAATCTCCGTATATATTTCCGGAGTCACACACAGATAGTCAGCATGTATTTGGCCATGATACCAGCCGGTACACGGTAGTGTGTGAGGAACGTACAGCTCTATACGGTGTGAGAAAAAATGAACGTTCGGTAACTGTGCAGAAAAAAAGAATAAAGGTATCAGTGCTGTGTAAAAAGCAGTCTGCACAGCAGTGTACACACAGCAATACAGCTAGCAGGCAGCCTAATAACCAGAGCTGCACACAAGAAAATCCTCCCCTGTCACTGCACACTAACTGTACAGCACAATTGCTATCAGCACAAGCACAGAAGAACTTCTCTTTCCAGCCCTAACTCTCTCCCTACTGATAAACAGAGTCAGCAACCTCTCTCTACTGTTAATATCGACAGAAGTAAAATGGCGGTCGGCGGTCAGGACTTTTATAGACACTATGACGCCCCCCAATGCAAGCCAATCACTGCAATGCCCTTCTCTAAGATGGAGGTAGATGCTGCACATGTCATCTCATTGCCCACAGTGTACGTCCTTGCTCATTGGCTGGAAAAAGGCACCTGAAAGCATTCTGGAAATCTCGACTTTGGCGCTTGTTTCGACGACCGCATGGCCGACCTCACGCTATGGTCGTGTTTCGGCCAACGAAACCCGACTTTGGCGAAAGTCGGCGACTTTTGAATCTGACCAACCTGTTTCTCTAGTTATAAATAGAAATATGAAACAATCAATGGTTTAATTTTTATTGAAGTATCAATTATAATTATAATGTGTCCAAATGGACACCTGATATTTTCTTGTGGCAAAGGTCACATCTTGGTGAAGAAGTTCTTTCAGACTAAGACTAAGGTAATAATAGTAAACCATTAATATTTAAATAAATTGCTGCATTTTTATGATTTTATATAGTTAAAAACTTAACTGTCATTATAATTTTTATTGCATAAATCAATAGTACACGTGAAAATAAGAAACTCTCAAATATATCTTTGGAGATTTTTTCTCATCCAAAATTTGAGCTTTCATATTCAAAATTCTCAATTCCCAGGTAAAATAAATCTGTATTCAGTGAAACAAAGAGTTTTAACTTGTCTGGCAGTTAGTATTACTTTTTGTATTTATTACTATTTTTTGTGCACCATTTTTTCACTTTCACTCTGTGCTTTACAAATCTCCTGTGCATTCTTTCTGCCTTGGTCAATTATGTTTCAGTGGAGTGTTTCAATTGTATTAGTTGAACATTAAAATTTTCATTTTTTATTTATTATTTTTGTATTATTATTGTATCTGTATTTAATCATATGTCAATAAAACCTTTTGTATCTGAGCTTTTTGTTTATTTTATTTTTTATTATTCTTGATTATTTATTTTTTATTCATATATATACATTTTCTATATATTTGAGCAATTTTATTATATATATATATATATATATATATATATTTTTTTTTAATTTATTTTTTATATATATATTTTTTTATATTTTTTATTTATATCTTTCTGATATATTTTTTTACACATTTGCATCCCTCCATTTGATCCTCTTACCATTCCTCAGTGTCGTTCTTCTATATTAAGATTATATGTAGACAAAGTCATAGACTTGTTCTTACCCTTCCATGTATATAGAATTTTATCAGTAGCCGCTGCCATCCTCTATCTCAGTAATCTAACAACCTGTCTTCACTGAATACAGATTTTACCCATGAATTAAGAATTTTGGAAATGATCGATCAGTCCTGTAGGAGAAAGAACTAGTTTTCTCTGATAAGATAAATTTCAAATTAGCTTATTTTCATGTATATTTTGGATTTGGAAAATAAAAAATGATGGTAACTCTTTAAGTGGTAAAACAGTAAAAACAGTAGAAATAAACAGTATTTGAGGCTATATAAAACACCAAAAAGAGCCTGAACAAGACCGATTTTAAAGTTCTTTATTTACAAGATGTCCATCCTCCAATTTCTGCCATTCGAGCAAAATGTATTTACATGTGTATGAACACTATTTGAGTGAATCACTCCAAAGCGCGTGCTATTAGGTGTACCCATTCTGACCTTAACTCATCATCTCCCATTTCTGGTTTCCAGGTATTGTACAACACAAAATCCTCATCAATGTTTTTCATGATTTGGCTGTCAGTGTCTGTGTTTAAAATGAGCAGTGCTATTTATATATGCAGTTTATTACTGCTGATATATTGTATAATAATGCAAACAGCACAAAGGGATATTACATTGAAGATAAAAAAGAATCATTTTAAATTTCAAATTTATGTGCTTTTCTAATTAATAGGTGTTTTTACTTATTCTTTATTCTTTTATCTTGTTAAGGGGAATGAAAAGCATTTCAGGCTCTTGCTTAGCCAGCCAAAAAGTTAGACTAGGCCCTGGTTCCAGCAACTATAGTGATGGCATAATACAATTAAAAAGTAACTACAAAGTAAAAAAATTAAAGACAAATTACTGAGAATGTGAATCAGCACAGTTTTTTTCTCCATATTATACTGGCATGTGTGCAAATTCAATCTTGCAGAGGGGTATCTTTAAGCACCACTCCAGCATTCTTTTTATCAGCACTGGAGTGGTGCTTTAAATGTAAGTCCCCTGCCTCCAGTGTTATACTCATCCTCTGGTGTCTTCACCGTTTTCCGGCCACACTCCAATCCCTCTGCGCATCTTTTGTGCGTAGCTTCTGAATGGCTGGAAGTAAGAAGCTACTTCCAAAGCTCTCAATGCAAGTCTATAAGAGCAAGAACGAGGCTTTTATGGACTTGTATTGAAAAGTTACCTCTGCATCGCTCCAAGAAACACTGGAGCTGCAGGCAGGTCATTTTTCGCCTGAGACCGTTGGGAGCAACAATGGAAAAGGATGAAGGAGGCAGCAGCTGAGTATGAGACAGGGGGCAGAGGCTTTACATTTAAAGCACCACTCTAGAGGTTAAAAACAATGCTGGAGTGGGGCTTTAAATGCTTTTTAGGGGTTTGTATAGAAAGGTTAGTGTATGCTAGCATTAAATATTTTTCATTTAGTATCTATGACATCTGTTGTCATAAAAAAAGCAAACAGACATTTTACTTGTTATTTTACTCAGTTTAATAATGTAGTGTTTCACCTATGAAAAATAGATATATGAAATGTAAGGATGAATAACAGTCAGGTAGCTCGCTAGTAAAATAATTATAAAAAGTGCCAATTTGGTTGCCATGCTATGCAAGTAAAGTGCTGACAAGTTATAGCTATATTTACTTTACGCAGATTAAGAACAGTGCAAAAGTTTATTGTCAGCCAAATACATTTTAGTTGAGCTAAGAACCTGAGGCAAATTCCACATCATGCTCCTAATCAGAAAAAACATATACTTTATACTTTGGTACTTTTAGCATGTTAGCAGAACAATACTTAATTTTGTTAGCTTTACAAAATAGAGAAATATAATTGTAACTAAGCTGAAATCACTTTGCTAAAAGTAAAATAGGAAAATGAAAAAAGTGTAGTTAAAGGATTGTAACATTTAACATTGAGCTTTAGAGTAGATAAATGCTAAAAAACTGCTTGAAATGTAAAAATATTTGAGCATTTTGTGATTGCACAAAAAAGTTGTGACTTTTGGGATTTCTAAACCAATACCGGTCAATGCTATAAATTTATGAAAAGTGGAAGGAACTTGGTCTTGGAAGAGGCACTTGAGAAAATCATTGTAATTTGCACCATAATTGATGACATATTGTAAATATACGTCAGTCTTTGACTGGCATACATTCTTGCGGTGATGCACAACAGCTAAAAGGTAAACTTAATTCATTAAGAAATGTACTGTACTTAATAAATTTGCCACCTTTTACTCCAGCAAGACTGTCATACAAAATAACAGTCTTGATAAAACAGTGCCAAAGTTTTAGCTATAAACAGTAAAATGTTCAGGCCCCAAATGATTTATGGAACGTGATTGATATCCCAAATTCTCAATACATATTAAACTACAAAGCAGCATTCTACCATAGAGTCAAATACTTTGTTATCTCACCTCAAGCACTCTGCTGCAGAGTATTCACAAGGCACATAGATAAAGAAAGAATATAGGCTTATTGGGAGCCAAGAAAGAAGTAAAATCCAGTGTCACACTAAGATCCAAAAATCAATTCAGTTTTAAAAGGCCATATGTGTAAATACGCTTATGCTCCAAA
>JARQOD010000006.1:301378554-301525902 GCA_033576555.1 Oophaga sylvatica
TTAAAACTTTAGCAGTGAAACTTATGCAAAACATTGTTTTTTGTTGCATATTTTTTTCTTTAACCTCTTAGCGACCAGAGGTATTTTTGGTTTTGCATTTTCATTTTTTTGCACCCCTTATTCTCAGAGCCATAATTTTTTATTTTTACGTCAATATGGCTATGTGAGGCTTGTTTTTTGCGGGACTAGTTGCACTTTTGAATGACACTGTTGGATTTACGATGACATGTACTACAAAATGGGAAAAAAATTCCAAGTGCAGTGAAATTGCAAAAAAGTGCAATCCCACACTGTTTTTTGCTTGGCTTTTTTACTAGGTTCTCAAATGCTCCAGGTAATTAGAAGTTCATAGACACCAAACATGTCTAGATTTAAAATAGCATTTTGTATGGCCTTTTTTAAACAATACTGAAAAATATATAAAAATGTGTTTGTTATTTCTTCTGTATACACATCCCCCTGTTGGCTGCGCCGTAGGCTGTGGCTTATTGTCCTTATGTAAAATCTGACTCTGGTTCTATCCATGTTTTTACAAATAGACCACATACTCATTATAGTGTATGTGGATGATGACATGTCTGTGTTTTTTTGCAGATCCAGTAGTCCATAAATAATTATGTTGACATGTCTGTTTTTTTTTATCTTAGTCATGAAATAAAATTACCCACTGTTATAAAAGTGTATGAGTCCACAACAATTGCAGATAGCACAAGAATGCCATCTCTGTGCAGTCCGTAATTAACATTGCAATGCACAGGAGAATATTTACAGATTTTTTTTCACCAGTGAAAAATCACTAATGAAAAACTGATGGTGAAAACTGACGCCCTGACCAAACACAGATCACACTTAGATCCAAAACACTGATGAACAACAATATGTATTTTTATGTTCCAGACAAATAAAATCACAAATGTCTTAATGAGGTTTATCCCTCAGATTAATCATGTGATTTGCTAATATAATATGTTTGAGAAGAATCTTAGGATTTCACTTACTGTCACTCTCTGTGTTTTACATAACTGATATGTCCTCTTCAAAATCTTCTTCAAAAAGTATTTTTAAAACTGAAAACATTTATCTCCACATTAAAGAGAATCTGACAGCAGTTATTGTAATCTAAGAACATCATGCTATAGAAGCTGAAAACCTTATTCCAGTGATGTTTCACTTACTAGGCTGTGTTTTTGTTTCAATAAAATCAGTGTTCAGCAGGAGATTATCACTGCATCGTGCCTCCTTATCAAACCCCTGCTCCAATTTCTAATTAGCAGCTTTCTATCAATATATAATACAGGTCCTTCTCAAAAAATTAGCATATAGTGCTAAATTTCATTATTTTCCATAATGTAATGATTACAATTAAACTTTCATATATTTTAGATTCATTACACACCAACTGAAATTTGTCAGGTCTTTTATTGTTTTAATACTGATGATTTTGGCATACAACTCCTGATAACCCAAAAAACCTGTCTCAAAAAATTAACATATTTCACCCGTCCAATAAAATAAAAGTGTTTTTTAAAAACAAACAAAAAAACATCAAATAATAAAGTTCAGTTATGCACTCAATACTTGGTCGGGAATCCTTTTGCAGAAATGACTGCTTCAATGCGGCGTGGCATGGAGGCAATCAGCCTGTGGCACTGCTGAGGTGTTATGGAGGCCCAGGATGCTTCGATAGCGGCCTTAAGCTCATCCAGAGTGCTGGGTCTTGCGTCTCTCAACTTTCTCTTCACAATATCCCACAGATTCTCTATGGGGTTCAGGTCAGGAAAGTTGGCAGGCCAATTGAGCACAGTAATACCATGGTCAGTAAACCATTTACCAGTGGTTTTGGCACTGTGAGCAGGTGCCAGGTCGTGCTGAAAAATGAAATCTTCATCTCCATAAAGCATTTCAGCCGATGGAAGCATGAAGTGCTCCAAAATCTCCTGATAGCTAGCTGCATTGACCCTGCCCTTGATGAAACACAGTGGACCAACACCAGCAGCTGACATGGCACCCCACACCATCACTGACTGTGGGTACTTGACACTGGGCTTCAGACATTTTGGCATTTCCTTCTCCCCAGTCTTCCTCCAGACTCTTTCGCCTTGATTTCCGAATGACATGCAAAATTTGCTTTCATCAGAAAAAAGTACTTGGGACCACTTAGCAACAGTCCAGTGCTGCTTCTCTGTAGCCCAGGTCAGGCGCTTCTACGCGTTTGTTATGTGGCACCTGTAGCCCATTTCCTGTACACGCCTGTGCACGGTGACTATGGATGTTTCTACACCAGACTCAGTCCACTGATTCCTCAGGTCCCCCAAGGTCTGGAATCGGTCCTTCTCCACAATCTTCCTCAGGGTCCGGTCACCTCTTCTCGTTGTACAGCGTTTTCTGCCACATTGTTTCCTTCCAACAGACTTCCCATTGAGGTGCCTTGATACAGCACTCTGGGAACAGAGTATTTGTTGAGAAATTTCTTTCTGGGTCTTACCCTCTTGCTTGAGGGTGTCAATGATGGCCTTCTTGACATCAGTCAGGTCGCTAGTCTTACCCATGATGGGGGTTTTGAGTAATGAACCAGGCAGGGAGTTTTTAAAAGCCTCAGGAATCTTTTGCATGTGTTTAGAGTTAATTAGTTGATTCAGAAGATTAGGGTAATAGGTCGTTTAGAGAACCTTTTATTGATATGCTAATTTTTTGAGACAGGTTTTTTGGGTTATCAGGAGTTGTATGCCAAAATCATCAGTATTAAAACAATAAAAGACCTGACAAATTTCAGTTGGTGTGTAATGAATCTAAAATATATGAAAGTTTAATTGTAATCATTACATTATGGAAAATAATGAAATTTAGCACTATATGCTAATTTTTGGAGAAGGACCTGTATAAACAAAAAGTTGGTAATCAATGTTGTGGTCGGGGTTACACAGGGCTCAACATTCAGAGCTCTGCTAGATTTGCAGCAGAGAAAACTGTGATTCTATTGCAACTGTTACACCCAGTGTACTAAGTGATTCATTGCTGGAATCAGGGTCTTTCTCTTCATACCATGCTGCTATCGGATTACATAGCAAAAACCTGCTGACATATTCCTTTTCAGTGATTTTGTTGGAAACTTACTGACCAAATATTATACATTTTAACATAAGATTCTGATGGCTGCTATGATCCACCTTGAGAAATTGTGCTGCATTTCCACTCCTTTCCACTGTAGGCGACTATTGTGTGTCTGCAGTCTCCCTTTACTAAGATGGCCGATGCTAAACCTGTGGAATAAATCTTGTCTTCTGTTTAGGCCTACTTAAGACCACATGGATTCTTACACACTGCATGAGTATTGTGTCTGAGCTTCGCTCTAATTTCACTCTCCATCTTCTGAGAATCATCTTACCCCAACTGTTTGCACTCTTCTTGAGATTGTTTCTACTATTTCTAGTGCTCATGCCCTTTCGGGAATGGGATTCCACTATGCTACACTGGTATTGTAACAATTATGTAGTGTATAGTGCCTTTTTGGAGTTAAAGTATACACTCTTAAAATGCCACATCACATCACTTTTATTATTTAAGATGAAAAAAATGAAATCCAGAATACAGTACTACCGAAAGAGTAAAATATTACCGTGAAAACAAGAAACATTTCAATTTATCTAAGTGTAACGCAGACAGCTGAGTCTGTTCAAACTTCAGACTTACCTTTTGAAAACGGTTTAGAGAATTTTTAAGAACATTTCCTATTTATTTATAGGTGTGAAGGGCATTGCAAGGAAAATTGAAAAAACTTATTTGGCCTATCAGGTTAGTGCTTAGGGCACACAATTTACAGTTGTTGATTTTTTAGACCTGAAACTAAACTAAAACTAGGTAGAATGTTCAGAAGGTTAAGAATAGAAGTTTAAAGGTTAAAGGATGTTGTTGCCCGAGTCAGCTTCAACCATTTTATTATTGGTATAATTAAAAATAAATTCAGAAAGCTGTTCCAATGCTAATATAAGTTAGACAAGAGAATGAAAATCAATTGTAGTGTAAAAATGCTTATAAAGAGCTATAATGTAAAATGTGAATCCTACTGAAGTTAAAGAAGCCCTATGAATTGTACTTATAGTATTACAGTTGTAAAATCCTTGTGCACTAGAATATATGGGAACACTGAATATATGAATTTAAGAAACACATTAAAGATTGTCGAATGCCTAAAATGTCCTATATAAATAACTACTGTATGTTACACACTAAACACTTTTGTAATTTGCATTCCTATAAAATACCCTATACATGTGCCTATACAGCTAATTCCTAAATCTGCTTTTCTTTTACTTTACTTCTCCTGATATTTAACAGGATTCTTACATGAGTCATCATCAGGAGGATGGAGCTGCACTCACTTTCCTGAAGTGTTTACACCCTTACTTGAACAGGATGTCATCAGTGGGCAGTACTTCATTCATTTTTCGCAGTTTATTTCATTACCACCCTCTTAAGATGTCCTGTTCTATTCAGGGTGATAGAATCTGCAGTGAATTGAGTGCATCCCCAGTCTCCTGATACCTTGTTTGAGAATCCTCTCAAACAAAATGTCACAGAAAGTGAAGTAAGAAAAGCAGATTTAGGAATTAGCTGTAGGAGGAGTGTAGAGTGTTTAAAAATAAAGTAAATTACAAAATTGATTAGCATATAAAAATAATTAGTTATAGAATATATATTTAGGAATCGGACCACACCTTTAATGCTACATCTACTTATAGAATACAGGAAATTATCGCACAAGCTAGCCAATGTTTTGTGCGCCCATCTGCAATGACAAAGTGTACCCTATTATATGTGGCAGCTTAACTTATCTTCACTGGGCCAACAGTTATGAATTAAAATACAAGGTGGGATTTAGCAATGGTTTTTAATTAAAAACAACTTTAGATTGATGTGAGTAATGGTCAGCCAATTACCCACTACCCTCAAATTTTTTTTAAATTGATTCTCAGAAAATGGATTTTGCACAAGTCACAATCTAACAAAACCTCCAATTGCCTTAAAAAGATGTGTTTTAAGGTATGCCACACTAAGGATATCGCTACGGATCCTAAAAACGCACTATTTAGCGTTTAGCGATGTTTTATGTGTCGGCAGCTTCAGCGACGAGCTTCCTGCTGTGATCTCGCCGTCACTGGATTCTTCCAGACCTATTTTTGGTCGGCGCTCGTAGGAAGTATATATCGCAAAGGTGCACTTCTTAGCGATTTAGCGGTACTTGTACGCTAAGTCGTTAAAAGATCGCTAACGGCGATAGCGTCGTTACTATATCGCTAAGTGGCCCGCTTGCGATATAGCACAACAATCCGCGTAGCGATCGCATTAGTATGCGTGTTTATCGTGATCGTAGCGGATTGTTTAGTGTGGCATACCTTAACACTCAGAGGTCTCCTAGGACTTTATCTAACCTCTTTAAAAATCTTTAACACATTATGCAGAACACTGACTCAAACTGACTGTGTCTCTGTCAGAGATAACAAAACAAATAAAAAACTTGGCACACAAATGAGGATGTGGTGAAATAAAGTTCCTTTTATTGTTGCATTCAAGGTTTGTTAAATGTTTTCGGTCTTGCATCAGACCTTCAACAGAACTAAAAAAGGGGGGATGTACAGAAAAAAGAGGGGGTCATATAATGTATATACAGGATAATACTGTAGCACAAAAGAGAAAAATTCTTCTGTTTGTTTATACGTAGGGGTTGGAAACCCTACTTGTGAACCACCCACTCCAACCACAAGAGTGCCATATATATATTTCTATTATCGGTCAGAGGTAACATCATCTTGCTGTGAGTGAGATAAGACAAAGGAGGATAATTGTAACCAATGTTTTGTAGTCCCACTGCCTGGATAGCAGATGCCACTGGTGGTGGCACTTCTGCTGCTATAAGCTCCCAAATTTGTAGCTATGATATTTTTTTAACATTACCCTACCATTGCCACTTTCTATTTTGCCATAGATTTTGAACAACAATGAAACAAACTTTTGACAGTCTTTTTAATCTCAATTATTCATCCCCTTCCAAAAAGGATGCAATAAGAATTTGCAAAATGTTTAACACGTCAGCAGGCCATTGTATAGTTGTCCGGTATATAGTTGTCAAATTGGACTGGTAAAGCGGTGTCCAAAAATAGACATGCACAGTTAAAAGTTTACATTTTTTATATTTATTTTTTATATAAAGTAACAATCTCACATAACTAAATTGCTGTAGTTATTTAGACAGCAAGTTTGGAATTAAATTTATTTTCTATTTGTTGTCATTCTCCTGCAATGCGAGATTTTTTTACATAGTGTAGAGCTTATTTCCAAGGAACTCAGTCACTACACTCCTGATATCCCAATTATCTTTCTCCATACCAATGACTCCTATACAGCAGTTAGATGCTCACCTCCCTTGCTCTCCCTCTGATCTCCTGACCAAGATGCTCTTATTAGTCCTGTAGAATCACAATCTCCAAGCCCCAGCATTGTCAACTTAAAGAGCAGAGTTTCTAATCACGTCTCTCTCTTTACTGAGCCATGTGCTTGTTCAAAGTTCCTTTGATGTCTGTATGTGTAACAGTGTGTGTGACAGTGTAGACTAAATGTAGACTATATGTGTGACAGTGTAGACTCAAAACAAACACTGACAGACCCTTAATGTGCTGGAGTATGACAGAGTTCTGACCAGTTCAGTCACTCAAGGATGAATGCTTGACGCACAAGCAGTAAAGAAGAAAGAGAGAAGACTGCATAATTATGAGCTGGTAAAACACTCATCAGACAGCTGAGGCTGGTATTCTCAAGCTGGTAAGATGCCTTGGATATTGGCCTTTTCCAGTCTAAAAATATCAGCCGCTTGAGAAAAGGTGCATCTATTAGATGCGCCAATTTGGGCATTTTACCTGGCTATTCCCATTTGCCTTGGTGAGGTGGCAAATGGGGTAATATATGTGAGGTTGATGTCAGCTGTTTTATGACTGCTAACATCAATCCCACAGGTTAGCAATGGAGAGGCATCTATAAGACTTTCCATTACTAATTACTAACCTGATAGCCAGAGCCAGTATAAAATCCTTTTTTTGATATAAAAATAAAATGCAGTTATAATTACCTTACAACTATTCCATTGAAACCCTTGTCACCTGTAAAACAGCTGAAAATAATAAACATCCATGATACTCACTTTATGCACATTCCATTAAAGATTGTAATAGCCAGGGAAGGGGCCAGGGAAATTGGATCTCTTCTAAGGCTAAGAATATCAGCCCTCAACCACTCCAGGAATGGTGCATTGATAAATCTGGTGCTTAGCAAAACAAAAGAAAAAAGAGATATATAGACAATAGTGATCAACTCACAATATTTTTATTGGTTGAAACAAAACACAAAACCAAACCTTACAAGATGTTTTAAAAACATTTAAAAACACAATATTTTCTGTAATACAACTTACACCAAACACCAAACAGGTCTATATAAAAACCAGGTGTCTCTATGTTGCCATTCACAACTAACAGTTATTGATGTGTGTCCCTGATATGTCAGTAATTTGGCACCATAACAAAATGTAAAATACACTAAATTTTAGGAAGGGTATATGGCACAATCATTAATTTCCATATGTAAATTTTAAATATAGGACATGCATTATTAGAAATAACCTTTTCCAATGATAATTCATATTCCTAAATTTGGTGCTTAGCCTCGCTCTACCCACGTGCCCTGTGGCAGTGGCAAGTGGGGTAATATTTGTGTGGTTGATGTCACTGCTATTACTAACCCCTTGGTAAGTTTTGGAAATAAACACAGAGCATGAATAAAATACTTTATTTGAAATAAAAATTAACACCCTGTTTTGCACATTTATTTACAATAAAAAAACAAAGTTATACTCACCTTAGACCTATTCTATTGATGCCCTTGCCCCTGTAAAAAATACAAAAATATTAAATAACCTTCTTCCTCACTGTCTGAAGTGAATATAGCTATACTGTTCCACGCCTTAATCTATCTCTGTGATAACTGGTGCAACGGTTCAGGCTGAAAACCATGGGAGAATGAAGTACTGTGAGAGCAGTTTCAGTGACTAGTGGTGACGTCATTGAGGTTACTGCAGGTCACTGAGGCTGCGTCCCCACCAACACTTCACTGTGAGCTGGGACGATGAACTGTGGTAATCTCAATGAGATCATCACGAGTACTGTGCTCGGGTCCCCCTTCAACTGAATGGGGCACGGGTTCGGGTACAGTTCAGGTTCTCCCATCACAACTTAGAATATCCAACTGGTTACTTCTTAGCACTCGTGGAATGGCTTTTATACTTTTTTTTGTTAACAGTGTTTTACTAAGTACCCTATGTTATTTAATGTTATTTATATGCATTATTGTTTTTTATTTACATACAGCAAGTATATGTTTATTTTTGTTTCTATCTTAGGTTTTGTCAAGTTAATGGCCAGTGTAAACATGCTCCTACACATTGCATTATACACACCTTATACTCCAGTTCATTTTACCTTAGGTTTTTGCACACAAGGGCATGGCCTCACTGTCTTTAAGCTGGGCATTACGATTATATAATGTCATACTGCTGGGTGTCCATAGTTGGGTCCCGGTCCTGCTCAGCCCTTATTCACATTGAGGTAATTTTTCACACATTGTAAAGTTTAAATACTAGAGGGTAGTAATAGAAATGAGCGAACCTTTCAAGGTTCAATTCAGTTAGAATTTGCCGAAGGTACCGAGGCTCGCTAAACAGTTCGCCGAAAAAGACACAGTCTGAGAGAACACAGGCTGATGGGCATGAAAAAACCTCCAAGGCATGACAGGCAAGCTCAGACCACTCTTCCATTTTTGAAGGCCAAAATGTAAATGGATCCACACCCCACATGATGGCATTAATATTGAACTTCAGACACTCCTGCACCATCCTCACAAGTTGTTCACAAATGTCAGACTTTGTTCTGCTGGTGCATGGCCTGGTCTAAAAAATGTTTTAAAAGACTCACAGAATTTGTTTATGCCACTTACACTTATGCTGCTAATGTTTTGGTGATGATGCCTTGATGTTCCCAGGTTGGATGTCTAGAACTTGGATGCACAATGTGAGCCTCACTGCTGTCTTAAGATTGTCTACAAGCATATTTCGATACTTCAGCATGCACGCTTTCCTTTCCAGGGAGGAAGCATCTGGCTAAATTTACTCTTGTACCGTAGATCTAACAGAGTGGCAACCCAGTAGTCAGCACTATTTCTAACCTTAAGAATACTGGCATCATGTTGAAGATAGTGCAACAAGAAGGTGCTCATGTGTTGGGCGCTTCCATGAGGTCCAAGTCCATGGTATGTTGGGGTGGGGTAACACTCAAGGTTGCTTCCTCTGTCCCTCTGCCAACCATACACAAAAGAGAGCGGATCATTATCATCGTCATCTCCTGATTGTCGCGCATCCATCACCTCATCCTCCTCAATTTGTTTATCTGGTACCACGAACACCCCTTGATCGCTGTAAGCCACCCTCCCATGGCACCCACCTGTGCGACGACAGTACGGAAATTTGAGATATTGTTATCCCTTCTGCATCCTCCTCTGCTTCCAACTCTTCCACTGGTATCATCACCTACTCACGCAGACTATTCAAAGTATGCTCCAGCATGTAGATGACAAGGAAAGTGATGCTGATTACGGCATCGTCAGCGCTAACCATCTTATTAGCCATTTCAAAATTGTGCAGAAGGGTGCAGAGGACCTTTACCTTTGCCCACACCGCAAACTTGATTTGCACCACATCCAGACTGCGTTGGCCAAGGCTATGTAAAAGGACATACTGCATCAGGTCTTGTTGTTACTACCACAGCCACTGCAACATGTGCAGAGTGGAATTCCCCCATGTTGGAGCATCACTAATCAAACAGTTACCCAGTAGGCCGAAAGACCTTTCGAGCAATGCAAGTTTATGACATGCTAGTGCAATTGCTGGAAGTGAGCACACAGCGTCGTGCTTTCTGCAGCAGCACATCCAGACTGGGATAGTGGCAGAGAAGTTTCTGAACCACCAGGTTGAGAAAGTGATCTATGCAAGGCACGTATGTGAGGTTGCCATTGTGTAGGGCCACCACCAGGATTGCACTGTTATCGCACATGGCCTTCCCTGGCTCCAGGTTTAGTGGATACAACCATTGGTGAAACTCGGCCTGGATACCTGTCCACAACTCTTAAGCTGTGTGACTGCGATCTCCAAGGCATATTAGTTTAACTACTTCCTGACTGTGGTGAGCCCTTGTTATTTGGTACGGAGGTGGGGGAGATTGTATCTACACTGATGAAACGGGTGTCTGATTAAGGGAGGGGTTGGGCACAGGTGGAGGCCCTTGAGGATCGTGAGGAGGCAAAAAGCAGTGGAGCAACTGATACAGAGGTTTGTCCCAGAAGCCTTGGGGATTCAAAGACTTGTGAAGCAGCCCATTAACCGGCGGCCCCCACAGCCACCAGAGTCACCCAGTGCCCAGTCAGCAATATGTAACGGCCCTGCCCATGTTTGCTCGTCCAGGTGTCAGTGGTGAAATGCACCCTGGCAGACAGAATTTTTCAGAGAATTGAGCATGCTGTTGGCGACATGCCGGTGTAGCACCGGCAAAGCTTGTTTAGAGAAGTAATGGAGACTGAGCAACTGGTACTGTGTGACTACAATGGCCATCAACTTTCTGAAACTGTCAGTATCCACCTGGCAGAAAGGCAGCATTTCCGTGGCCAAGAGATTGGAGATGGTGGAGTTCAAGCTCTTCGCCTTGTCATGCGTAGGACAAAATATTTTTTATGTGACTACAATTGGTTGGGTGACTTTAGGCTGGCTGCAGTGCTGAAAGAGGGCAGAATATGGAGAACAGCACAAACTGCTGGACTGTGAGTGAGGTACAGGAGTAGATGTTGTGGTGGATTGAGAAAGATGTATTGTACTAGGTGAGACAAAAGCAGCAGTCATGTCTGCTTCCAGAACAACTGAAGGGCTCTCACTCATCACGACTGTGGTGGGTAAACAATTGCAGTTTCTGCTGCCAGAAACCTGCCTGAGAAGACTGGATTGGTGTTGGAGGAGGAAGAAGCAGCAGATGGGGTTCATGTGATGGCAGGTGTTTGACCAACCTCACTAGTGTTTATTTTAGCGCAGTGAGATTCCCATTCTAAGACATCTTGATCAGGCATGTGCCAGTTCATGCATTAGTTGTCAAAATATAAAATTTTTGCCTTTACTGATTTTTTTTTACAAATTTGGCAGATAACATGAGTTGTGTCATCCTTTGCAATCTCAAAAAAGACCCAGGCTAGGTAGCCTATGTTGCCCCTCCAAACTGCACATTCGTAATCGATGCTGGCCACAGCCAGAGTTGGGGCTGAGGATGCAGTGCTTGTCATGTTTGCATCACTTTGTGTCTGTATGAGAAGCCACAACGTAACCTCCACATCTTTCTCCTCCTCCACCTCCTCTACTTAGCTACTTAGCTGCGTACCTGTGGGTTCAAACCAAGTGGGATGTAAAACCTTTTTGTCATCCTCTGTTCTCAGACTCCTCACCCTGAGAGGCACCCACCTCCTCTACCTGTCCTGACACCAAAGTACAGTCCATGTGAGCATCTGGTATCTGAGTGTCATCAGTATCACCTCCACCCCCAGTAGTTAATGTTTGGTGACGAGGGTCTGTATTCTGCTCAGATCCTACTTGGTCCAGCCCCAGATCCAATCGGACTTTACCACTCCTGAAGGACATTATGAATACCTTGTCATGCCTTTTGGCCTTACTAATGCTCCCACTGTTTTTCATCATTTTGTCAACTACAGTTTTAGTCATCTGGTGGGTATATATGTGGTAGTTTGTCTCAATGATATTTTGATCTACTTATCAGATCTCGAGACACATGAGGTACTTGTTAGGCAGGTGTTACAGATATTAAGGGATAATAAACTGTATACAAACTGGAAAAATGTGCATTTGCAGTACACAAGGTTCAATTTTGGGCTTCCTGGTGTGTTCTATGAGTTTCCGGATGGACCCAGATAAAGCCCATGCAGTACTGGAATGGGATCTTTCAGAAAATCTGAAAGTCTTACAATGTTTTCTGGTGTTTGCCAACTACAATAGGAAGTTTATTCTGAACTTCTTGTCAATCGTGAAACCTCTCACTGATATGACAAAGAAAGGTATGGACTTCTCGATGTGGTCCAACCTTTACCTCCTTAATGAGATGTTTTGCCATGGCTCCTGTACTCACGCAGCCCTATGTCTCCTAACTGTTTATTGTTGAAGTTGATGAGTCTAAGATGGGAGTAGGAGCTGTGTTATCTCAACGGCCATCTCCTAGTAAGTGGCATCCATGTGCTTTTTTTCTCAAAAAAATGTATTGCCGGATGTAAAGAACTATGAAATTTTGGGGTCAATCCACCCAGTCACTGTGATTACTGATCATAAAAATTTGCTTTACCTCAAATCCGATAAACATCTTAATCCTAGACAAGCTAGATGGTCTTTATTTTTTACCAGGTTTAATTTTGTTGTCACTTACTGTCCTGGTATTAAAAATGTCAAAGCTGATGCTTTGTCTCAGAGTTTCCCTGGGGATGATACTTCAGATGAATCTGTCCATATTTTACAGGAAGGGTAGTCATCTCCACTGTGTGTTCTGAGCTTGAGAGGGAGGTGTTGAATGCACAGGAGAGTGCCCCTGCTACTTGTCCTTGATGGAGACACATTTAACCATGGATTTTATTACTGACCTTTCCTCTGAAAATACTGTAATTTTAGTTGTGGTGGATAGGTTTAGTTAGATGGCACACTTCATTGCCCTACCTAAGACTTTGGCTCAAGTGTTTGTCACTGATATCGTAAAGCTTCACAGGGTTCACTCCGATGTGATGTCAGAATAGGGAATCCAGTTTGTATCTAAACTGTGGAGGCTGCTTTGCTTTCGGTTGTGGATGCATCTACACTTTTCTCAATGTTTCATCCTCAAACGGTCAAACTGAATGCTTGGTTCAAAATTTTGTCACATATCTTAGGTGTTTTGTGTCTGATAATCAGGAAGATTGGTTATTTTCTTACCTTTGGCTAAGTTTGCGTTTAACAATCCACTGATAAGTCACCATTTTTTGGTGCACATGGCTTACATCCTCAGTTCAGTGCTTTCAGTAGAGATGGACTCCTTGGGGTCGGGTCGATGGGAAAGTTTTTCTTCAGCTCTCTCTTTTGTAAAGCAAGGGGTACAGAACAACCCGAAGGTATGTGGGACAGATACAAATGTATGGCTGATAAAAAACATTTGTCAGGTCTGGACCTGTGTGTGAATGATTATGTAAGGCTGTCCACCAGTAATATTAAATTAAAGATTCCTTCTCTGAAACTAGGTTCTAGATTCATTGGGCTATATAATGTGGTCATCATAATTAATCCTGTTGCTTTTCGTCTTGATCTACCTTGAGCACTTTAAATCTAAATGTTTTTTACAGTTCATTACTTAAGAAATTTTCATGTCTGTGGGGCCATCAACCCTAACGCTGCCTCCTTTTATTGTTCACGGTAAATTTAGAATTCTGGGTGGCAAAATTTGTAGACTCTTGTCTTATTTGTCGATCTCTCCCATACTTAGGGCACTGGAGGGGTTATGGTCCAGAGGAAAGTATGTGGGTACCTTGGAAGTTAATGCTTGTTGGTTAGTATGTTCCTTCCATGTGGTTCATATGGATAAACCCCATCCTGAGAGTCCAGTGGTCCCTCGCAGAAGAGTACTGTCACAAGTGTGTCATGTCCTGATTTATCTCCTGGAGGATCTGGGATTTGAAGATGACAGCGTTTAATAGATTGCAAGTCCTCTTTAGGATCCATCTATTGTTTACCGTGAATTGCAGTGGATTTACTTTTGTTCGGTGCTGAAAGGGTTAATTACTCTTTTTCTTCTGGCTGTGAACTTGAAGCTTGAGTTCTCAGTTGTAGCACCTTATGACCACTAACTTCCACTATATAAAATCTCTGCTAGCTGCATTCCTTGCCGGTTATAGCTTATTTATACTGACCTATTTGAAGGATTCAGTCTCTGGAAAAGATGAAGTGTTTGTTCCTGTTGCAGCAGTGAATTTACCTGTTTGTGAAATGGAGTGCTATTTGCTGTGTCTTTTTCCATTGTTTGTCGTACCTTCCTTGTGTTGTTTTTTTGTAGCAGTGGTACTAGGGTCTCGCTGGCCTACAGACTAGACAGGATAGTTCAGAGCCAGAGATGGCCTAGGCATGTGATTGCGCATGGGGGAAGGACTAATTTAGGGACTATAGGGAGTGCTGGAATCAGACTCAGGTTTATGTTAGGAGGTGACCCCTCTCCCTGCTACCTATCACCAGGGTCTTCCTTGAACATCTTCCTTGGTGATCCCCTCATGTTGCTCGACATGCTGGGTATCCTCTCAACCCCAATGTGACACTATCAATGAAAAAAAAGAATAACTCTGGACTAAGAGAAAAGTTAACACTGAAAATTTTGCTGTCCCTGTTTTCACTGATGAAAATCCATGCATTCTTATCAAACTCCTTCAATTATAGAACTCTAGAACAGAAGTGAACACAATAGGGCAATAACATTTGGGAGAGAAATTTACAGATGGTATGGTTGCACTCATCTGGTGGTGTTTAGTGATAAGAAAATTTGTTCAGAAAGCGATCGCCAAACAAATTCGGCATGAATATGGCACATTCGGATTCATGATCGGAAACACGAGCAAAATGTTATAATTTTACAGAAAATTATGATACAGTAAAGATGTATATCTTTGCACCGTGTTAGCCAATTAAAAGGTAGCAACCACTGAGGACTCTCAATTCTAAATATTTTTCACAGAAAATTATAAAATTTATTGAAAAAACTATCATTCGGTAAAGAGTGTGAGAAGATATTTGCGTTGCCACAAAAGTATTTTAAGCACTTTAGCAATGATAATAGTGGTGTATCATGAGCGTTTGGCACGCGTTTGATGAGGGGAGGGGGTTTGCAGAGCTCAGAGGTGTAGGCATTCTTGTAAACAGTCATTTTTTTTAATTATATTTTTTCACTAGCTAAATGTGAAACAGCCAGTCAAACCTTGTCACTTTGTGGGGGTGATATGAATCTGTCTGCAGACCTGAGGCACATTAAAAAAATATATAATTTTTTCTGTTGCTGAATATGACACAGCCCACCATATCCCACGTTGTCATTTTGTAGTGGTAATATGAACCTGTTGCAGACCTACGGCACATTAAAATAAAATTATAATTTTTTCTGTTGCTGAATGTGATACAGCCCGCTGTATCCCACATTGTTATGTTGTGGCGGTGATATGAACCTGTCTGTAAACCTAACGTGCATTAAAAAAAATGTTTTCTGTTGCTGAATGTGATACAGCCTGCCTTATCCCATGTTGTAATTTTTTGGCGGTGATATGAACCTGTCTGCAGACTTAACGTGCATTAAACTTTTTTTTTTTTTTTTTAGTGGCAGCACCGCTGTCTTCTGTAGTGACTGGGGTGCGTAATCTCGCCTTAAACCTCAGGGCAACTTTTTAGTGGCAGCACCGCTGTCTTGAGTGGTGACTGGGGTTTGTAATCTCGCCTTAAACCTCAGGGCAATTTTTAAGTGACCATAACCTGCATCATTCATGACGCTTCTGTTCCATTTAATTACTGGGTATCCAAGCTGCATAGTTGGCCAGACCTCTCCTTATATGCCTTGGAGGTGCTGGCCTGCCCTGCTGCTAGTGTGATGTCAGAGCATGTTTTCAGTGACGCTGGGGAAATTATCACAGATACTTGCACACGGTTGACTGTAGAGAATGCTGACAGGCTGACTCAGATAAAATTTATCAAGGACTGGATTTTGCAACAGTATTTAAGCCCTCCAGATGACAGTTTCCCAACCTAAAATCACCCAAAACATTATTTGATGCAACTGGTGATCACGTCCATCCCTTCCGATACAAACCCCTTTTCTTCTTATTACACATGTTTTCAACTCCTGCTTCTGCCACATGTACCTCATGGTCAATAAGCTAAAAACAATGTTCCGTTCATTAATATTTCCCATCGGAGGCACTTGTGATGAGACCCTACTTCCCTCATCAACCATGGTATCATGCCCCTTGGGCTAATTTTTCGAGAATCTATGGCTAGGCCTGGATATTGGGCACTGCAACTATTGTGCTAGTAGTCCTAGCTTCATAATTGTTTGGCCCCTCAGACCTGCACTGCTTCCTTCATCAATGATGATACAGCACCTTGAGCTAATGTTTAGAGACACTATGGCTATGCCTGGACACTGGGCACTGCAACTACTGAGCTAGTAGTCTACTTTCTTAATTGTCTGGCTCTTGAGGCCTCCTTCCTGCGTCAACCATGATACAGCCCTAGGGCTGATGTTTTGAAGACACTATGTCTATGCCTGTACATTGGGCACTGGAACTGCCATGCTAGTTGTCTACTTTCATAATTGTCTGGCTCTTGAGGCCTCCTTTCTGCGTCAACCATGATACAGCCCCTAGGGCTAATGTTTTGAAGACACTATGTCTATGCCATGCACATTGGGCAGTGGACCCTAGTGGACCACACAAGGACAGTAGTCCAATGTTTGTTTAGCTAAATTGTGGTAAACATATCCTTTATTATGTGATGATGATGATGGCTGGCTTCTTCCTGTGTTAACCATCACACAGCCCCTAGGGCAGATCGCTCTCCTTACACCACTTACACATTTAGCTGTCAGAAGATTCGCCTTCATCATCACTCGCTCTTACGGCACTTCTGATATATCACTGGCACTGGGTAAGTGGCTACGAGTTCCACTCTGCTGTCAAAAAATGACAGGGCTTCAAATAGTGTTTGTACATTCTAGTGAAGCAGTGGTGTAAAACCACTCGTGCAGCCCCTGACCAGGTGCCCCCATGTTATTTAGATTTGTTTACAGCATACATTTTTTTAACATTTACACATTTTATTGCCTTTTCCTCAGCCCCCTGACCGCTTTGTAGGGTCCCGCAGACAATTACTCGCATTTTCCATTGACTAACATTGGACTCGCTACTCGTACCGAATACCCGAGTATTACGATATACTCGGTACGAGTATAGCGAGTCCGAATGCTTTACTACTCGCTCATCACTAATGTCTATCTGCTGGGTTAGGTGTAGTGGAAGACCTCTCGGTCCTTATTATATTTCTACTGAGGTAAAATTGATTTGAATTTGTTGATGTCTGACACTAATGTTTGGAAATGTGAACACTCTTGGCTGGGAGTCCATCTGCTGGGTTCGGTGTAGTGGAAGACTTGTTGGTCCCTATTAGACTATTTCTACTCTGGTGAAATTGATGTCACTTTGTTGATGTGTGCAAAATAATTTTTTTGTAAATGTGTAGACTCCTGGTTGGGTCTCCTTCATGTGTGTTGCCTGTAGCAGTAGGCCTCCAAGACCATCAGGCCTCCACTTCCTTGGAGTCAACTACCCGTGTTACTAGTGATGCCACTTTGTTAGTGTCTGACACTAATTTTGGGAAATGTGAACACTTTGGTTGGGTGTCCATCTGCTGGGTTGGATGTTGTAGAACACCTCTCTGTCCCTATTAGGGTTGAGCATTCCGATACTGCAAATATCGGGTATTGGCCGATATTTGCTGTATCGGAATTCCGATTCCGAGTTCCGATATTTTCGTCATATCGGATACTGGAATTGGAATGTTCCTGTCACTGTCAGTGTCGGGTCTGTCAGGAGTCAGCGGCACTTACCTGGCAGAAGATCCCCGGTGGTCACGTCCTGGACTGCTTGATGGCCGCCATCATCTTCTCCCTGGCGGTCACATGCAGTTTCTCGCGATAACTGCACGTGCTGTTGGGTGATTGCGGCCGTAAAGCAGTCCGATGACGTCACCGCTGGGGAAGCTGGTAAGCAGCTGTGCTGCGTCGGGATGTCAGGCTCTGCCTGACATTCCGATGTAGCAGAGCTGGATCGTCGTGGGACACTCGTTACTATGGACTGCGTCGGACAGGTGGTATACTGTTGGTTTGTTTTTTTTTCTTTTTTTCCAGGAGATCGATGGTGTCGCAGGAATGAGAGTGTAATAAAATTAATGAAAACTGTGTTGTGTCTTTTATTTCATTAAAATACTTTTTTCTTGCTGTGTCTTTTTTTTAAACATTTAAAAACTTTGGGATTAATAATGGATCGGTGTCTTATTGACGCCTCTCCATTATTAACCGGGCTTATTGTCACCGTGCAATCAATGGTGACATTAACCCCTTATTACCCCGCTTGCCACCGCTACAGGGCAAGTGGGAAGAGCCGGGTAAAGTGCCACAATTGGCACATCTTTTGATGCGCCAAATGTGGGGCTGCAGTAGCCTGGTATTATCAGGCTGTAGAGGGCCAAAATCCATGGCCCTTGACAGTTTTTTAATACCAGGCTGCAGCAGTCTGCATTTTACTTGGCTGGTTAACAAAAATAGGGGGGATCCCCACGCCATTTTTTTTTCGAGGGGATCCCCTATTTTTGTTAACCAGCCAAGCTAAGCAGACTGCTGTGGCCTGGTATTATCAGGCTTGCAAGGTCCATGGATATTGGCTCCTTAACAGCCTGAAAATCCAGGCCTCAGCAGTCTGCTTCATCAGGCTGGTTAACAAAAATAGGGGGGACCCCACACCATTTTTTTTTTAGAGGGGATCCCCTATTTTTGCTAATCAGTTCCCTCTGACGTCACTGATGGTGTCCCTGACTGACCTGAAGTGAAAGTGGGAAGCAATCAATTAAGCTTTCCACTTCCTCTCCTGTCAGCCAGGAGAGGAGCTCATTCATTCGGGGGTTTACTGTGAGGCTGCAGCATTAGCTGTGGTCCCTGCAGTAAACATTAACCCTTTCTGATGGATTACACCGTGGGACCTGACTGTGCATCGGATAGGTAAGAATAATTTTGCTTTTTTATTTTATTTTTATTACAGGAAATGGTTTTTGCTGTAAAATAAAAGATGGTCAAAAACATGTGTCTTTATTTCATTAAAATTATTTTTTATTAAAGTGTGTGTGTTTTATTTTTATTTCATGCAATAGGATTAATAATTGATAGTTGTCTAATTGACAGCTCTCAATTATTAACCTGGCTTAAGGTCACCTTTCAATAGCAAGGTGACTTTAACCCCTTATTAACCCATTCGCCACCACTACAGGGCAATGGGAATAGACAGGCAAAGTGCCAGAAAGGGCTAATCTAATTATAGATTTGCCTTTTCTGGGGTGTCTGGGGGCAGATGTTAGAAGCCAGGGGGGGGCCAAAAATAATGGTCCCTCTCTGGGCTATTATTATCTGCCCCCACTCGCTGGCTTTGTCTGTCTGGTTGAAAAAATAGGGCGGGAGCCCACGCATTTTTTTTCAACAATTTTACACCTCATATATATATACATGTCATTGAATTTGTGACATATATATATATATATATATATATATATATATTTATAGTTCATACACTTCTACATAGTATAATAGCCGCTAATTCAATTGCCGGCTTTTGTGAAAATGCAGAACCCGACATGAAATGACACATGGTTTACATAAAGTTAACCATGTCATTTCATGTAGTTTGATATATTGTTTTCACTAACAATTACATGAGTGTATGTATGCAAAATTTCACACCTGTAGGGGTTAATTAAAGGTGTAAATTCGTAGCAAAAAAGTCCGGTTTTTTTACAACGAATTTACACCTCTAATTAACCCCTACAGGTGTGAAATTTTGCACACATACACTCATGTAATTGTTTGTGAAAACCAGATATCAAACTACATGAAAAGACATGGTTAACTCTATGTAAACCATGTGTCATTTCATGTCGAGTGCTTCTGTATTTTCACAAATGCCGGCATTACCCGGCAATTGAATCAGAGGCTATTTTACTATGTAGAAGTGTATGAACTATAAATATATGTATATATATATGTCACAATGACATGTATATATATATATATATATATATATAAATATATATATATATATATATATATATATTGTAGCCTTTCCAGGGGGTTTAGCTCTAGGATCGCTGTCTGGGTAGACAGAATGGCACGGAAACAGTTCATTCAGACAGCAATTATGGTAAAAACTGGCCGCAACCAGTTTTATTAAAGTCCACAGCAAACAGATAAAACAAAGCATAAACAAAAGACCTAGGCTTGTCTAGCCACTAATTACACTTATGTAATGTCCCTTTCTATCAGGAACCCAGACTCTATCAGTCTGTGCCCAAAACAACACATATGATATATGTTACCAGTATGGAGTTTCCCAGATACTCCTCCTTATGTCTGAAGGTCCACCCGACGTCCAGACTTGAGAGAGATCCACTCCTATTCAGTAGTCATCATCCTGGAGGTTCACAGAGACACTCTTGTGTCCGGGGTACCTCTAACCCAGACTGAGACAGCTCCCCTCCTCTTCAGTAGCTTATCCGCATGGATTCTCACAGAGACTGCTTCCTGCGCCGCGACACCTCCCTGTGTCCAGGCTAAAGACAGCTCTAACACTCTTGGCTTATCCGCATGGATTCTCACAGAGACTGCTTCCTGCGCCGGACACCTCCCTGTGTCCAGGCTTAAGACAGCTCTAACACTCTTGGAGACTGTTTCTTGTGCCAGGACACCTCCCTGTGTCCAGGCTAAACTAGCTCTCTCTGACTGTGCTTCCAGACACCTATTTCTGGCTTCTTAATTAACAGCTGAGTGGTTACAGGTTTGAGCTGCAAGTATGCACTGAGTGGAAGGTGTAATGACCTTTCTCTACCACCAGGTCTACAAAGCCATACACCTCCCTTATACCAGTCAGCAAAGCACCCAGGTGAAATATACACCCCATCTAACCCACATATTCTCACTGTCTCACATATCCCCCCCCTCTTCTCCAGACCGGAGGGCTGGTCATCCAGACCGGAGGACTGGTCAACAAACCTCAAGAGACAGTGAACACAGCTCAAGTCATGGCCCACATCATCTTCATCTTTATCTTCCATTAAGCAGGGTTTCTATACCCTTACACACACACACACACACTGTGTGATGTCACAGTCATGTGACCAGTCAACTGAGGAGAAGGAACATGGACAGTCAAAACATACATACTGATCCATTAAATGAATGCCAGCCAGCGCTGCATTACCCATCCGTCCCCTCTGCATACAACTTTATCCTAGGTATTTAGACACATACCCCTTGGGTGGGTTTGTAGGTGACTGGACCCGCCCAGCTCTCCAAGTCACCTGGAAGCCTCCCAATGTATAGCACAAGTCTCAGCAGTAGATCTGCTGAACCAAAATATATCCAGGCTTCCATCACAGGGCCACCCACCTCTGCGATACATACCGTCCATCCATCACATGCCTCCATGCATATCCTGAGGGCCATACCCAGTGCCCCCTCTGTTCAAATTTGTGGGGTCGAACACCTGCCACCCGACCAGAGATCCCCCTCGGTCGCCTCTGCCAGTCACCCCGTCTCAGTTGATTTTGGGCACTATGCAATATCACCTCTTTGTTAGGCCTCTCCCAGCCCCACCGGTCAGAACGTTGGCCTTGTCCTTGTGTCGGTGTCACCTCACCCGACCTTTCTTTCCCCAACTGACTCCTACTGTCGTTGCGGCCACGAGTCCATCGTCCAGTCAAGCTTACTGGTAGCTCTGAGTCTGACTCTCTGTCTTTTCGTCCGCCACCGGGTCTCCCACTCAGCCGTGAACTAACAGAAGCGTCATCTCTACCCCTCATTGTTTTAGCACGTCTACTGCCAATCCCCAGGGAAGCCTCTCGTCTCTCCCTTTCTTGGGCTGGAAGTAGTCGCTCTCTTTGTTCCAACTGTAAAACATCCTCAGATGGCATCTTCTGTCTGGCTGTAAGGTCAGCATCAGCCTTCTTCTCAGGACTCTCAACCTCTTCTGCTACCATGCCTTCCTCATTTGCACTGGTTGCTTTATTGTCATCAGATGATTCATTATCACTCCCACTATCCCTGTCTGACCCCTTTTTCTCAGCCACATCTGGCTCACTTTCAGGGTTAGACACTTCATTTTCATTCACATCCGGCTCACTGTCAGGGTTATACAATTTATTCTCATTCACATCCGGCTCACTTTCAGGAGTATACAATTTATTTTCATTCACATCTTGCTCACTGTCAGGGTTATACAACTCATTCCCATTCACATCTTTATCTGGAACCTTAGTTAACATGTTATCCTCAACATTAACTTCACCATCTGGTCCCTCAAGTATGTGACTATGTGACAACCCCAGCACTATACCTCCATATAGCTCAGGTACCAGGAGCTGACTCACGACCTCTCCCTGGACTTCAGTGTCCCTAAACAATAGGTTATTGTTCATGGCAGCATGAGGAAACCTCTCCTCAGAGCCAGGCTCTTGGGGAACCTCATTCAGAACAATTACATTTTCCTGTGTCGTTTTAAGAGTGGGGTCTCGCACCGGCTCTCTCCCAAAATTGTCACAGGACACAGGCAGGTCAGGGACACTCGGTTCCCGAGAACCACCATCCTCGTCTCCCAACATCACCTGCAAAGAAATTTCATCTTTATCACGGTCATCATCAGTATCATCACTATTATGATTAGCATCATCATCATTATCAATATCATCATCACTATCACACAAGATAAACGGCCCACTAACATTGTGTTCCGCCCCTCGGGACTGCGTACCCTCAGTAGGGGCTTCATCACACTGTCCATCAGAATCACCCTTCCCCCAGAGATCCTTAGACCGGGGAAAGTCATTACACAATACAACGGGGTGCACCAGGTTCTTCACTACCCCCACTTCACATGAAACCTCCCCGAGTTTAGGGACCAAGTCCACGGCAGTCTCTGGGTAGACTTTGATGTCTCCATGGATGCACACCATACTCAAGTGCTTATCAGGGATGAAGTCCCCATCAATCAGGCTGTCACACACGGAAGTCACTGGACTCTCTGAGTCCAAGAGGGCCTGCGCTGAGCAACCATTCGCAACCACCGGGGACACCTGTGGTCCAGTCTCTTCGGTTGTGGTGGTCACAAACACAGGTTCTGCGCAGAGAGAGAGGGATCTGCCAACATCACGGCATCTCCAACACTGTCCATCACACTCTTCCACCCACATGTCCCCTCGGGCCTGAACCCGCTTATCAACATACCCCATGTCCCCAACGTCTGGAACGCTCTTACCGGGAGAGTTCGACGTCCGTGAACTCTGAAGTGACGTCCTCTCAGACGGCTGTACCTCAGGAGAACATGCTCGGGTGTAGCGGTTCACTGTAGGACATGCTCGGGTGTAGCGGTTCACTACCACCTTTTCAACTCCATAATCAGGCCTGCTGACTGCAGACTCCCAACTGTATCTCCAGTCATGAACTCCCCTGGCATGGGCTGTCACCGTAACACCCAGCCGGGTACGAATCTCCGCTTTCAGCTTGGCATAGTC
Organism: Oophaga sylvatica; assembly: GCA_033576555.1. Classification (NCBI taxonomy): domain Eukaryota; kingdom Metazoa; phylum Chordata; class Amphibia; order Anura; family Dendrobatidae; genus Oophaga; species Oophaga sylvatica. The sequence continues at coordinate 301,402,070 of JARQOD010000006.1, forward strand.
TTGGCTGTCCTGCTCGCTCAGGTCAGCATAGGCCACCTGGGGCACTCCAATCAGATAGGGTGCGACCATCATGGCCCACTCAGATAGGGGCAGATTCTCCTTCTCTGCCAGTTCCTCAAATCTAGTGAGATATACCTCCACATCATCACGAGGTGTCATCTTTTCCAGGGACCGTCTTACCGCCTTCTTTACATCGGACAAGTCAGGTGCCTTCACAACATTAATCTGAGACGCGGTGCGGAGAGCTGCAATCTGCTCCAACAACCGGTTATTCTCCTGCTGCTGCTGCAGGAATTGCTGCCGGTGCTCCTGCATGCGCTGCTGGTGCTGCCGCTCCATGCTCCCCTGGGCCTGTACCAGGTACTCAACGAGCCCCTCCATACTGCCGGACTCATCTGTCTCAATCACAGCAGTCTTATGTTGCACAATAACTTGCGCCATTTGTTCAAACAGCGCCTCCATGCTGTCATCCATGCTGTCAGACTTCTCTGTCTTCACAACGGTAGTCTTCACTCAAGACATGCACACACTCTACAGTCTTTTCCATAGAAAAATTTAGCTCCGCTGTGCAGACACTTTTTTTTTTTTTTCCTTGCAAAGTCTATTAGGGCTACTGTCTCTTTAAGACTGCTCCACACACTTTCCTTTTGCTGCTGCACATTCCACAGTCATTTTCACAACAAGTTCAGCTTTGCTGTGCATACATTTTCTCTCTGCAGACCCTATCAGGGCCACTGTCTCTCCAAGACTGCTCCAAACAGACGTTTCTGCTGACACACTTTTTTTTTTTTTTTTTTTGCTGCTATTTCAATAGACTTCACCTTTAATGCTGTCTCTCGCCACTGTGCCGCACGCACACTCCAGCACTAACTGTACCAGGCCCTGCGCTGCCCCAGCATTCTCCACCAATTGTAGCCTTTCCAGGGGGTTTAGCTCTAGGATCGCTGTCTGGGTAGACAGAATGGCACGGAAACAGTTCATTCAGACAGCAATTATGGTAAAAACTGGCCGCAACCAGTTTTATTAAAGTCCACAGCAAACAGATAAAACAAAGCATAAACAAAAGACCTAGGCTTGTCTAGCCACTAATTACACTTATGTAATGTCCCTTTCTATCAGGAACCCAGACTCTATCAGTCTGTGCCCAAAACAACACATATGATATATGTTACCAGTATGGAGTTTCCCAGATACTCCTCCTTATGTCTGAAGGTCCACCCGACGTCCAGACTTGAGAGAGATCCACTCCTATTCAGTAGTCATCATCCTGGAGGTTCACAGAGACACTCTTGTGTCCGGGGTACCTCTAACCCAGACTGAGACAGCTCCCCTCCTCTTCAGTAGCTTATCCGCATGGATTCTCACAGAGACTGCTTCCTGCGCCGCGACACCTCCCTGTGTCCAGGCTAAAGACAGCTCTAACACTCTTGGCTTATCCGCATGGATTCTCACAGAGACTGCTTCCTGCGCCGGGACACCTCCCTGTGTCCAGGCTAAAGACAGCTCTAACACTCTTGGAGACTGTTTCTTGTGCCAGGACACCTCCCTGTGTCCAGGCTAAACTAGCTCTCTCTGACTGTGCTTCCAGACACCTATTTCTGGCTTCTTAATTAACAGCTGAGTGGTTACAGGTTTGAGCTGCAAGTATGCACTGAGTGGAAGGTGTAATGACCTTTCTCTACCACCAGGTCTACAAAGCCATACACCTCCCTTATACCAGTCAGCAAAGCACCCAGGTGAAATATACACCCCATCTAACCCACATATTCTCACTGTCTCACAATATATATATATATATATATATATATATATATATATGTATTCTATGTGTGTATATTTAGTGTTTACAAGGAAAGAAAGGGGTTTTTTTAGTTCTGATATTTCTGTCCCATAGACTTGCATTGGATTTCCGGTATCGGAATCGGGTATCGCCGATACTTTTTGGGTATCGGCGACACCCATTCCGATCCGATACTTCTTGATATCGGGAAGTATCGCTCAACCCTAGTCCCTATTATATTATTTCTACTACGGTAAAATTGATGCCACTTTGTTGGTGTCTGACACTAATTTTTAGAAATGTGAATACTCTTGGTTGGGTGTCCATCTGCTGGGTTGGGTTTAGCGGAAAACCTGTCGCTCCCTGTTAGACTATTTCTACTGTGGTGAAATTGATGTCACTTTGTTGCTGTGTGCAAATACATTTTTGTTAATGTGTAGACTCCTTGTTGAGTCTCCTTCATGAGTGTTGAGTGTAACAGTAGGCCACCAAGAGCATCAGGACTCCACTTCCTTGGATTTAACTACCCATGTTACTATCCTTAGATTTTTCTGTCAATAGTAGTCTACAAAATTTATATGATATTTGTGCCACCTGAGTGTGGCTGAGTATGAAAGCAGGATGAGCTGTTGCATCTGGTATCAGGGCTCCCAGCACAGGAGGCTTACACCGATCACACCCACCTCATCTTACTGTGACGTTCAATTGAAAGCTGTAAATGCTGTCCCAGACCCTGATATCTCATGCCTGGCTGATTGCTGCAATGCCATGCTACAATTAGTACTGAGGGTGAATTGAGGTCACTTTCCTGTTGTCTGTCCCTCATTTGATGTGTTTTGGCATAATTTAGTGCCGTTATAAGGTGTTGTTCAAGCATTTGTTTTTGTCTCCCATTGAAATAAATGGCATTCAGTTATGCTCAGTGACTATTTGACAAATTAATCGACGAAGATTGCAAATTTCATATTGCATTGGGGCTCTTTTTGTTGAAAAAATGTGGACATTTAACCTTACAGGGCGATTTTCAATTTTTGAAATTTTTTTTCCTCCTTCTTCCAAGAGTGATAACTTTTTTTCTGTCTATATAGACATACAGTCATGGCCAAAAGTTTTGAGAATGACACAAATATTAATTTTTTAATCTACTGCTTCACTTTTTCTAATGGCAATTTGCATATACTCCAGAATGTTATAAAGAGTGATCAGCTTAACAGCAATTACTTGCAAAGTTAATATTTGGCTAGAAAATGAACTTTATCCCCCAAAACACATTTCAACATCATTGCAGCCCTGCCTTAAAAGAACCAGCTAACCTCTTTTCAGTGATTGCTCCATTAACACAGGTGTGGGTGTTGATGAGGACATGGCTGGAGAACAATCTGTCATGATTAAGTAAGAATGACACCACTGGACACTTTAAAAGGAGGCTGGTGCTTGGCATCATTGTTTCTCTTCTGTTAACCATGGTTATCTCTAAAGAAACACGTGCAGTCATCATTGCAATGCACAAAAATGGCCTAACAGGGAAGAGTATCGCAGCTAGAAAGATTGCACCTCAGTCAACAATCTATCGCATCATCAAGAACTTCAAGGAGAGAGGTTCCATTGTTGCCAAAAAGGCTTCAGGGCGCCCAAGAAAGACCAGCAAGTGCCAGTACTGTCTCTTAAAAGTGTTTCAGCTGCGGGATCGGGCTACCAGCAGTGCAGAGCTTGCTCAGGAATGGCAGCAGGCAGGTGTGAGTGCATCTGCACGCACTGTGAGGCGGAGACTCTTGGAGCAAGGCCTGGTCTCAAGGAGGGCAGCAAAGAAGCCACTTCTCTCCAGAAAAAAACATCATGGACAGACTGATATTCTGAAAAAAGGTACAGGCAGTGGACTGCTGAGGACTGGGGTAAAGTTATTTTCTCTGATGAATCCCCTTTTCGATTGTTTGGGACATCAGGAAAATGCCTCATTCTGAGAAGACAAGGTGAGCACTACCACCAGTCTTGTCTCATGCCAACTGTTAAGCATCCTGAAACCATTCATGTGTGGGGTTGCTTCTCAGCCAGGGGAATCGGCTCTCTCACAGTCTTGCCTAAAAACACAGCCATGAATAAAGAATGGGACCAGAATGTCCTCCAAGAGCAACTTCTCCCAACCCTCCAAGAGCAGTTTGGCGATCAACAATGCCTTTTCCAGCATGATGGAGCACCTTGCCATAAAATAAAGGTGATAACTAAATGGCTAAGGGAACAAAACATAGAGATTTTGGGTCCATGGCCTGGAAACTCTCCAAATCTTAATCCCATTGAGAACTTGTGGTCAATCATCAAGAGACGGGTGGACAAACAAAAACCTAAAAATTCTGACAAAATGAAAGCATTGATTGTGCAAGAATGGACTGCTATCAGTCAGGATTTGGTCCAGAAGTTGATTGAGAGCATGCCAGGGAGAATTGCAGAGGTCCTGAAGAAGAAGGGTCAACACTGCAAATATTGACTTGCTGTATTAACTCATTCTAACTGTCAATATAAGCTTTTGTTACTCATATGTTTGCAATTATTATATTTCTGTCTGTGATAAAAACATCTGTCAAACACACATAAAAACCAGAGGGCAGCAGATCATGTGAAAATATAATATTTGTGTCATTCTCAAAACTTTTGGCCATGACTGTACAGTGGGTACAGAAAGTATTCAGACCCCTTTAAATTTTTCACTCTTTGTTTCATTGTAGCCATTTGACAAATTCAAAAATGTTCTTTTTTTTCTCATTAATGTACACACTGTACCCCATCTTGACTGAAAAAAACCCAGAAATGTAGAAATTTGTGCAAATTTAATAAAATAGAAAAATTGAAATATCACATGATCAGTATTGAGTAGAAGCACCCTTTTGAGCTAGTACAGCCATGAGTATTCTTGGGAATGATGCAACAAGTTTTTGACAATTAGATTTGGGTATCCTCAGCCATTCTTCCATTCAGATCCTCTCCAGTTCCGTCAGGTTGGATGATGAATGTTGTTGGACAGCCATTTTCAGGTCTCTCCAGAGATGCTCAATTGGGTTTAGGTCAGGGCTCTGGCTGGGCCAGTCAAGAATGGTCACAGAGTTGAACTGAAGCCACTCCATTGTTATTTTAGCTGTGTGCTTAGGGTCATTGTCTTGTTGGAAGGTGTACCTTCAGCCAAGTCTGAGTTCCAGAGCACTCTGGAAGAGGTTTTCATCCAGGATATCTCTGTTCTTGGCTGCATTCATGATTCCTTCAATTGCAACCCGATGTCCTGTCCATGCAGCTGAAAAATACCCCCATAGCATGATGCTGCCTCCACCATGTTTCACTGTTGGGATTATATTGGGCAGGGGATGAGCAGTCATTGTTTTTCTCCACACATACCACTTAGAATTATCACCAACAGATTCTATCTTCCTCTCATCAGACCAGATAATCTTATTTCTCAGTCTGGGAGTCCTTCATGTGTTTTTTTAGCAAACTCTATGGGGCTTTCAAATGTCTGGCACTGAGGAGAGGCTTCCGTTGGGCCACTCTGCCATACAGGCCCGACTGGTGGAGGGCTGCAGTGACAGTTGACTTTTGTGGAACTTTCTCCCATCTCCCTACTGCATCTGTGGAGCTCAGCTACAGTTATATTGAGGTTCTTCTTTACCTCTCTCACCAAGACTCTTCTCCCACAATTGCTCAGTTTGGCTGGATGGCCAGGTCTAGGAAGACGTCTGGTGGTCCCAAACTTCTTCCATTTAAGGATTATGGAGGACACTCTGCTCTTAGGAACCTAGAGTACTGCAGAAATTGTTTTGTAACCTTTGCCAGATCTGCGCCTTGCCACAATTCTGTCTCTGAGGTCCTTGGTCAGTTCCTTTGACCTCATGATTCTCATTTGGTCTGACATGCACTGTGAGCTGTGAAGTTTTATATAGACAGGTGTTATGTTTCGGTAACTGAGGAGAAATAGCAAAAAATAGAAAAAAAACGGTAATACACCAGAGAGGCTGGAACCTATTGGATTGCAGTAACCTGAACTAACCACACAGCTAGAAGTAGCCGTGGAGCGTTCCTACTGTGATCCTAGATGCCTCGTCACAGCCTGAGAGATAACTACCCCTAAAGGCAGAAAGATGAAAGCTACCTGCCCGGGAGCAGATCCCCAAAGAAAATAGGAAGCCCCCAAACAAGTAATGGCGGTTAGACAAGAAGAAAGCATGGACACAGACAGAAAATAGAATGAGCAAATGCTGGGGCCCAATCTGTCTAGACAGAAAAGTACAGGAAAGAATTCTTACTGCAATCCAACAAAAACCGTAACAAAAATACCAACACTTCTGATTGCCAAAAAACCTGAGATCACACGATCTCACCCACCTAAATCAGATCTCTGGTGTAACAAAACGCTATTCAGCAAATAAAAAGTAACAAAGGAGCAAAGCAAAAGTGCAGACACAAAAGGAGCACAATTGCAGCGCCAGACCCCCAAAAGGGGACAGGCTGCAGTCCACTGCAAGCAGCAAACCAGCAGAGAAAATCAAACAGAGGAAAAAAAACAGCAAACACTTTTCTGAGGAGAGCAGGAAACTAGCAGAGCTTCAAGCAAGACCAGAAGGAACAATTGATAACCGGCAAGGCTGCTGGGAACTCAGGCCACTTATATCCTACCATTCAGCGCCAGCTGAAGGCCATTCATTAATCAGTTCATTACCCTCAGCAACCACCGGAGGGAGCCCCAGCTCAGAAGCCGCCTCCAGCATATTCACAACAGACAGGTGTGTGCCTTTACAAATCAAGTCCATCAGTTTAATTAAACACAGCTGGACTCCAATGAAGGAGTAGAACCATCTCAAGGAGGATCACAAGGAAATTGACAGCATGTAACTTAAATTTGAGTGCCTGAGCAAAGGGTTTGAATACTTATGACCATTTGATATTTCAGTTTTTCTTTTCTAATAAATTTGCAAAAATGTTTACATTTGTGTTTTTTTTCAGTCAAGATAGGGTGCAGAGTGTACATTAATGGAAAAAAAAGAAAAAAATTAAAGGGGTCTGAATACTTTATGTACCCACTGCGTAAGAATTTTTTTTGTACTTACTTTCGAATGACACCATCCATTTTATTTTATAATGCCCTAAAAAATGAACACAAATTTCAATTGCGGCAAAATTGCAAAAAAAAGCACAATTCCATTGTCAATGGTACATTTTCTGATTTGCTTTTTAAAAGTTCACTATATGTTAAAATTGACTTGGCAACATTATTCTCCAGGTAAGTACAATTATGGTGATACAATACATGTACAGGTTTTTTGTCGTAAGTGATGAAAAAAAATTAAGAAATTCATTAAGAAAAATTTAGATTGTGTTGCAATTTTCCTGAGACCCGCAACATTTCTTAATTTTCAGTGAATGCAGTTTTGTGACTGTTTATTGCAATCTGAGCTGACATTTTTATTGATATACTTTTGGGGTAAATATGATGTTTTAATTGCCTGTTTTTGCATTTTTTGACAAGTTGCAGAGGCCAATAAAAAGCAATTCTGGAATTTAGATTTTTCTTCTCATTTCCGCTTTTACCAGCCGGTAAATTATTTTTCTATTTTGATAAATCAGACTTTTATAGATGTGTAGATAGCACATTTGTTTATTTCTTTATATTAAACAACAGAAAAGGGAGGTGATTCAATCTATCATATTTTTTTTTTCCTATTTTTAAAAAAATGTTGGTTTTTACTTTACTTTGTAGTCCTCTTAGAAGACCTGAACCTGTCATAGCCTTATTACTTGTTACTATATACAATAATGATGCACTATTGCTAAATATAGGGTAAAATACTATCTCTTCTAAACACCAGCTGGAGCCCAGGCCAAACCCCAGATGACATTGCAATGACATGTACAAAACACATGCTAGTAGAAAAAGTGGCGATGGGAGTGGAGAGTGTAGAGTAAAAGAAAAAGATACCATGGCTAAGAATATGGCAGCCGCTAGCATCAGCAGAAGCAATATTACCACAACTAGCATCAGTCGCCTGGGCAGTCGCCGTACTAAACACAGGCTACAATTGGTTTCCTTTGCCTCTGGCAAGTGTATTAGTGTTTTTTTTTATTTAAAAAGTACATGAAAAGTCTATCAGTGCACTATTATTAAAGAGTTTATTGGTTACAACAATATTACCATCCTTTTCTATGGTGAATTCACTTTGACATTACTAACACCGTGTTTGCATTATAAAAAGATTGGAAGGAGCTTGATACAGTCCTTGGAGAGTGTTATACACATTTTTTAGGGCAATTGGAATACGTGCGATTCTGCCCAAACAAAACAAGTTTATTCAAAACACTTTTGAAAGATTCAATCATCTGTGAAAACGAAATGTTCTTTCTATAAGTGAATAAACTATAGGCTCTGACAAATGTGTTCTTTATTTAAAGGGAATCTGTCAGCAGGATTTTGCATTTAATCTGAGTGCAACATAACATAGGGCAAGCAAGCCTGATTCCAGTGATGTATCACTTACTGGACTGCTTGGTGTAGTTTTGATAGAATCCTTGCTTGACTGATGAAGATGTAACAGATCAAGCTGTGCATAGCCCGCCCACACACCTGACTGTCAGCTTCCTATGTACACTGTGAATTGTCACCAAGCTGCGAATCAGTTGTGGATAGTGTTGAGCGATACGATACTGCAAATATCGGGTATCGGCCGATATTAGCTCTATCGGCCTTTCGATACTTCGTTTCGATATTTTCGTCTTATCGAATACCGGAATCGGAAGTTCCCATAATTCTTTGCGAGGCAATGTGATTTTAGTCAGCCAATGAGGAATCCTAAGAAGTGTGGGCACATCCTGTACTGCTGCGGTCATGTTAACTAATGGCATGGCTGTGATTGGATGCTGAAATGATGTCAGAATGCACTATAAAAGGCGCCGCCGCCGTTTTAGCATCACTGTGCTGTGAATTCAGTAAGGGACAGAACGCTGCTGTGCTGACTCTGAGGGACAGTTAGAGATTGCGATTTAGTGTACTGTGCTGTAGGCAGGCTAGCACCAACCGCTGTGTAAAGCTTCCTTTTGCCTGCAGTGTTGTTTTAACAGCTCTGCAAGGTGTGTGTGAGTGCAGGTGACGCTGCAGTTTGCTCTGCATGCAACGCTGTCTGTAAGCATCTGCACATGTCACTCACAGACTCTTTTTTTTTTTCTTCAGTGTAATTCTTGCAGCTCCATGCAATTTAACTATTAGTGTGACGCGCTTCCATCCGTATCCAATACATTGGTTGCAAACACTATAGAAGTAGACAAAGGAGTAGCCTTTCACAGATTGTGAACAGTTGTGTTTCAGTGTTCACTTCAGTCTGTGTTTTTTATTTTTTGAGTGCACATCACGCTCCAGTTACTTGTTCAAGCACTGCTGCTTGTACTCTGCTGAGCGTGTCTCGGTGGCTCATCCTTTTCATTTATCTCCAATTGGTTCTGCTCCATTCCATTTAAATATAATCTATTAGTGTGACACGCTTCCATCCGTATCCAATACATTGGTTGCAAACACTATAGAAGTAGACAAAGGAGTAGCCTTTCACAGATTGTGAACAGTTGTGTTTCACTGTTCACTTCAGTCTGTGTTTTTTTATTTTTTGAGTGCACATCACGCTCCAGTTACTTGTTCAAGCACTGCTGCTTGTACTCTGCTGAGCGTGTCTCGGTGGCTCATCCTTTTCATCTATCTCCAATTGGTTCTGCTCCATTCCATTTAAAATATAATCTATTAGTGTGACGCGCTTCCATCCGTATCCAATACATTGGTTGCAAACACTATAGAAGTAGACAAAGGAGTAGCCTTTCACAGATTGTGAACAGTTGTGTTTCAGTGTTCACTTCAGTCTGTGTTTTTTATTTTTTGAGTGCACATCACGCTCCAGTTACTTGTTCAAGCACTGCTACTTGTACTCTGCTGAGCGTGTCTCGGTGGCTCATCCTTTTCATTTATCTCCAATTGGTTCTGCTCCATTCCATTTAAAATATAATCTATTAGTGTGACGCGCTTCTATCCGTATCCAATACATTGGTTGCAAACACTATAGAAGTAGACAAAGGAGTAGCCTTTCACAGATTGTGAACAGTTGTGTTTCACTGTTCACTTCAGTCTGTGTTTTTTATTTTTTGAGTGCACATCACGCTCCAGTTACTTGTTCAAGCACTGCTGCTTGTACTCTGCTGAGCGTGTCTCGGTGGCTCATCCTTTTCATTTATCTCCAATTGGTTCTGCTCCATTCCATTTAAAATATAATCTATTAGTGTGACGCGCTTCCATCCGTATCCAATACATTGGTTGCAAACACTATAGAAGTAGACAAAGGAGTAGCCTTTCACAGATTGTGAACAGTTGTGTTTCAGTGTTCACTTCAGTCTCTGCGTAATAACCACACTTAGGCCTTATAACTTTTCTGACTTTCTTTCTCAATCTACCAAAATGAACAAGTCAGTGAGTAAGGCACGTGGTCGTGGCCGTGGAGTTTCAGCAGGGAGAGGACGTGGGAATTCTGTGGCTGCTGCCGCCCTCAGTGACACAGCATCCACCAGTTTTCCCCGTGAGCGTTCCTTTATGCGCACTTTGGTAGGAGCTCGGCGTGCCCCCCTGCTGCGGGAAGAACAAATTGAAGCCGTTGTTGGTTGGATGGCAGCCAATGCATCGACTTCAATTCCTTCCACCTCCTCTCAGGAACACAACACTGTTGAGCAACAATCTGTCTCTTCACCGCCTGTCAAATTGCCCAGGCAGTCAGAGAGTTCTGTACAGGAGCCAGCTGAGTCTCTGCTTCTGTTCTCAGAATCTGTTGGCTCGCAAACACGGGCACAGGCAAGCAGCATTCTGCAATTTGAAGAAGAGGGAGTATGCAGTGATGCGCAACAGCTGTGTCTCTCTCAATCTGAAGAGGCGGGTGAGCCAGTGCCGATGGACAGCACACCGCAGAACGCATCTTATGATGATGATGAGACTCAGGTGCCAGGTTTTGTGGAGCATGGTGCTGCCCAGACCATCCAACAGCAGCAGGTGTTGGAAGAGGGTAGTGGAGATGATGAAGTCCGAGACCCAACATGGCGTGAGCAACAGGAAGGTGGTGGGAGCAGCTCTGAGGGAGAGATTGTCCCAACGGTACAAAGAGGAGGGAGAGGTAGGCTGCAGACTCGCTTGCCTGTAGCCTCCAGTTTGGCACCTGTTGGGAGCAGTTCTCTTAAAAATGTCAAAATTGGCGCTCCCATGACTTGCACTGCGTGGTCCTTTTTTGACAGACTTGTAGATGATATTTGCTATGTTCAATGCAAGCTGTGTAAGCAAAAAGTTAAAAGAGGTAAAAATATCAGGAACCTGAATACCACAAATATGTGGAAACATGTACGGACAAAGCACGTAGCTGAGTTACAAAGACACACTGGAGATGTAGGCCAACCTACAGCAGCACCTACATCTTTCGGTCATGTTCGAGCCTCTACCTCCAGCTCTCACACACCTGGTTCGGCTTCCTCACAGGATCTCCATGGAAGAACCTCGGTCACTGTTGTCCATAGACAAACTGTTATTCCACCCACTGCAGCAAGTTCACAGTCATCGTCACACTCCCAGAACAAAAAACAGCCATCGGTAACACAGGCATGGGATAAAAGACGGCCATACTCGGCAAACCATCCAAGAGCACAGGCTCTGAATGCTGGCCTTGCAAAACTCCTGTCCCTTGAAATGCTGTCATTCAGGCTGGTGGAGACTGACAGTTTCAGGAACTTTATGGCATTGGCAGTCCCACAATATAATGTGCCAAGCCAATTTTATTTCAGCAGGCAAGCTGTCCCTGCTCTGCAAAAACATGTCGAGGGAAACATTAAACATGCGCTACTAAACGCCGTCAGTAGCAGGGTCCACCTGACCACCGATGCGTGGACCAGTGCCCATGGCCAGGGACGATACCTTTCCCTCACTGCCCATTGGGTCAATGTTGTGGAGCCGGGTACAGATCTTGCCAGTGGCGCTGTACATGTTCTGCCAACTCCAAGGATTGCAGGAATCCAGTCTGTGCACATTGATTCCTCCTCCTACTCCAGTTCTTCAGAATCATCGCTGCACAAGCCGTCACGGTCTACCTCCACATGGACCCGTGAACGCTTACCTGTTGCGACCGATATGAGCACAGCCGTGGCCAAACGTCAACAGGCCGTCCTGAAATTAATTCCCATGGGGAATCGAAGCCACACAGCGCAGGAGCTCTGGGATGCCATCAAGCAGGAGAGCGACGTGTGGTTTTTGTGAGCTAATCTCCAGCCAGGCTTGGTAGTGTGTGACAATGGCCGAAATCTGGTGGCAGCTCTGGGCCTTGGCAACCTCACTCACATACCATGTCTGGCACATGTGCTCAACTTGGTCGTGCAGAGTTTTTTGAGGGACTATCCGGATCTTGATGCACTGCTGCACAAGGTCCGCCTAGAGTGCGCTCACTTGCGACGTTCCAGCATGGCCAGATCGCGCATTGCAGCTCTGCAAGTCAGATTTCGCCTTCCTGAACATCGCATCATATGTGACGTACCCACCAGGTGGAATTCCACGTTACATATGTTGGAGCGGTTGTGTGAGCAGCAGCCAGCAGTAATGGAGTATCAGCTGCAAAAGGCGCAATCAACTCGCAATTTGCGCCGTTCACACTTCACCACTACTGAGTGGGCCTCTATGAAGGACATCTGCGACGTTTTGCGTGCGTTTGATGTCTCAACGCGGATGGCGAGTGCAGATGATGCACTAGTCAGCATGACTGTCCCCCTTATCTGCCTGCTTCAGAAATCACTGAAAGCACTAAAGGAAGAGGTTTTGGAAGAGGTGGAGGATGAGGAGTCACAAATTCAATTACCTTCAGGACAGTCAGCGCAACGTGGTTCCTCACAAAGGGCTGGGCAGGGCTCACTTTGTGAGGAGGATGAGGAGGAGGAGGAGTCAATGGAGGAGAAAGAAATCCCTACAGAGGGAGGTACACAACGCTCTAGTCAGTATGTAGAGCGAGGGTGGGGTGATGCAGAGGAGACAGAGATGACGCCTCTTCCAGAGGACAGCCTTTGTTGGCCAGTTGGGAGTCTGCAGCACATGGTTGATTTCATGCTTCAGTGCCTGAGAAACGACCGCCGCATCGCCCACATTCTCAGCACGTCAGATTATTGGGTATACACCCTCCTAGACCCTCGCTACCGGGACAACTTACAAACCCTCATCACACCGGTGAACCGGGACCGTAAAATGCAGGAGTACCAAGACACACTGGTGCAATCCATACTGTTGTACATTCCAGCCGAGAGAGCTGCTGCTGCTGCTACTGCTTTACAAAGCAGCTCTGTGCGTTGAGGCAGTGTAGACACCTCTACAACAAGAGGGAGCAGAAGCAGCGCCTTTGCACAGGGCAAGAACTGTATGTTACAAATGTGGCAAAGTTTTGTGACAGCGCCAGCAAGGTCTACACCATCCGAGACGGCTCCAGTCACCAGGAAGAAACGTTTCCGTAAGATGGTGACAGACTACTTGGCTTTCCCTCTAAGTGTACTCCCAGATGCCTCTTCCCCTTTCAAATTTTGGGTCTCTAAGTTGGATACATGGCCAGAGCTTAGCCAGTATGCATTGGAGGTGCTGGCTTGCCCTGCTGCCAGTGTATTATCTGAGCGTGTCTTTAGTGCTGCAGGTGGTGTAGTAACAGACCATCGCATGCGACTATCCTCAGAGAATGTAGACCGGCTTACTTTTCTGAAAATGAACAAGGCATGGATCTCACCTGAATTTGCCTGTCCGTTTTCAGATTAAATAACTGGTTGGCAACGTTTTCCATGTCTCCTGTTATGTTCATCTTTCTACCACCTGAACTCTACTCCCTGGGCTACAACACCGCCATTTGTTGCTCGTAAGTAATTGGCAAGGGTACTGACTCCTTGTCACGCTGTATAGCAGATATATATATGTGATGACAATAATCTATATCAAAAGGGCAACATACTATATAACATGCGCATAGCTATATGATAACATAGATTTACCTGACAGAAAGTCCAGTGGGTCAAAACGGAATCCGTTATACGCTGTCTCCGGCTAGAGGGTGACCGGGGTCTAAGCTGACCCTAAACTGGGGTCCTAACTAATCCCTCAACCTGGAGGTACTGTTAAAGGTACAGAGGTCCAGGCCACCAGCGTAAACCCTGTCTCCTATCAATCCCTGCCAACTGTATTCTAGTCCTAAGAAGGACCCTGAATACCACCAAAGGGAATGAACAGGTAACGGTTAATGAACAGAAAGACATACAAGAAAGACAAGAAATAAAGTAAATAAAGTCTTACATACAACACTCACACACAGTAGGAACACCTAAGGTCTCAGAGATAAACTATAAGCTGTAAGAGTAAAAACAACTAAGGAGCTCTTAGCTTAAGTATTCTCAGAACCGATCCAGTCTGCTAAACTATATGAATGCTTTCACCGGCATCCAACACCCAGACTGGCAGGAATATAAAGGAAACTAATTAGAACATAATCCAAAGCAGCCGGGCGAGGCTGAACCTAGTCTTAGCAAAGAGCTAGGTAAAATTAACTCTCTCATTACCAAACACAAAGAAACAGCAGCTCAGCTGTGAGAAGTCAGAATGTGCAATCGCGACGATCTTCGTGGCGATGCACCCATGACAGTACCCCCCCTTCTACGAGGGGCCTCCGGACCCTCATGACCAGGTCTGTCCGGGTAAGTTGTGTGAAAGGTCCGAACCAATCGATCTGCGTTATCATCAGACGCAGGGACCCACGTCCTCTCCTCAGGACCATACCCCCTCCAATGAACTTCCACGTTATCATTGATTACCACTGAAGGAGGAGGTAGAGGTGACGGTATGACTGGTGCCACATACTTTTTAAGTAATGACTTGTGAAACACATTATGAATTTTAAACGTAGGAGGGAGGTCCAGACGAAATGCCACAGGATTAATTATGGAACTGATCCTGTATGGCCCGATGAATCTGGGACCCAACCTCCAGGAGGGAACTTTAAGTTTTATATTCCTGCCAGTCTGGGTGTTGGATGCCGGTGAAAGCATTCATATAGTTTAGCAGACTGGATCGGTTCTGAGAATACTTAAGCTAAGAGCTCCTTAGTTGTTTTTACTCTTACAGCTTATAGTTTATCTCTGAGACCTTAGGTGTTCCTACTGTGTGTGAGTGTTGTATGTAAGACTTTATTTACTTTATTTCTTGTCTTTCTTGTATGTCTTTCTGTTCATTAACCGTTACCTGTTCATTCCCTTTGGTGGTATTCAGGGTCCTTCTTAGGACTAGAATACAGTTGGCAGGGATTGATAGGAGACAGGGTTTACGCTGGTGGCCTGGACCTCTGTACCTTTAACAGTACCTCCAGGTTGAGGGATTAGTTAGGACCCCAGTTTAGGGTCAGCTTAGACCCCGGTCACCCTCTAGCCGGAGACAGCGTATAACGGATTCCGTTTTGACCCACTGGACTTTCTGTCAGGTAAATCTATGTTATCATATAGCTATGCGCATGTTATATAGTATGTTGCCCTTTTGATATAGATTATTGTCATCACATATATATATCTGCTATACAGCGTGACATTTTCACCGGCCTCCAACACCCAGACTGGCAGGAATATAAAGGAAACTAATTAGAACATAATCCAAAGCAGCCGGGCGAGGCTGAACCTAGTCTTAGCAAAGAGCTAGGTAAAATTAACTCTCTCATTACCAAACACAAAGAAACAGCAGCTCAGCTGTGAGAAGTCAGAATGTGCAATCGCGACGATCTTCGTGGCGATGCACCCATGACACTCCTGGCCAGCCTGGTTACAGCACGACAGCTGTTTCCTGGCAGTGTGAACGTCAATTATCCTCCAATAAGTTGTGCTGTCGTGTTGCATTCGGGTTAGCCGACTCTATGGTGCCTGCAGTTTAGGTGATTCCTATGTGTGCTGTAGGATATGTAAATAAAGGCGGTTTCCATTGTGACAATAGGATAAGCACCCACTGTAGGACTGTGTGATTCGGTAACTGCGGACGGCTTGCGTCCTGTCAACTTACATTTTCATGGGTGCGTTCTTCTACCCGTCCGGGGTCCAGTATCGTCAAGTGGTTCTCCCCAGTGCTTTTGGCCTAGGTGCCTCCATCTCCGTATCCGAGTTCCAGCAAGTCTGCTGGTCCTTGGTAGTGCTTTGGAGCACAGGTACCTCCTGCTTAGTAACCGTGTCACAGTAACGTCAGCTGGTACTCGGTTGTGACATTGCCTCTTTTCCTTCTGCTACCCGTCCGGGGTCCAGTACCGTCAAGTGGTTCTCCCCAGTGCTTTTGGCCTAGGTGCCTCCATCTCCGTATCCGAGTTCCAGCAACGTCTGCTGGTCCTTGGTAGTGCTTTGGAGCACAGGTACCTCCTGCTTAGTAACCGTGTCACAGTAACGTCAGCTGGTACTCGGTTGTGACATTGCCTCTTTTTCTTCTGCTACCCGTCCGGGGTCCAGTACCGTCAAGTGGTTCTCCCCAGTGCTTTTGGCCTAGGTGCCTCCATCTCCGTATCCGAGTTCCAGCAACGTCTGCTGGTCCTTGGTAGTGCTTTGGAGCACAGGTACCTCCTGCTTAGTAACCGTGTCACAGTAACGTCAGCTGGTACTCGGTTGTGACATTGCTTCTTTTCCTTCTGCTACCCGTCCGGGGTCCAGTACCGTCAAGTGGTTCTCCCCAGTGCTTTTGGCCTAGGTGCCTCCATCTCCGTATCCGAGTTCCAGCAACGTCTGCTGGTCCTTGGTAGTGCTTTGGAGCACAGGTACCTCCTGCTTAGTAACTGTGTCACAGTAACGTCAGCTGGTACTCGTTACTTCCATTGTCTCTTGCTCCATCTGATACCCGTCAGGGTTCCAGTAACGTCAGCTGTTTCTCGGAAATTAGACGACCTTAAAGACCACCCAGAAGAAGATGACGACAACAAGGACGACGAGCATGAAGCCAACCAGCCTGAACACCATCACAAAGAAAAAATAAAAGATTACCCAGAAGAAGATCACCAACAGGACAAAGAAGGTTAAGACAAACTACAAGATACAGAACAAGAGACAGAAGAACAATAAGCAAAAGATCAAAAAGCAGAAGAACATGAAGTATAACACCAAAATGAAGAGCAAAATATATGCTCTAAATTCTAAGCAGAAGAAGACTAAGCAGTGTATGGGGGTGAGTCCGTTCCTCCTCGTGGTGCCCCTGGAAAATGCCTGCTGCTGCTGCAGGCTAAACTGAACACGGACAAATACTGTTGTAATTTAAATCTTTTGTGACAGCAAGAACGGAAGGATGAACAATTCATACTTTTACAGATTACAAGTACAGGAATCTCTGTCACAAATAAGAATATGATGAAGAAGATGAAGAGGAAGAAGATAAAGAATTTGAATATGAAGAAGATTAATTAGTTTAATAATAACAATATGAGTAATGTAAACAAAAACATGAATAGCAAGAAGTTTAAGAAGAAGATTAAGAAGGTGAAGAT
The DNA here is from genome assembly GCA_033576555.1 of Oophaga sylvatica. Taxonomy (NCBI): domain Eukaryota; kingdom Metazoa; phylum Chordata; class Amphibia; order Anura; family Dendrobatidae; genus Oophaga; species Oophaga sylvatica. The sequence continues at coordinate 301,419,398 of JARQOD010000006.1, forward strand.
GAAGAATAATTTGATGAGAAAGATGATGCTGCTGAAGATTATGAAGGAGAAAGTGTGGCACTGGCAAAAGTTAAAAAGGTGAAGAGCATGGAAGTTGTGAAACATACATATTTGCCAAAATAGAAAAAAGGTTAACAACATTGTCAATTTGTTAGTCAATCCAAACGTATTTCCAAAAAAAAATATATTAATTCTATTCCAATGCATTGGGTTTAACATGTATGCCTTTATTGTCGCCTCAACCTCCCCCAATACATTCTACATTAGTCTTTGTTGTTTTCCTTCATGTACAATTAACCAACAAGGCAAGAATGGTTTTTTTTAATGTCGATATTTGGTTCCCATAGACTTACATTGGACTTCCAGTATCGGAATCGGATATCGACGATATTTAGTGATATCGGCGATACCATTTCGATACGATATTTTTATATATCCAGCAGTATCGCTCAACACTAGTTGTGGAGGCATAGTTACTCTGATTAGCCTGACTGGTCTTCACATGAGTTGTAGTCCTGTAGTGTTAATCTCTTGCTTATAAAATATTGGTTGTATTGAAAGTCTAATTAGTAGAGTTGAGCGATACTTTCCCATATCCAAAAGTATCGGAATCGGAATGGTATCGCCGATACCATTAAAATATCGGCGATACCCGATACCGATACCGGAAATCCAATGTAAGTCTATGGGAACAAAATATCGTAACTAAAAAAACCCCATTCTTTCCTTGTAAACACTAAATATACACACATAGAATACATATATATATGTATACATGTCATTGTGACATATATATATACATATATTTATAGTTTATACACTTCTACATAGTAAAATAGCCTCTGATTCAATTGCCGGGTAAAGCCGGCTTTTGTGAAAAGACAGAAGCACCCGACATGAAATGACACTTGGTTTACATAGAGTTAACCATGTCTTTTCATGTAGTTTGATATCTGATATGCATAAACAATTACATGAGTGGCTGTGTGCAAAATTTCACACCTGTAGGGGTTAATTAAAGGTGTAAATTCGTTGTAAAAAAAAACGGACTTTTTTGCTACGAATTTACACCTTTAATTAACCCCTACAGGTGTGAAATTTTGCACACTTACACTCATGTAATTGTTTGTGCAAATCAGATATCAAACTACATGAAAATACATGGTTAACCCTATGTAAACCAAGTGTCATTTCATGTCGAGTTCTGCATTTTCACAAAAGCCGGCAATTGAATTAGCGGCTATTATACTATGTAGAAGTGTATGAACTATAAATATATATAATATATATATATATATATATGTGTCACAAATTCAATGACATGTATATATATATATGAGGTGTAAAATTGCTGAAAAAAATGCGTGGGCTCCAGCCCTATTTTCGCAACCAGACAGACAAAGCCAGTGAGTGGGGGCAGATAATAATAGCCCAGAGAGGGACCATTATTTTTGGCCCCCCCCCTGGCTACTAACATCTGCCCCCAGACACCCCAGGAAAGACAAATCTAAAATTAGATTCGCCCTTTCTGGCACTTTGCCCGTCTATTCCCATTGCCCTGTAGCGGTGGCGAATGGGTTAATATGGGGTTAAAGCCACCTTGCTATTGAAAGGTGACCTTAAGCCAGGTTAATAATTGAGAGCTGTCAATTAGACAACTATCAATTATTAATCCTATTGCATGAAATAAAAATAAAACACACACACTTTAATTAAAAATCATTTTAATGAAATAAAGACACATGTTTTTGACCATCTTTTATTTGACTGCAAAAACCATTTCCTGTAATAAAAATAAAATAAAAAAGCAAAATTATTCTTACCTATCCCATGCACAGTCAGGTCCCACGGTGTAATCCTTCAGAAAGGGTTAATGTTTACTGCAGGGACCGCAGCTAATGCTGCAGCCTCACAGTAAACCCCAAATGAATGAGTTCCTCTCCTGGCTGACAGGAGAGTAAAGGCTGGGTCTCACATAACGATACACCAGCGATCCCGACAACGATATGCACTTGTCAGGATCGCTGGTGTATCGCTACATGATCGCTGCTGAGCTGCCAAACAGGCAGCTCAGGCAGCGATCGGGGACAGCGACACTGCGGGTAACATCGCTTAAGGGCCCGTCTCACATAGCGATATCGCTACCGAGATCGCTGCTGAGTCACTAGTTTTGTGACGCAGCAGCGAGCTCACCAGCGATATCGCTGTGTGTGACATTCAGCGACGATCAGCCCCCTGCCGGGTATCGCTGATCGTCGCTGAAATGTCAGGACCTTTTTTTGATCGCTGGTTTCCCGCTGACAGGCACGTATCGCTGCGTGTGACAGGCGGGAGACCAGCGATCAGCTGGTAACCAAGGTACACAGCGGGTTTCCAGGCGCGGGGCTGTGCCTAGAAACCCCGCTGTGTACCTTGGATACCAGCGCCCTGATGCAGGGGAGCTGGTATCCAAGGTACACAGCGGGTTTCCAGGCACCGCGCAGCGCTTGGAAACCCCTGTGTACCTTGGATACCAGCTCCCTGCATCAGGCCGCTGGTATCCAAGGTACACAGCGGGTTTCTAGGCACAGCCCCGCGCCTGGAAACCCGCTGTGTACCTTGGTTACCAGCGGATCGCTGGTCTCCCGCCTGTCACACGCAGCGATGCGTGCCTGTGAGCGGGAAACCAGCGATCAAAAAAAGGTCCTGACATTTCAGCGACGATCAGCGATACCCGGCAGGGGGGTTGATCGTCGCTGAATGTCACACACAGCGATATCGCTGGTGAGCTCGCTGCTGCGTCACAAAACTAGTGACTCAGCAGCGATCTCGGTAGCGATATCGCTATGTGAGACGGACCCTTAAGTGGAAAGCTTAATTGATTGCTTTCCACTTTCACTTCAGGTCAGCCAGGGACACAATCAGTGACGTCAGAGGGAACTGATTAACAAAAATAGGGGTTCCCTTCGAAAAAAAAATGGCGTGGGGTCCCCCCTATTTTTGTTAACCAGCCAGATGAAGCAGACCGCTGAGGCCTGGATTTTCAGGCTGTTAAGGAGCCAAGATCCATGGACCTTGCCAGCCTGATAATACCAGGCCACAGCAGTCTGCATATCTTGGCTGATTAACAAAAATAGGGGATCCCCTCGAAAAAAATTGGCGTGGAGTCCCCCCTATTTTTGTTAACCAGCCAGATGAAGCAGACCGCTGAGGCCTGGTTTTTCAGGCTGGTAAGGATCCAATATCCATGGACCTTGCCAGCCTGATAATACCAGGCCACAGCAGTCTGCTTAGCTTGGCTGGTTAACAAAAATAGGGGATCCCCTCGAAAAAAAAAACGGCGTAGGGGTCGGGTCCCCCTATTTTTGTTAACCAGCCAAGTAAAATGCAGACTGCTGCGGCCTGGTATTAAAATACTGTCAAGGCCCATGGATTTTGGCCCTCAACAGCCTGATAATACCAGGCTACTGCAGCCCCACATTTGGCGCATCAAAAGATGTGCCAATTGTGGCACTTTACCCGGCTCTTCCCACTTGCCCTGTAGCGGTGGCAAGTGTGGTAATAAGGGGTTAATGTCACCGTTGATTGCACGGTGACAATAAGCCCGGTTAATAATGGAGAGGCGTCAATAAGACACCGATCCATTATTAATCCCAAAGTTTTTAAATGTTTAAAAAAAAGACACAGCAAGAAAAAAGTCTTTTAATGAAATAAAAGAGACAACACAGTTTTCATTTCTTTTATTACTCTCTCATTCCTGCGACGCCATCGATCTCCTGTAAAAAAATAAAAAAAACAAACCAACAGTATACCACCTGTCCGACGCAGTCCATAGTAACGACTGTCCCACGACGATCCAGCTCTGCTACATCGGAATGACCGGCAGAGCCTGTCATCTCGACGCAGCACAGCTGATTACCTGCTTCCCCGGCGGTGACGTCATCGGACTGCTTTACGGCCGCGATTACCCAGCAGTCACTGCAGTTATCGCGAGAAACTGCATGTGACCGCCAGGGAGAAGAGGGATGGCGGCCATTAAGCAGTCCGGGATGTGACCGCCGGAGATCTTCTGCCGGGTAAGTGCCGCTGATCCCTGACAGACCCGACCGACGGACACTGACAGTGACAGTGACATTCCGATTCCGGTATCCGATATGACGAAAATATCGGTACTCGGTATCGGAATTCCGATACAGCCAATATCGGCCGATACCCGATATTTGCAGTATCGGAATGCTCAACAATACTAATTAGTGATGCATGGCTCTTGTGCCTTATATTATGCTGCTCTTACATTAAATAGAAAAACCTGCTGACAGATTCCCTTGAAAGGGATACAATATTGCTGGCAATTGCTAAAAAATGAGAACAATAGAGTATATTTAGGTTTTCATAAGATTTTCAATTTACCTGGAGCAGCCTAGTAATTGGAAGACATATTATGTCCCTTTTTGCACACTGTATTTTTGTTGCTACTGAAAAAAAAAATCCAACAAAAGCTATGAATGCTTTCTCAGTGTTTTTAAGATATATGGATGTCAGATGGCATCTCCTAAGGCTGACTAGGTACATCTATGTCATAAGGGAAGAGGTAGCATCTGCTTCCAGCAACACATGAGAAGATGTTGAAACTAAATTAAAGTTGTAGTGTTTTTGACATTAGAGCATTAAGAAAAGACAGTGGTGAAGAAAAAAATGAAAAGATTAAGTAAAAAAAGGAAGATTTAATATGCCTCATATAGTAAAACAACAAATATGCAAAGTTTAAAAAACTCAATGAGTAACTCATAGCAAATATTAAAAAAACTCTTTTATGACTGCATTGTCGCTGCCATGAAAAACATATTTTGAAGTGGAGGTATAAGTAGATTTCACTGTGTCCAGATTTCTATGTTTTTTATGTATTTTCAATTTTAATTTTTGGATGAAAATTATATAATTACATAAGGATGAGCGGACCTGTGTAAATTTAATTTTGTCTTTAGTCCAAAGTTTGGTTCAGGTACCAGAACTGTACGCAAACTTGAAGTCTATAGAGATTATTGGCGACCGGAACTTTGAAGCTGGAATCTCTCTCTCTCTCTCATCCACAAGCCACTTTTATTTTCAGGATGGAAGTTAACCTGATTTATGGATTTTTTAATCCAAAGCAAGGCAATTTTGTACACTAACTGTGGATTTTCCAAGCAAACAAAACTGAATGTCCATACTCTGCCAAAAATACAAAACACAATGGAATCTCCAGCGGGTTATATATATATATAGTTTTTCTCTCAGATCCAGCATTGCAGATTTCCCACCAGATACTGACAGATTTGATGCAGAAAGTATCTGCAGGTAGATATGAGAAAATACATTTGAGTGGAATTGAATTCTACTTGAAAAGTACAAAAATACACGCAGATTCAACAACATTGCAACCACTGGTTGCCATTTTTCTGAACCATAAAGGGCTTTTAGTAAAAGATTAAAAAAAATACTTATACTCACCTTACTGCTCAACTCGCCAACCTCTTCACTCCTGACTATCACTGGTATGGTCCTCATCACATCTTCTTACTATTGCCGTGAGTGCTGAAATTCACATGCATGCACAAGGTCACAGCAAAAGTCTTAACATTATATGTCGTGACCTTTTCTGCACTTGCGTAGATTCACTCCTAGTAAATTTTTATGTTTTACATCTTACATTTATTATGTATTTTATGTCCCTTGTTATTGTCCGGAGAAACCCCAAAGCATAGCAAGGGGTATTAAATTTGCAGAGAATATCTTCTCTGTGAATTGAAATCCGCACCACCAGACAAATTTTAATTTTGCCTGATCGGCTCATCTTTATTTGCATGAAATTCACAACTTGTGAACTTGGCTTAAAGAGTAACTGTCATTTTAATTTTAATTTCATAAACCAGTAGTAGACATAAATTTAAGTCACTTTGTTATATATCTTATCAGAGAAGACTGCTTCTTTCTCCTTTGGGACTGATATTTCTCAAAATTCTCAATTCACATGTAAAATCTGTATTCGGGGAAGACAGACTTTCCAATTACTGAGATAGGAGATGGCAGTTGCTACTGATGAGCACAGAGGAGGAAGAAGAAGCCAAATTCAGAACTCCACCCTCATCCTTCTTCCTCCTGTAGCAGCTGAAATCTCCTACCTCAGTAAAGTCTCTTTTAGACATCAATTTTTTCACATAGGAGAAAAACGGACCGAGTTTCAAAAGTGATTTTCATTAATATTTGGTCAGAGTTTTACAATTTTTTCTCACTGATGAAATTTTTTTACACCTTTTCCTATCTGTCAGTTAAAATGGACAGCACATAGATGGCATCTGAGTATTGTCTGATTTTTTTCATAGACCTGCAGATTTGGATTCCTGATTCTGATCTGACACTTGGATCAAAATTGGACATGTCTCTGAAATTTTCTACTGACCACCTGTTCCAGTGAAAAAAAAAATAATCGGACATGCGAGTGAACAGTACCATAGACTTTCATATGTACCACTGCTATCCATATAAAATACGGATAGTACTCGGGCAAGAAAAATCTGTTTGAGCCATAATGAGAAACTCTTCACTGAATACAGATTTTGCCTGTGAATTGAAAATTTTGAGAAGATCTGGTCAGTCCAAGAGGAGACAGAAGAAGATTTATTTCATAAGACAAATTATACAGCTTGCTGTTTTCATGTGTACTTTGATTTGTGAGATAGAAATGAAAACGACGGTCTAAGTCTTTCTCTACAAGTAGGGGTACAATTATTACTTTTGCATTAGTTTTTTCTAATAACATGCAGCCTTTTGTTTGGCTACTCATGCAAATAAAACATTCATTTACAACATTTTTTTTACCTAAACTGAGATTTCTTTTTGTTTTGTCAGTGAAATGTGCGCTTATAATCCAATCCACTGCTTGGCATTGTAATTGACAAGTCCACAGAAAATTCCAACGTTACCTTTTACAAATGTACGATAAACCTAATTAGATGTTTTCAGAGTTTTAATTTGTTATTATTTTTGTATTTTAGAACTTTTAACTTTTTTTGCTAGCCACAAATCTTATTATAGATTGTTTGAATTTGCATTGAAATACAAATTTCAGGAAATTTGACTCAATCTCCATTCTCTGCAAATTGATCCGCTCCTCTGTACCTATATCAGCTCTGCTCCTAAGTCTACTAACCCACAGCACCCCAGGTCTAAGATAATATGTCACCAGAATTCCAGTTATTGCATGAGATGAACAGTCAGCCTTTGTATTCAAATGGCATAAGGCCAGCAGAAATGGAGCAGACAATTCAAATGCCTTTCTGTGTTTTTGACTTTGTGATCAGTGGTGGTAGATTTACAAGAAGGGCAAATCTGAACCAGGGAAAATTATGAGGTTGGAATCTGGTGAGCTGAAAAGTACTGCATCTTAGGCTGGGGTCACACTTGTGAGTGTGATGCGAGAAACTCGCGAGAGTCTCTCGCATCAATACCCAGCACTGCCGCCGGCACTCGGACTGGAGTGTGCGGCTGCATAGAAATACATGCAGCCACACACTCTGATCCTGAGTGCCGTCGGCAGAGCCAGGTATTAATGCGAGAGACTCGCGTGAGTTTCTCGCATCATACTCGCAAGTGTAACCACGGCATTTCCCACACATAAGCAACTATTAGCAGAGTCAGGAATGATTATGACAATGATGAAGATTCTGTGGTGGATAAGAACTTGGAACCATATATGTGTTTTAGAAGGTGATGTCATCAGAAGAGGAGGGTATTGGCCTATGCAATACACAGCAGAGGTGATGTGATGCTTAACCCCTTAACCCCCAAAGGTCGCTTGCATGTAAATGACCGGGCCAATTTTTACAATTCTGACCACTGTCCCTTTACGAGGTAATAACTCTGGAAAGCTTCCATGGATCCCGGTGATTCTGACATTGTTTTCTCGTGACATACTGTACTTCATAATAGTGGTAACATTTCTTTGATATGACTTTGAATTTTCATGCCCTTAAATCACAGATATATGTCACACAAAATACTTAATAAGTAACATTTCCCACATGTCTACTTTACATCAGCACGATTTTGGAACCAAAATTTTTCTGTTAGGAAGTTATAACGGTTAAAATTTAAACAGCGATTTCTCATTTTTACAACACCATTTTTTTAGGGACCACATCACATTTGAAGTCACTTTGAGGGGTCTATATGATAGAAAGTACCCAAAAGTGACACCATTCTAAAAACTGCACCCCACAAGGTACTCAAAACCACATCCAAAAAGTTCATTAACTCTTCTGGTGCTTCACAGGAATTTTTGGAATTTTTTAAAAAAATTAACATTTAACTTTTTTTTGCAAAAAATTTACTTAAGATCCAAATTTTTTTATTTTACCATGGGTAACAGGAGATATTGGACCCCAAAATGTATTGTGCAATTTGTCCTGAGTATGCTGATACCCCATATGTGCAGGTAAACCACTGTTTGGGGGCATGGCAGAGATCAGAAGGGAATGAGCGCTGTTTGACTTTTTTAATGCAAAATTGTCTGGAATTGAGAACGGACGCCATGTCGCGTTTGGGGAGCCCCTGATGTGCATAAACAGTGGAAAACCCCACAAGTGACACCACTTTGGAAACTAGATCCCCGAAGGAACTTATCTAGATGTGAAGTGAGCACTTTGCACCCCAAAGGGCTTTACAGAAGTTTATAAAGTAGAGCCATAAAATTAAAAATCATATTTTTTCCACAAAAATGATCTTTTAGTCCCCATTTATTAATTTTCCCAAGAGTGACAGGAGAAATTGGACCACGAAAGTTGTTGTCCAGTTTGTCTTGAGTACGCAGATACCCCATATGTGGGAGAAAACTACTTTATGGGCACACGTCGGGGCTCGGAAGGGAAGTAGTGATGTTTGGAATGCATTCCTTGATGGAATGTTCTGCGGCGTTATGTCATGTTTGGAGAGCCCCTGATGTGTCTAAATAGTGGAAACCCGCCACAAGTGACCCCATTTTGGAAACTAGACCCCCCAGGGAACTTATTTAGATACAGTACAGACCAAAAGTTTGGACACACCTTCTCATTCAATGATTTTTCTGTATTTTCACAACTATGAAAATTGTAGAATCACACTGAAGGCATCAAAACTATGAATTAACACATGTGGAATTATACATTACACTTTACAAAAAAGTGTGAAACAACTGAAAATATGTCTTATATTCTAGGCTCTTCAAAGTAGCCACTTTTTGCTTTGATTACTGCTTTGCACACAGAAAAGGTGAACGGACGGACTCTTCATGCCTGGTTTTGAATAAATCCCCAACAGTGTCATCAGCAAAGCACCCCCACACCATCACACCACCTCCTCCATGCTTCACGGTGGGAACCAGGCATGTAGAGTCCATCTGTTCACCTTTTCTGCGTGCAAAGCAGTAATGAAAGCAAAAGGTGGCTACTTTGAAGAACCTAGAATATAAGACATATTTTCAATTGTTTCACACTTTTTTGTAAAGTGTAATGTATAATTCCACATGTGAATATTCATAGTTTTGATGCCTTCAGTGTTATTCTACAATTTTCATAGTCATGAAAATACAGAAAAATCTATGAATGAGAAAGTGTGTCCAAACTTTTGGTCTGTACTGTATGTGATGAGCACTTTGAACCCCCAAGTGTTTCGCTAAAATTTATAACGCCTGGCCTGAAAATAAAAAATATTTTTTTTTTTCACAAAAATGATCTTTTAATCCCCAATTTTTAATTTTCCCAAGTGTAACAGGAGAAATTGGATCCCAAAAGTTGCTGTGGAAACCCCCGACAAGTGACCCCATTTTGGAAACTAGACCCCCAAGGAACTTATCTAGATATGCCTTAACAGTGGCAGTGCCCAACAAGTGCCCTGTTTTTGGAACCAATCTACTGTTTCCTGGTATGTGAATTTTATAAGTGACCTCGGATCTCATCGCAGCTCAGCCCGGCTGGGAACAGAGCCATGTGACTGGAGGTAACCTCTATGATGTCATCCCCCAGTTACTGATGCTGCATTCCCAGCAGCTAATTCACCAGTGGTTCTCAGCATGGACGATCACATCTTAGCACCGTCCAGGTTGAAAACTAATTATCCCCCAGACATGGATTACGACGTGGGACAGAACGACGGACAGGTCTGCTATATTGTTGCTTTTTATTTTACTTTTATTACAGGAGATCAAGGGCTTGGGTGGTGTAGGCGAGGTTGTAAGTATGGTTTAATTGAGAAAATTAAAGGAGTATGCATCTTTTTCAATTAAAGGACTTTATTCTGGCTGTGTTTATTTACAATACAACTATAGGATTACTAATGGATAGGTGTCTTATAGACTTTTCTCCATTGCTAAGCTGTGGGCTTCTGAAGCTGACAGCTGAGGATTGCAGTCCCCAGCTGTGAGTTTTTCCTGGCTGGTTATAGAAAATACAGGGGAACCGATGCCAGTTTTTTCATTTATTTATTTATTTATTGCGCAGGTGGCGGCTGATGAATACCTCCTTCAGCCGCTCCTGCTGTCACTATTCTTAGCAGCAGAGTAGAGTAGGTATTAGTGTGCACTCAAGGTCACTGTAGAAGCGAGGTGCTGGTAGAACTGACCATGGTGGTCCCTGAAATAAATAGCAAAAATTACACTGATTTTTTTCTGAATGTTCTTATTATTTTTTCTTTTATATATGTACATGATTTTTATTCGCTTATTCTTTGTCTGTTAGTAAACCCCATGATTAAGACCCGGGAGGGTCAAAACGTCGTGTGTTTCTATTTTATTGGGTTTTGGACCAATTTTTGTAACTTGGCACTTATCTTCTTTGTCTAAAATAAAATTCCACAGATGGTTGCAAATTATTCCATTAGAGTGTGCGGTGAATTTTTGCTATTTATTATTAGCAGCAGCAGGGGTCGGCTGATGGGAGTATTAATCCCATCAGCTGCTGCCTGCTATCTCTTTTATCACTTAAATGTAACTCTCATCATTCTCCCCTGCTCGCGCTGATCGCCGTCAGAGCAGGCGAGAATGATGAGAGCCGTGTTCAGCACCCAGCTCTTCCCTAGCACCCGTCCATGTGGTACTGATGCAGCACATGCATGCCACATGTGTGCCACACGTGTTACAAACACGGACACTGACATATCCGGTACCGGAAATATCAGGACGTGTGAAAGAGGCCTTGTAGCAGATTTTAATGTTTGGCAACTGCCACATACTAAAAGACGCTTTTTATTGCAAAAAATAGTTTTTGCATCACCACATTTTGAGAGCTATAATTTTTCCATATTTTGGCCCACAGAGTCATGTGAGGTCTTGTTTTTTGCTGGACAAGCTAACGTCTCTATTGGTACAATTCTTGGGCACATGACATTTTTTGATTGCTTTCTATTCCGATTTTTATGAGAGAAAATGAGCAAAAACCAGCAATTCATGAATTTCTTTTTTGAGGGGGTTTTATACCATTCCATTTGTGGTAAAATTGATAAGGCAGTTTTATTCTTACAGCGATACCTCATTTATATTTTTTTATGCTTTGTCACTTTTCATAATAAAAACTATTTTATAGAAAACAATTGTTTTTGCATCACTTTATTCTGATAGCTAGATCTTTTTTATTTTTCCACTGATAGAGCTGTGTGGAGCTTGTTTTTTGCAGGACAAGCTGATGTTTTGAGCGGTACCATGCTTATTTGTATCCGTCTTTTTGATCGCTTGTTATTCCACTTTTTGTTCAACAATATGATGATAAAGCATTGATTTTTGCCTTTTTTATGTTGTTCACTAAAGGGGTTAACTAGTGGGACAGTTTTATAGGTTGCGTCATTGTGGACGCATTGATACCAAATATGTGTACTTTTATTGTTTATTTTTTTTATTCAAATATTTATTAGAGATAGAATATATTAATTTTTTCCTCAAGGGCAATATATGCTTACTCTGCAGAAAGCTATGAAGTACACAATGTTGATGAACGAGGCTCTATAGCAGCACCTAAAAGCTCTGGTGGTTGCAGTGGCAAGTATTTACACTGTGTTCCAAATTATTATGCAAATAATATTTTCTCAGATTTTCCCAAATTACCTATATGAATTCCAGTCATTGTAATTTTCCAGTCAAATAACTATATAGAGTACAATTGAAAGGTTTTTGTACAAACTGCTTATGATAACAGTATATTTTTTAAAAAATAAAACACTCAAACTGCACTCAAAATGCATGTTCCAAATTATTATGCCCAGCAGAGTTTTCAACCTTTTCATTTTAATAAAGAACAAAAAAATGGTCATTTTTGAAATTATAAGCATTAGCAGGTTCTTACAAACTGAAATCAAACAGTTTTCAACTCCAAACTTTATTCTAGGTGATGTTACATTTGCACATAGGACCCCTTGTTCGAAAGGAGCTTCTAAACTCTCTCGTCCATTGAATTTGTCAGGTTTTGGATGGTTTCTGCTTCAATTGTTTTGCATGAGGACAGAATACCCTTCCAGAGCTGTTGCTTAGATGTGAACTGCCTCCCGCCATCATAGACACTCCTTTTGATGATGAGGTTCTCAATGGGGTTGAGGTCAGGGGAGCATGGGGGCCACAACATAAGTTTGTCCCCTTTTATGCCCGTAGCAGCCAGAGATGCAGATGTATTATGTGCAGCATGAGACGGTGCATTATCATGCATGAAAATGATCTTGCTGCGGAATGCACGGTTCTTCTTCTTGAACCATGGCAGGAAGTGCTGTTTGAGAAACTCAACATACACTATGGAGTTCATCTTTACCCCTTCAGGGATCCTAAAGGGGCCGACAATCTCTCTCCCCATGATTCCAGCCCAAAACATTACTCCACCTCCTCCTTGTTGGTGCAGTAGCCGTGTTTGCATGGGGTGTCCATCAACCAGCCATCCTCCACTCCATCCATCTGGACAATTGAGCGTTGCACGGCACTCATCGGTGAACAAAACAGTTTTGAAGTCAGTCTTCATGTATTGTTTGGCCCACTGGAGCCGTTTCTGCTTGTGTGCAGTGGATAGAGGAGGTCGACAGGATGGCTTACGCACAGCTGCTAACCTCTGAAGGACCCTGCATCTTGTTGTTCGGGGGACGTTGGAGGCACCAGCAGCTTCAAAAAGTTGTCTGCTGCTATGACAAGGCTTTTTTTCCGCTGCTCTTTTAACCTGATGTAAATGCCTGTAGGAAAGAGTCCTCAATTTTCCCTTATCAGCACGCACACGTGTGTACTGTGAATCAGCTACATACTTCTTGATTGTGCGATGATCGCGATGAAGTGTCTTGGCAATGTTGATTGTAGTCATGCCTTGACCTAAACACTCCACAATTTGTTGCTTCTCAGCAGCTGACACATCCTTTTTCTTTCCCATTTTGGAAGAAAATGTAGGCTGCTTAATAATGTGGGACAGCCTTCTTAAGTAGTCTTGCCTTTCATTGGACACACCTGCCAAACTAATTAGCACAGGTGTCTGCAATTGCTTACAGTTATATAAAGAGCCCTGACACACATCACCATCAATGAGTTTGACAAACAAAAAAATTCTTACCTTATCACTCTTAAACAATTTTTGCATAATATTTTGGAACACAGTGTACATGTGGGCATCTTAGGTATATTAGTTCATTTGCACATTGTCACCTTACAAATCTTTAGAAGTCTGCAAGCACTGCAGAAGGAAAATAAGTCTTGAATGTCCAGGCTTGCATAGATTAAGAACTACAGATCTATCAGTACATATCCTGCTTATTTGGGAAAAACAGCTGGCTAGTAGGTGTTGGCTAACTCGAACGATAAAGGTGTGGTCACCAGAGTTCATGCTCTGGCTCATCTCAGTGTCTCTTGGATTTACAGCTGAGCAGTCGCATCATGCCGCTGCTCAGTCATTAAATCCAAATGTTGCAGAGTTGGAGCGCATGGTGGGACATATGGCTTATCGTCACACCGGTGAGGAATATGTTTATTTTTTCTATTTAATTTTTATAGATAAATGGGTAAAAACGGGTCAGAGAGTATTATTTAAAAAAAAAAAAATTTTTTCTGGCTGTGTCTTTATTACAGTATGACTATGGGGTTAGTAATGGGGGTGTCTTGTAGACACCACGTGGGCTTGATGTCAGCTGACATTGAAAGCTGACAAATCCCAAAAATATTACACCAACTGGCCACTGCACCAGGGAAAGTGGGAAGAGTGAGGGAAGAGCGAACCCAGACCTCTTTCAAATGAATGTGTGGCCCGAACATCCGTTGTTTGCCATACTGTCAACTGCGTGACAGCACAGCAAACACAGGCTTTGGTTGGTGGTAAGTTAGTTACCGCAGGTCAGAGCGCTGTGGTTCCCATACTGTAAGATGACAGCATGAGCCAGCAGATGTGACTGGCAGTAAAAATTTTACCACCGGTCACAGGCACCGGCTGATGATCAGCATACGCCTGCTGTCACTGATAACAGTGAGAGCTGATGCGACTGATGGGAGTATTCATCAACCAGCACCTGTGCTATAAATAAATACATTGAAAAAAATGATATGGGGCCTCTTAATTTTGATAACCAGTGCTTGAAAAACTGACAGCTGCAGGCTGCAACCCTCAACTGTCAGCTTTATCATGCCTGGTTATCAAGAATAGAAAATTATATAAATAAAAATTTTTAAAAAAAATGGTGTGGAGTCCCCCATTTTTTAACAACAAGCCAAGCTAAAGCAGACTGCTGTAGGCCGGTATTCTCAGACTGCTAAGGGGCCATGGATATTGCCCACCACCAGCCCAAAATTAGCAACCCACAGCCGCCCTAGAAATGATTAGATGTGCCAATTCTGGTGCTTTGCTTGGCTTTTACCACTTGCCCTGGTGCAGTGGAAAGTGCAGTAATATTTGTGGGGTTGATGTCAGCTGTTTTATGGCTGCCGATATCAAGCCCAGGCGTTTGTAATGGAAAGGTGTCTATAAAACACTCCCATTACTAACCCCATGGTTAGATTGGAAAAAAAACACAGCCAGAATAAAATCCTTTAATTTAAATAATAACACATTTGAAATTAAAATAAAAAGCACAGTAATATTCATCTTTACAACTAATCCACTGAAGCCCAATAAACAAATAAAAGATAATTCATATCTGTCCCACAAAGACATGGTTCTCACGCAGCGAGCGGTGCCACAAGTTAGGTCAACGGTGGTGTCAGCTATGAACTCCTGTGATCCTTCTAAAGGGAGCAACAGCGCTACATACTGCAGGAGAGTGATTATGCTCCTGTCTCAGTGTGAGCCAGCTGGCATGGATAAGAGTCGCATCACGGATGTTACCGTTATCCAAATCATCTGGACCTTCGCAGGACAGATATGGATTATCTTCACTTAGGACAAATGAGAGTTATTGTTGTTTTATTATTTTTCTTCTTTTATAAGGGATATGGGCATTTGTGAGTGGGATTTTCATCTGTTTCCACAGCTAAGAGGCAGTTATCTGTTTCCTCTGACACCACCTTTGCCTCAGACATGAACCAATGCCCTATAGCAACAAGGCTCAGCATTGATTAAACACACTGCTCTAGTTCTTTTCATTCATGCAATGAAAAGCTTAACCAAGTGGCTTTGCACATTGAAGACATGGGTGATTTAAGTGATTCAATGGATGATTTTCTACTGTGCATCAAGCAGGAAATCTCTCACTGGATTACTCCCAGAAAACTATAGATAGATACTGTCATGAGCCCTATGGTCAGTCTGCCTTATGTTTGGCATAAGTAAGTCATGCTCTCTGCATTTTATTTATTTACTTTACTTGCTTGTATAGCACCATTCATTTCCACAGTGCTCCACAGACCTCATCCACACTGTAACTATGGTGGCTTACAATTTAAATTCCTATTAATATGTCTTTGGTATGTGAAAGTAAACCCATACAACCCATCAGGAGAACATGCAAACCCCTTGTAGATGCTGTCTTTAGTGGGATTTGAACCTAAATCCCTAGTGCTGCACCAGTGCTAATTAATAAACCACCATGGTGCCCAGCACACACCCTAAACTTAATCATACAAAATGTCATATAGAAATATATGTGCTTGAGATAGGATGGTGGCTATGGCCAGGAAAGTGTTTGCCCATCTAAATCACTCTTACATGGCAAAACATGCTCTCCTGTATTTGCATAAAAATAATGGACTACAAGAATACTTTGATGCGGTGTATTGTGAAGTATCTGTACTAGCAGAGTAAAGCTATACATGAGGGACTCTGAGGGACCATTTTACATGCTGCAGGATGTAGAATAGGGTAAAGCAAAGGATGAGCAGCATCAGGTGTATGTTGAGGGAGTTATTGATTTATTCCAGGCAAAGGCCATGATACTAGCTATGATGACGTACTGTTGCAGTTGTGTGTGGAAATTGAATCAACAAATGGATCATTGGCGACTTTTAATTACCTGTAGCTGATACCCATGATTAGCTTGGCCATACTATCTTACTGCCTGCCTTTCCATTGTCTTCTATACTGTTCTTCCTTCAGTGTGGATGGCCAAAGCCCAGCCTGGTATCTAATTTCTTTCCATTTTGTCAACTGTAATGCACTGTTACTGCTGGTACTGTGAGCGCTGGCCGTACACTGCTAGACATTTACCATCATATTTTTATACTGTACAGATTCTGTCTCTAATACTCATCTACCTGCCAACTGTGCTTTCCAGTTCTATGCTATAATGTTGCTGCCAGGATTGACAGTGCTGACACTACACTGCCAAACATCTCTTGAAGACTCCTTCAATTTTTAATACCATGAAGCTTCTGAGACTGCCACTGCCACTAGAGCGCCACACATTTACTGCCAATGCAATTGCTTTTTAGCGTGGGATGCTGTTATGCTGCTGCAGGAAGTATCAGAGCTGGCCCTAGAGTGCCTGACATAGAATGGTAGAGTTGGAAGGGACCACCTGGGTCATCTGATCCAACCCTCTGCTCAAAGCATTATTCACTAAATCATCCCAGACAGATGTCTGTCCAGCCTCTTTTTGAATACTTCTATTGAAGGAGAACTCACCACCTCTCATGGCAGCCTGTTCCACTCATTGATCACCCTCACTGTCAAAAAGTTTTTTTTTTAAATATCTAATCTATCCTGTCCCCACAATGCACTTTCCAGGTCATCCCCCCATTTCCATCACTCTCATTCCCTTCTTTTGAGGTCCACACCATCAGGCTCTTCCATCCCCTCTCCCTCAGAGTAGCGGTCATATATCGGCCCCCAGGCTCGCCCACCCAGTTCCTTGACCACTTCTCAGCCTGGCTGCCGCACTTCATGTCCTCAGAACTACCAACCCTTATCCTTGGAGACTTCAACATCCCCATTAACAGCCCTACTTCCACATCTGCATCTCAGCTTCTATCACTAACCACTTCTCTAGGCCTCTCACAGCTTTCAACCTCTGAGACACACAAGGATGGCAACACCCTTGACCTGGTCTTTGTCCGCCTCTGTTCAATCTCCCACCTAAATAACTCACCGCTTCCACTCTCTGACCACAACATTCTCTCCTTCACGCTCACAAATCCTCCACCACCCCAGCGCACTCCCACCTACCACACATTCAGAAATCTACAAGCCATTAACCCTCAGACACTTTCAGACTCCCTACACTTATCACTGTCCCCAATCTCCTCTTTTTCCTGTACATATCTGGCTGTTCATCACTACAATGACACTCTTAGAAACACCCTTGACCAAGTAGCACCGCTCACCCTCAGAACCTCCAAACACACAGTAAAACAGCCCTGGCTCACATTGCACACTCGACTTCTTCAGCGATGCTCTAGGAGTGCTGAACGCCTCTGGAGAAAAACCTGCACACCAGAAGACTTCATCCACTTTAAATTCATGTTAAGAACTTATAATGCTGCCCTTCACCTCGCCAAACAGACCTACTTCACCACACTGATCTCCTCACTAGCCAACAACCCCAAGAAACTCTTTGACATTTTTCACTCCCTCCTCAGGCCAAAAGCACAAGCCCCTATCACAGACATTTGTGCTGACGACCTGGCCTCCCACTTTATAGAAAAAATAGATACTATCCGTCAGGAAATCACCAAGTGCTGTGACCCCCATCCCACCTGCATTTCCCCTGGCTCACTTTCCACATTTGATACCATCACAGAAGAAGAAGTCTCCAGACTCCTCTCCTCCTCTCGTCCGACTACATGCACTACCGACCCCATCCCCTCACATCTCCTCCAGTCTCTCTCTCCAGTTGTCACAACTCACCTAACTACAATCTTTAATCTCTCCCTCTCCTCTGGCATTTTCCCATCCTCCTTCAAACACTCCATCATTACTCCTCTACTAAAGAAACCGCCTCTCGACCCTTCCTGCACAAACAACTACAGACCGGTCTCCAACCTCCCCTTCATCTCTAAACTTTTGGAGCGCCTAGTATACTCCCCCTCACCCGTTACATCTCCACTCACTCCCTCCTAGACCCTTCACAGTCCGGCTTCCGACCCCTACATTCGACTGAAACTGCACTCATCAAAGTGACCAATGACCTTCTTACAGCAAAACGTAACGGTGACCACTCTCTGCTCATTCTACTCGACCTTTCTGCAGCTTTTGACACGGTTGACCACCGTCTCCTACTGTCTAGGCTCCAGTCACTAGGTATTAAGGACACTGTTCTCTCCTGGTTCTCCTCCTATCTTTCTGACCGCTCCTTCAGTGTCTCGTTCTCTGGCTCCACGTCATCTCCTCTTCCTCTCACTGTCGGTGTACCCCAGGGCTCAGTCCTTGGCCCCCTTCTCTTCTCTCTCTACACTGCCCCAATTGGACAGACCATCAGCAGATTTGGCTTTCAGTACCATCTTTATGCCGATGACACACAACTAGAAAGACAAAAAACCTGACTGGCACTTCCAGACTAATGTGAACTAGGTGCAAACCAAAGGGAGCTACCCTCATGTAAAACATCCAAAAAAAGGCTGCACTCAAGCATACTAAAGCTTGACAACATAGAATATATGAAATTTTGAATAGCAATATGGCTTTGGAATATAAGGAAAAATTTGAGACGCTTAGTATAAACATTTGGCCAAACATTTTAAAGCTCAACAACCATCGTCAAGGTGGTCTCAATTCTGTTGAGTCCCTAACCTAATGTGAACATACCTCTATTAGGCTGATATCTGAATTTCTGGGCGAATATGCACCTCTGTCAGTAATGCCTGCATATATGGGTAAAGTAGGGAGCCGGTGTAATTAAAATCACCACCTGGTGGGAGCGGAGTGCTCGGTCAGCAAGCTAACATTCAAAAGACAAAAAACCTGACTGGCACTTCCAGACTAATGTGAACTAGGTGCAAACCAAAGGGAGCTACCCTCATGTAAAACATCCAAAAAAAGGCTGCTTTAGTATGCTTGAGTGCAGCCTTTTTTTGGATGACACACAACTATACACGTCATCCCCCGACCTTACCCCCGCTGTTCTACAGAACACCACCGACTGTTTGTCCGCAGTCTCCAACATCATGTCTGCTCTCTATCTGAAACTTAACCTCTCCAAGACTGAACTGCTTCTGCTCCCGCCGTCTAATAACCTCCCTAAATCTGACATTTCCCTCTCTGTGGGCGGCACCATAATAACACCCCGGCAGCAGGCTCGCTGTCTGGGTGTTATGTTTGACACCAATCTCTCCTTCACCTCCCATATACAATCTCTTGCCCGCTCTTGCCGTCTACACCTAAAGAACATCTCTAGAATCCGCCCTTTCCTCACAATGGAAACAACAAAAACCCTCACTGTAGCATTGATCCACTCCCGCCTGGACTACTGCAACGCACTATTACTTGGCCTCCCCATTACTCGACTATCCCCTCTCCAGTCCATCCTTAATGCAGCAGCCAGGGTCATCCATCTGGCCAGGGGCGGAACTATCGTGGAAGCAGGGGAAGCAGCTGCCATAGGGCCCGGGCTAGCAGGGGGCCCGTCCCTGCTGCAGCTGTCTCCCCTGTGGCTGTGTTCCGCCGCCCATGGCCTGAGAGTCGGCGGTTCCCTGTGCTGGCTGTCATGCTGACAGCCGGCGCAGAGAAGCTGCTGCGTGCCGTCTCCCAGGAATCAATTGCACTGGTGTCTATACAGACGCCAGTACAATTGAAGCTCTGACTGCCGGGTCAGAGCGACGTCTGCAGCGTGATCATGTCATGTGATCACGCTGCTGACGTCACTCGTCGGCGGCGCCCAGAAGGGTGAACACTGGTGGTGAGTGTGCTCCACTGTGGAGCTGAAGATACCACCGAAGATTAACGGGGGCACATACTGTGTGAGTGATAACTCTGCATTCTTGGCTGCATTACTACTTGAGGGGCACATTACTACTGATGGGAGAATAAGAGGGCTTATTACTAGTTATGGGGGCATAATGTGCCTGCATTAATAGTTATGCGGGACATGGTTACTAGTAATGGTAGCATAAGGGGGCTGCATTGCTACCAGTCCATTATATTATATTGTGTTTCCATAATGTCTGCTTTAAATACAGCTCTGATTTGGGCAAAAAGCTGGCCGTTATGAGACTGAAGAGTATTTTTTGGGCCTAGAGAATTGCTGTGATTTGCTCCGCCCACTGCTATTGGCTCCGCCCACTATCAGAACCCGCCCCCCCGCTGCCCGTTTGGGAGAGGGGGCCCCGTTCAAAATTTTGCTGTGGGGCCCCGCCATTTCTAGTTACGCCACTGCATCTGGCTAATCGGTACTCGGACGCGTCCGCTCTTCGCCAGTCCTTACACTGGCTGCCCATTCATTATAGGATCCAATTCAAAGTACTGGTTCTCACCCACAAATCTCTCCACAGTGCAGCACCCCCCTACATCTCCTCCCTCATTTCTATCTATCGGCCCAACCGACTGCTGCGCTCTGCAAACGACGTTCGACTAACCTCTGCACTAATCCGTACCTCCCACTCCCGACTCCAAGACTTCTCCCGTGCTGCGCCAATCCTCTGGAATGCTCTACCCCAAGAAATTAGGACTATCCACAATTTGCATGGTTTCAGGCGCTCCCTCAAAACACATTTGTTCAGAGCGGCCTATCACATTCACTAACCAAAGTCATTCTATGTGTAAGTGTGTGTGTGTAGCCCATTCACTATCTCCATCCATCCCCCACTCCCTCAAGATGGCTGGACCATCATTGTAAATGCACCATTGTATATATACACCTGTACTTTGTATCTCCCCCACCTCATTGTAGATTGTAAGCTCTCACGAGCAGGGTCGGCTTATTTTGCTTTAATTATTGTATTGTTAACGTTGTTACCTATGACTTGTGTTTTGAAATTGTTAAACTGTAAAGCGCTGCGGAATATGTTGGCGCTATATAAATAAAGATTATTATTATTATTATTATTAATCTATGTGTAAGGTTCTTTGTCTCTGTTGACATGTTCCTTGAAACTCAGTTTTCCGTCGGCCATTTTGCTTTCTGTCTTTCTGCAGCTTTTGCCCTCAGTTAATATGGAGTTTCCAGTTTTCATGTTCCCGCCCTGATTCTTCCCTCTTGCTTCTTAAGCAGCCTCAGCTGAACAATCAGTGCTCCTGAATCAAGCCTCAGTCAGTCTGTGACCTGACTCCTGGAAGCCTTGGACTTGTACTCCAGCTATTCCCTACTGAGGAACCTTGGAACACTTTTGGATTCTGGAAACCTGCTGTTTGGTGAATCCAAGTTTGCAGAGGAATTACAGTACAGAGAAGAGATCCTGAACCTGCTTTGGAGATTTATTGTAGTGCTTAAAGTTACTCTGGCCTGCTGTGTCTCCTGTCGCTGTTCCTGCAAACTGTGTGAACTTTTCAGCATGCTTGTATGAAGTAATACAAGTCATTTCATTTCAACCTATGTCTCCTGTGTTTTCCTCGCACCCAAGCACAAGACGCTATAGGAACTGTACACTATACTTGACACTATGGCTCTTCCCATTCAGTTTCATCCCATTGCTTCTAGTCTTTCCTTGTGCAAATGAGAATATAGATGATCCTTCCACAGTGTGACAGCCCTTGAGATATTTGTAGACAGCTATTAAGTCTCCTCTCAGTCTTCTTTTTTTTTGCAAGCTAAACATTCCCAAATCCTGTAGCCGATCCTCATAGGACATGGTTTGCAGACCTGTCACCATTCTGGTCATCCTTTTCTGAACTTGCTCCAGTTTGTTGAGTCTTTTTTAAAATGTGGTGCCCAAAACTGGACAGATATTACAGATGAGCTCTAACCAAAGAGGAGTAGAGGGAAATAATGACTTCACGTAATCTAGATTGTATGCTTCTGTTAATACATCCCAGAATTGTATTTACCTATTTTGCTGCTGCATCACACTGTTGATTCATGTTGAGTCTGTGATCTATTAGTATACCCGAGTCTCTTTCACATGTGCTGTTGCTTAGCCCTATTCCTACCATTCTGTATATGCTTTTTTTTCATTTTTATTGCCCAGATGTAGTACTTTGCATTTTTCCCTGTTAAAAACCATTCTATTAGTTGCTGCCCACTGCTCTAGCTTATTTATATTTTTTTGAATCCTCTCTCTCTCTTCTCTAGTATTATGTTATGTTTTGATAGCTGAGGAGAGTAAGCAAAAACGGCAATACATCAAAGAGGCTGGAACCTATTGGATTGCAGTAACCTGAACTAAACACACAACTAGAGGTAGCCGTGGAGCGTTCCTACGTTGATCCTAGACGCCTCGTCACAGCCTGAGAGATAACTACACCTAAAGGCAGAAAGATGAAAGCTATCTGCCCCAGAGCAGATCCCCAAAGAAAATAGGAAGCCCAAAACATGTAATGGCGGTTAGACAAGAAGAAACACAGACACAGACAGAAAATAGAATGAGCAAACGCTGGGGCCCAATTTGTCTAGACAGAAAAGTACAGGAAAGGATACTCACTGCAATCCAAAAAAACCCCTAAAAAATACCAACTCTACTGATTGCAAAAACACCTGAGATCACACGACCTTTACCACCTAAATCAGTTCTCTGGTGTAACAAAACTAAGTCGCAGCCACTGAAAAAACAGGAAAAAGAAAATGAACAAACAACAGTGGCTCCAGATAAACTGAGAGGAGCACAAGTCCCCCGGAGGGGACCTGGATGACCTCCACAGAAGTGCAGGGAACAATGCAAAAAGCAAGCACAAAAATAAAAGCAGAAAATATCTTATCTGATAGCAGAAGATGCAGGCAAGACTCAGCAAGCTTCCAAATGAACAAGGAACCACAATTGAAACAAGAACAATTGATCACCGGCAACCATCATGGGAGGGAACCTCCCTTATATCAGACCATTCCGTGATCCCAGATTGCCATTCCTCGCTGAAAGGTTCAGTACTGTCAGTAACCACCAGAGGGAGCCTCTGCTCAGAAACTATTTTTAGCACATTCATAACAGTGCCCCCCCTTGAAGAGGGGTCACCGAAACCTCACTTGTGCAACCAGGTCGATCAGGATGAGCTCGGTGATAGGCACAAATCAGTCTCCTAGCATGGATGTCCGAAGCAAACACCCAAGAATTGTCCTCCTGACCACAACCTCTCCACTTAACCAAATACTGGAGTTTCTGTCTAGAAAAACGAGAATCCAATATTTTCTCAACCACATACTCCAGATTGCCCTCAACCAAAACAGGGTCAGGAGGCGCAGCTGTCACGCTGTCTAATGATATGTATACAATGTCAGTAAACTATTAATACAGGAACAACACTCTATACAACAACTAGTATAGCAACATCAGCATGTAAGTATAGAATAGATTTACCTGACACGATATCTGCTGAACTCAGGGTTAATCTTGAGGACTTGATGAGCTGAAACAGGAAAGAGGTGGACCGGGATCTAACCTGACCCTAAACTGGGGTCCTAACTAATCCCTCACCTTGGAGGTACTGATAATGGTTCAGAGGTCCAAGTCTCCAACCTAACCCTGTCTCCTATCAGACCCTGAACCCTGTAATCAGTCCTAAGAAGGATCCTGACTACCACCAAAGGGATATGGGCTGATCTTAGCTAAATACACAGATTAGACATAAAAGACAGACAGGATAACACTCGCTTGCATACACACACAAACACCAAAGGAACATAAATGGTCTGGGAAATAAACTCTAACCAAGTTGAGCTTAGAACAACTAAGGAGCTCACAACTAAAGTCTATACAGATTCATTCCTATCTGTGGTCTGCATGAAGGTTTCACTGGCAACTCCCCAAGCAGACAACCAGGAATTTAAAGGAAACCAATCAACAAATAATCAATTGCAGCCGGGAGAAACTGCACCCAGTCCCAGCACCGAGCACAGACAGAATTAACTCCCTAGCTGCCAAACACAAAGAAACAGCAGCTCAGCTGTGAGAAGTCAAAATGTGCAACCGCGACGATCTTCGTGGCAATGCACACATGACAGCAGCCATAGAACCACTGGCTCTACGAACCTCTTCAATAAGGACTTGTGGAACACGTTATGGATCTTAAATGTCCCTGGAAGAAGCAAACGGAAGGAAACAGGATTAAGAATCTCCATGATCTTATAAGGTCCAATGAACCTAGGCTTAAACTTTGGAGATGCAACCCTCATAGGGATATTTCTAGAGGGCAACCAAACCAAGTCCCCCACTTTAAACCGAGGACCATCAGTCCTATGCCGGTTGGCAAACTGTTGGGCCTTCTCCTGAGAGAGAGACAACATCTCCACTACCTGGTCCCAAATCTTCTGCATTCGCTCCACAACAGAGTCAACACCCGGACAGACAGAAGCCTCCGCCTGTCCCGAAGAAAATTGAGGGTGAAACCCAAAATTGCAGAAAAATGGAGACATCAAGGTGGCAGAGCTAGCCCTATTATTAAGAGCAAACTCAACCAAAGGCAAAAAAGAGACCCAGTCATCTTGATCAGCAGACACAAAACATCTCAAATAAGTCTCCAAGGTATGGTTTGTTCTCTCGGTTTGTCCATTGGTCTGAGGATGAAAAGCAGAGGAGAAAGATAACTGAACACCAAGTTTAGAGCAAAATGTCCTCCAAAATCTGGAAACAAACTGGACTCCTCTGTCAGAAACAATGTTCTCCGGAATGCCATGTAACTGTCATGTGTGCATCGCCACGAAGATCGTCGCGGTTGCACATTCTGACTTCTCACAGCTGAGTTGCTGTTTCTTTGTCTTTGGCAGTTAGGGAGTTAATTCTGTCTGTGCTCAGTTCTGGGACTGGGTGCAGTTTTCTCCCGGCTGCAATTAATTATTTGTTGATTGGTTTCCTTTAAATCTCTGGTTGTCTGTGTTGGGAGTTGCCAGTGAAATTCTTCATGCAGACCACAGATAGGATTGTATCTGTATAGACTTAAGTTAAAGAGCTCCTTAGTTGTTTTAAGCTCACCTTGCTTAGAGTTTAATATCCCAGATCATTTATGTTCCTTCTGTGTTTGAGTGTGTATGCAAGTCTGTGTTTTCTCCAGTCTGTCTTATATGTCTAATCTGTGTATTTAGCAGAGATCAGCCCATATCCCTTTGGTGGTAATCAGAATCCTTCTTAGGACTGATTACAGGGTTCAGGGACTGATAGGAGACTTGGACCTCTGAACCATTATCAGTACCTCCAAGGTGAGGGATTAGTTAGGACCCCAGTTTAGGGTCAGGTTAGACCCCCGGTCCTCCTCTTTCCTGTGACAGTGTATCAAGTCCTCAAGATTAACCCTGAGTTCAACGGATATCGTGTCAGGTAAATCTATTCTATATTTACATGCTGATGTTGCTAATCTATATGTTGTATAGAGTGTTGTTCTTTTAAGAATAGTTTACTGACATCGTACATATATCATAAGACCGCGTGACATTTTCACTGGCCATAAAATTATTCCCAGTTGCCATGGATCCAGTAGCCCAGCTGGCTCTGCAGTTGCAGGGATTATCCATGGAGCTGACGGACATTAAGTCCAAAGTTTTGTCTCCCTCGGAGCAAACCAGATTTGAACCTAAAGTAGCTCTCCCGGACAGGTTCACTGGTGGGCGAGACAAATTTTTTACCTTCAGGGAAGCATGTAAATTGTATTTTCGGCTTCGGCCTCGATCATCAGGGAGTGATGAGCAGAGAGTGGGAATTGTTATCTCGCTCCTACAAGGGGACCCTCAATCCTGGGCCTTCTCCCTTCCTCCGGGATCCCCGGCTCTACAGTCAGTAGATCGATTTTTTACTTCCCTGGGTTTGGTATATGATGACCCAGATCGGGTCTCTCTTGCTGAGACAAAATTACGTAAGATACAGCAGGGAGATCGTCCGGCGGAGGAATTTGCTTCTGAGTTCCGTAGATGGGCCACAGATACTCAGTGGAATGACCCAGCTCTTAGGAGCCAGTTTTGTCATGGGCTTTCTGACAAATTAAAGGACGTTTTGGCTCAGTATGATTCTCCTCCATCACTGGAGGCTGCTATGGCCCTAGCTATCCGTACTGATAGACGGCTCCGGGAGAGGTGCGAGGTAACTCCGCCCCCTGTTGTTACTCCACCTACTACTAAAGTCCCTTATGTTGAGGTTCCCCTTGTCTGTTCGGAGGAGCCTATGCAGTTGGGAGGGACATCATTTCGTAGGAGGGGATTGGTGGTACGCCGCAGGACTAGAAGGTGTTTCTTCTGCGGGAAAGAGGGACATTTTGTTGGGGGATGTCCATCCCGTGCCTTGTTGAACAAAAAGTCGCCGGAAAACTGTTAATCCAGGTTGTGTGGTGGACGACAACCTGGGAGTATGTATTTCGTCCGCTAGTTCTTCTCAGTTCCTTGTACCAGTGGAGGTGGTGGTTGGTACGAGAGTGGAGAGATTTTCTGTTCTTCTTGATAGTGGGTCCGGGGCTAATCTGGTTGACGCTCAGTTTGCTCAGGCTCAAGGTATGCATCTGAGTGTATTGGTCAAACCGATCCCTATATTCTCCATTGACGCCAGGCCTCTCGGCCAAGGTAGCTTTGTTCATGAGGTTCATAACATTGACCTTCGGGTAGGGGCAATACATAGGGAACTATTATCTTGTTATGTGTTGGAGGGTCTACCTACTCCTATTGTGTTGGGACTTCCTTGGTTGGTTAAACATAACCCTGTGATTAATTGGCAGTCCAGAGATATAAGCCAATGGGGGGAGTATTGCAAAAGTAACTGCATGAACACAGTCATCAGTGCGGTCGTGCCTAGTACTTTGCCTCCTTTTTTGGAGGACTTTGGGAATGTGTTCTCTGAGGAGGGGTGTCAGGAGTTGCCTCCTCATCGCGTTTATGACTGCTCTATTAATTTACTTCCTGATGCTAAGTTACCTAAAGCTAGGTTATATAACCTTTCTGGTCCTGAGAGGCAGGCTATGAAAGATTATATTTCGGAAAGTCTGGCCAAAGGGCATATTAGACCTTCATCTTCCCCAGTGGCCGCGGGGTTCTTCTTTGTGAAGAAAAAAGATGGAGGCCTACGCCCTTGCTTGGATTTCGCGAACTTAATCGGATTACTGTTCGAGATCCGTATCCACTCCCTCTGATTCCTGATCTCTTCAATCAAATTGTTGGCGCCAAATGGTTCTCTAAATTGGATCTCAGGGGGGCGTATAATCTGATTAGGATAAAAGAGGGGGATGAGTGGAAAACGGCGTTTAACACGCCGGAGGGACATTATGAGAACCTTGTCATGCCTTTTGGTCTGACTACTGCACCAGCAGTATTCCAACATTTTGTTAATGACATTTTTCGTCATCTGGTGGGGCTGTTTGTGGTCGTATATTTGGATGACATTTTAATTTACTCACCAGATCTTGTGTCTCACCAGGAGCATGTGAGACAGGTGTTGCAGATCTTGCGAGACAATAAACTATACGCCAAACTGGAAAAGTGTGTATTCGCCGTACAGGAACTTCAGTTTTTGGGTTTCTTGGTGTCAGCCTCCGGTTTCCGTATGGACCCTGAAAAGGTGAGAGCAGTGCTTGAATGGGATCAGCCAGAGGATCTTAAGGCTCTGCAGCGTTTTCTGGGGTTTGCTAACTACTACCGGAAATTTATTTGTAATTTCTCATCTGTTGTCAAACCTCTCACTGACATGACAAGAAAAGGGACGGATTTTTCTAAATGGTCGGACAAAGCTTGCCAAGCTTTTTCCTCTTTGAAAAAATGTTTTGCTTCGGCACCCGTTCTCATCCAACCAGATGCATCACAGCCGTTCGTTGTGGAGGTGGACGCGTCTGACGTAGGGATGGGTGCAATATTGTCCCAGGGTCCGTCCCCTGGTAAATGGCATCCGTGCGCTTTCTTTTCTAAAAAATTGTCGTCCGCCGAAAGGAATTATGATATCGGCAATAGGGAACTTTTGGCCATTAAGTTGGCTTTTGAAGAATGGCGTCACTTTTTGGAGGGGGCAGTCCACCCGGTCACCGTCATTACTGATCACAAGAACCTGCTGTATTTGGAATCTGCTAAGCGTCTGAATTCCAGACAAGCTCGATGGTTGTTGTTCTTTACCAGGTTTAATTTTGTTGTCACTTATCGCCCTGGATCTAAGAATGTTAAGGCGGATGCCTTGTCTCGCAGTTTCCCAGGGGCCGGGAAAATGGATGACCCGATTCCCATCCTTCAGGAGGGGGTGGTAGTGTCGGCTGTATGTTCTGAGCTTGAGGAGGAGGTGTTAAGGCTCAGGGGGATGCCCCTGCAGGACCTCCAGGGAGACTGTTTGTCCCAAATCAGTTGAGACAAAAGGTTATTGAGGCACATCATAATTCTGCTTTAGCAGGACATCCAGGGAGTAAGGCTACTTTAGATCTCCTTTCTCGCCGGTTTTGGTGGCCTAACGTTAATAAAGATGTTTTAACTTTTGTCGCGTCCTGTGGGGTTTGTGCTCGCTCTAAGACCCCTCATACCCGTCCGTCTGGGACCCTCTTACCCTTGAAACTTCCGGAGCGTCCATGGACTCATTTGTCTATGGACTTCATCACGGACCTTCCTCAGTCGTCAGGGAAGACTGTCATACTGGTGGTTGTTGACAGGTTCAGTAAGATGGCACATTTCATTGCTCTTCCTGCCCTCCCTAATGCTAAAAAATCTGGCGCAGGTGTTCATTGGGGAGATTGTGAGACTTCATGGGTTGCCTTCTGATGTGGTGTCAGATAGGGGGTCTCAGTTTGTGTCCAAGTTTTGGAGGGCATTTTGTTTACGTCGGGGGATGCAATTGTCATTTTCCTCGGCTTTTCATCCGCAGACCAATGGTCAGACAGAGCGTCTGAATCAAAGCCTAGAGACTTATCTTCGGTGTTTTGTCTCAGAGAACCAGGAGGACTGGTCTTCTTTCTTGCCTCTGGCAGAGTTCGCTCTTAACAACAGGCGGAGCGAGTCCACTGGTAAGTCCCCGTTTTTTGGGGCATATGGTTTTCATCCCCAGTTTTGTACATTCAATGGGGGGGGCCCTTCTGGGGTTCCTGAGGAGGAGCGTTTCTCGTCATCACTTGCTTCAGTGTGGAGAGGTGTATTGAATAATCTGAGTGCTATGGGGAACCGTTATAAACGTATGGCTGATAGGAGGAGAGTTTCTGGTCCAGATCTTAATGTGAACGATCTGGTATGGTTGTCTACCAGGAATATAAAACTTAAAGTTCCCTCCTGGAAGCTGGGCCCCAGATTCATCGGGCCGTACAGGATCAGTTCCATAATTAATCCTGTGGCATTTCGTCTGGACCTCCCTCCTACGTTTAAAATTCATAATGTGTTCCACAAGTCATTACTTAAGAGGTACGTGGCACCAGTCATACCATCACCTCTACCTCCTCCTCCAGTGGTGGTCAATGGTAACTTGGAGTTTCAAGTGTCAAAGATCATTGACTCACGTCTGAATCGCCGGTCCCTTCAGTACTTGGTGCATTGGAAGGGGTATGGTCCAGAGGAGAGGACGTGGGTTCCTGCGTCTGACATTAACGCAGATCGTTTGGTGCGGACCTTCCACAGAACTCACCCGGGCAAACCTGGCCCTGAGGGTCCGGAGGCCCCTCGTAGAAGGGGGGGTACTGTCATGTGTGCATCGCCACGAAGATCGTCGCCGTTGCACATTCTGACTTCTCACAGCTGAGTTGCTGTTTCTTTGTGTTTGGCAGTTAGGGAGTTAATTCTGTCTGTGCTCAGTTCTGGGACTGGGTGCAGTTTTCTCCCGGCTGCAAATAATTATTTGTTGATTGGTTTCCTTTAAATCTCTGGTTGTCTGTGTTGGGAGTTGCCAGTGAAATTCTTCATGCAGACCACAGATAGGATTGTATCTGTATAGACTTAAGTTAAAGAGCTCCTTAGTTGTTTTAAGCTCACCTTGCTTAGAGTTTAATATCCCAGATCATTTATGTTCCTTCTGTGTTTGAGTGTGTATGCAAGTCTGTGTTTTCTCCAGTCTGTCTTATATGTCTAATCTGTGTATTTAGCAGAGATCAGCCCATATCCCTTTGGTGGTAATCAGAATCCTT
Source organism: Oophaga sylvatica (assembly GCA_033576555.1). Taxonomy (NCBI): domain Eukaryota; kingdom Metazoa; phylum Chordata; class Amphibia; order Anura; family Dendrobatidae; genus Oophaga; species Oophaga sylvatica. The sequence goes on from JARQOD010000006.1 coordinate 301,449,889, forward strand.
CTTAGGACTGATTACAGGGTTCAGGGACTGATAGGAGACAGGGTTAGGCTGGAGACTTGGACCTCTGAACCATTATCAGTACCTCCAAGGTGAGGGATTAGTTAGGACCCCAGTTTAGGGTCAGGTTAGACCCCCGGTCCTCCTCTTTCCTGTGACAGTGTATCAAGTCCTCAAGATTAACCCTGAGTTCAACGGATATCGTGTCAGGTAAATCTATTCTATATTTACATGCTGATGTTGCTAATCTATATGTTGTATAGAGTGTTGTTCTTTTAAGAATAGTTTACTGACATCGTACATATATCATAAGACCGCGTGACAGTAACCGAACCTGTTGTGAATGTGTTAGAAATGAATTCTGAGCAGAAGCTCCCTCTGGTGGTTACAAACAGTACTGAACTATTCAATGAAGATTGTGAAGATTGGCAATCAGGTGTTACAGACTGGTCTTATATAAGGGAGGTTCCTCCCATCAGGGTTGCCGGTGATCAATTGTTCTTGTCTCAACTTTGGTTCCTGGTTCACTTGGAAGCTTGCTGTGTCTTGCCTGCATCTTCTTCTAACAGATAAGATATTTTCTGCTTTTATTTTTGTGCTTGCTTTTTGCATTTTGTCCTGCACTTCTGTGGAGGTCAGCCAGGTCCCCTCCGGGGGCTTATGCTCCTCTCAGTTTATCTGAGCCACTGTTATTTGTTCATTTGCCTTTTCCAGTTTTTTCAGTGGCTGCTGCTTAGTTTTGTTACACCAGAGAACTAATTTAGGTGGTAGAGGTCGTGTGATCTCAGGTGTTTTTGCAATTAGTGAGTTGGTATTTTTTTAGGGTTTTTTGGATTGCAGTAAGTGTCCTTCCTATCCTTTTCTTTCTAGGAAGAATGAGCCCCAACGTTTGCTCATACTATTTTCTGTCTGTGTCTGTATTTCCTCTTGTCTAACCGCCATTACATGTTTGGGGGCTTCCTATGTTCTTTGGGGATCTGCTCCGTGGCAGATAGTTTTCCTCTTTCTATCTTTAGGTGTAGTTAGCTTCTCAGGCTGTGACGAGGCGTCTAGGACCAACGTAGGTACGCTGCACGGCTGCCTTTAGTTTTGGTGGTTAGTCAGGGTATTGCAATCCAGGAGATTCCAACCTCTCTGGTGTATTTCCTTTTTTGACTGCTCTCCTCAGCTACCAAATCATAACACGAACCACGTGCTGAAGGAACAAAGGCACCAATTCAGAGGAGGAAGGCAACCTTAGGCAGTGGCACAATATGTATCATCTTGGAAAACCTATCACAGATTACCCAAATAACGGTCATTCTCTGAGAAACAGGGAGGTCGGAAATAAAATCCATAGAGATATGGGTCCATGGCCTCTTGGGCACAGGTAATTGCATTAACAAACCACTAGAGCGAGAGCAAGGCTTGGAGCGAGAGGAAGTCCCACAGGACTGCACAAATTCCCTGACGTCACGAGACAAAGTAGGCCACCAAAAGGACCGATTCAACAAGTATCTGGTACCAAAAAATCCCGGGATGTCCAGACAACGCGGAGCAATGAATCTCAGACATCACACTCTTCTTCCACTGGTCTGGGACAAACAATTTCCCAATAGGGCAGCGCTCAGGTTTATCCTCCTGACACCCTTCCAGAGCCAGTCTCAAATTGGGCGAGATGGCGGAAAGAACTACACCCTCTTTCAAAATAACAGTAGGATCAGATAACTCAGGAGAGTCCGCAAAAGAAACTCCTCGAGAGGGCATCCGCCTTAACATTCTTAGTGCCAGGAAGAAAAGAAACCACAAAATTAAAACGTGTGAAAAACAAGGCCCACCTGGCCTGTCTAGGATTAAGTCGCTTGGCTGATTCGAGATAAACCAGATTCTTATGGTCCGTGAGGACCACCACCTGATGTTTGGCTCCTTCCAGCCAATTCTCCACTCTTCAAAAGCCCACTTCATGGCCAATAACTCCCGATTACCCACGTAATAATTACGTTCAGTTGGAGAAAATTTTCGAGACAAAAAGGCACAAGGGTTACTTTTAGAGGTTTCTGGATCTCTTTGAGACAAAACTGTACCTGCCCCAATTTCAGAGGCATCAACCTCCACCTGAAACGGTAGAGAAACATCAGGCTGCCGTAGAACAGGAGCAGAAGTGAATCTCTGCTTAAGTTTCTGAAACGCAGAGACTGCCTCAGGAGGCCAATTCACCACATCAGAACCCTTTTTGGTCAAATCAGTCAATGGTTTAACAATACCGGAGAAATTACCAATAAATTTACGATAAAAATTGGCAAAACCCAAAAATCTCTGAAGAGCCTTTAATGAAGTAGGTTGGACCCAATCACAGATGGCCTGAACCTTGACCGGGTCCATTTCAATAACAGACGGAGACAAAATTAATCCCAGAAATGAGACCTTCTGTACGCCAAAAAGACACTTTGATCCCTTCACATACAGTGCATTCTCTCTCAAAATCTGGAACACAGTCCGAACATGTTTCACATGAGAGTCCCAGTCATTGGAAAAATCAAGATATCATCCAAATAAACAATCAGAAATTTATCCACAAAATCCCTGAAAATATCATTCATGAAGGATTGGAAGACGGAAGGAGCATTAGTGAGCCCAAAGGGCATCACTAGGTACTCAAAATGCCCCTCTGGGGTATTAAACACCATCTTCCATTCATCCCCGTGCTTAATGCGAATAAGGTTATACGTCCCCCTGAGGTCAAGCTTGGTAAACCAAGTAACACTTTTCACCCTGGAAAACAGGTCAGAAATCAAGGGTAACAGATATTGATACTTCACAGTGATCTTATTCAAGAGACGATAATCAATACACGGCCTCAATGAACCATCCTTTTTGGTCACAAAGAAAAAACCGGCACCCAAGGGTGAAGAGGATGGTCTGATATGACCCTTCTCCAATGACTCCTTGATATAAGATCGCATAGCATCGTGTTCAGGTACAGACAAGTTAAAAAGGCGACCTTTAGGAAATTTACCACCAGGCACTAATTCAATAGCGCAATCATAGCTCCTGTGAGGGGGCAAAGATGCATATTTACTTTTACTAAAAACATCCGAAAAATCAGTCAAAAAGTCAGGAACATCCTGAGACTGGGAAGAGGCAGAAAAAACAGGAGTGTCGGCATTAACACATTGGCAGCCCCAGCTGGTCACAGACACAGATTTCCAATCAAAAACAGGATTATAAGACTGTAACTAAGGGAAACCTAGTACAATAATGTCATGCAGATTATACAGCACCAGAAATTTGCAACTCTCCTGATGATCTGGTTCAACCCTCATTATCACCTGAGTTGAAAACTGGGGTTTATTCTCCGCCAAAGGGGTAGAATCAACGCCCAGTAGGGGAATAGACTTCCGCAGGGGTATCATGGGAAACTCACAACGTTTGGCAAAGTCAAAATCCATCAGGTTAATAGCTGTTCCTGAATCAACAAAAGCCTGAGCAGAAAATGTGGACAGGGAGCAAATCAGGGTAACAGTCAACAGAAATTTAGTGTGAACACTACCCAAGACAACTGAGCATGCAAAACGTCTTCCCCGTTTAGGGCAGACTGAAATAGCATGAGAGGCATCACAACAGTAGAAATATAACCCATTGTGCTTTCGAAACTCATGATGCTGTGCCCCAGAAGTCACTCTATCACACTGCATGGGCTCAGAAGCTGGCTCACAAGGCAACACTATCTCACGCATACATATGTATGCAAAATGTAAATGCATATTAACACATAACCATTACACAGAAAACAGGCACAAAAAAAACAAATATCCTAAAATAAAATAAAAAACTGTCCCACAAAGGGTTGCCTTGACGTGGCGGGATGGCTTGTACATTCTTTTGATCAAAATTATGTTTACTAAATACCCTTATTATTATTACTACCTTCATGCATTTTTTGCAAAAAATTTTTTTTATTTATTTTAGGATATTTGCTTTTTTTGTGCCTGTTTTCTGTGTAATGGTTATGTGTTAATATGCATTTACATTTTGCATACACATCAACTTACTTTTTCAGTTCAGATTTAGTTTCCTATGTAGTCCAGAGTGCATTCTGTGCATATAAGGGTGTGACCGCCCTGTTTCTGATTGAGAAAATCCATCCTGTCTGGCCTGAGCTTCAACTGGTGGGTTCAGTCCCTCTGCCTTGTTCACATTTGTGTCACTTGACAAGTGGAAAGGTTTTAATATTAGAGTAGGAATGTCCCACAAAGGGTTGCCTTGACGTGGCGGGATGGCTTGTACATTCTTTTGATCAAAATTATGTTTACTAAATACCCTTATTATTATTACTACCTTCATGCATTTTTTGCAAAAAAAAATTTTTATTTTATTTTAGGATATTTGCTTTTTTTGTGCCTGTTTTCTGTGTAATGGTTATGTGTTAATATGCATTTACATTTTGCATACACATCAACTTACTTTTTCAGTTCAGATTTAGTTTCCTATGTAGTCCAGAGTGCATTCTGTGCATATAAGGTGTGACCGCCCTGTTTCTGAGTTGAGAAAATCCATCCATGTCTGGCCTGAGCTTCAACTGGTGGGTTCAGTCCCTCTGCCTTGTTCACATTTGTGTCACTTGACAAGTGGAAAGGTTTTTAATATTAGAGTAGGACTGTCCCACAAAGGGTTGCCTTGATGTGGCGGGATGGCTTGTACATTCTTTTGATCAAAATTATGTTTACTAAATACCCTTATTATTATTACTACCTTCATGCATTTTTTGCAAAAAAAAAAAAATTTTATTTTATTTTAGGATATTTGCTTTTTTTGTGCAAGCTCCATTGATAGAAAAAAAAAATCCTCCTCAGCACCCAGCGAAACAGAAGGAAAAAAAAATGCAACAAACAGGGAACAGAAAAAAAAAATCTCTGACAACTCTGACAATCTTTTTTCTTTCCACACTATTTTTCCCTTCTGTGAGTACCATATAATTTTCAGTTTTGGCCGGTGATACTGTTATGTTTTCTTAGCTGAGGAGAGTAAGCAAAAACGGCAATACACCAGAGAGGCTGGAACCTATTGGATTGCAGTAACCTGAACTAACCACCACAACTAAAGGCAGCCGTGGAGCGTTCCTACGTTGATCCTAGACGCCTCGTCACAGCCTGAGAGATAACTACACCTAAAGGCAGAAAGATGAAAGCTATCTGCCCCGGAGCAGATCCCCAAAGAAAATAGGAATCCCCTAAACATGTAATGGCGGTTAGACAAGAAGAAAGCACGGACACAGACAGAAAATAGAATGAGCAAACGCTGGGGCCCAATCTGTCTAGACAGAAAGTGCAGGAAAGGATACTCAATGCAATCCAAAAATCCCCTAAAAAATACCAACTCTACTGATTGCAAAAACACCTGAGATCACACGACCTCTACCAACTAAATCAGTTCTCTGGTGTAACAAAACTAAGCCGCAGCCACTGAAAAAACAGGAAAAAGAAAATGAACAAATAACAGTGGCTCCAGATAAACTGAGAGGAGCACAAGCCCCCCGGAGGGGACCTGGCTGACTGTAAGGTTCTATGTATATATTCCTGAAACTCAGTTTGTTCGTCAGCCATTTTACTTTCTGTCTTGCTGCAGCTATCTTGCCCTCAGTCAAAATGGAGTTTCCATCTTGCATGTTCCCGCCCTGATTCTCTCCTTTGCTTCTTAAGCAGCCACAGCTGAGCAATCAGTGCTTCAGAATCTAGCCTGCAGTGAACCTGTGACTTGACTCCTGTAAGCCTTGGACCTTGTACTCCAGCTATTCCTACTGAGGAACTCTGAAGCACTTGTGGACTCTGAACCCTGCTCTTTGAAAGACCCACGTTTGCATGGACTTACGGTAACAGAGAAGAAGATCCTGAATCTGTATTGGAGAGTGATTGCTGAGCTTGGATTACTCTGGCCTGCTGTGTCTCCTGTTTCTGTGTCTGCAAACTGTGTGACTATTTCTGCCAACTTGTATGAAGTAATACAGGACTTTTCTATATCAAACCTGTGACTCCTGTGTTTTCATCGCACCCAAGCACAAGACGCTATATGAACTGTACTACATACTTTACAAGATTTTGAAGCCAAAACGTTAGTGTCTGCTGGGTCTGGAAGGCTGTGTCTGCTGTACTGTGGATATCAGACGTCCGGTTGTACTTTCTGTGATGACAGTGGTTGTGACTTCTCACAACCATTCCAGGTGAGCAATTCCCTTAAGTTTTTTCTTTTTGCAGTGTTACCACAGGTAAACACTATTGTTCTTTTTTTTTTTTTTCTTCCTTTCTTTTCTCTTTTTTGTCTGCTGTACCTCTGGATATCAGATGTCTGGTTGAAACTTTCTGTGATGATAGTGGTTGTGACTTCTCACAACCATTCCAGGTGAGCAGTTCCCTTAATTTTTTTTTCTCTCTGCAGTGTTGCCACAGGTGAACACTATTGTTTTTCTTCTCTCCTCTTCTTCCAGTAATCCTGTCTTAAAAGATCTGGAAAATGGAGGCCCGCATAAAGGAACTTTGCGGAGTGACTGATAATATCCTTGCAGATTTGCAGAATATAAAGACCCGTTTTACAAATCTACAGGACCTCAATAATCACAATTTGCAAGTGGTTGGACAGACTACCCAGGATTTGCGAGCCAGGATTGAGGTTCTAGAGGGGCGAGTCCAGGCTCCTGCCGTAGCCCCGAGTGCTGGGATTCCCAAGTTGCCCCCTTTTCGTTTTGGCGGTGAACGTGAGAAATTCAGGGGATTTATTAATCAATGCAATCTTTTTTTTTCTGCACATGCTTCACAATTTCCCACTGAACGATCTAAGGTGCTTACTATAATTATGTTGCTTACCAACAAGGCTTTAATGTGGGCAAACCCTCTGATTGAGACTGAGGATGATTGTTTGAATCACCTTGATGATTTTATTTCAGCCATGGGGCAGGTGTTTGATGACCCCAATCGAGGTGCAACAGCTGAAGCAGCCATGTTAGCTTTGCACCAAGGTAAGCACTCGGTAGCTGAATATGCCTTGGATTTCAGGAGATGGGCCCTTGATACCACCTGGGACAGTTCCGCCAAAAAATCTATTTTTCGAAAGGGGTTATCTCCACTGATTAAGGATGAACTTGCTCGTGCCGACCCTCCCACTGCGTTAGGTGACTTTATTAACTACTGCATCCGTATTGATACTCGTCTGACTGAACGCAGGCAAGAGAGATGGTTCGAAAGCAATCGTACTAACCTTTTCCTACCTTCCTCTCCAGCTAAGGAACCTTTGAGTAGGATTACACGGGAACCTGAACCTGAACCCATGCAGGTAGACTCTTTACAACGACGGGTTAGTGATGCACGCAAGGAACATCGTTTTAAGGAGAATCTATGTTTCTATTGTGGTAAGTCAGGGCACTTCATTATAAACTGCCCCAGCCGTTCTCGTAAGACTACTGCAGCACTCATTCATTGTGAGTGTTGCGAGAGGGGATCTGTCAGGTCCGAGCCTCAGTCTCCAGAGAGATCTGCAGCAACAGATCTTGATTTCTCGGACTTAAACTCCGTTACCTCTGAGGACGTTGACTGTGTAAACGCTGCCATTTTTCAAGTTTCCTCAGCGGTGTCCCAGCTGAGTTGTAAGAAAAACAATTCTCATTGCTTTCTTTCCATCAAAGTCTGGGTTGACTCAGCTTGGGTGTCTAGCTCTGCTATGATCGACTCAGGGGCAAGTGGAAATTTTATGGATGTCTCCTTTGCTCTGAAACAGGGAATACGTTCAGTGAAGAAGGCTACTCCAGTACAGATGGAAACTGTGGATGGCTCCCTGCTGACCTCTGGACCAGTGGATCAGGAAACAGAGCCTTTGAGGGTTCTTATGGGTAAAGATCATCAAGAGAAACTGTCCTTTATGCTTATCTCTTTCTCCCACTTTCCCATTATTCTAGGGCTACCATGGCTGCAGGCTCAGAATCCTACCATTAACTGGGAGACCAAGGAATTACACTTTCCAGAGAAACAGATGAGTCCAAAAGTTTCAGCTTGCTCTGTTCCTAAAGGAATCATGTCAGTCCCTGAACTACCAGCTGTATACCAGGACTATGTGGATTTATGTGACAAGAAGAACGCTGACCAGCTTCCTCCTCACCGTCCATATGATTGTCCAATTGAATTATTGCCTGGAGCAGAGATACCTTTTGGTAAGATCTACCCCCTGGCGGGGCCCGAGCTAAAGGCTTTAAAGGATTACATAGATGAAAATCTAGCCAAGGGCTTCATACGCCCCTCTTCATCTCCTGCAGGTGCACCCATCTTCTTTGTAAAGAAGAAAGATGGATCTCTGAGACCATGCGTAGACTATAGGGAACTCAATAAGGTTACTATTAGAAACCGTTATCCATTGCCTTTAATCCCTGAGTTATTGGAGAGAGTGCGACATGCCAAAATTTTTTCTAAACTAGATCTTCGTGGGGCCTATAACTTAGTCCGTATTAGACCTGGGGATGAATGGAAGACTGCATTCAGGTCACGCTATGGACACTTTGAATATCTAGTTATGCCTTTTGGTCTGAGTACCGCCCCAGCCACTTTCCAACACTTGGTGAATGACATCTTCAGGGATCTCCTAGATACATTCGTGGTAATTTATTTGGATGATATTCTAATTTTTTCTAACTCCACAGAGGAACATCATGGACATGTGAGAATGGTCTTGGAACGTCTAAGACAAAATCATCTTTACATCAAACTTGAAAAGTGTGAATTCCATAGGACCGAAATTCAATTTCTAGGGTATGTACTGTCTACACAAGGAATTAGTATGGATGGAAGCAAAACCCAAGCCATCAAGGATTGGCCAAGTCCTAGAAATGTGAAGGAGGTACAGCGCTTCATCGGGTTTGCCAACTTCTATAGACGTTTCATTAGAAATTTCTCTGAGGTAGTGTCACCTATCACTCAACTTACCGGAAAGAGTCTAGGTTTTCCTGGACTCCCCAAGCCCAGGAAGCATTTTCCCGTCTAAAAGATAAATTTACCACTGCACCTATCCTAGTACATCCCAACCCCGAGCTTGCCTTCATAATAGAGGTGGATGCTTCAGACTGTGCCGTTGGAGCTATACTCTCTCAGAGAACAGGTGAGAAGAATATCTTGCATCCCTGTGCCTTCTTTTCCCAGCAGTTGTCTTCGGCTGAGAGGAACTACGATGTGGGCAATAGAGAGTTGTTGGCCATTATTGCCGCCTTCAAAGAATGGAGACACCTTCTTCAGGGAGCTGCACAGCAAATAGTCGTCCTGACAGACCATCGTAACCTTGAGTTTATCAGGTCGGCTAAGTGCCTGACTCCTCGCCAGGCTCGCTGGAATCTTTTCTTAAGCCAATTTAATTTTATCATCTCTTATAGACCAGGATCGCGCAATGGAAAGGCTCATGCACTCTCTAGGATTTACTCAGCAGAGACACGTCCAATTACTCCTCCTAAGACTATTCTTCCTGACTCTAGATTCCTAGGAGTAATTCATAATCAAGACCTACTTAAGGACATCAAGGAAGCATACCATGCGGATTCCTTTTTGGCACAACCCCCAAGGACGTAAGTCTTGTCTTTAAGAATGGTGTGTGGATTCAGGGACAACGTCTGTATATTCCTGAAACAGTCAGATTAAGAGTATTGCAACTCATTCACGATTCCAAGATAGCTGGGCATAGAGGAATTCTAAAGACACAGGAATTTCTTTCTCGTTTCTTTTGGTGGCCCACTTGCAGGAAGGATGTTTTGAATTATGTCACTTCATGTGAGGTCTGTGCAAGATGCAAAACACCTCGCTCCTCACCAACTGGTCTGTTACAGCCTCTTCCCACCCCGTCCCGCCCGTGGGGATCCATTTCTATGGACTTCATTGTGGAGTTACCAACCTCTCAGGGAAGAACACCATTCTAGTGGTGGTTGACCGTCTAACAAAGGCAGCTCATTTTATCCCTTGTGTCGGCTTACCCACTGCAAAACAGACATCAGATTTGATGATTAAAGATGTGTTTCGCTTACATGGAGTACCGGATGAGGTTATTTAGGATCGAGGGGTGCAATTCACTTCTAGGTTTTGGCAAAATTTCTGTGCAGCATTGGACATTAAAGTAAACCTTTCTTCTGCTTTTCATCCCCAGACTAATGGACAGACAGAACGAACCAATCAAACCCTGGAGCAGTATCTCCGCTGCTTTATCTGCCACCTACAGGATGATTGGGTGGATCTACTTCCATTAGCTGAGTTCTCGTATAACAACTCTCAGAGTGCCTCCACTAAACAGTCTCCTTTTTACTCTAATCTAGGTTATCATCCTAACATTCTACCACGATTTCCCATAGAAACCCTTTACCAGCAGTGGCTGAAAGAATCACGTCTTTACAGAAGAATATGGATCTTCTAAAGGAAAATCTGGAATCGGCTCAAGAAAGGTACAAGAAAGCAGCAGATAAATTTCGTAAACCTGCACCAGCTTTCAAGGTAGGAGACTTGGTCTGGCTGTCAACCAGAAATCTTAAGTTAAGGATTCCATCGTCTAAGTTGGGACATAAGTACATTGGACCCTATAAAATCAGTAAAATTATAAGTGCCGTTGCTTGTCGTCTTCAACTGCCCAGAACTATGAGAATCCACCCTGTCTTTCATGTATCCCTACTAAAGGCTGCGACACCCAATACGTTTCCTGGACGTTCCTCTCCTTGCCCTGACCCAGTGCTAGTCGATGGTCAGGAAGAATTTGTGGTGGAAAGGATTTTAGATTCCAGGTTGTATAGAAATCAGTTACAATATCTGATTAAATGGCAGGGCTACCCAGTGGAGGACAACTCATGGGAACCGGTCAATAACGTTCATGCTCCTCGCTTGCTCCGTCAGTTTCATCAGAGGTACCCACACAAGCCTGGTCTGAGGTCATCCGGAGGTTGTCCTTAAGGGGGGAGTAATGTAAGGTTCTATGTATATATTCCTGAAACTCAGTTTGTTCGTCAGCCATTTTACTTTCTGTCTTGCTGCAGCTATCTTGCCCTCAGTCAAAATGGAGTTTCCAGCTTGCATGTTCCCGCCCTGATTCTCTCCTTTGCTTCTTAAGCAGCCACAGCTGAGCAATCAGTGCTTCAGAATCTAGCCTGCAGTGAACCTGTGACTTGACTCCTGTAAGCCTTGGACCTTGTACTCCAGCTATTCCTACTGAGGAACTCTGAAGCACTTGTGGACTCTGAACCCTGCTCTTTGAAAGACCCACGTTTGCATGGACTTACTGTAACAGAGAAGAAGATCCTGAATCTGTATTGGAGAGTGATTGCTGAGCTTGGATTACTCTGGCCTGCTGTGTCTCCTGTTTCTGTGTCTGCAAACTGTGTGACTATTTCTGCCAACTTGTATGAAGTAATACAGGACTTTTCTATATCAAACCTGTGACTCCTGTGTTTTCATCGCACCCAAGCACAAGACGCTATATGAACTGTACTACATACTTTACACTGACCTCCACAGAAGTGCAGGGAACAATGCAAAAAGCAAGCACAAAAATAAAAGCAGAAAATATCTTATCTGATAGCAGAAGATGCAGGCAAGACTCAGAAAGCTTCCAAATGAACCAGGAACCACAATTGAGACAAGATCAATTGATCACCGCAACCATCATGGGAGGGAACCTCCCTTATATCAGACCAGTCCGTGAACCCAGATTGCCATTCCTCGCTGAAAGGTTCAGTACTGTCAGTAACCAACAGAGGGAGCCTCTGCTCAGAAACCATTTTTAGCACATTCATAACAGTATTAGCTATCCTTCCTATCTTTGTGTCAGCAGCAAATTTAATCAGTGTACCCTCAATTCCTTCATCTAAATCATTGATAGAGATGTTGAACAATACAGGGCCAAGGACAGAGCCCTGAGGTACCCCACTTGATACATTCTTCCAACTGGATGTGCAGCCATTTACAGCCACTCTTTGGGTCCGATTGCTAAGTCAGTTATGATTCCATCTAACAGTTGCCTTTTCCATTCCATATTAGTCATTTTTTCAATAAGGATTGTGTGAGATACTTTGTCAAATGCTTTGTTGAAGTCAAGATATACTATATTTACAGCATTTCCCTGATCCACCCAGTCAGTGATTCTGTCATAGAAGGAAATTAAGTTAGTCTGACATGACTTATTAGTTACAAACCCATGCTGACTCTGGTTAAGCACTTCATTCTTATCCAGGTACTTACACACATGTTCGTTAATAATTTGTTCAAATATATTTTCTGGTACAGAAGTCAGACTCACCAGCATATAGTTCCCTGAGTCCACCTTCTTCTCCTTTTTGAAAATAGGAACAACATTTCTTCTTCTACAATCTTCAGGGACTTCTGTTCTCCAAGAATTTTCAAAGAATATGGAGTGTGGTTCAAAAATTTCTTCTGCTATCTCCTTCAGTACTCTGGGGTGTAATTCATCTGGACCTAGAGACTGAATTAATTTATGTTAGCTCAGTGTTTCCTCACTATCTTTCTGTTTATAGATATCCTGGATTCTTCTATTCCTTTAATAGGACATTGAAGATCAGTTGATGTTGCATTTCCTTTCTGAGAGAAAACAGATGCAAAATAGGAATTTAAAAGTTCGGCCTTCTCAACACCCTTTTTTACAATTTCATCATTTTGATCCTGTAAAAGTCCTATAGCATCTTTGACTTTTCTTTTACTTTGACATCTTCTTGTCTGCTCCGTCATATTGTATATTGTGCGGTTGCTGCCACTTCATTTGCTCCTGCCGCTAATGCTGCTAGATTGTCAAGTGTTTTGTATAGCTAACCTGTATTGCTACCTTGAAGGATAGACACTTCATGGTATACAAATAAGAAACTGCTCCCAAAATAAGGATACTTTTCAGAGCTTGCCTCTTTACTTTAAAAAATGCTAAGTTCTTCCTTCTCCATAAGTAAAGGCTTAATTTTTGGATGCTGGATAAAAAGCTAATAATTCATTGTATAATCCAATTGGAGTAAAATGCAGTTTTATAAAACCTAACTTTTAATATTCAAATGTAAAATGAATAAACACACATTACAACATAAATACAAATATACAAAGGTACAAAAAATCTTTCAGTACCCAGACTATGAATAATTCTATTGCTGTAACAAGGTATTATTTGAGCTTGATTATATTAAATTATTATTATATTAATATTCTGACCTCAATAACCCTGGTAAAACATAACCCCTTATTCACATTAAGGACACCCTTATCTCCAATCAACAAAGTAGAATATACTATCCTTAATTTTAATATCAGCTATATTGAACACTATAATAACTGCTAACCATAATCAATACTGTCTAGATCAACTAGACCCATAACATGGGTATCCAACTAATTGTTTAACAAATAGCCACCATTGCTGTTCACTTTTACAGGATCATAGCCCTAAGATTGCTGAGGTAGCCCTAACCGTTTCATTAAATATAGTTTACTGCCTTGATTCACAAGTGGCTGGAAGTTTGTCACTGTAATACTGATAAGCAATGAGACATAATATTGGCAAGATTGCTAGCCGCCAAATAAAAAGCCATTTTAATTGTTTAGTAGTTTTGCAAATAGTCAATCGGTTGCAGTTACAAAGAATGGATACATTTTTCACTAAAGGGTATGCCACACTAAACAATATCGCTAACGGGATCGCTAAAAAACGTCACTATTTAGCGATCCCGTTAGCGATATTGTTCAGTGCGGCAGCTTCCAGCGACGAGCTTCCTGCTGTGATCTCGCTCGTCGCTGGAATCGCTCCGGACCCTATTTCATCGCTGGTGCTCCCGCTGGGTAAGTATCTTATCGCTGTGTGGCACCTTTTCTTAGCGATTTAGCGGTACTTTTGTACCGCTAAAGTCGTTAAGAAGATCGCTAACGGCGATAGCGTCGTTAACTATATCGCTAAATGCGGCAGCATTTAGCGATATAGAAACAATCCCGCTAGCGATCTCATTAGTATGCAACGCTAACGAGATCGCTAGCGGGATAGCTTAGTGTGGCAGTACCTTAACTGTTGAAAAGTTGTTAATTCTTTATTTTCAAAACAGCATGCTTAATTTCTACTGCATAAATAAGATAGTTTTTTAACAAACCATCCAGAAATTATTGCTTCTTTATTTAGTAAAGAAAAGCTCCTGATACTCCTCAAACACAGATAATGTTGCAAAACCCCTTTTGAAAAAGGTACAGTTTCTTGCATGTGCATTATTTGTGTACAAACATAAGCGAGGCAGGCATCTGCTCCCAAAAAGAGATAATGTTTGGCTGTTTTGACATTTTAAGAAGCCTAAAAGATCTGTTACTGCACTGGAATGTTAAACTGGCTGTTGGTTACTACCTGTTACCATCCATTTTCCCCTAGACAGATATGTTGTGGTCACTTTCACATTTCTAATGCTGACAGTTTGCATTAAAGAATTCGATAGGGGTTCAATAGAGTCCTAGCTGACCTCAAAACTGATTAAAATTTCAAAACATTGATAATCTCTAATTGTCTTACTACAATTTCTGAAATTGTAGCAAAATTAAAGCAAAATGAAATCCTACAAAAGTACCCTATAGCCCTGATTTATTAAGACTGGTATTTCAAATGCAGCATTAGGAGGGTCACATATTGAATTTGGCACATACTATCACTGGTTTGCACCTCTGTGCTCTCACTAGAAATTTTACCCCAATCAGAGACTAAAGTAATATTTTTTATACAAGAACCACAGGGAATTTTGTGGAATTTGCATATCCATGCCCCTTCATGCCAGGTTCCTCCCTAGCTCTGCCCATTTTGGCACAACTGCTTCAACCTGCCATAAAAACACAAAAAGTCACAATTTTTTTGCAACTCTGTATTGTGTAAAATTTATGTGACTTTGTTTTCTGCCCTGTAAATAGAAAATAAGCCACAATAGAATTAAATAAGTACTTGCTTTTAATGCACTGACAAGTGAAATAGATAAGAAACAATGGACCAAATTTAGCAAAATTATCTTAATTTTAGCCAATTTCTAATTTAAAGCTGGACAACCTAATTTCCAGATGTGTATTACGACACGGGTGGAGCATGACTAGGATCCAATGTCCAGAGCAGTAGGAACAGGGAACAGCAAGCGTATAGTATTTGCAAGAAACAATCTGGAGAGGAGTGAAATCAGTCTGGGTAAGACAGTTGTCAGGAGCTGGAATCTGGAACTAGATTAACAGCTACACGCAATACTCAAGGAGTGAGTGAGTGTTCAGTATGACATTAAGTTGAGACAACTAGGTTCAGAATCTGCCATTATAGTAATAATAATAATCTTTATTTATATAGCGCCAAAATATTCTGCAGCGCTTAGTAAAGGGTGATTGCAGAGCACAACAACAACCTTCAGTGGCAAGGAATAGAAATGCAGCACAATGGTAAATAATATCAGCCACTAGTGGTCCTTATACAAAAGGACAACATAATCCTGTCATTACAATCCTGTTTAAACAGTGGCCTCTGGACTATGCTGAATAATTCTATAGCACCAACATATTCCGCAGCACTTTACATTATAGAGGGGACTTGTAGAGACAATAGACATTACAGCATAACAATAAACACAGATCAAAGTAGATACCAAGAGGAATGAGGGCCCTGCTCACAAGCTTACAATCTATGAGGAAAAAGGGGAGACACAAAAGGTAGATGGTAACAATTGCTTTCATTGTTTGGACCAGCCATAGTGTACAAATCAGGTGTTCATGTAATGCTGCATGAACAAGTTAACAGCCAAAGTATGTAACAGTACAGACACAGAGGGCTATTAAATGCATAAAGCAGGTGAGAACATGATGCGAGGAACATGATTATGGTAAAAAAATTTTGAATGGGCCACACAGTGATAGTTAGGTTAATGTTTTGAGTCGGTAGGCCAGTCTGAACAAATGCGTTTTTAGGGTACACTTAAAACTGTGGGGATTGGGAATTACCCGTATTAACCTGGGTAGTGCATTCCATAGAATTGGCGCAGCACATGAAAAGTCTTGGAGACGGGAGTGAGAGGTTCTGATTATTGAGGATGTTAACATCAGGTCATTAGCAGAATGGGGGGCATGGGTAAGATGATAGGCTGATTCAACCAAAAAAGGTCCAAACATAGAAAAACGCCCTTCCCATATATGACAACCAAAACAAGAAAAGGAAATTGGCAAATATAATGAAAATATTTATTAATGCAAATAGGAAAACAGGAGAAAGAACATCAGAGTACAAAAAACACATCAGGTCCACAAAAAAATGTACATGGAGGCAAAGGACCAAACTGACCAAAATAGGTGACTAGCACATCATACGGCCCTGAAAGAATATATATGGCAAAATACATTCGTCCCCAGTGGGATGCAATCAATAAAATATAAGTATATTAGCAGGGTCATATGGAATTATTAGAAGATACAGTATCCAGGCCACATATACCTGTGCAATATAGGCAAATGGGGTAATGATAAATGACAGAGTAGCAAAATCCTAGCTCTAATATAAATATAAATGTGTAGACCTATATATCATGGGTCAGGGGCTACAAACATGAAAGTACCCAACATTTGTAGCAAAAAAAATTGCTTACTGGTACAAGTACAGGAAGGCTTTAAGCCACTCTAATGCACACTAGCATATAGAAATTATCAATAAACTACAAGTGTAGAGAAACCCCAAACAATCACAGCAACATGCTTGATGGTGTGGGTGAACGATAGCAGAGCCATAGCTCCATTATTGCACATAAGCCCATATCAGAGTGAACAGCTGTCAGCATAAAACAAATCTGACAAACGCAGCATGCTTAGGGATACAAACACAGCAAAATGCTTGTTGATATAGGTAAATAATGGCAACGCCTTGGCCTAATTATTGCACAGGAGTCCATATGGGAGTCAGGGAAATGCCAACATAGAACAAATATGAGTCTCAGCTAAATGCTGTGTGATATTACCTGACGTGCAGAGGAACCCCGACGCACGTTTCGCATCAGCTTCTTCGGGGGTTGTGTAGAAAAGACAGAAGGTGCCCCTTTTATCTAAAACAGACGAGCAGCGGTATATCGGCGCTTCCGGCGCCGGCAATAGGAGCCGGAAGTCACGTGACACGCGTCCAATGTCACCCAAACACACGCCCCCAGCGACGCGTCAGCTGGAGGGCGGGCTAGGCGACGCCTCACGGGCGCGCGTCCATGGCAACCAACGAGCCCAGCAGCACCGAAAGCGCACACCACAGAGTCGTCCATGTGAATCAGCCAGGTGAGTATGTACACACTAGCATATAAGAGCATGCTTGCTAAATATAGGTCCATGGTCAGGCTACAGACTAATGTATTCCAATTTAGACAGATTATGAATACTTGTTAAACAATGTATTGCCAATTCCAATAAGCGGAATCCCATCATGTATAATGGACAATACAGCAGAGGATAGTATAACACATAGTCTATTACAAGGATAGAGATATATTTATATATAGTTTTTTAAAGTGAACTTTCAAGGTAATTCACATGGGACAAGATAAAACACACAAAAAAGACAGAAATAGCAGTCTGTATACATATGTAGCTTTGTATGTTTTCTTTCTTCATACGACAATCTTCTCCAAATACGTAAGAGGGCAGATAACCATCATATCAAAGGGGGAAGAATCATCAATATGGTTAGAGACAAATTAAAACAGGGATACCTATAGTGAAAAAAAGAGATAAAATCAGATAAAATAAAATAAGGACATTCATAAAAATGGAGCAAAGCTCAACACCTCATTGAGACCCTTGGGACGCACACAATCGATTTTTATAATCCATTTTGCCTCCAATTGGGCCAATTTCTTTTTCAGGTCACCACCCCTACCATCTTCCAAAATCCTGTCAATACCCTTAATACGCAGTGATTTAGCATCACATGCATGCACCATTTTAAAATGTCTGGGTATTGGTTTAAGGGCAGACATATCCGAGATTGCACCAGCTTTGATAATATCTCGGACATGTTCTCGCACCCTAATTCGTAACTGGCGTGACGTTAGCCCAATATAGACCAAGCCGCAAGGACATGACGCATGATAGATAACGGCAGAAGTACTGCATGTAATATGATGTGTGATTTTATATTCCCTTTGTCCATCACTGGAACAAAAGGAGCTGCAGCGCTCAAGATTCGCGCATGCCAGGCAGTCTCTGCACGGGAAAAAGCCCCATCTAAGGCCACTAGATCCAAAAAGTCCTGATGTCTTTGATTCCCGGTGATGGCTGTGTACTAGAAGGTCCTTTAAGTTTTTTGCCCTTCTGTAGGTAATAGATGGATATGTGTCCAGACATTTATCCAGGACAGGGTCCTGTTTAAGTATTGGCCAGAATTTCTCAAGTGAATTTCTTAAACCCCAATTCTGTTCATTAAAGGTTGAGATGAACCTCACCTGTGTGAAATTTTTCTTGTTGGAATTAAGTCTCGGTGGATGTAGTAAGTCCCTACATGTGGACCGAAAAGCCTTCCGCCACCCTTGCTGTACTACATGTTCCGAATATCCACGTTCCTCAAACCGTGAGGCCAGCTCCTGTGCTTGTTGGCCAAAGCACACATCATCTGAGCAGACTCTTCTGGTGCGTAGAAATTGCCCATATGGGATGCTATTCTTCAGCGCTCGCGGATTATTATTATTATACATTTATATAGCGCCATTTATTCCATGGCGCTTTACATATGAAAAGGGGAAAAATATAGACAGGTACAATAAACATGTGCTGGACAAGGACACACAAGTACAGAAGGAGAGAGGACCCTGCCCGCGAGGGCTCACAGACTGCAGGGATGGGATGAGCGGAGGAGGCATGCAGGAGAGAGTTCACAGCGGTTTCCTTCCTGTATATCCGCGTATGTAGTTGACCATCTTCACCTTTTGATATATGTGTATCCAGAAAATCAACAGCTGTACGACTGTAATGATACGTAAGTTTTAGATTGATATCATTAGTGTTGAGCTCCTCTATAAAAGAGATCAAATCATCCTCCTTTCCTTGCCAAATGGCAAGGACGTCATCTATATAGCGGACCCAGAATACAATCTTGCTGCTTAATATAGATGGACTGGAAACAAAGACATCCCTCTCCCACAGCCCCAGGAACAAATTAGCATATGAGGGGGCAAAAGCCGCCCCCATAGCTGTGCCCTGGAGTTGTAGGAAGAGGGTGTCCTTAAAAATAAAAAAATTATGGGTGAGTGAGAACTCTAAAAGAGCCAATAAAAACTGGACAAACTCATGATCCATCGTAGTCATACACAAAAAAGTACTGACTGCTTGTAAACCATCATGGTGTCTGATAGAGGTGTACAGGGCCTCAATGTCTAGAGTCACTAACCACATGTCTTCTTCAAGTTGGATACCCTCCAGCTTGTGCAAAACATCACCAGTGTCTTTGAGATATGATGGTAAACTTTCGACACTGGGTCTAAGGTAAAAATCAAGGTATTTACCTGTCATTTCATTAAGTCCACCATTACCCGAGACGATCGGTCTTCCTGGGGGAGAAATCAAATTTTTGTGCACCTTCGGGAGTAAGTACAGACATGGAGTCCGTGGATATTCAGGATCAAGCCAACCTTAGTTTCCTTATTTATGAGTCCTATTTGAAAGGCATCTTCCAAAATCTTTCGTAGTTCTATCTGAAAAACGGAGGTGGGGTTAAAAGAAAGTTTACGGTAACATTCCGAATTCCGTAATTGTTTGAATGCTTCCTTTTCATACATGGTGGCAGGCCATACCACCACATTCCCCCCTTTATCCGCAGGTTTTATGACCACCCCCTTAATGGCCTTAAGTTCCTTCAGTGCGGACAGTTGGTTTCTTGACAGATTGTCATGCCGAATCTTCATTGGAATATTTTTCAATTCCTTAGATACCAATTTAACAAACATTTCAATGTTAGGAAAAAGATTTAGGGGAGGAAATTTCTTAGGTTTGGGGATCATGAACTTACCCTGAGTAGATGTTTCATCCTCTTCATCATTTTCTTCAACTAATTCATCAAGAATTCTGATTGCTTCCTGTTCCCTCGGTGTCCATTCATCCTTATCACCCCTCCTCTCGTGCAGTTTTTTTAAAATCAATTTACGTGCAAAAAGATGTAAATCCTTTATGGCTAAAAAGATATCAAAGGATGAGGTAGGAGAGAAGGTCAAACCAAGGTTCAAAACCTCAATTTGTGTATCGGTCAAAGGAATATCTGACAAATTAATCACCTGTGAGGTAGTAGATGTAGATGCCTTATTTGGAGTATGTTTATTAAAAGAGTTCTTCTTGTTGTATGCCTTGAATCTCCCTCTAGTATGGTATGTACGCTGTACATTACTAGTAGTTGTCTCATCCACGGAGGACATTGAGGAGACAGAGGATGTTCGGTGAACTGACTGGGTCTTATGCCATCTATATACAGTATTATTCTTATAGTCCAAAAGGTCCCTCGAGAATTTCTTTGCTTTGCCCTCCTGCACCTCCTTTTCCCATATCAAGAATAATTTCTCTAATTCAACCTTAAATTGTTCCATATTCATGGCTGAAAGGCCTTCCGTGAGTTTCTTTTTAACATCATCAATTTCACTTTCAAGAGCCTCCAAACTTTTTTTATTGATACCAATTAAAAGTTCAATCAGAGATCTTGAGCATAAATTACACGTCTCTTCCCATCCTGTACGGAAAAAGGCATCTTCTACTGGAAAAGAGGGCAATATTCTCACCCTTAAGCCCCTTGGAATCATACTCTTTGATAGATAGCTTTCCAATGAGGCTTTATTCCACCAAATACGTAGACGTTTTCTAAGTAATATTTTATACGAGTTTTTCAACTCCACAAATGTCCCAATTTCTACACTAGTACCCGATGTAATTTCTCCTTTAAAGATAGAGTCCATATTAGATAGCCAGGACTGTTCCCGTGCCTTGAAATCCATGACCAAAAAATGCTGAAAAAAAAACATACATAAACTGTTCAACCAAAAAAGGTCCAAACATAGAAAAACACCCTTCCCATATATGACAACCAAAACAAGAAAAGGAAATAGGCAAATATAATGAAAATATTTATTAATGCAAATAGGAAAACAGGAGAAAGAACATCAGAGTACAAAAAACACATCAGGTCCACAAAAAAATGTACATGGAGGCAAAGGACCAAACTGACCAAAATAGGTGGCTAGCACATCATACGGCCCTGAAAGAATATATATGGCAAAATACATTCGTCCCCAGTGGGATGCAATCAATAAAATATAAGTATATTAGCAGGGTCATATGGAATTATTAGAAGATACAGTATCCAGGCCACATATACCTGTGCAATATAGGCAAATGGGGTAATGATATAATGACAGAGTAGCAAAATCCTAGCTCTAATATAAATATAAATGTGTAGACCTATATATCATGGGTCAGGGGCTACAAACATGAAAGTACCCAACATTTGTAGCAAAAAAAATTGCTTACTGGTACAAGTACAGGAAGGCTTTAAGCCACTCTAATGCACACTAGCATATAGAAATTATCAATAAACTACAAGTGTAGAGAAACCCCAAACAATCACAGCAACATGCTTGATGGTGTGGGTGAACGATAGCAGAGCCATAGCTCCATTATTGCACATAAGCCCATATCAGAGTGAACAGCTGTCAGCATAAAACAAATCTGACAAACGCAGCATGCTTAGGGATACAAACACAGCAAAATGCTTGTTGATATAGGTAAACAATGGCAACGGAGGAGATGTAGGATGATGCTGAGCCATGGAGTGCTTTGTGGGTGAGGGTAATAAGTTTGGAGTGGATTCTGGAATGGATGGATAACCTGTGTAATGACTGACACAAAGTAGAGGCATTGGTATAACGATTGGTGAGGAATATAATCCTGGCTGTAGCATTCAAGACAGATTGGAGAGGGGAAAGTTTGGTAAGAGGGAGACCGATTAGTAGAGAGTTACAATAGTCCAGACAAGAATGAATAAGAGAAACAGTAAGAGTTTTTGCAGAGTCGAAAGTAAGAAAAGGTCGAATTCTAGAAATGTTTTTGGGGTGGAGATAGCAAGAGAGAGCCAGTGATCAGATGTGGGGGGTTGAATGAAAGCTTGGAATCAAGTATGACCCCAAGACATGTTGCTGGGGAGTAATGGTGGAACCACAAACGGAGATGGCAATGTCTGGCAAAGGTAGGTTAGTAGAGAGAGGAAACATGAGGAGTTCCGTTTTTGACACGTTCAGTTTCAGATAGAGGGAGGACGTGATGTTGGAGACAGTGGTAAGACAATCACTGGTGTTTTCTAGAAAGGCAGGCGTGATATTGGGAGAACAAGTGTATAATTGGGTGTCATCAGTATACAGATGGTACTGAAAACCAAATCTACTGATCATTTGTCCAATAGGGGCGGTATACAAAGAGAAGAGGAGGGTGCCTAGGACTGATCCTTGAGGAACCCCAACAGTAAGGAGAAGATGAGCGGAGGAGGAGCCAGCAAAAGATACAGTGAAGGAGCGATCAGAGAGGTAGTAGGAGAACCAGGAGAGAACAGTGTCCTTGAGGCCGATGGAGTGTAGCATAGTGATGAGGAGCTGATGATCTACAGTGTCGAATGCTGCGGAGAGATCGTAGAGAATTAGCATGGAGTAGTGACCATTAGATTTAGCGGTTAGTAGATCATTAGAGACTTTAGTGAGGGCAGTTTCAGTACAGTGTAAAAAGCGGAAAACAGATTGAAGTGGGTTGAGAAGAGAGTTATCTGAGAAATATCGGATAAGATGGGCGTGGACCAGGCGTTCCAGGAGTTTAGAGATGAAGGAAAGATTAGAGACAGGTCTATAGTTAGCTACACAGTTTTGGTTGAGGGATGTTTTTTTAAGTAATGGATGTATAATGGCAAGCTTAAATGAGGAGGGAAAGATACCGGAAGATAGAGAGAGGTTGAATATTTTTTAGGTGAGAGGTGACAGCAGGGGAAAGAAACTGGAGGAGATGTGATGGAATGGGGTCACTGTTGCAAGTGATAGGGTGAGAAGATGCACGGAGCCGGATTACTTCTTCTTCTGTGACTGGTTCAAAATCAGAGAGTGAGCTAGATGCAGTGGGGAGGGAGGACAGTGCATGGTATGAGGGGATTGGGAGAAAATTTCCTGTCGGATATGGACAATTTTTTCTTTGAAATAATTGGTCAGATTATCAGTGCAGAGATCTGTGGTTGGGGCCTGCACTTTTGGGTTGAGTAGGGAATGAAAAGTGTCAAAGAGACATTTAGGGTTATTGGATATTGAGGTGATGAGAGTGCTGAACCAGGTTTATTTGGAGAGGTGAAGGTCAGAGTTGTATGTTTTAAGCATAAACTTATAATGGATGAAATTTTCGGGTAGATTAGATTTTCTCCACAGACGTTCGTTGCACCTGGAGCACCGCTGCAGAAAACGTGTTTGTAGAGTGTGCCACGGTTGTCGCCGTTTGTGTCGTATTGTTTTATGTATGGGTGGACGACAAACTCACATTTAGTGGCCAGTGCCAGGCATCTGCTGCAAAGGCAAATAAAATAATGGGATGCATTAAAAGAGGCACAGATGCTCAAGAGGAGAACATAATTTTACCTCTATACAAGTCACTGGTGCGACCACACTTAGAATACTGTGTACAGTTCTGGTCTCCGGTGTATAAGAAAGACATAGCTGAACTGGAGTGGGAGCAGAGAAGAGTGACCAAGGTTATTAGAGAACTGGGTGGTCTGCAATACCAAGACAGGTTATTACACTTGGGGTTTTTTAGTTTGGAAAAACGAAGGATTAGGGGTGATCTTATTACAATGTATAAATATATGAGAGGACAGTACAAAGACATTTCTAATGATCTTTTTACTCTTAGACCTGTGACGGGGACAAGGGGGCATCCTCTATGTCTGGAGGAAAAAAGGTTTAAGCATAATCACAGACGCAGATTCTTTACTGTAAGAGCAGTGAGACTATGGAACTCTCTGCCGTATTATGTTGTAATGAGTAATTCCCTACTAAAATTTAAGAAGGGACTTGATGCCTTTCTTGAAAAGTAAAATATTACAGGTTATATACACTAGTTTCCTAGATACTGCGTTGATCAAGGGAGCTAGTCTGATTCCCGTATGTGGAGTCGGGAAGGAATTTTTTTCCCCAATGTGAAGCTTACTGTTTGCCACATTGTTTTTTTTGCCTTCCTCTGGATCAACATGTTAGAGCAGGTTAGGATAGGATATGATATGGGTTGAACTAGATGGACTTTAAGTCTTCCTTCAACCTTAATAACTATGTTACTATGTATAGGAGGTGCAATTTCATCCAGGGCACTTTGAAGGGTTTCATTGTAATGCTTCAGTGCAGAATCAGGGCATGACAGTGAGGAGATAGGGGGCAATGATGACTGCAAGTTATTCATAGGTTTCTGGGTGTTAATGGCCTGCATGTTTCTATAAGTGTGGAAAGTCGGGTGACCTGAGTGGGATGGCAGTTCTTGATAGAGAGTGAAAGAAGGTTGGGAGAGTGGGAAAGGGGAGTTTGTGAAATCATCCACTGAGCAAAGCCGGGAGAAAACCAAGTCGAGGGAGTTTCCATCTTCATGCGTGGGGGAGTTAGTGTGCTGCAAGAGGCAGAAAGAGGAGGTTAGAGATAAAAGGCGAGAAGCAGATGGTGAGAAGGGAAGAGCAGTAGGTATGTTGAAATCACCCATGATGAGGGTGGGGATGTCACAGGAGAGAAAATGTGGAAGCCAGGTGGCAAAGTGATCCAGGAACTGATGGGAGGTGCCGGGAGGATGATACACCACTGTGACTTGCATTGAAAAAGGGACATAAAGTCTGACAGCATGGACCTCAAAAGAAGGGAAGACAAGTGAGGGTACTTGAGGGAAAACCTGAAAGATACATTTGGGTGATAGGAGCAGACCAATGCTTGACTTGGTTGATCTGGATATCTGTGGTGAAGTTCTTTAAGTAGTCAAGGAGTATTGATATTTTCTACAAGTTCCCAGGAATTATCATATCTTCAGAGCCATACCCTTGCCATTTTACTGCAACCTATTTTTGACTATTCTGGAGTTCCGGACCATTTCATCTATGTAATCTGCACGTACTCTGCTCTGCCTTTTCCACATATTTAAGCCATATGCCGACAAATCAACTTTCTAAGGAATTTGCTCTAGTATTAGAAATGAGATGAGTAGATCTTGTCAAATGTGTGTTTGCCGAATTTTCACCAAAAATCTGATTCCATGCCAATTAAACACTGTTAAGCTTGTAATTGCTCAGAAAATTCACGTTGGAGAGAGGAGTTAGAGAGAGAAAACCCCACTTATTATAAGAACTGACATTTTACAGGTGAGAAAGAGAAGACACCACTGACTATGAGAGCCTACACTCTATAGGAGAGAAGCAGCATCCTGTTGACATTACCCAGTGACTGAAGAGATGGAAAAATAGAGATCTCAGATAGCCTAGGTACTGACCACTACAGTACAAGGAATGATAATCCACTTGATGTCACAGCTGTAGGACATTATCGGAGGTCAGTTGGTATCTCAAAATGCTCTCTGATGCTTCAGCATTGTGTGAAATGGTGCTGGGCAAGTTTTCATTGCAAATCTTGAATCAAATCACGTGAAACCACAAATTCCAGAAAATTTGACTCAAACTCTATCCTCTGCAAATTGATCTGCTCATCCCTATCTAATATGTATGTTTCCGATATGTGGATATAATATTATGGAACAGATACTGCACAGTGCTGTGAAACATTTTAGACTACATGAGCAATTTGAATTAATATATAAATACAGGAATTTAATATTTCTTTGCCATATTAATATAGTTACTCTCCGGTATTTTATATTGAATGTAAAACTCAGCTATTTTTAATTTACTCTTGCTATGAATAACATATTATCTTTCATACTACAATAATTTCTCTAACAATTTTTATTGTACTATATCTTTTTTGTGTTTTCTTTTTTTATCTTTTTTTGCACTACATTTTATGCATTTTACAATAAAACATCACAAATAAACTTAATCTTGTCCTTCATTACATGCACTAAAAAGTATACTCCTTTCCTTATTAGATGAAGCTATAATGCCGACTTCATGCAAGAACAGAATATAGATTTTCTTACCTTCATTAGAGATGTAAGAACCAACAGGTAATTTTACATGGCAAATGTTTTCCAGCATTCCAGAGGGAAGCTGATTGTTTTTGGAGACTTACTATTGAAGCAATTTTAAAATGTGAGCTTTGAAAAAATGTGGGTATTGTTCACATGAAATATATGAACAGTTGCATTGAGATAATTATTTACCTGCAATAAAATCTGTGTACCCATAAAACGGCAATTATATTTTTTCATAGTTGTTAGTCTAGAAGGGAATTAGCATAAGAAGGTGCAAAAGGACTTCCCAGTGCTGACCTCTTTAGCTGTTGTAGTGTAGGGAATCATTAATGAATAAGACATATAGGTAAATATGAACATCAGTGGTTTGAAAATAAATTGATTATACTAAATGTGATTATCTAAGATCTAAGAAAATATTTAAAAGTTCAAACTGGACAAAGGTTCTACTTCAACACTCGCAAACCATATATTAGACCTAAATAAAAGGTCCTCTATTTTATGCAGGTAGTCCATACTATCCCATGCAAAAAAAGAGTACATTTCAAAAATGATGGGTTTATCACAAAAGGGATATACTGTATTAACATTGTTTATGCTTGAAAACCTGCAAAACGTCGCAATTTGAGAGAATCTCTAAACTCAGAACATATGTCATGTTATAATTCTAGACTTCCTACTAAAAATGGTGAAGTTATTATATAGGATATACATCAATAATCAAAAAGAGCAACAAAATGTAATTTTAATTCTAATTTTAAATATCAAAGCAACTCACTGACAAGGACACCTAATTTAAAAAATGGGGATTGTCTGTCCTTATGAAGTGAAATTTAATAGTGTTGGGCAACCCATCTGATCTAATAGTATCAATATGATTTGTAGTAACTGTGTGAAGCTTTCTTCTTCACATTGGCCAGTGTTTCTGAAGAATCATTTGAACACTTAGTGCAATTTCGGGGTTCTGTTTATTAATACAAGTTAAAACTTTCCATCTACATATCATGAGCTACACCATCCTTTGTAATTCTACAGTACAGTTCATGTCATGGTACTTCACTTTTGATTGGGCTAGTGACAACATGCTCAAAATCATGTTTGTACATGCACTCATCAGTCTTTTATTTGTTTTGAATATCTGAGAAACATGTTGTGCTTTAGTAAAGCTTGTGTTAAGATCTTAAATACATAATACTAGGAATAGGAAATCCAAATATATTGCCGTTCCCATCAAATAATCCAAATAATCTAAAGCTAAGGATTCACTTTTGTTAATTTACAATAGGTCACATTCTTACTAGATGCTATAATATTTTCAATCTTATTGAGTTACCGTAATTGAAAATTACTGTACATAGTTTTCTGTAATTATTAGTAAAATATTGTAAGGTATTCTTTCTAGCTTAAAGGAATACTTGGGACAAATGAAATAATGATATGCTAAATATTAACCCCTTCACCCCCAAGGGTGGTTTGCACGTTAATGACCGGGGCCAATTTTTACAATTCTGACCACTGTCTCTTTATGAGGTTATAACTCTGGAACGCTTCAACGGATATTCGCGATTCTGAGATTGTTTTCTCGTGACATATTGTACTTCACGTTAGAAGTAAAATTTCTTCGATATAACTTGCGTTTATTTTTGAAAAAAACGCAAATATGGCGAAAATTTTTAAAATTTTGCAATTTTCAAACTTTGAATTTTTATTCCCTTAAAACAGAGAAATATATCACAAACAATAGTTAACAAATAACATTTTCCACATGTCTACTTTACATCAGCACAATTTTGGAACCAAAATTATTTTTTGTTAGGAAGTTATAAGGGTTAAAAGTTGACCAGCGATTTCTCATTTTTACAACAAAATTTACAAAGCCATTTTTTTTAGGGACCACCTCACATTTGAAGTCACTTTGAGGGTCTATATGGCAGAAAATACCCAAAAGTGACACCATTCTAAAAACTGCACCCCTCAAGGTACTCAAAACCACATTCAAGAAGTTTATTAACCCTTCAGGTGCTTCACAGGAACTAAAGCAACGTGGAAGGAAAAAATGAATATTTAATTTTTAGCCACAAAAATGATTTTTACAAACTTTTTTTATTTTCACAAGGGTAAAAGGAAAAAATGGACAGATAAGGTTGTTATGCAATTTCTCCTGAGTACGCCAATACCCAATATGTGGGGGAAAACCACTGTTTGGGCACACGGCAGAGCTCGTAAGGGAAGGAGCACCGTTTGACTTTTTCAAACTAAAATTGGCTGGAATTTAGATTGAACGCCATGTCGCGTTTGGAGAACCTCTGATGCGCCTAAACAGTGGAAACCCCCACAAGTGACACCATTTTGGAAACTACACCCCCTAAGGTACTTATCTAGATCTGTTGTGAGCACTTTGAACCCCAAAGTGTTTCACAAAAGTTTATAATGCCTGGGTGTGAAAAAAAAAAACAATTTTCCACAAAAATGATTTTTAGTCCCAAATTTTTGAATTTTCCCAAGGAAATTGGACCCCAAAAGTTGTTGTCCAATTTGTCCTGAGTACGCTGATACCCCATATGTGAGGGGAAACTGTTTTGGCGCACGGCAGGGCTTGGAAAGGAAGTAGTAATGTTTTGGAATGCAGACGTTGATGGGGTCATGTTCCGTTTGCAGTGCCCCAGATGAGCCTAAACAGTGGAAACCCCCCACAAGTGACCCTATTTTGGAAGCTAGACCCCTTAAGGAACTTATCTAGATCTTTGGTGAGCACTTTGAACCCACAAGTGCTTCACACAAGTTTATAATTCCCGGGCATGAAAATAAAAAATCATATTTTTTCCCACAAAAATTATCTTTTAGTCACTAATTTTTTATTTTCTCAAGGGTTAAAGGAGAAATTGGACCACATAAGTTGTTGTCCAATTTGTCCTGAGTACGCTGATACCCCATATGTGGGGGGAACCACTGTTTGGGCACACGGCAGAGCTCGGAAGGGAAGGAGCACCATTTGACTTTTTCCAACCAAAATTGGCTGGAATTGAGATTGGATGCCATGTTGCATTTGGAAAGCCCCTGATGTGCCTAAACAGTGGAAAACCCCCACAAATGACCCCATTTGGGAAACTAGACCCCCTAAGGAACTTATCTAGATCTTTGGTGAGCAATTTGAACCCCCAAGTGCTTCACTTTTTTTATAACGTAGAGCCGTAAAATTTAAAAATCATATTTTTTCCACAAAAATGATCTTTTCACCCCAATTTTTATTTTTCCAAGGGTAACAAGACTCCAAAAGTTATTGTGCAATTTGTCCTGAGTGCTCTGATACCCCATATGTGGGAGTAAACCACTGTTTGGGTGCATGGCAGAGTTTGGAAGGGAAGGAGCGCCGTCTGACTTTTCAATGCAGAATTGGCTGGACGCCATGTCGTGTTTGGAGAGCTCCTGATCTGCCTAAACAGTGGAAACCACCATAAATGACACCATTTTGGAAACTAGACCCCTCAAGGAACTTATCTAGATGTGTGGTGAGAACTTTGAACCCCCAGGTGTTTCACTAAAGTTTAGAACGTACAGCCGTAAAATAAAAAAATCTTTTTTTTTTTACAAAAATGATTTTTTCGCCCCAAATTATTTTATTTTCGCAAGGGTAACAGAAGAAATTGGAACCCAAAAGTTGTTGTCCAATTTGTCCTGAGTACGCTGATACCCAATATGTGGGCGAAAACTACTGAATGGGCACACGTCGGGGCTCGGAAGGGAAGTAGTGACGTTTTGGATTGCAGACTTTGATGGAATGGTCTGGGGGCGTCATGTCGCATTTGGAGAGCCCCTGATGCACCTAAACAGTGGAAACCCCCCACAAGTGACCCCATTTTGGCAAATAGACCCCAAAAGGAACTTATCTAGATGTGTGGTGAGCACTTTGAACCCCGAAGTGCTTCACAGAAGTTTATAACGTACAGCCATAAAAATAAAAAATCCTTTTTTTTTTTACAAAAATGATTTTTTCGCCCCCAATATTTTATTTTCACAAGGGTAACAGGAGAAATTGGACCCCAAAACTTGTTGTCCAATTTGTCCTGATTACGCTGATACCCAATATGTGGGAGAAAACTACTGTATGGGTACACGTTGGGGCTCGGAAGGGAAGTAGTGACGTTTTGGATTGCAGACTTTGATGGAATGGTCTGGGGGCGTCATGTCGAATTTGGAGAGCCCCTGATGCGCCTAAACAGTGGAAATCCCCAACAAGTGACCCCATTTTGGAAAATAGACCCCACAAGGAACTTATCTAGATGTGTGGTGTGCGCTATGAAGCCCCAAGTGCTTCACAGAAGTTTATAATGTACAGCCGTAAAAACAAAAAACTCATTTTTTTTTACAAAAATGATATTTTTGCCCCAGTTTTTTATTTTCCCAAGGGTAACAAAAGAAATAGGAGAAATTGCACAATAACGCTTGGGGTCCAGAGTACGCTGATACCCCATATGTGGGAATAAACTACTGTTTGGACGCATGGCAGAGCTCAGAAGTGAAGGAGCACCGTTTGACTTTTTCAACGCAGAATTGGCTGGAATTGAGATCAGACGCCATGTCACATTTGGAGAGCCCCTGATGTGCCTAAACAGCGGAAACCCTCTAATTCTAACTCCAACCCTAACCCCAACACACCCCTAACCCTAGTCCCAACCCTAACCACAAACCTAACCCTAACACACCCCTAATCCCAACCCTAACCCTAATCCTAACTTTAACGCCAACCCTAACCCTAACTTTAGCCGCAACCCTGACCCTAACCCTAATGGGAAAATGGAAATAAATACATTTTTTTATTTTATTATTTTTCCCTAAGTAAGAGGGTGATAAGGGGGTTTGATTTACCATTTATAGCGGGTTTTTATGATTGGCAGCTCTCACGCTAAAAGACGCTTTTTATTGCAAAAAATAGTTTTTGCATCACCACATTTTGAGAGCTATAATTTTTGCATATTTTGGCCCACAGAGTCATGTGAGGTCTTATTTTTTGCGGTACGAGGTGACATTTTTATTGGTACCATTTTTGAGCACATGACATTTTTTGATCGCTTTTTATTTAAATTTTTTCGGGAGGTTAGAATGAACAAAAATCAGCCAGTCATGAATTTCTTTTGGGGAGGCGTTTTTATCGTTCCGCGTGTGGTAAAATTGATAAAGCAGTTTTATTCTTCTGGTCAGTACGATTATGGCGATACCTCATTTATATCATTTTTTTCTGTTTTGGCGCTTTTATAGAATAAAAACAATTTTATATGAAAAATAATTATTTTTGCATCGCTTTATTCTGCGAGCTATAACTTTTTTATTTTTTCGCTGATGATGCTGTATGGTGGCTCGTTTTTTGCGGGACAAGATGCCATTTTCAGCGGTACCATGTTTATTTATATCGGTCTTTTTGATCGCGTGTTATTCCACTTTTTGTTCGGCAGTATGATGATAAAGCATTGATTTTTGCTTTGTTTTTTTTTTTTTTTTAAGGGGTTCACTAAAGGGTTAACTAGTGGGACAGTTTCATAGGGGGGTCGTTACGGACGCGGCGATACCAAATATGTGTACTTTTATTTTATTTTTTTTTTTATTTACAGGAAGAAATGAATTTATTGGGAAATATTTTTTTTTTTTATTATTTATTTTGGATTTTTTTTTAAAACATGTTTATTTTTATTTTTTTTACTTTTTTACTTTGTCCCAGGGTGGGACATCACTGTATTTTATCAGATCGCTGGTGTGACAGTGTGCACAGCACTCTGTCACACCAGCGATCGCACAGGCATAGCTGCAGGCTTCTCAGTGCCTGCTCTCAGCAGGCACTGAGGAAGCCGCCTCCCTCCAGGACCCCGGCGCCATCTTGGATCCGGGTCCTGGGAGGGAGGAAGCCCTCAGAACAGCGCGATCACATCAGGTCTTCGCGATGCTTCCCTGTGCCCCCAGTACACCGCGATCATGTTTGATCGCGGTGTGCTAGGGGTTAATGTGCCGGGAGCGGTCCGTGACTGCTCCTGACACACAGTCACGGGTGTCAGCTGTGATAATCAGCTGACCCCCAGCGGCGATTAGCTGCGCTTCCCCTGGGAGCGCAGCTAATAGACTATGACGTACTATCCCGTCCATGGTCAGATTGGCACGGGTTTCATGGACGGGATAGTACGTCTAATGTAAGAGAGGGGTTAAAGATGTGATATATAAATAGACTTTTAGCAATAAGGTAAAAGAAAAGACAAAACTTATCAACAAATAGCAAGCTCTTTGAGAGTAAAATTCATTTTAGTTATGGTATCCATTGTGAAACATATTTATAGCCAACTAAAATGTGAAATCTGTCTTTGGCACAAATCAAAGTTCAGCTTATCACCTCAGTTCACCTTAGTCTGCTGAATACATGCTTTGACAACCAGATTTACTCTCGGCTATTAGTTAGGTTTGAGCAGTTCTTGATGCCTTAACACAATCTATTTTGTTCTTTTAAGGATGAAATAAAAAGAGCAATAAATACGTATAACATTATATACTGCTATTGTATCGGTCATGAAAAAGTGATACTAAAATTTAAGGGTCAGTATATTCTAAAATGCTCACTCATTTATGGTTTGTTGTGATCTGCTCTGCTCTGCCATTTGTAATTTTTAGAATTTTTTTTATTTTTAAATATAAAAATGGAATTTTACAATTCTTCTTAAGAACACCATATTTGCTAGTAACCTAAAGCCACAGAGCATAAATTTATACATACAAACAAAGAACTAAATAGACAAGAGACACGTAAAACAAAAGGAAATATTATCATGCTTGAAAATTTCCCAGAAATACAAAGTACGTTTTGCCTTTCGTGCTGCAGAAGCCCCATGCTGAGACAAGAGGTGTCTGATTGACCCATCATCGCTGCTGGAAGTCTCCACTATTCTGCTAGCCTTGACTTTTATGACCTCAAAATAAAATGCTGATATTTTGCAATCCAAAACAGTAGAGAAAAATATTAGTGAGGTTTTGGTTTGTGGCATAGTGTGCATTCTTTCTCATATATAATAGGATTGTAGTGGATCTAGGCATTCTTCTTTGCAAAACATCAGATAAAGTCAATTCCTAGATTATAGCATATTTTAAGTTTAAAAACTCAATAGTTATTTGGACCAACAGAGAAATCATATAATATTATTATAACTTATTGAAAAAGACCCTATTTTTTATGTAAAGATTTAACTTTTATGTACTTTTTTATCAAATAGAGTCAATATTGTTATTGTTAGATTTGAAACGTAATTT
Organism: Oophaga sylvatica; assembly: GCA_033576555.1. Classification (NCBI taxonomy): domain Eukaryota; kingdom Metazoa; phylum Chordata; class Amphibia; order Anura; family Dendrobatidae; genus Oophaga; species Oophaga sylvatica. Next base: position 301,483,335 of record JARQOD010000006.1, read on the forward strand.
ACCCCTTAAAGACCAGGGATATATCCATTTTTGTGTTTCCATTTTTTGCTCCCCTTCTTCCCAGAGAAATAACTTTGTTATTTTTCCTTCAATATGGCCATGTTAGGGCTTGTTTTTGAGGGACAAGTTTTACATTTAATCGACAACATTGCTTTTACCATATCGCGTACTGAAAAATGGGAAAAAAATCTAAGCGCGGTGAAATTACAAAAAAAAGTGCAATTCCACAATTGTTTTTTTTTACCATGTTCACTAAATGCTAAAACTGACCTGTCATTATGATTCCTCAGGTCATTACGATTTTGAAGATACCAAACATGTGTAGATTCTTTTTTATAAAAGTGGTTAAAAAAATGCCAAAGTTTTTAAAAAATTGTGCAATTTTCCGAGACACATACCGTCTCCATTTTTTGGGATCTGTGTGTGGGTGAGGGCTTATTTTTTGCACATCAAGCTAACATTTTTATTGATACCATTTTGGGAAAGATGTAAACTTTTGATTGTCCGCTATTTCCTTTTATTGCAGTGTTGCAGAGACCATTGCAACGGCGTTTACCGATCTGATTAAATTATTTTATATTTTGATAGATTGGGCAATTCTAAATTTGGTGATATCAAATATTTTTTTTTATTGTTTTATTTTGAATGGCACAAAAGCTGGGTGCAGCGCCGCTATGTGTAACAAAAATGGTCTTCTGCTATGAGCACTGGCCACCAGGAGGCACTCATAGCAGTTTGGCAATGACAACCACAGGGGTATACTGCAGAACCCGGGTTGTCATGCCAACCCATTGGTGATCCATGGTCATGTAACATGGGTGCCGATGGGTGGAGCTAAGACGTGCATCCAGCTTGCGCGAGTCAAATGCCAATGTCAGAGATTGACATAGGCATGCCACAGGTGGATCGTGATTCCACCCATGGGTGTTAGGGGCACATTTCAGCTGATCAGACAGCTCTTATGTGTGGGAAAAAAGGTGCGGTCACAGCGCCAAAGCCTGCACCAAAGAGGGATAGTCAACCTATTATGAGAACAGCATGTCATAGGTTGTTAAAGGGTTAATAGTAATATAAGTAATAGAAAATTGTAGAAAAAATGCAGCACTCACCCACAAGCAGTAATAAATGCCGTTCATCCATTATTGCAGGCTTGATCGTTTGGTCTTGGTGCCATTCATTTCTTCTATGTTTTTCAATTGTAACATAGGTAATGTAGCTAGTTAGGTCAGTTAAAACATAAGGAACCTTGATTTCCACCAAAGCGTTGAGGAGTTCAACTCAGGATGCATTGAACAACTCTAATACATAATAGCATGAAAGGGGACAAAAAAAACACCCAAACTATACAAGCTAGACACGCTATATTTGTTGAGCATTTACCTCTTAGGAGATATTGCTCAATTTTTGTAATATATGTAAGCTTTCATGATATCATGGCAATGACAGGAGATCAGAATTAGCAGAGACAAAAAAATTAAGAGCTGTGTTAATATAAATCTTTTAAAGGAAACCTGCCATATGATTAATACTGCTCAAATCACTGACAGAAAGAATCAGAGCCTGCCATGATTGTCACAAGGTATATTTTTTTCTGCTGCACTCAGGTATTTCAGAGCGAAGTATTATTATTATTTATTATTATTATAGTGCCATTTATTCCATGGCACTTTATATGTGAAAAGGGGCATATATAACAAAAACAAGTAGAATAATCTTAAATAATATAGCTAACCAACCGGTACAAGAGAAGAGAAGACCCTGCCTGCGAGGGCTCACAGTCTACAAGAGATGGGTGAGGATACAGTAGATGAGGGCAGAGCTGGTTGTACAGCAGTATAGTAAAGTGATTGGTACTGCAATGTGTAGGCTTGTCGGACAAGGTGGGTCTTCAGATTCTTTTTGAAGGTTTCCATGGTAGGCTAGAATCTGATTTGTTGGAGTAGAGAGTTCCAGAGCAGGGGGAAGCACAGGAGAAAACTTGCATGGGATTGTGGGAAGAGGAAATAAGAGGGGGTTAGGGAAGGAGATCCTGTGAGGATCGGAGGTTACATACAGGTAAGTAGCGGGAGAGTAGGTCTCAGATGTATCATAGCTTGAGTTTTGAACTGAAGTCTCTGAGTAATGAAGAGCCAGTGAAGGTATAGACAGAGAGAGGAGAGGCTGCGCAATAGCAGAGGTACAGGTGGATTAGTTGGGCTGCACAATTCAGGATGGATTGGAGGGGTGTGAGAGTGTTATAGGGGAGGCCACAAAGCAGGAGGTTGCAGTAGTCAAGGCTGTAGAAAATGAGGGCATGCACAAGTGTCTTTTCAGATTTTTGATTAAGATATGGCTGGAGATCATAGCTGGAAACAAGACTAGTCTTTGGAAGGCTTTTCCCAGCAGTGCTGCAGGTGATTGACAGGATGATTCCTATGTACATGCAAGGGAGAGACCTGTCTATCACCTGCAGTGGCACTGTGAAGACCTTGCCTGGGGGTGGTGAAAGACTAGACTCATTTCCAGTCGGATATTTTAATTATATTTTAGCTGAAAGGCTTCAGTGATCATGCAATGGTGCAGCCAGGTACTGAGTCATGATGCCTGAGCTTTCTGAAGCATGAATCAGATGACAGGTTCCTTTTAAGATTTGTTTAAAGGTGTTATGTACTTTTAATTATGTCTACATTATTATATGTTGGCCAATATTTTCCTACTTGAATGAGGGAGAGAAAGACCAAACAAAAAAATGGTGTGCACATCTAATGCAATGTACTGGGGAGAGTAATATAAAACATATAGCTTTATTTGGAAACTTGGACATACAAAGCAAAAGCAATTAAAATCATTTAAAACATGTATGCAACATGGCAGTTATCCAAAACCCCTGAATGATATATCTGAAGCTTTGCGGAGCTCCACTGGAATGTAACAGACCAGTTAGATACCAAAAAAACAATTGGCAATAAAGTTCAGCAAGGTAACAAAAGGATGTGAAATACAAATCCATACATATTTATGCTGTTATAGGGTGATTCCTGGCAAGAAACAACTCACAACATTATGCAATCAGTTGTATTACTCAATCCAATAGAAACCATATTATACAAATATTGGTGACACCATCAGGAGATCTATAGCAGTGTGGTAAGACTGTAAAAATGATCTATAGAAGTTGTATGGTATGGAGGTCACAACCCAGAACACCTGGGCAATGAGAAAAAAATAATAATGAACAGTTTGCCTCCTTCTTTAAGCAAAAGATTGATACTATCAGAGAAGGCTTTTGCCCGCAGCCGCCAATGCCCCTCTTAGCCACTCAGCCCTGTTCTTCCAAAACCAGCTTCACCACCATGACAGAAGATCAGCTCTCCACTCTCCTGTCAAGATCACACCTCACCACTTGCGCGCTTGACCCACTCCCGTCCCACCTCATCCCTAACTTTGCCACAGTCTTCATCCCTACTCTCGCACATCTCTTCAACCTTTCACTTACAAATGGTGTCTTCCCCTCATCCTTCAAACATGATTCAATCACACCCATCCTCAAAAAGCCCTCCCTCGACCCATCCTCTGCGTCTAGCTATCACCCGATATCTCTTCTACCCTACGCCTCAAAACTACTGGAAAAGCATGTATATCTTGAACTGTCCTCCCACCTCTCCTCCTGTTCCCTCTCTGACCGGTTACAATCAGGCTTCCGACTGCATCACTCAACTGAAACTGTCCTAACTAAAGTCACTAACGACCTGCTAACCGCCAAGAGCAAGCGACACTACTCTGTCCTCTTTCTCCTGGACCTGTCTTTTGCCTTCGACACCGTGGACCATTCCCTCCTGCTACAGATTCTCTCATCTCTTGGCATCACAGACTTGGCCCTATCCTGGATCTCATTATACTTAACAGACCGAACATTTAGTATCTCCCTCTCACACACCACCTCCTCACCTCGCCCCCTGTCTGTCGGTGTTCCTCAAGGCTCAGTCCTAGGACCTCTACTCTTCTCCATCTACACCTTCGGCCTGGGACAGCTCATAGAATCCCACGACTTGCAGTATCATCTCTACGCCGATGACACGCAGATCTACCTATCTGGACCTGACCTCACCTCTCTACTGACCAAAATCCCACAGTGTCTGTCTGCTATCTCAGCCTTCTTTTCTGCTCGCTTTCTCAAACTGAACATGGACAAAACAGAATTCATCATCTTTCCCCCACTTCATTTTACCCCTCCACCAGACCTATCCATCAATGTCAATGGCTGCTCGCTTTCCCCAGTCTCGCATGCTCGGTGCCTTGGGGTGATCATCGACTCTGCCCTCTCTTTCAAACCACATATCCAAGCCCTCACCAACTCCTGCCGCCTCAAACTCAAAAATATTTCCCGGATCAGCGCATTCCTCAACCATGAAACCACAAAAACACTAGTGCATGCCCTAATCATCTCCTGCCTCGACTATTGCAACCTCCTACTGTCTGGCCTCCCCTCTAGCACTTTGGCACCACTCCAGTCCATCCTACACTCTGCTGCCCGACTAATCCACCTGTCTCCCCGCTATTCCCCAGCCTCCCCCCTGTGCCAGGCCCTTCACTGGCTTCCTATTGCCCAGAGGCTCCAGTTCAAAACCCTAACCATGACATACAAAGCCATCCACAACCTTTCTCCTCCATACATCTGTGACATGGTCTCCCGCTACCTACCTACACGCAACCTTCGATCCTCTCAAGATCTCCTTCTCGACTCCCCCCTCATCTCTTCTTCCCACAACCGCATACAAGACTTCTCCCGGGCTTCCCCCATACTCTGGAACTCCCTGCCGCAAAACATCAGACTTTCACCAACAACGGAGACCTTTGAGAAAAACCTGAAGACCCACCTGTTCCGACAAGCCTACAACCAGCAGTGATCCTCAGTCTACTGAACCATCGCACGACCAGCTCTACCCTCTCCTAATGTATTCTCACCCACCCCTGCAGACTGTGAGCCCTCGCGGGCAGGGTCCTCTCGCCTTCTGTACTTGTGTGTCCCTTGTCTAGCACATGTTTATTGTACCTGTCTATATTTTTCCCTTTTCATATGTAAAGCGCCATGGAATAAATGGCGCTATATAAATGTATAATAATAATAAAATAATAATAACAGTTGGATAGCCAGAAAAAGGAGAAAGGGAGGCCTGAGTCCTTGATGGAATTGAACCAATAAAGCTACAGGGGATTATCCACATGCAACTTCTATGGGTTGGCTCGTTGGGGTCCCTACAAGATATCTTTGATTTGCTAAATTCATCCCGTTATCAAGTTCACTATGTCCCATGATCTACATAGAATTAATTTTCTGGACACCATGGTTATCAACGACCCTGACGGCTCCCTAACAGACCTGTACATTAAAACTATAGACCGAAACAGTCTACTACATTACAGTAGTCTTCATCCATCCCCCATAAAACGCTCTATTCCTAAATCGCAGTTCCAAAAAGTTACACGGATTGTCATGGACAACGATCTGCATACACAACATTTCATCTCGATGTCATCAAAATTCTCTGAAAGAGGATATCCCAACTCCATACTCAACGAATCCAGAGGAGCACCAGTGTCCACCTATAAGAGATCATCTAACCGCATTCCCTTTGTCCATTCCTTCCACCCCATCTCATATACTTTACACAAAGCTATCTGTAGACATTGGCACCTTTTGTCCACGGCACATCCTGATAACCTGAGTTTCATCAACCTTTTATGCAATGCTTTAAAAGAACACCCAATTTAAAAGACTCTTGTGAGAGCAGACATCGGGACAGGCATGCAAGCACAACAACGTTTTCTACAGAATCCAAAAACTGGCACTTTCCCTTGCCTACATTGCGCACAGTGCAGCAATGTTCTTAAGGGCAATAGGTTTTATCACCCTCATTCAGGCAAGTGTTTCAAGATTCATGACTACTACTCATGCGATACTTCATTTGTAGTGTTTCTCATTAAATGCCCGTGTGGACTCCTGTACATAGGTGTGATGACCCAACCAAACCGTGATAGGATTTCTAAGCACAAATCCATGATCCGGTGCAAGAACCTACTTCTACCTATTCCCAACCATTTTCATTCACATCGACACAGGGTTTCACAACTCAAATTTCAAGTGTTAGAACATATATCACCCCCGAGACGGGTGGAGAAAGAATCTTTATGCTGGATACACACCCTCGAGATCCTTTCTTGTAGGGGATTAAACAAAGACTATGACTTGCAATCCATTATATGATAATATTTTATTAAAGGGAATCTGTCACCCCATTTTAGCCATATCAGCTAAAGATATGACTGAATAGTGTGTCCAATAAGCAACCTATCGGTATGTATGATATATCCTTATACCCCTGTTTTAATAGCAAAATACCTTAGTAAAGTTCGTATTTTTGGCTGACAATCAGGGCGGTTCGGTCCGATTGGCGGTGATTATTCCTCCCCCCGCTCCTCCGCTTCTCTCATGTAACGCTGTCTGTGAATATCACAGACAGCGTACTGATTCCGCGATTGAGCGGTTAAACAGGGCAGTGTTCTTTGCCCAACAGTGGGCAAAGTAGGAAATTCTTACTGCACATGCGACAGTCTTCCTGACTTTCCTTGCCCTGGAAGTCATCAGGAATGACTGGACGACTTACGGGTCAAGTAAAGTGACAGAAATTACTTGCGCTTGCGCAGTAATGATTGTGTGATTGCCCACTGTTGGGAAAAGCAGAATGCGCACGCGCGAGTGCCTTTTTCACAGCGTAAGCGCAGAAAGCCAACGTACAGAAAAAAAAAAAAGGACGTACGGCAAGAATGGAGGCGGGTGGGGGAAGCTAATAACCGCCGCCCTCTGGACCGGACCGCCCTGATTGACAGCCAAAAATTATTATTATTATTATTATACATTTTTATAGAGCCATTTATTCCATGGCGCTTTACATGTGAAAAGGGGCGAATATAGACAAGTACTGTACAGTAAACGTGAGCAATACAAGGCACACACAAGTACAGAAGGAGAGAGGACCCTGCCCGCAAGGGCTCAAAGTACAGGGATGGGTGAGGATACACTAGGAGAGGATAGAGCTGGTCGTGCGGTGGTTCAGTAGACTGATGATCACTGCAGGTTGTAGGCTTGTCGGAAGAGGTGGGTCTTTAGGTTCTTTTTGAAGGTTTCCATGATAGGCGTGAGTCTGATGTGTTGGGATAGAGAGTTCCAGAGTATAATACGAACTTTACTAAGGTATTTTGCTATCAAAACGGGGTATCAGGATATATCATACATACCGATAGGTTGCTTATTGGACACACTATTCAGTCATATCTTTAGCTGATATGGCTAAAATGGGTGACAGATTCCCTTTAAAGGTGTCTTTTCAAGCTCTAATTGCTGCCATTTCACTATATTTGATCCTAATATCCATGTCTGGTCATTCTATGTCATGCTTTACCATGCATCTACATATGAAATATATTTATTAACTGTATCTATAATTGTGACTTCATCACTATTGTTTTAACCTGTGACTAATATTTTTCTTTACTTCTCCTATAGCATCTCCTGAGCAAGAAGTCCTAGTGACTTTGAAACGCGTTGAGAATAAACCATCATCTTTTATCTCCAATATGCCTGGACATTCATTTTTCACAGCATCACATATGATATCCACAAAATTCCTAAATTGAATATCCTGAGCCGGTCACCAGTTTTACCAGTGGATTTGTGGCAGCTCTTAAACTCAGTAGTTTTCTATGTTATATTCTTGGAAACACTAGGTGAGTGCAATCTCATTGTATATCTCAAAATCTCTATCGAAAAGACCCTATTGCGCATTTCTTTCCTGCAGTATCCTTGTTGTTTATCCCACTCGTACACATTCTATTAGCACTCAATCTACTTCTTAGCCTGCCCCTGGCCCTTTATTTCTCATTTTTCATACAAGTAATCATGGTGGAACGCATACATTCAGTTAGCTGGAACGCACGGCCATCCGACTTCCGCCCGCGTCACTTCCGGCTTCCAAGTTCAGGCACCCTCTGGCTGCGTACTTACGCTGTAAGCCCGCCCTCCATCTTTAAAGACTGGCATAGTACACCTACACGTTAGACAAGCGGTGTACACCGCGTCCAAGGAGTACTTGTCCATACCCATTCCATTTAAAGGTAATTTTATTCCAGCTAAATGATCACATTTTTGAGGGATCATATTATTTGCCCATCCGTACCGTTCCACCTCTCTTCAAAGGCTTCGCATATATGTCCCTATGCTGCACATTACGTACAGTTCTGATGGGTATGTTATTCACCCTTCCCTTTAATATAACTATTCTCTTCACGGACCCAAAATATGCACTGTATATTTATCCTATTTTAGATGCTGACACATCTGTGTTATTATACTCCGGTATTCATTTGGAATCCTTCTACTACTCTAGTACGGTTTGTCATATTAAACTATGTTCCAAATTATTTAGCAAATTATATTTTTCTCTGATTTTCCTAAGTGGTCGGTGCAAATGACAGTCAGTCTAATAAAAGTCATCACCCGTTAGAGTATACGTCAAATTTTATTGAAGAAACCTCCCAATGATAACAGTATAATCTCCAAAATGGAAAAAAACTCAAAATGCACTGTTCCAAATTATTAGACACAGTAGAATTTCTGAACATTTGATCTGTTTTAAAGAACTGAAAATGCTCATTTGTGGAATTTGCAGCATTAGGAGGTCACATTCACTGAACAAAAAAGCTACTTAGCTCCAAAACATCCCAACAGGCCAAGTTACATGTTAACATAGGAACCCTTCTTTGATATCACTTTCACAATTCTTTCATCCATTGAACTTGTGAGTTTTTAGAGAGTTTCTTCTTGTATTTCTTTGCATAAAGCCTCCGAGAGCTGCTGTTTTGAAGTGAACTGCCTCCCACCCTCATAGATATTTTGTTTGATGATACTCCAAAGGTTTTCTATAGGGTTGAGGTCAGGGAAGATGCTGGCCACACCATAAGTTTATCTCCTTTTATGCCCATAGCAGCCAATAACTCAGAGGTATTCTTTGCAGCATGAGATCGTGCATTGTCATGCATGAAGATGATTTTGCTCCTGTAGAAACGTTTCTGCTTTATATACCATGGAAGAAAGTTGTCAGTCAGAAACTTTACATACTTTGCAGAGGTGATTTTCACACCTTTAGGAACCTTAAAGGACCCTACCAGCTGTTTCCCTATGATTCCGGCCAAAAACATGACTCCTCCACCTCCTTGATTACGTCGCAGCCTTGTTGGGACATGGTGGCCATCCACCAACCATCCACTACTACATCCATCTGGACCATCCAGGGTTGCTCAACACTCATCAGTAAACAAGACTGTTTGAAAATTAGTCTTCATGTTTGTCTGGGCCCCCTGCAACCGTTTCTGCTTGTGAGCACTGTTTAGGGGTGGCCGAATCGTAGGTTTATGCACCACAGCAAGCCTTTGAAGGATCCCACACCTTGTGGTTCGAGAGACTCCAGAGACACCAGCAGCTTCAAATATCTGTTTGCTGGTTTGTAATGGCTTTTTAGCAGCTGCTTTCTTAATCCGATGAACTTGCCTGGCAGAAACCTTCCTCATTCTGCCTTTATCAGCACGAACACGACTGTGCTCACAATCAGCCACAAATCTCTTAACAGTACGATGATCACGCTTAAGTTTTCAGGAAATATGTAATGTTTTTATCCCTTGACCAAGGCATTGCATATTTGATGCTTTTCAGCAGCAGAGAGATCCTTTTTCTTTCGCATTTTACTAGAAAACTCTGGCCTGCTTAATAGTGTGGAACATCCAGTTTTCCTTTTATTGGGCTCACATGGCAAACTAATTATCACAGGTATCTGAGATTGATTTCAGTGATCCAAAGAACCCTGAGGCACAATGCCATCAATGGGTTTCATTTACAAAAAAAAACAAAAAACGCTATGACACTTAAAACCAATTTGCATAATAATTAGGAACATAGTGTATACTTCTCTTTCAACGACAATCTTTGATTCTCTAATATGCATTATCCTTGTATACCCACTATCCATAACCTTGCATTGTACTAAATCTTGAGTTCTACACTCATACCAAATTAATGTAACAATGACCAGCTGTTTTTTTATGTGCATGTATTCATTTTTTTCCTGCTTTTTAGTCCTTTTTGTTACATTGCTTCATCTTTTCCATTTGTTTCATATTTTTTCTGTTTGTTTTTTATTTTTTACATTATTTATCACCTATTTTGTTATGTACATTTTTGTAGTAAGTGACCAAGGTCAAGATTGACCGAAACGTTTTGCTGTACTACTCAATGTGGACTGAATAAAGCTCCTCTTTAATTGCATTTAAGTTGAGCACCAGGTTCTTATATTTATCACTATACGGTTTGGGATCCTACCTAGGCACCAATCACAGTAGTGCTCACAACTTTCTCCTTTAGATGATCTTGTCCTTGACTTCCTTAGAAAGCTCTTTGGTCTTGCCCATGTTGCAGAGGTTAGAGTCTGATTGATTAATTGAGTCTGTGGACAGGAGTCTTTTATAAAGGTGACTATGTAAGACAGCTGTCTTTAATGAAGGTAATGAGTTGATTAGGCGCGTCTAACTGGTCTGTAGGAGCCAGAGCTCTTAATGGTTGGTAGGGGATCAAATACTTATTTCTCACTGCAAAATGCAAATACATTTAAATAATTTATACAATGTGATTTTCTGGATTTTATTTTTGATATTCTATCTCTCAATGTTAAAATTAACCTACTCTTAAAATTATAGACTGTTCATGTCTTTGTCAGTGGGCAAACTTACAAAATCAGCAATGGATCAAATACTTATTTCCCCCACTGTAGATCTTTTACAGTTGTCATGACACCTTGATGAACATAAGTCATTAGGCATTTTTGAACAGATCTTTAAAGGGATTGTCTGGTCATGACTTGTCTATCAGTGGGGTCTGACTGCTGGTACCTTTACTGATTGGAGAATGGGGAACTTTTATCCTCCAATCATTTGCTATGAGGCACCCAAGTGATGAACACAGCTTTTTCCAGCAACCCCAAAAAGAATGAATGGAGTTGCAGTCAGACGTTGGACCTGCTACTTCATTTTGTAATGGAGATACAATTTCTCTGTTAGGCCGGCGTCACACACAACGACAAAAAATCGGTCCGTTTTAGACGGTCGATTGTCGGATCAAAATGCAAACATCACACATCCTTCTGGCATCCGATTTTCCTTCAAAGATGCGATTTAGTCGCATGTGTGTGTAGCTTGTAACATCTGATTTTCATCCGACTTGCGAGATTTTCTCGCAGGCTTGCAAAACTGACATATAATGGATCCAAAAGAATAGTATTTCAATCACAAAAAAAAGAATAGATATATACACATAGAACACTTTATATATATATATATATATATATATATACATGTCATTGTGACATGTATATATACATATATTTATAGTTCCTAGAATTCTACATACTGTTATAGCCGCTAATTCAATTGCCGGCTTTTGTGAAATCACAGAAGCCGACATGAAATGATACATTGTTTCCACACAGTTAACCATGTCATTTCCTGTATTTTGATATTTGTTTAGAACTTACAATTACATGAGTGTATTTGTGCAAAATTTCAGACATGTAGGGGTTAATTAAAGGTGTAATTTCGTTGAAAAAAAATGTGTGGGCTCCCGCTATATTTTCTCCACCAGACAGACAAAGCAAGCGAGTGGGGGCAGATAATAACAGCTAGGGAGGGTACATTTTTTGTGCCCCCCCTGGCTACTAACATCTGCCCCCAGACACCCCAGAATGGGCAAATCTATAATTAGATTCGCCCTTTCTGGCACTTTGCCCGTCTATTCCCATTGCCCTGTAGCGGTGGCGAATGGGTTAATAATCTCACCTTAATGTCACCTTAGTATTGAAAGGTGACCTTAAGGCAGGTTAATAATTGAGAGCTGTCAATTAGACAACTATCAATTATTAATCCTATTGTATGATAGAAAAATCAAACACACACAGTTTAATAAAAAAGAAGTTTAATGAAATAATCACACAGTTTTTGACCATATTTTATTTTCCTGCTAAAACCATTTCCTGTAATAAAAATAAAATAAAAAAGCAAAATGATTCTTACCAATCCGAAGTACAGTCAGGTCCCACGCTGTAATCCATCAGAAAGGGTTAAGAGGTTACAGTTAGCAGGGAGATAATTCTGTCTCCTAGCTGTAACCCCCTGAATGAATAAGTTCCTCTACCACAGAAAGTAGAGGAAGTGATTCATGAATGGAGCTTAATTGATTTATTGGCAATTTAACTTTAGTGACCTGACCTAAAGGGAAAGTGGACACAATCAATTAAGCTTCATTCATTAAACACATCCTCTCCTGTCGCCAGGAGAGGAACTTATTCATTCAGGAGCTTTGAGATGAGCATGCAGGATTACTTGCACTGCTTGGCTCAAAGCTAGTTAACCCTTTGTGAAGGATTACATCGTGGGACGTGACAGATTGCCAGATAGGTAAGAATAATGTTGTTTTATTATTTTATATTTATTTTAAAAGAACAAGGGCTTCGAACGGATTAAGAGTGAAATAAAAGATGGTCAAAAATATGTGTTTTTATTTCATTAAAATTATTTATTCTTAAAGTGTGTGTGTGTTTTTTATTTACTTCAATAGGATTAATAATTGATAGTTGTCTAATTGACAGCTCTCAATTATTAACCTGCCTTAAGGTCACCTTTCAATACTAAGGTGACATTAAGGTGAGATTATTAACCCATTCGCCACCGCTACAGGGCAATGGGAATAGACGGGCAAAGTGCCAGAAAGGGCGAATCTAATTATAGATTTGCCCTTTCTGGGGTGTCTGGGGGCAGATGTTAGTAGCCAGGGGGGGCACAAAAAAAAGTACCCTCCCTAGACTGTTATTATCTGCCCCCACTCGCTTGCTTTGTCTGTCTGGTGGAGAAAATACAGCGGGAGCCCACGCATTTTTTTGTCAACGAATTTACACCTTTAATTAACCCCTACATGTCTGAAATTTAGCACAAATACACTCATGTAATTGTAAGTTCTAAACAAATATCAAAATACAGGAAATGACATGGTTAACTGTGTGGAAACAATGTATCATTTCATGTCGGCTTCTGTGATTTCACAGAAGCCGGCAATTGAATTTGCGGCTATTACAGTATGTAGAAGTCTAGGAAATATAAATATACATATATATACATGTCACAATTACATATATATATATATATATATATATATATATATGTATTCTATGTGTGTATATCTATTCTTTCTATTCTTTATTAAAGCTGTCAGTGTGATTTTACAGTATAGCCGGGGATGAATTGCCGGCTTTTCGAAAGGACACCGATGCGATTTCATCGCAAGTCACACATGCAGTCCGTTTGTAATCCGATTTTTCATCGCTCCCATAGACTTACATTGGCGATAGTCGACCCACAATCGGTGACAATCGCAGCATGCTGCGATTGCACACGGACGTTTAAAACGGACCACAAAAAATCTGATACTGGGAGCTGCTCCATAGATTAACATAGGGCAGACTGCAATACGATTTTTCATCGCATTGCAGTCGTCCGATTCTGTCGCCAGTGTGACGCCGGCCTTAGAGATAAAACGTGGGGACAAATATTGTCAATATCCTACGTATCACCTACATTGTTTTAAAAGGCTGTTAGGCTACTTTCACACATCCGTTTTTTGCCGTCAGGCGCGATCTGGCTATTTTTTTGTAAAACTGGATCCGGCAAAATCTAATGTCGGATCTGTTTTTTTCCCATTGACTTATATTAGTGCCGGATCGCGCCGCATGGCCTTGCGGCTCGTCCGGTTTTTGCCGGATCCGGCTAATTGTCTCATTCCGGTGTCTGGAAAAAATGGCTACAGTAACGTTTTTTGTCTCCGGCGAAAAAGCTTTTTGTTACAATGAAAGTCTATAAGCGCCGCAATGCGCCGGATCCGGAAAAAGCCGGATCCGGTGGCTGGATCCATTTTTTTCATCTGAGCATGCTCAGAAGTTGCCCAGCCCACAGCAAACATATATAAACCATGCCTGCCAGTGGGACCTTCAGCCATAACCATGCAGCCAGCCAAGAAGGTAGTATCCAGACGCTGGAGAAGGCAGCAGCCATCATCCCAGCAGCAGCAGTCATCATCATCTGGTGCCCAGGATCTGACACCGCAAGCAGCATCACACGCCATATGGTAAATATTACACACCACATTCCAAAAAAAATGTTAACATGTCTAACCAATTTTTATGGTTCAGCCAGGGCCATGCAATATCAATATACTCATTGTATTTTTTTCTCTTTATTCCACAGCAGAGCTCTCCCCACAGCAGCAGCAGCAGCAGAAAGCAGAAGAAGCAGAAACAGAGTCCGGGCGGCAGCAGCAGCAGGACAGTCTGCCAGCATCACACGCCATACGGTAAATATTACACACCCCATTCCAAAAAAAATGTTATCATGTCTGACCAATTTTTGTGTTTCAGCCAGGGTCATGCAATATCAATATATTCATTGTATTTTTTTCTCTGTATTCCACAGGAGAGCTCGCCCCGCAGCAGCAGCAGCAGAAGAAGCAGAAGCAGAGTCTTGGCGGCAGCTGCAGACGCCAGCCAGAACCATACGCCGCCAGCAGCAGACGGAAACCATGTCTTCTTCTTCTGGTAGCCCTCCCTCGCATCGTCAGTGTTTCGAGGTAAAATTTTTTTTTTTCTTTTAGGTATTTCACAATCCATCTATGATATTCGGATATATCTATTAATCAACATTTTTTTTAATAACAGGAATCTGAAGCTGAAGAGGTGCTCCCAGAAGAAGAACGAAGGGGTGGAGAGATACCCGGAGTGGGCTTGCAATTCGTAAGTTTCCTTCATCCATCGCAGAAACACAACATCACACTACACACAACACTTAGAAAACAATTTAGTACAGACATCACACTGCACACAACACATATGCCTACATCCAAGCACATCAATTTTTTTTTATAGTCTTCTGAATCTGGTGCTCCATCAAGAGTTCCTCGCTGTGCCTCCCAGGGTCGTCGGCATGAGCGACACGGCGGTCTCCATCGTGTAAGTATAACTGTATATATATTTTTTTTTCCCCGATTTTTTATTTACTTTTCTTGGTAGTTTTGAGGCTAATGTTTATTTTTTCTTTTTCTAACAGGCTTCACAGCGTGCTCCCGACTCTGACAGTGAGAAGGGGGGATCAACGTTGACCTCCTCATCGATCTGATCCGAGAAAGGGAGCCGCTGTGGAACATGGGGGACCACCGCCATGCCGATATCATAGTGACATGTCGGCTCTGGGAGGAAATCTGTTCACAACTCGTGTACCGCTGGGAGGACCTCGATGCTCGTGCCCAGTTTCAAGAGCATAAGTATACACAGTTCAGTTAGGCTGCTGGATGAAAGCAGTATTTCCCACACTGTTCAGTTAGGTTGATGGATGAAAAGCAGTGTGTAACGCTGGTATTGTCTGTACTTTGTTTTCCAGCGTTACTTTGCATGTCTTTGCTTTAACCCTTTTGCTTCTTTCCCCCTAACCAGCTGGGATACTGTTGTCTGTTACCTGTATGGATGCTACTCAGTTCCCAGCTCTGCTGCGTAGCCGTACTTGCGTGAGTGTCTCCGCTGCGTTGCATGACCACCCGCATGTGCGGTCCCTGGCCTGCTGTAGAAGCTACCCGTAGGTTGCAAAGTCCTCTGCAGTGGTGCATGACTTACTACGTGTGTGGCTGCAGCCACTGTCAGGTATCCTTCTGTGCTGAGTTGTGTCTGGCTCTGTATAGGGGGCGCGGCCCACATCTGTCCTGCTTTTATGAGGATTGGGTGTGCACTAGAATTGCTGCTCCAGCCTATCGCTGTGAAGCAGCTCATATATAAAGTTCCCCAGCCCTGTGGGGCGTTGCCAGAGCTTTGCATTGAGTTTCTGAACCTAGCCATGTGTGTTTGTGTGTTCAGCTCCTGCTCTGAGTGCAATCAGTTCTGGAGAGCTGATTCCCTTTGTCTTGTCTTGTGTTTCTGCCTGTTCTGGGGCTGAGTACCCAGATCGCCCTTCCTGGAGGCTGTATATCCAGGTCTGTTCCTGCTGTGTCTTGTTACCTGAATCCCTGATCCTGGATCTGTTCCTGTACCTGAATGTCTGAACTGTGTCTTGTGTTTCCACCAGTTCTGGGGCAGAATACCCAGATCGCCCTTCCTGGAGGCTGCATATCCAGGCCTGTTCCTGTTGTGTTTTGTTTCCTGATTCCCTGATTCTGGATCGGATCCTGTACCTGACTGTCTGAACTGTGTCCTCTGTGTTATGTTCCTGAAGTCCTTCTGTGTCCTGAACCCTGTGCCAGTGACTGTGATTCTTTGCTATATAACCTGAGTTCATCTTGGAAGGAGGAGTCCGGTGTGTGTGCTGAGTTTCTGTTACTCTGTGCTCAGCTTCTGTGCAATCCCTGACTGGCTCCCGTTGAGCCTGGCGGGGCTTGCACCAGACCGCTGGGGTTCCTTTTCAGGTCGCTTCCAGATGTCCGATGCCTGATGACTATGGCCTGATGTCCGATGTCCGATGACCACTTCCAGATGTCCGGATCCTATCTTCCCTGCCTGATATCCGGAGAATGCTGATCGTTGCTAGATGTCCGGAGCCTGCTTATCGTTGCCAGATGTCCGGAGTCCGATGCCAGTGTTCTGATGTTCCTGAGTTCCAGTCCGTGTTCCTGAGTTCCAGTCCGTGTTCCTGAGTTCCAGTCCGTGTTCCTGAGTTCCAGTCCGTGTTCCTGAGTTCCTGTCCGTGTGCCTGAGTTCCTGAGATCCAATCCGTGTTCCTGAGTTCCTGAGATCCAATCCGTGTTCCTGATGTCCCGATGTCCTGCCGGTTCCTCCGAGGTCTACCCTGTGATGACGTCTGTCCTGGGTCAGTGTCTGATGTTCTCCTGCTGAGCCTGTGCTACGCCTGAGGCCTGAGAGAGAGGCCATCCTAGTATGCCCATGCCAGATGATCCTGGACTGCATCAACCCGTGATGACCCCGCCATCGTCTGACGTTCGTCCTGGGCCGGTGTCTGATGTTCTCCTGCTGAGCCTGTGCTATGCCTGAGGCCAGAGAGAGAGAAAGCTCTGGCCATGGACTCCACTGAGCATGTGTGGTCTGCATGACTTTCTCCAAGCTCCACTTAATGTGCGAACTAGACTACTTGGTCCCCACATGGTAAGTGGACTAGATGGCTCGATTCCCCGTTTGGTCAGCTGCCACGGATCCCGGTCGCTGCCCTCCCCTAGTCCGGGCAGGCCCGGGTCCCCCTCTGTGGTCCAGTGGGTCCACATTCCTTTACCATTGAGGACGCATGCCTCACGTCGTCGTGGACTGGTGGCGTGGGAGCATTGGCTAGTTAGGCAAGCTATGCCATGTCCCAACGCCCCGCAGCCGTGGGAAGCGTTACACAGTGTTTCCCAAACTCCAGTCCTCGTGGCCCCCACGGGTCATGTTTTCAGGATTTCCTTTTGTGCAACAGTGGAAATCCTGAAAACATGACCCGTGGGGGCCATGAGGACTGGAGTTTGGGAAACACTGATGTTGTATACTAACCAATTTGTGCTTTCTCGTTTCAGGGGAGAGAATTGTGAAGCGGTGGCGGTCTGTGAGGGATCGCTTCAAGAAGGAATTTAACAAAGAGATGCGGGCCCCAAGTTGATCTGGAGGACGCAGGAGCAAGTACAAGTACACAAGAGCCCTGTCGTTCTTCTGGGCAACAATGGTCACCAGAAGGTAAATATTACACACCCCATGTAAAAAAAAATGTTAACATGCCTAACTAATTTATTTTTTTCAGCCAGGGCCATGCAATATCACTGTATTAATTGTTTTTTTTCTTTTTATTCCACAGCACGGTGACCAGCACTTGGGAGCCTGCACAGTTGGACTCTTCTGGGGCGATCCCTCATGAGTCCGCCACCGAGGGACACTTCGACGGCCCCAGCCCATCTGCACCTTCCCAGCATTCCCTGACATGTGAGCCCTCTGTCCCATCCATCAGCGCTGGAGCATCGTGGCCAACTGCATTGCATGAGTCTGCTGGTGAGGAGATAGCTTTCCCTTTACCCCACCCTTCTGCCGCTGCCACCTCTAGTACTGGGCGGCAGCGGCAGAGGGGTCAGGAAAGGAGCTATGTACCTGAGTTCTTGCTACTGAATGCATCTTTCCTGAACTGTCTTAAAGTGTTGTCTGAGCAAATGGCCGCAGGATTTAATCAGCTCAACACCAGCATTCTGGAGGTAAAAACAATTCTGCAAACCATGCATTCAGAAGCAAGAAGATCTCCAAACCACACCTTTTTCCGATCTGTAGTCGAGCGCATGAATACGCTATCTACTGACCAGCAGATG
Source organism: Oophaga sylvatica (assembly GCA_033576555.1). Classification (NCBI taxonomy): domain Eukaryota; kingdom Metazoa; phylum Chordata; class Amphibia; order Anura; family Dendrobatidae; genus Oophaga; species Oophaga sylvatica. Next base: position 301,501,774 of record JARQOD010000006.1, read on the forward strand.
CATGTAATGCATTCTTGCCACACTGCTCTAGTGCAGGTAACCTCCCAACCTCCTCCATCCACCCCAGAAGTTCCTCCCACACCTGCCCCCCTTCAGCCACTGTCCTCTCCCCCTTCCTATTCAATACCACAACCTCCCCAGTACCAGCAACCTCCCCAGTACCAGCAACCTCCCCAGTACCAGTAACCTCCCCAGTTCCATCAACCTCCCCATTTCCAGCAACCTGCACCGTACCAACATCCTTCCCCGTACCACTTCCCAACCACATCATCTGCCCTGCCAGTCCCTGCCCAACCCTCCTCTCCACCACCCACCACCTGTTCTGCATCCCACATGTCCACCCATTCTATTTCTTTTTCCACCCCTTCACCTCTTTTACCTGATCATTCCCCACCACCATCCCAGTCCTCTCTCCACACTCCCAGTGTCGAAGTGTCTCGCAGCCCATAGAGCAGTATCTCCACCCCACTATGTAAATTGATGACCAATTTTTTTACACAAAAAAAAAAACATTTTTCGTTTGAACATAAATTTCTAAATAAAATATTTTATTGCGCTTACAATAAAAGCTAAATTGGTTGCTTAAAATTCTTGTCTGTCATTTATTTTGAAGGTTTAATATGTGTAAAAAAAAGGTAAAATACTGTAGATAAGTAAGGTAACATTGGGTATCCAAAACCAGGTACATAACTTTGGGGAAAAGTTAAAATAATTTTACCTTTTGGCCTAAGTTGTGTCCCTGGTTGTGTATTTCCCAAAGTATTTGTCCCTCATTCAGGAAACAGCCACAGAACTTCAATAGGTAATATTCTGGTAATCATGCAAGGTGGTTTCTTCAGAGTGGTCCTCAATGGAAATCTGTTCCTTGCAGATAACAAAATTGTGCAGGACCACACAAGCTTTGATCACCTCGTCCACATTTTCAGTCTTGAGGTTGATCGCAGTTAATAGGACACGCCATTTGGCTGTCAGAATACCAAAAGCGCACTCCACCATTCTTCTTGCTCTTGTGAGGCGGTAATTAAAAATATTTTTTGTTGGTGTCAATCCACTGCTGTAGTACGGTTTCAAAAGGTGTTCTGACAGCTGGAAGGTTTCATCCCCTACACAAACAAAAGGCATAGGTGGGCCAGATGTTTGAAGCAGCGGTCTAGGGGGTGGGAACTGGAAGGTGTTTCCATAGAGATGACGCCCCATAGCTAACAATTTGAAAACTTGTGAGTCATTGGAGCGGCCATAGGCCCCAATATCGACAGCAATAAATTTGTATTCCGCATCAGCGATGGCCATAAGGACAATGGAAAAATATTTCTTGTAATTGAAATATTCGGATCCATATCCTGCTGGCTTGACAATGCGGATATGTTTCCCGTCCACAGCACCCAAGCAATTAGGAAACTGACATATTTGTAGAAATTTGTCAGCAATTTCAAGCCAACTCTCTGTTGTGGGCTGTGGTATAAATTCCTCAACTAAAGAGTCCCACAATGCACGGCATGTGTGCTTTACAATTCCAGATATGGTGGAAATTCCAAGTCTGTACTAGAAATGGAGTGAGGAAAGGGATTCTCCAGTTGCAAGGAATCTGTGAATAAAAAAAGGAGAGAAATGAATTCAAAATCACAGCAATAACATACCAGTTAGAACTCAGCTTTAACAGTTTGAGATACTATAAAAAGAATTATTACAAACTACCAGCAACAACATTCTAGTGCAAGTGTTGTCTCAAGCGAGCAGATCCAATAAATATAGCTTACTGAAGAGTCACAATCAGACGCTCCGTCGGTGAAATGGAGAAGCGGCAATAGGCGTCAGATCTTCTTATGAGGTCTCCAATTCACTCCACCAATAAATCAAAATTCTCCATTTTCATTCGAACATACGAGAAAAATTTCACAGGTTTCCTCTAAGGTCCATGTAGAGTGTAGAATACACCCCAACGCATCATTCTCTGGGCTGTGATGGGGTGGATTCACAAACGACGTCGCTGACGCATGATGCGCTGCTGTCTTTCTCTCTCCTTCTCCAGAACAATCACTTTCAAACGATTCGCCTCCACTGTGAAATCCACCAAATTCTTCAAAATGTTTACTATCACTACGTCCATATTCGTCAGCCACTTGCTCTTCTCTCCAACCTGCTCTTGCTCCTCTACAACCTGTCAAAGAAGGGCTGTAGGAACAGTGTATATATAGGTTTTCAGTAGCCAATCACATTTGGAAGCCCCCAAGAGGCGTTTTTAAAAACAGAAAACCGGATCCGTCTCATCCGTTTTTACATAATTTTAGCTGGATCCGGCGCTCCGGCACGACGCCGGATCGTGCCTGATGGTAAAAAACGGATGTGTGAAAGTAGCCTTACCCAGGTAAAATTTGTCTTAGTCCACAAGGCTAGCACTATGTAAAAATAAGTCAATGAGTCTAACTTAGTCACTTAGCTTGTATGCTGTTGCCAGTTTTCGATTACATGTTTGCAGCATTGATGTGACTATAGCGTGTGACTACTGGAGTCAATCACCAGTCTTAGAGTACAAGCTAATCTAGACAACATGAAACCACTAAGCACTGTGATTGTGGCAGTAAAATCTAGCTATCCACACTATACTTTAACAAAAATATGTAGAACAGTATATCATGGGCATACCCAGGATCAAAACTAGGAGGGGGCAAGCCATTGTCATTCAGGTTGTAAAATTTTGGAATGAAAAAGGTGAATGAAACTGCTGCATTCAGTATAATGAACCCCATACCTGCATATACATCATCACTAGCGCCAGCCCACTAAGCCCAGCACCTGTATATACATCATCACCAGTCCAGCCCACTGAGCCCAGCACCACCTGTATATATCATCACCAGCCCTAACCCACTGAGCCCAGCACCACCTATATATACATCATCACCAGCCCCAGCCCACTAAGCCCAGCACCTGTATATACATCATCACCAGCCCCAGCCCACTAAGCCCAGCACCTGTATATATCATCACCAGCCCAGCCCACTGAGCCCAGCACCACCTGTATACAGTATATCATCAACAGCCCCAGTCCACTAAGCCCAGCACCTGTATATACATCATCACCAGCCCCAGCCCACTGAGCCCAGCACCACCTGTATATATCATCACCAGCCCACTGAGCCCAGCACCACCTTTATATACATCATCACCATGTCCAGCCCCAGCCCACTGAGCCCAGCACCACCTGTATATATATCATCACCTGGTCCAGCCCCAGCCCACTGAGCCCAGCACCGCCTGCATATATATCATCACCAGGTCCAGCCCCAGCCCACTGTGCCCAACACCACCTGTATATACATCAGCCCACCCACAGCCGCCCCTGTATATACATCAGCCCAGCCAGCACTCACTCACCCAGACCCGGCATGACGTCACTGACTGAATAGAATAACAGCGATTGCTTCAGGAGTGCGCGGGTACTAGGGGCTCCTCCGGATGCCTGACCTGATACGTTCAGCTGCGGGCTGCAGCCAGGGGCGTGAGACAGGGAGAGCAGAGCGCTCTCTCTCCACCCACAAAGAAAGTCCTAATGCTCAACGTCAGACGTTCTTAACCCCTATGTGCAGGGCAACCGGCCACTGACTCACTGAAACTTTACATTTGATCACTTGATTATGTAATGATCTCAGCAGATAGAATTAATATATTTTGTTTTTGTAGGACAAGCCTGCATCATATTGGCTCTTATGTAGTTTTGTAGTTTACTTCTTGATCTTTTCGTATTAGTTGACCTAAAAATACATTTGATAGAAATCACACTTGACTATTTTAGCAGGGTGGTGAAAGCTGAAGTCTCAAATGACAAATCTCCGTTTTAAAATCCCACTTTAGTTGTTACATATTTTATTTGTTTGGAGACAATAAAAAGTGATGTAAAGCACTTTTACTTGAATATATTAAATTATAAAACACCTCCTAGTTGTTTTCAGAGACTATTGTGTATGAGATCTAAGAATTGTTGCCGTTATGTGTCTTGCACATAAATCAGGTTGGTCTGCAGCATAAGTGATTTAGACAGAAGGTGATTTAAAATTCTACATCTCCATGGGATCTCAAAATCAAAAGAAAAACAAGCCACAAAATAATAATACTACAACATTTCATCGTTTCAGATGTATTTACATATTCATTTAAAATTTATACTAATTTAGGATTGAATTTTAGTAGTTGAGATAGAGCAAAGCCCAATAACAATAGCGTAGCATTATCTTAAACACCTAAAGTCAGAAATGAGTGTATCTGCTAAAAGTGAAATAATTATAATATTGAATCTTATGAAAACTTGGTCATATATGAGACATTTTAAGATAACTGAATTGCTGCAAATTTTTCATCTGGGTTTTCAGACATAAAGTCTCATCCATATGGATATGTGAACATTCCAAGTCGAAATTGAACTGCAGTGTTGGCTTAACCCCTTAACGACTGCCGATATGCCTTTTAACGGCGGTAGTTAAGGGTACTTAAACCACAGCGCCACGGCGCTGTGGAAAAAGTATATAGCGCCCCCCAGAGTCAGATTTTCTCCGGGGTCTTGGCTACCAGGGGTAGCCGAGACCCCAAAGAACATGATTCGGGTTGGTTTTTACCAACCCCGCTTTTGCGATCACCGTTAATAACCATATAATGGCGATCGCAAAAAAAAGCTGCGATTTCGCATTTAATTTCTCTCTCCTCTGATGTGATCGCACATCAGAGGGGAGAGAAATAGAGTCCCCCAATCTGTCCCCTGTACCTCCCGGTGTCCCCCCGCCCTCCCATGGCTCCCGCAGCTCCCAGTGTCTTCTTCCTGTAAAGAAAATGGCAGGTGCATGAGCAGTGCGCCCGCCGAATCTGACGGTCGGCAGATTCATTCATTTAGTGCAGGTACATTTTGATCACTGTGATAAACGCTATCATAGTGATCAAAATAAAAAAAATAGTAAATATACCCCCCCTTTATCACCCCCTTAGTTAGAGAAATATAATAAAATAAAGAAAGTATATTTATTTTCATTTTTCCATTTAGGGTTAGGGTTAGGGTTACAATTAGGGTTAGGATTAGGGTTAGGGGTTGGGATTAGGTTAGGGGTGTGTTGGGGTTAGGGTTCGAGCTAAATTTAAGGGGTTTCCACTACTATTAGGCACATCAGGGTGTCTCCAAACATGACATGGCGTTCAAAAAGTCAAATGGTGCTCCCTCCCTTCCGAGCCCTGCCGTGCGCCCAAACAGTGGTTTACCCCAACATATGGGGTATCAGCGTACTCAGGACAAATTGAACACCAATTTTAGTGTTCTAATTTCTCCTATTACCCTTGGGAAAATAAAAAATAGCGGGCTAAAAAATCAGTTTTGAGACAAAAAAATTTTTTTTCACGGCTCTGCATTTATAAACTTCTGTGAAGCACTTGGGGGATCAAAGTGCTCACCACACATCTAGATAAGCTCCTTGGGGGGGTCTAGTTTCTAAAATGGTGTCACTTGCGGGGAGTTTCTACTGTTTAGGCACATCAAGGGCTCTGCAAATGCAACACGACGCCCGCAGAACATTCCATCAAAGTCTGCATTACAAAATGGCATTCCTTCCCTTCCAAGTGCACCCAAACAGTGGTTCCCCCACATATGGGGTATCAGCGTACTCAGGGAAAATTGCACAACAACTTTTGTGATCTAATTTCTCCTGTTACCCTTGAGAAAATAAAAAATAATGGGCTAAAAAAATCATTTTTGAGGAAAAAATGATTTTTTTATTTTCACGGCTCTACTTTCTAAACTTCTGTGAAGTACTTGGATGTTCAAAGTGCTCACCACACACCTTGATAAGTTCCTTAAGGGGTCTAGTTTCCAAAGTGGGTCACTTGTTGGGGGTTTCCACTGTTTATGTACATCAGGTGCTCTCCAAACTTGACATGGCGTCCAGCCAATTCTGCGTTGAAAAAGTCAAACGGCGCTCCTTCCCTTGCGACCTCTGCCGTGCGCCCAAAAAGTGGTTTACCCCCACATATGGGGTATTGGCGTATTCAGGAGAAATTGCAAAACAAATTTTGTGGTTCATTTCCTCCTTTAACATTTGTGAAAATAAAAAAAAAATTGGTTCTGAAGTTAATTTTTTGCAAAAACAGTTACATGTTAATTTTTTCCTTCCACATTGCTTCAGTTCCTGTTAAGCACCTAAGGGGGTTAATAAACTTCTTGAATGTGGTTTTGAGCACCTTGAGGGGTGTAGTTTTTATAATGGTGTCACTTTTGGGTGATTTCTATGATATAGACGCCTCGAAGTGACTTTAAATATGATGTGGTCGCTAAAAAAAAATGGTGTAAAAATGAGAAATCACATGTCAACTTTTAACCCCTTATAACTTCGTAACAAAAAAAATTTGTTTCCAAAATTGTGCTGATGTATCGTAGACATGTGGGAAATGTTATTTATTAAGAAATATCTCTCTGTTTTAAGGGCATAAAAATTTAAAGTTTGAAAATCGCTAAATTTTCAAAATTTTCACCATATTTCCATTTTTTTCATAAATAAATGCAAGTCATATCAAAAAAAATTTACCACTAGCGTGAAGTACAATATGTTATGAAAAAACAATCACAGAATCAGCGGGATTCGTTAAAGCATTCCAGAGTTATAACCTCATAAAATGACAATGGTCAGAATTGTAAAAATTGGCCTGGTCATTAAGCTGCAAATTGGCTCTGTCGCTAAGGTGTTAAGGATGTGCAGTATGTCATTTCCTGTTGCAGATTGGTTGTGGATTTGCTTATAGACTTTTCTCATTAAAATATGTAACAAATCCCAGTTATCCTCACCAAACCTGACCTGTCTGGACACATCCTTATTCTGGTTTGCTAATGTGCAGTATTGCTAAGTCTAGATGTAAAGAGACATCTAGCAATCAGTGGGTGGGGAACATAGTATAACTCAAGATCAGGCAGAGACGATGGTCCCAATGCACTGGATTGAGACAGTTCCTGGAAAAAACAGTTTGCTGGGACACAGTACACAGGGTGCCAGCCAGAAAATAGTGGCAGTATAAAGGTCCTTGGACCCGTGGAAGTGCTTGCAGCATGAAACGTTCATAGTCCTTCATTGTCTCCACCTCTTTTCCCTTGTCACAATGTTTTTACCTGCTTTGAATAAAGTACAGATGCCAAGAACAGTGACTGCTGCCTCCTTTTTCTTTGGACTTCTAGCAATCCACTATCCAGTAGATCATCTACCAGTGAGGAAGAATTCACATAACTACCAATTTGACAAACATGACAAACATATGATTTTATCAAAGGTAGTCATGTCCTGCTAGGCATTGCTCCTAGAGGTGAAATGTCAATTGTCAAGGTGCAAGAACAGCTCAAGTCCTCCAAAATGAGCGGTTCATAAAGATCAGCTTTCTATTGTTTCTCGTAGATGGGGATTCCATAGACATTCCTCTCTATAACATCCATATGGCCTAGGAGTGTATATACACCAGGGTTGTTTTCATAAGGCAACCCCCTTTAAAGTACTTTTATTTAGGACATTGCAGTAACTAAGTGGTTGTCATTGTTGTGTAAACCGGGCCAGATGTGTGCAAGGTCAATAAATGTATTAAGCTTGTACATTTGTATGCATAGGTTCAGGGGCAGATATATCATTGGTGCAACCTGTGCAGCCACACAGGGACACAAAAGGCAAGGATGCCCACTTGCACATCCAAATAAGGTAGAATTATGCATTTTGTTTAGTTAGCTTTTAGACTGCAAGAGACCCATATATTGTTCTTGCACATGGACTCATTTTGTCTGGGATTGCCAGTACATAGGTTATTCCTGTTTAGAACACAGTGGAATATTTTGACACTGAAAGTTTAAAAATAAATATCAATTTTCCTACAAATCTCCAATATTTCTTAAATTCAACTGATAATAGCAATGATGGAAATCACACTCTCCATCTCCTCAAGTTTACCTCACCAGAAGTACAATGAAGTAATGAGTAACAGTGCAGCCAGAAAAATGTCTGTTTTCCTATTCTAGGACATATCTTTGCACATTGGCATTTGTTCCCCTACACAACATGATGCATTGATATTATGATAGAGTGGAATATATGACACAAACTGGCTAGCTACTAAAAGCCTTCTGTCATATGCAGCCAGCACCCTTTCAGTTATTATGAGGCGGCACAACTTTCCCTTTAAGGCTGTAACTTATTATTCAGCCTGAGTCTCAGGGGGACCTGAGAGGATAAAATTCACTATCACTAATGTCAATGTGTAATCCGAACTTCCAATTTCTTGTATTGCAACTGATCTGCCCTGTTAGTGTTCCAAATGTTTCAGGAGCTCCAGGTCAAATGTGCATCATTTGCTAGACTCCTCAACACTTCCTAAGCAAGCTCTTGCTCAATTTCCAGGCCCTGCTGTTGCTGATAAGCAACTTTTCTCCGAGATTAGAATCTAAGTTTAAAGATTTGTTGCCTGCAGTGTTTAAAGCATCTGGCCTTGGGGCCGGTCTTCATTGATTAATTGGTCTGCTGTTGGGTCTGAATTCATTTTTGAGCTCTGGATTGCGGAGGAAATGTAATTAGTTCTGGGGTCTGAATTCACGGTTCTTGGGTCAGCATATCTGTAAAAGGACAAACATTTCAGGACAGCAAAACAAATTGTCCTCAATCAAAGAAGTGACCTGTGAGTCACTGTATTTAAAGCAAAGCTGACACCTTTTCTAATATGTTTGTTATAGTACACTGTATTACCCATGATATAACAATTCTGAAGCATATTTATTTAGCATACAAATGCTTCCCAATTGATGAACAATCATATTGGGGTCAGTGGACTTCTGTCAGTATATCGGTCCAAGGACAAAAATGTCAAAGCAGCAAAATAAATTGTCTACAATGAAAGATGTGACCTGTAAGTCAATGTATTTAGGTCAGATTAAATTTCTAATTAGTTTGCTTTTGCTTTGTAATGTCTGATGTTATACATTCACTTCCAGAATTACAAAATGCTGAAGAATATTGATGCTTTGGAAATAAAGATCATTGCCATAATGATTGTGCCATTCTATGCCTTCTTCTATCCACATTTTGCCAATACTCTCAATCTGCCCAAAGAACACAAAGTACATAAAGAAATGTATTGGTAATTTTGATCAGATTAAAAATGTATAATTTCTCTATCTATGCATGGTTAGAATTCATTGAGTTATGCATCCAAATTTAAGACTACCAATCGAACAATGAGAAACACTGAACAATTCACAGTACTTGTCAAAAAATTAGTCATACCTGTTCATTAGGGATGAGCGAACCCGAATTGTAAAGTTTGGGGTTCGTACTGGATACCTGATGTCCGTTACCTAACCCCAAACACTGACTTTTACCAGATATCTGATTTACTGTTCGGATTCGGATACGGAAAAAAGTTTATTGAAAGACTGCAGCAAAGCCAATCAACAAGCTTTCAGGTTATGGGAACTTCCGAAGCATTGGCATAGCTGGAATTGGCCGGCACCAAGGCTGCATCAGGGCATTACTGCCCTCACTGGCATATGGTGCCCAATGAGCAGAAGAGGCCCGCAGCGGACCCCATGTCCTCCGCTCACAGGGCCTCAGCGGCAGGATTCTGCCAGCTCAGTAACTGCTCGTGCATCCTCAGACGCACGGGCAGTTCAAATTTGTTGTCGTGGGGGAGATTCTGGCATGGCAACAGTTAACAGCCACCGGCCAATCACAGGCCAGCGCCTCAGATATTTCTAGCAGAGCTCAGGCAAGAAAGCAGAAACTTTTTTTTTTTTGTAAAGCAATGGTATGGGAGTGCATTATACCCATATGGGGAGCATTATACTCCTATGGGGAGCATTATACCCCTATGGGGGTGCATTATACCCCTATGGGGGAGCATTATACTCCTATAGGGGAGCATTATACCCCTATGGGGCAGCATTATACCCCTATGGGGGAGCATTATACTCCTATAGGGAGCATTATACCTCTATGGGGAGCATTATATTATGGTGGTGCATTATACCCCTATGGGGCTGAATTATAGCCTGATGGGGGAGCATTATATTATGGGGGTGCATTATACCCCTACGGGGCTGCATTATACCCCTATGGGGAGCAGTATATTATGGGGGTACATTATACCCATATGGGCCTGCATTTTACCTCTATGGGGGAGCATTAAATTATGGGGGTGCATTATACCCCAATGAGGGAGCATTATATTATAGAGCTGCATTATACCCCTATGGGGCTGCATTATACCGCTATGGGGCTGCATTATACCGTTATGAGGCTGCATTACACTTCTATATAAGACTATGGGGCTGCAATATACTGCTATGGGGCTGCATTATACTCCTATATGACTATGGGATGCATTATACTACTATATATGACTATGGGATGCATTATACTACTATATATGACTGTGGATTGCATTATGCTATTATGACTATGGGTGTACTGTATGGAGAGACATTAGGCAGAATGGGAGAACATGTTAATTCCAGAATGGGAGGACATGTGGGGTCCAGAATGGGAGGACACGTTGGGTCCAGATTGTGTGATATTATTGTAGGGGCTAATTAAAGGATATTATTTTTGAGGATACTGTTTTCAGTGTGTGGGAGGAGAGGTCCTGTTACTGTTCAGGGCGACACAGTAGCTTTTTTTTTTTCATCTGGCGTAGCATAGAGGTTGGGGAATGTGCTCTAGATAACCATGTTATTTTCTGCAGAGAAGAGTCCTGGCTGGAAGAAGTGATGCTGTTCTGAACTGGATGATGAAGAAAAACGAAGATGAAGGACTTCAACTAGAAATGTCACCGGTGAGTCAGTGTATTACCTGTACACTTATACTATATACTTTATACAAAGCTCCTGTTTATAATGTCAATAGGGATTACGGTATGACCTGTACATGGACAATATATACAGAGATCCTGTGTATAATATCACTGGTGGTGATCACTGTATTACCTGCACACTGTATAATTTATACAGAGTTACTGTGTATAATGTCACTGGTGATCACTGTATTACCTGTACACTGACACTATATACAGAGCTCCTGTGCATAATGTCACCAGTGATCACTGTATTATTTGTACATGAACACTGTATACTAAGTACAGATCTACTGTGTATAACAGTATTGGTATTGTATTTTGTTTTTTTTAATGATCTATATTTTAGCATTTGGTCACTATGTGGTGGTAATATGTGGTCCGGTCATGATGTGGAATTATTTGTTCCTTGTATATGTTATTATTCGGTCACTATGTGGTGGTAATATGTGGTCTGGTCATGGCGTGGTGGTGTTTGTTCCTTGCCTGTGATATTATTGGTCATGTTAAAAATTGAAAAAAAACTATAAATAAAATTGTATTGGATATTTTAACAAATGTTTAATAAGTTACAGTAGAGCAGAGCCCGGCCAGAAGAATAAACCTTGTCATTGTGGCGGATTAAAAAATCTTTTGGCAAAAACAAAAGCTGCTGGCTGTGTATGTGATCTGGTGATGGGAACTGTTAATGTGTGATGAGGAGGATGTGGTGCACAAGTGGAGTTTTTCCAAGAGAGGGTGGTGGGACTGTGGAAGGTTCGAAGCATGGAGGTGCAGCTAGGGTAAACCCTCGGCGGAGTTTCAAGGGGGCCCCGAAAATTTTGCCAGTATGAGACCCTGAAATTCCTAATGGCAGCCCTGGCCAGCACATGTGACTCAGCCTGTATAAGTGCCAGATCACGGCGCTGCTGCCATTCTTCTCTGTTAGTGCAGGAACAGGATGTAGCTGGAGTGAGGGACAGCATTAAACTGTGCGTGCTCATTGTGCAAAATGCCTGTGTATGTACTCTGTACAAATCTCAGTGGGAGTACTGTGCTGAAAAGCATCCTATTGATGCTCACAGATTGGGGGAAGAGGAGATGGTCATGCTGCCCCATAAGCATAGCAAAGAGGGAGCAGGATGCAAAAGCACTGCTGTTCGCCCCTAGCAAGTATGTCAGATGCTACTTCCCATCATACTAAAGAAATGGGAACACCAAAGTCAGCTCAAAGGGGCTCCCTGGTGTGACATTTCTTCAGGCAATGTGTTGATGACAGACGATGGGTGGTTTTGCACGCTGTGCAATCTGTGCCTGAACCGAAGCATAAATGTTCTGAACCTGAGCACCACTACATGATGAGGCATTTGAATTCCAAGCACAAGGTGCAGTGGAGTACATACCTTAACTCCTTTACTCCCGAAGGTGGTTTGCACGTTACTGACCAGATCAATTTTTACAATTCTGACCACTGTCACTTTATGTGGTTATAACTCTGGAATGCTTCAACGGATCCTAGTGATTGCAAGACTGATTTATTCGTGATATAATGTACTTTTTGATAATGTAAAAATATCTTCAATATGTTTATTTGTGAAAAAAAATGGAAATTTGGTGAAAATTTGGGGATTTTTAAACCTTGAATTTTCATGCCCTTAAATCACACAAATAAATCACACAAAGTAGTTAACAAATACCATTTTTCACATGTCTACTTTACATACTGCACATTGGAGTTGAGCGAAACAGGTCAGTCAGATTCAAAAGTCGCCGACTTTCACCAAAGTCGGGTTTCGTTGACCGAAACACGACCATAGCGTGCAGTCAGCCATGCCTTCGGCAAAACGAGCACCAAAGTCGGTTTCCTAGAATGCTTTCAGGCGCCTTTTTTCAGCCAATGAGCAAGGACTTAACACTGTGGGCAACGAGATGACATGTGCAGCATCCACCACCATCTTAGAGAAGGGCATTGCAATGATTGGCTTGCTTTGGGGGGCGTCATAGTGTCTATAAAAGCCCTGAGTGCCGACCTCCATTTTACTTCTGCCGATCTTAACAGTAGGGAGAGGTTGCTGATGCTGTTTATCAGTAGGGAGAGAGTTAGGGCTGGAAAGAGAACTTCTTCTGTGCTTGTGCTGATAGCAATTGTGCTGTACAGTTAGTGTGCAGTGACAGGGGAGGATATTCTTGTGTGCAGCAGCGCTGGTTATTAGGCTGCCTGATAGCTGTATTACTGTGTGTACACTGCTGTGCAGACTGCTTTTTACACAGCACTAATACTTTTATTCTTTTTTTCCCACACAGTATAGAGCTGTACGCTCCTCACACACTACCGTGTACCGGCTGGTATCACGGACAAATACATGCTGAATATATGTGTGTGACTCCGGAAATAAATACAGAGATTGAAATTTTCCCCTACGCTTGTGATACAGTACCGTATATCTGCTCTTTGTATTACTGTACGTTCCTCATACAGTATTATATAGCTGCTGGTATTTTTGGTACATTTTCCCAAACATAAGGAAGTATGATGGAATAGGCCGAGGACATGGCGGGTGGGCCAGCTGGTGCTGATGGTGGTGCATCAGCTGGTAGTGCCAAAAGCACTATCCGGAAAAGCCACTAAAGGTGACTCAAGGTCTCCAAAAATTCAATATAAAAAGCACTTCTTTTCATTGAGAGTGCTCGAGGTGTTTTTTAATTATAGTCCATCGGTTTTTCCTCAGTAGCACCTATACTGACAGTCAAAGTGTGCATAGGACTTTGTTTATTTCTCAAAAACTGGTTCATCCATCACCTCCTTTTCAATTTTATCTGCACTTTCCTCTGTGACACCGTGAAAGATGGTAGAGTCCTTCACTTTTGGTGGCGGTGAAGGACACAAGTAAAGGTGTTGTTCCTGACCAGGAGCCTGCATTGATGACTCAGTGCTTGCATTTTTTGAAACTTCAGAAGAGGAGGCGATAGAGCTGGAGGCTGTTTCGACAATGAAAGCCAAATCCTGTCCTTCACCGCCACCAAAAGTGAAGGATGCGGCAGGCCACACTTCAGATTACTCCCTGGAGTTCTTTTCACATGCCATGCCTGCGTTATCAAGTGAAATCCTGAATTCCCCAGTCCAAGATGAATATGACATGGAGTGCACTGATGCACAGCCACTGCTATATGATTCTGCTGGTACATTCACCCAGAGCACTGCATTGACCTTGCAGTCTACTGAGCCAGATTCTGACCCTGATGAAACTCAGGTGCCCCTTCCCACATACTCTACCATCTTTCACGGTGACACAGAGGAAGGTGCAGATAAAATTGAAAAGGAGGTGATGGATGAACCAGTTGTTGAGAAATAAACAAAGTCCTATGCACACTTTGACTGTCAGTATAGGTGCTACTGAGGAAAAACCGATGGACTATAATTAAAAAACACCTCGAGCACTCTCAATGAAAAGAAGAAAGAAGAATCCAAAGGAATATTCTCTGATTTCCATTTTTATTTGCACACACCAATTAAGCTCCAAACAGGATTTGTATAAAGCCCCAACGTTTCGGCCAATATGGCCTTTCTCAAGGGGAGTCTTCTGTAGCTGCAAGGGATAAGGTGCGCGGTGTGTTCCCCCCTGGTGTGTGCAAATAAAAATGAAAATCAGAGAATATTCCTTTGGATTCTTCTTTCTTCTTTTTCATTGAGAGTGCTCGAGGTGTTTTTTCATTATGAACCAGTTGTTGACCCGGATTGGCATCCATTGGGGGAAGAGGGTGCCGCTGGCAATAGCTCAGTAGAGGAGGAGGATCCGCAGCAGGCATTGACATCGCAGCTGCAGTTATCTGGCAGGCCTGTAGCAGTCCAACAACGCGTTAAAAAAAACAAAAAGAGTTGCAGGACAGCTTGGCCAGACGGTCAAATTAGCACAGCGTGCCAGCCCTGAAAAGTTTTCCCATAGTAAGAAGAGTGCAGTGTGGCACTTTTTTTTACCAAAATCCTATTGATGAGGCAAAGGTTATCTGTAAGAAGTGCAGAAGGACCTTTAGCCGAGGGAAAAATCTCCGAAATTTGAATACCAGTTGCATGCTTAGACATGTAAACACTATGCACTTGCAAGCGTGGACGGACTACAAAACCTCACTGGCTTTGAACGCCTACATTGCCAACCTGATCTCATTAGATATAATGTCCTTCCGTTTGGTTGAAAGCGCAGCGCTTCCGAGAGCTCATGGTCTACTCTGTTCCACACTATGACCTACCCAGTCGGCACTTCTTTTCTAGAAAAGGCATTCCTGCCCTCCACCTGCATGTGAAAGATAGCATTGAGTGGAAAGGTGCACCTCACAACAGATGCATGGACAGTAGGCATGGCCAGGGCCGTTACGTGTCCATCACTGCGCACTGGGTTAATGTGGTGGATGCAGGGTCCACAGGAGACAGCGGCGGTGGGACACTGCTGCCTAGCCCACGGTATAGGCAACAGTTGGCTGTAGGCGTTCGACCCTCCTAATCCTCCTCCACAAGAAGTAAAAGCTCGTCGACAGAGCGCAGTCGCATAAGCACTCCATCCACAGCTGCCAGTTTTGCACACGAGGTGTACCACTATCGAACAGCTAGTGGAAAGTGTCAGTAGGCTGTTTTAAAGATGATGTCTTTGGGCGACAACAGACATACCGCGGAGGTAGTGGCCGACTACTTGCAGCGAGAAACTGAGTCATGGCTGTGCAGTCTAGATCTTGAGCCAGGCAAGGTAGTCAGTGATTACGGACGTAATTTTGTGGCAGCCATAGCCCTGGAAAAACTCAGACACATTCCTTGCCTTGCTCATACCTTGAACTTGGTGGTACAGTGCTTCATAAATAATTGTCCGGAGTTACCTGCCCTGCTCCATAAGGTGCGAAGACTGTGCTCGCACATTTGTTGCTCGCCTGTAGACTCTAATCGTATGCAGAGGCTACAGCGATCACTCCACCTCCCCAAGCACCGCCTAATCATAGACGTTGCAACAATGTGGAAGCACATGGTTAAGAGGCTGTGCGAACAGAGGCAGGCTGTAATGCATTTGTGGGAGGATACACGGGCAGGCAGTTTGAGGGCAGACATCGAGTTGTCAGGTGTGCAGTGGTCAAAGCTGAATGACCTCTGTAAAGTCCTTCAGTGTTTTGAGGAATGCACACGGCTGGTAAGCGCAGACGACGCCATCATAAGCATGAGCATCCCACTTATGTGTCTGCTCATGCAAACTTTGACGCACATTAAGGATCAGGCGTTTGCAGCGGAGGAGGAAGAGGATGAGGTGGAGGGAAGCCTTGATGACAGTCAGGCATTGTCTGCTCAGGGAACTGTCCTGGACGAGGTGGAGGAAGAAGAGGAAGAGGAGGAGGAGGAGGATTAGGGGGATGATTATTTTGGGGAGGAGGATGCTTCTCAGGGGGCAAGAGAAAATATTTGGCTTGCCAAGGTCAGGTACAGGGTTTGTGCGTAACTGGAGGGATGTGAATTTGGCAGAAAGCGCTCCTCCAGCCACCACTGGCAGTGCATCATTGACACCTGGAACATTGGCCCACATGTGTGATTATGTCTTGCGGATCCTAAAAAGGGACCCCCGCATTGCCAAAATTATGAAGGATGACGAGTACTGGTTGGCGAGCATCCTCGATCCACGCTATAAAGGCAAATTACAGAACATCATGCCACAGGAGAACCTAGAGCTAATATTGGCGAACAAACAAGCAACTCTGGTAAACCATTTTATTATGTTACGGTAGCTGAGGAGTGCAGGCAAAAAAGGAAATACACCAGAGCAGTTGGAATCTATGAGATTGCAGTACCCTGACTAACCACCGCAACTAGAGGCAGCCGTGGAGCGTTCCTACGTTGGTCCTAGACGCCTCGTCACAGCCTGAGAAACTAACTACACCTAAAGATAGAAATAGGAAAGCTATCTGCCCCGTAGCAGAACCCCAAAGATAATAGAAAGCCCCCAAACATGTAATGGCGGTTAGACAAGAGGAAATACTGACACAGAAAGAAAATAGTATGAGCAAACGCTGGGGCCCAAACTATCTAAATAGAAAAGGACAGGAAGGGTACTTACTGCAATCCCAGAAAACCCTGAAAAACACCAACTCTACTAATTTCAAAATCACCTGAGATCACACGACCTCTACCACCTAAATTAGTTCTCTGGTGTAACAAAAACAGCAGCCACTGAAAAAACTGGAAAAAGCAAAAGTACAAAACACAGTGGCTGGACTAAACTGAGAGGGCAAAAGCCCCCGGAGGGGACCCAGAAGGCCCCCACAGAAGTGCAGGACAAAATGCAAAAATATAGCAAAAACACAAAATAAGAAATTGTCTTATCTGATAGCAGGAGATGCAGACACGACACAGCAGGCTACAAGGGAAACTGGAAAGAAGGATTCAGACCAGAACAATTGATCACCGGCAACCCTGATGGGAAAATGACTCCCTTATATAAGACCAATCAGTAACACCTGATTCCCAGTCCTCACAATCCTCACTAGTACCGCTTGTAACCACCAGAGGGAGCCTCTGCTCAGAACTCATCTCAAACCCATTCACAACAGTACCCCCCCCTTGAGGAGGGGTCACCGAACCCTCATTTGAGCAACCAGGTCGGTCAGGATGAGTTCTATGATACGCACGGATAAGTCTCCTAGCATGGATGTCCGAAGCAAACACCCAAGAATTGTCTTCCTGACCATAACCTCTCCATTTAACCAAATACTGGAGTCTTCGTCTAGAAAAACGAGAATCCAATATTTTCTCAACCACATACTCCAGATTGCCCTCAACCAAAACAGGGTCAGGAGGCACAGCAGCAGGAACCACTGGCTCAACAAACCTCTTCAACAAGGACTTGTGGAACACGTTATGGATCTTAAATGTCCCTGGAAGAAGCAAACGAAAAGAAACAGGATTAATAATCTCCATGATCTTATAAGGTCCAATGAACCTAGGCTTAAATTTAGGAGATGCTACTCTCATAGGAATATTCTTTGAGGACAACCAGACCAAGTCCCCCACTTTAAACCGAGGACCATCAGTCCTATGCCGGTTAGCAAACCGCTGGGCCTTCTCCTGAGAGAGGGACAACCTCTCCACTACCTGGTCCCAAATCTGCTGCATACGCTCAACAACAGAGTCAACACCTGGACAGACAGAAGCCTCCGTCTGTCCTGAAGAAAATCGAGGGTGAAACCCAGAATTACAGAAAAACGGAGACATCAAAGTGGCAGAGCTAGCCCTATTATTAAGAGCAAACTCAGCCAAAGGCAAAAAAGAGACCCAGTCATCCTGATCAGCAGACACAAAGCATCTTAGATAAGTCTCCAATGTCTGGTTTGTTCTCTCAGTTTGACCATTTGTCTGAGGATGAAATGCCGAGGAGAAAGACAATTGAACACCCAGTTTAGAACAAAAAGTCCTCCAAAATCTGGAAACAAACTGGACTCCTCTGTCAGACACAATGTTCTCAGGAATGCCGTGTAAACGAACCACGTGCTGAAGGAACAACGGCACCAATTCAGAGGAGGAAGGCAACTTAGGTAATGGCACAAGATGTATCATTTTGGAAAACCTATCACAAATTACCCAGATGGTGGTCATTCTCTGAGAAACAGGAAGATCGGAAATGAAATCCATAGAGATATGGGTCCATGGTCTCTTGGGCACAGGCAATGGCATCAACAAACCACTAGAGCGAGAGCAAGGCTTGGAGCGAGAGCAAGTCCCGCAGGACTGCACAAATTCCCTGACATCGCGAGACAAGGTAGGCCACCAAAAGGACCGACTAACCAAGTCTCTGGTACCAAAAATTCCGGGATGCCCAGCCAATGCGGAACAATGAATCTCAGACATCACACTCTTTTTCCATTGGTCCGGACAAACAATTTTCCAACAGGGCAGCGCTCGGGCCTATCCTCCTGACACCCCTCCAGAGCAAGTCTCAAATTGGGCGAGATGGCGGAAAGAACTACACCCTCCTTCAAAATAACAGAGGGATCAGATAGCTCAGGAGAGTCCGCAAGGAAACTCCTCGAGAGGGCATCCGCCTTAACATTCTTAGTGCCAGGAAGAAAGGAAACCACAAAATTAAAACGTGTGAAAAACAAGGCCCACCTGGCCTGTCTAGGATTGAGTCGCTTGGCAGATTTCAGATAGACCATATTCTTATGGTCCGTAAGGACCACCACCTGATGTTTGGCTCCCTCCAGCCAATGTCTCCACTCTTCAAAAGCCCACTTCATGGCCAATAACTCCCGATTACCCACGTCATAATTACGTTCAGTAGGAGAAAATTTTCGAGAGAAAAAGGCACAAGGGTTACTTTTAGAGGTCTCTGGATCTTTTGGGACAAAACGGCACCTGCCCCAATTTCAGAGGCATCAACCTCCACCTGAAATGGCAGAGAAACATCAGGCTGCCGTAGAACAGGAGCAGAAGTGAATCTCTGCTTAAGTTCCTGAAACGCAGAGACTGCCTCAGGAGGCCAATTCACCACATCAGAACCCTTTCTGGTCAAATCAGTTAATGGTTTAACAATAACAGAGAAATTACCAATAAATTTACGATAAAAATTGGCAAAACCCAAAAATCTCTGAAGAGCCTTTAATGAAGTAGGTTGGACCCAATCACAGATGGCCTGAACCTTGACCGGGTCCATTTCAATAACAGATGGGGACAAAATGAATCCCAGAAATGAGATCTTCTGTACGCCAAAAAGACACTTTGATCCCTTCACATACAGAGCATTCTCTCTCAAAATCTGGAACACAGTTCGAACATGTTTCACATGAGAGTCCCAGTCATTAGAAAAAATCAAGATATCATCCAAATAAACAATCAGAAACTTGTCCACAAAATCCCTGAAAATGTCATTCATGAAGGAATGGAAGACGGAAGGAGCATTAGTGAGCCCAAAGGGCATCACAAGGTACTCAAAATGCCCTTCAGGGGTGTTAAATGCCGTCTTCCATTCATCCCCGTGCTTAATGCGAATAAGGTTATACGCCCCCCTGAGGTCAAGCTTGGTAAACCAAGTAGCGTTTTTCACCCTGGAAAACAGGTCAGAAATCAAGGGTAACGGGTATTGATATTTCACAGTAATATTGTTCAAGAGACGATAATCAATACACGGCCTTAATGAACCATCTTTTTTGGCCACAAAGAAAAAACCGGCACCTAAGGGTGAAGAGGATGGTCTGATATGACCCTTCTCCAATGATTCCTTGATATAAGACCGCATAGCGTCATGTTCAGGTACAGACAAGTTAAAAAGGCGACCTTTAGGGAATTTACTACCTGGCACTAATTCAATAGCGCAGTCATAGCTCCTATGGGGAGGTAAGGATGCAGATTTACTTTCGCTAAACACATCAGAAAAATCAAACAAAAAGTCAGGAACATCCTCATCCTGGGGGGAGGCAGAAAAAACAGGAGTGTTGGCACTAACACATTGGCAGCCCCAACTGGTTACAGACACAGATTTCCAATCCAAAACAGGATTATGAGACTGTAACCAAGGGAAACCCAGCACTATAATGTCATGCAGATTATATAGAACCAAAAATTTGCAGCACTCCTGGTGATCAGGTTCAACCCTCATTATCACCTGAGTAGAAAACTGGGGTTTATTCTCAGCCAAAGGGGTAGAATCGATCCCCAGTAAAGGAATAGACTTCTGTAGGGGTATCAAGGAAAACCCACAACGTTTAGCAAAATCATAATCCATCAGGTTAATAGCTGCTCCAGAATCAACGAAAGCCTGAGCAGAAAATGAGGACAGAGAGCATATCAGAGTGACAGTTAATAAAAACTTAGTCTGAACACTACCCAAGACAACTGAGCGTGCAAAATGTCTTCCCCGCTTAGGGCAGACTGAAATAGCATGAGAGGCATCACCACAGTAGAAACATAACCCATTGCGCTTTCAAAACTCATGACGCTGTGCCCCAGACACCACTCCATCACACTGCATGGGCTCAGCAGCTGGCTCACAAGGCAACACCACTCCACGCATACTTCTCCGCTCACGCAAACGTCTGTCAATTTGAATCGCTAATGACATAGAATCATTGAGACCAGAGGGGACAGGGAATCCCACCATAACATCCTTTACATTATCCGACAGACCCTTCCGGAAAAGGGCCGACAAAGCGTCGTCATTCCATTTGGTCAGGACTGCCCACCTACGGAATCTCTGACAGTATAACTCAGCGTCATCAAGCCCCTGATTTAATGCCAACAAGGCTTTTTCAGCTTGATCAGTGACATTAGGCTCATTGTACAATAACCCCAAAGCCTGAAAAAATGCATCAACATCACTCAAAACAGGATCCCCAGGTATCAGGGAAAAAGCCCAATCCTGAGGATCGCCGCGCAGGAGAGAGATGATAATTTGAACCTGCTGCGCTGCGTTTCCTGAGGACTTAGATTTTAAGGCAAGAAACAATTTACAATTATTTTGAAATTCTGAAACTTAGCTCGATCCCCTAAAAACAAATCTGGCATGGGGATCCTAGGTTCCACAACAGGCAACCTAGCAAGATATGCAGCAATACTCTGAACCTCAGTGGCAAGCTGATCCACACGGCCAGACAACTGTGCAAACTCCATTGGGAGAAAAGATCCTCCCCAGCACCCAGAGATACAGAGGGAAAAAAAAAATGCAACAAACAGAAAAATATCTCTGACAACTTTTCTTCCTTCAAAATATTTTTTCCCTTCTGTGAGTACCATACAATTTTTATGGCCGGTGATACTGTTATGTTACGGTAGCTGAGGAGTGCAGGCAAAAAAGGAAATACACCAGAGCAGTTGGAATCTATGAGATTGCAGTACCCTGACTAACCACCGCAACTAGAGGCAGCCGTGGAGCGTTCCTACGTTGGTCCTAGACGCCTCGTCACAGCCTGAGAAACTAACTACACCTAAAGATAGAAATAGGAAAGCTATCTGCCCCGTAGCAGAACCCCAAAGATAATAGAAAGCCCCCAAACATGTAATGGCGGTTAGACAAGAGGAAATACTGACACAGAAAGAAAATAGTATGAGCAAACGCTGGGGCCCAAACTATCTAAATAGAAAAGGACAGGAAGGGTACTTACTGCAATCCCAGAAAACCCTGAAAAACACCAACTCTACTAATTTCAAAATCACCTGAGATCACACGACCTCTACCACCTAAATTAGTTCTCTGGTGTAACAAAAACAGCAGCCACTGAAAAAACTGGAAAAAGCAAAAGTACAAAACACAGTGGCTGGACTAAACTGAGAGGGCAAAAGCCCCCGGAGGGGACCCAGAAGGCCCCCACAGAAGTGCAGGACAAAATGCAAAAATATAGCAAAAACACAAAATAAGAAATTGTCTTATCTGATAGCAGGAGATGCAGACACGACACAGCAGGCTACAAGGGAAACTGGAAAGAAGGATTCAGACCAGAACAATTGATCACCGGCAACCCTGATGGGAAAATGACTCCCTTATATAAGACCAATCAGTAACACCTGATTCCCAGTCCTCACAATCCTCACTAGTACCGCTTGTAACCACCAGAGGGAGCCTCTGCTCAGAACTCATCTCAAACCCATTCACAACACCATTTGTTAGAGGCATTCCCAGCAAAACAGCAGCGATGCAGGTTCTACCATGAGTCGTACTGGGTCAAATGGAAGAGGTGTTCGTGGTGCACACAGCTGAAGTGGCATTGGAGACAGGAGTTTCATGACCATGTTGTGGTTTGATTTCTTGAGTAATGCTCACACGACTGGTAATACTGAATCGATTGCAACAGACAGGAGACAGCAGTTGTCAACTATGGTTCAAAATTACCTCTCCTCCCCTATCGATGTTCTCCCTCACAGTTCATTCCCCTTTGACTACTGGGCCTGTTAACTGGACACCTGGCCTGAATTGGCACAATATGCCTTACAGGAGCTCGCTTGCTCTGCTGGTAGTGTGCTATCAGAAAGAGTCTTCAGTGCTGCTGGATCAATCCTGACAGAAAGAAGGGCCCGGATGTCGACCCAAAATGTTGGTGATCTCAACTTCATTAAAATGAACCATGCCTGAGTTTCAAAGGATTTTGTACGACCTTCCCCTGATGACATATAGGTTGCCAGCAAAATGGCTCGCTTTGTCCTCCTCTTCCTCCGACTTCTCCAATTCCTCCATTTGCAGCTGCTGAACGTCCAGCCTACACCTCAACATATGCCAGTTTTTCCACCTCCCGAACTGGGCTGTACCCCCCCATGGCCTGCGTCAGTACCTGGCACACCCGGGCAAGTGCCGGGGCCCTGAGCAGGTGGGGGGGCCCACTCGACATCAGAGACACCATCGTACTACGGGGTCCCTGTGTCAGTGCCGTCACCCACGAGTGGGCCCCCCCTGCTTGCTCAGGGCCCCAGCACTTACAATACTTACCTCTCCCTGTTCCACCGTTGTGACGTCTTCTGCATCTCCTGACAGTGACATTCAGGTCAGAGAGCGCGATGATGTCACGTCTGTAGGCCCTCTGCTGAACAGTCACAGTGCAGAGAGCTGGAAGATGGTGACACTGAGGAGTCCAGAGGAGAGCAGTGCCCAGCGAGGAGAGTTATTTAATTTTTTTTAATGTTTGGAGCAATATATGGGGAGCATTATACACTGGAGAATTATATATGGGGCCCATCATACACTTGAGCCTCATAGATAGGGCCCATTATACACTGGAGCATTATATATGGGGCCCATCATACACTGGAGCATTATAAATGGGGCCCATCATACACTGGAGCATCATATACGGGGCCCATTATACACTGTAGCATCATATATGGGGCCCATCATATACTAGAGCATCATATGGGGTTCATTATTTATGGGGCATCATATAGGGCACTTTATATATGGAGCATCATATGGAGCACATATGGGGCCTATTCTGTATCGAGCATTATATGGAGCCCATTCTGTATGGAGCAATATATGGGGCTAATTATTCTGTATGGTGCACTATGTGGTGCCCATAATACTGAATGGAGGACTATATTGTCCGGTTTTTGAGCTATTGTAGAATTTGCATTAGATATCACTCATGTAATTTAAGAAGTGAAGTATTTGGCATTGTACTATACCTATATTTCTCTGCCATATTGGAGCATCATGAATTGTGGTATGTGTTAAAGGGGCCCATTGAGACTCTTTCACCCGGGGCCCATGAAAACCTGGAGCCAGCCCTGCCCCCCCACAACTTTAGCCAAATAACCACCAGTTTTCAATGCGTTACTATTATTATAAAGTAAATAAAGGTTGACAA
>JARQOD010000006.1:301526002-301660417 GCA_033576555.1 Oophaga sylvatica
GGGAGTTTATTGGCCATTCAAGCACAGTGATACTTTTATTTTTTCAACCAGGTTTTGGTGTTTTGGCAGTATGGACAGGGCCAAGTCCTGCTGGAGAATAAAATTTCCATCTTCAATAAGCTTATCGGTAGAGGGAATCATGAAGTGCTCTAAAATTACCTGCTAAATGACTTTGCTGACTTTTTTCTTTGATTAAACAGTGGACCTACGTCAGGAGATGACATGGGTCCCCAAACCATCACTTATTATGGAATTTTCACACTAGGCCTCAGAGCTTGGATATGTCTCTCAACTCTTCCTCCAGACTCTGGGCCCTTTGTTTCCAAAGAAATACAAAATTTACTTTCATCTGAAAAAAACCCACCTTGGACCACTGACAAATTCCATTTTTTTTTTCTCCTTATCCAAGGTAAGTGCTTCTGACATTGTCTATTGGTTGAGTGGCTTGACACAAGGAATGCAAACCTTGTAACCCATGCCCTGGATACTTCTGTGTGGTGGCTCTTGAAGCAATGACTCCAGCAGCAGTCCACCCCTTGTGAATCTTCCTCAAAATTTCTGAATGACCTTTTTTTAACAATCATTTCAACGCTGGGTTATCCCTGTTGCTTGTGCACCTTTTTCACCCCACATTTTCCTTCCACCCCAACTTTCCCATTAATATTCTTGGATACAGCTCTATTGAACAGCCAGCTTCTTCACAATCACCTTTGGTGGCTTACCCTTCTTGTGAGTGGGGTCAAGACTGCCTTGGATATCTGTCAAGGCAGCAGTCTTCCCCTGATTGTGGACCTACTGAAACAGACTAAGGGACTTTTTAAAATGTTAGGAAGCCTTTGCAGTGTTTTTGGTAAATTATTTGAATTTACTGATATAATGACTTTTGGGTTTTTATTGCCTGTAAGCCATGATCATCATCAGTTTTAAACAGAAATAAACACTTGAAACAGATCATTCTGTAATGACACTATTAATATGATTTTCACTTTTAGTATTGAAGAACTTAAAAAAATTTAAGTTTTTGATGATATTCTATTTAGTGCAAGCACCTGTATTTTTCTGTGATTCATTGCTGCAAGAAGTAAAGAAATGTAGGATTGAGCTGCATATTTTTTTTTATCAAATTGTAACACCTAAAACATCATATACATGTAAGATTATTTTTTTCAAACTTTTGCAAAACACAATTTAAAAGTTCTTTTTCATACTGTACATCTACACAATTAAATCTTTAGTGACAAAATACGTAATTTTTTTTGCATTAACCCTTTCCTGACATTCACCCACATATACGGGGGTGAGAGAGCTCCGTTCCCGCAAAGCGCAATATAAGTACAGCATCAGGATAAGAGGGCTGCTGTTTCTGAAAGCAGGCCATCCATGAACTTCACACCGCCAATTCCAAAAGTCTGACCAGCCAATCACAGCAAGTGTCAATAAGTTGGAGAAAAAAAAATTTTGACATGCTGTGATCGGTGCTCTGTGTTTATCAATCACACTGTCACAATGGGAGGAGATGGAAAAATAACCTCACCTGTTTAACCCCTCTGGTGTAACTAGCTGAAGAACAGTTTTGTCAATCAGTACCAAAGGGGTTAATCTTAGAGTTGAGAGAAAACAGGCGATCAGATTCATAAGTCACCCGACTTTCGCTAAAGTCGAGTTTCGCCGAGCGAAAACCCGACCATAGCGTGTAGTCGGGCCCTGGGGTGTTGACCTGAGGGGCCAAAGTCGGTTTTCCCCCGAATGCTTGCAGGCACCTTTTTTCAGCCAATGAGCAGTATGTACACTGTGGGCAACGAGATGACATGGACAGCGGGCCCCCAATATCTTAGAGAAGGGCATTGCTGTGATTGGCTTGTTTGGGGGGTGTCATGTGTCTATTAAAAGCCTGACAGCCGACCGCCATTTTACTTCTGTCGATCTTAACTTGGGAGGGTTGCTGACCCTGTTTATCAGTAGAGAGAGAGTTAGAGCTTATGTGCTTGTGCTGTTAGCAATTGTGCTGTACGTTAGTGTGCAGTGAGGGAGGATTTTTTTTTTGGCAGCAGCGCTGCTTATTAGGCTGCCTGCCAGTGACAGGGGGGGATTTTCTTTTGTGCAGCAGCATAAACTTGCTAATAGGCTGCCTGCTAGCTGTATTGCCGTGTGTACACTGCGTGCAGACTGCTTTTTACACAGCCCCTAATACTTTTAAATTTTTTTTTTCTGCACGTTATGAGCAATCATTTTTTCCCACACCGTAAAGACTGTACGCTTCTCACATACGACTGTGTACCAGCTGGCACACGGACAAATTCAACTGATACTTGTGGTGACCCGGAAATATATACAGAGATTTTCAATTTTTTCACTATATATATACACCTGGAATATTCTGATACAGTACCCTTTTTCTGCTTTTTATATTCTGGTCTCATCCATACTGAGCCTGTGAGCGTCTGTGTGTTACTACTGAAATATATACGGAGATTTAAAATTACCCTACAGTGTATACACCCTTTACGCTTGTGATACATTACCCTTTTTCAGCTTATTATATTCTTGTCTAATCCATATTGAGCCTGACAGCGTCTGTGTGTGACTCCAGAGATATATGCGGAGATTTACAATTTTTCATCATACTATATACACCTGGTATCTGGTGATACAGTACCCTTTTTCTGTTTTTTTATATTCTGGTCTAATCCATACTGAGCCTGTGAGTGTTTGCGTGTTACTCTGGAAATATATACGGAGATTTACAGTTACCCTACACTATATACAGCTATACGCTTGTGAAACAGTACCCTTTTCAGCTTTATATATTATTGTCTAATTACATTACTGAGTTGAGAGCATCTGTGTGTGACTCCAGAAATATATACTGAGATTTACAATGTTTTCACTATACTATAACACCTGGTATCTGGTGATACAGTACCCTTTTTCTGCTTTTCATATTCTGGTTTAATCCATACTGAGCCTGTGAGCGTCTGTGTCTGACTCCTGAAATTATATACGGAGATTTACAATTACCCCTACACTGTTTACGCCTGGTATTTTCTGATACATTACCCTTTTTCTGCTTTTTATATTCTGGTCTAATCCATACTGAGCTGTGAGCGTCTGTGTGTTACTCCTGAAATATATATGGTGATTTAAAATTACCCCAACACTGTTTACAGCTGTACACTTGTGATACAGTACCCTTTTTCTGATTGTTAGATTCTGGTGTAATCCATACTGAGCCTGTGACAGTCTCTGTCTAACTCTAGAAATATATACGGAGATTTACAATCATCCCTAGACTATATACAGCTGTACGCTAAGTTCTGATATATTACCCTTTTTCTGCTTTTTAAATCTGAGCCAGTGAGAGTCTGTGTCTGACTCTGGAAATACAGTACAGACTAAAAGTTTGGACACACCTTCTCATTCAACGATTTTTCTGTATTTTCATGACTATGAAAATTGTAGAATCACACTGAAGGCATCAAAACTATGAATTAACACATGTGGAATTATACATTACACTTAACAAAAAGTGTGAAAAACTGAAAATATGTCTTATATTCTAGGTTCTTCAAAGTAGCCACCTTTTGCTTTGATTACTGCTTTGCACGCAGAAAAGGTGAACGGATGGACTCTATATGCTGGTTCCCACCGTGAAGCATGGAGGTGGTGTGATGATGTGGGGGTGCTTTGCTGGTGACACTGTTGGGGATTTATTCAAAATTGAAGGCATACTTAAACCAGCATGGCTACCACAGCATCTTGCAGCAGCATGCTATTCCATCCGCTTTGCGTTTAGTTGGACCATCATTTATTTTTCAATAGGACAATGACCCCAAACACACCTCCAGGCTGTGTAAGGTCTATTTGAGCAAGAAGGAGAGTATTGGGGTGCTACGCCAGATGACCTGGCCTCCAAAGTCACCAGACCTGAACCCAATCGAGTGGTTTGGGGTGAGCTGGATCGCTCACCGCTTCATTTTTGAATAAATCCTCAACAGTGTCACCAGCAAAGCACCCCACACCATCACACCACCTCCTCCATGCTTCACGATGGAAACTAGGCATGTACAGTCCATCCATTCACCTTTTCTGCGTGCAAAGCAGTAATCAAAGCAAAAGGTGGTTACTTTAAAGAACCTAGATATAAGACATATTTTCAGTTGTTTCACACTTTTTGTAAAGTTTAATGTATAATTCCACATGTGTTAATTCATAGTTTTGATGCCTTCAGTGTAATTCTACAATTTTCATAGTCATGAAAATACAGAAAAATCTTTGAATGAGAAGGTGTGTCCAAACTTTTGGTCTGTACTGCATATACGGAGATTGAAAATTACCCCAACACTGTAAACAGCTGTACGCTTGTGATACAGTAACCATTTTCTGCTTTTTATATTGTGGTCTAATTCATATTGAGCCTGTGAGCGTCTGTGTGTTACTCCGGAAATTTAAACGGAGATTTAAAATTAAACCAACACTTTATACACTTGTTATCTTCTGATTCAGTACCCTTTTTCTGCTTTTTATATTCTGGTCTAATCCATACTGAGTATGTGAGCGTCTGTGTGTTACTCTTGAAATATAGACGAAGATTTAGAAATTTCCCCTTCACCGTATATAGCTGTACGCTTCTGATACAGTACCATATATCTGCTGGTATTTTGGGTGCATTTTACCAAACATGAGGAAGTATGGTGGAAGAGGCTGCGGAAGTGGGCGTGGGGGCCAGCTGGTGCTGATGATGGTGGTGGTGCATCTGCTGGTAGTGCCAAAAGCACAACAGCACTTAAGGCAGGAGTTGTTGAGCCTGAGTCATCATCTGGCTCAAGAAGGCGTGGAAGGCTCCCTTTTCTGGGAGTAGGTAAACCGCTTTTAAAGGCGGAGCATCAGGAACAGATTTTGGCTTACATTGCCGAAACAGTCTCCAGCTCTATCGCCTCCTCTTCTGAAGTTTCAAAAAATGCAAGTACTGAGTCGTCAGTGCAGGCTCCTGGTCAGGAACAACACCTTTCCTTGTGTCCTTCACCCCCAACAAAAGTGAAGGATGCGGCAGGCCCAACTTCAGATTGCTCCATGGAGCTGTTTTTCACATACCATGCCTGGGTTACAAGTCAAATCCTGAATTCCCCAGTCCAACATTAATCTGACATGGAGTGCACTGATGCACAGCCACTGCTAGATGATTCTGCTGGTACATTCACACAGAGCACTACATTGCCCTCGCAGTCTGCTGAGCCAGAATCTGACCCTATGAAACTCAGGTGCCCTTCCCGCATACTATACCACCTCATACGGTGACACAGAGGAAGGTGAAGATGAAATTGAAGAGGAGATGATGGATGACCCAGTTGTTGACCCGGATTGGCATCCATTGGGGGAAGAGGGTGCCGCTGGCAATAGCTCATCCTAGTACACTGGCTTTGAACACCTACATTGCTAAACTGATCTCACTAGAGATGATGCCCTTCGTTTGGTTGAAAGCACAGTGTTCCGAGAGATCATGGCCTACGCTGTCCCACGCTATGACCTTCCCAGTCTGCACTTCTTTTCTAGAAAAGCCATCTCTGCCCTCCACCTGCATTTGAAAGACCGCATTTTTCATGCACTCAAACAATCAGTGAGTGGAAAGGTGCACCTCACAACAGATGCATGGGCCAGTAGGCATGGCCAGGGCCATTACGTGTCCATCACTGTGCACTGGGTTAATGTGGTGGATGCAGGGTCCACAGGGGACAGTGGCGGTGGGACAGTGCTGCCTAAACCATGGTATAAGCAACAGTTGGCTGTAGGCATTCGACCCTCCTCCTCCTCCATAAGCGAAAGCTCGTCGACAGAGCGCAGTCGCACGAGCACTCCATACGCAGCTGCCAGTGTTACACAGAGGTGTACCACTATCGAACAGCTAGTGGTAAGCCTCAGCAGGCTGTTTTAAAGATGATGTCTTTGGGCGACAACAGACACACTGCAGAGGTACTGGCCGACTACTTGCAGCGAGAAACTGAGTCATGTCTGGGCAGTCTACATCTTGAGCCAGGCAAGGTTGTCAGTGATAACGGCTGTCATTTTGTGGTGGCCATAGCCCTGGCAACACTCATACACATACCTTGCCTGGCCCACACCTTGAACCTTGTGGTGCAGTGCTTCGTAAATAATTATCCAGAGTTATTAGCCCTGCTCCATAAGGTTCGAAGACTGTGCTCGCACATCCGTCATTCGCCCATAGACTCAGTCTTATGCAGAGGCTGCAGCGATCGCTCCACCTCCCAAGCACCGCCTAATCATAGACATTATGGAAGGTGGAACTCCACCATGCACATGGTTGAGAGGCTGTGCGAACAGAGGCAGGCTGTAATGCATTTGTGGGAGGATACAGGCAGTTGAGGGCAGACATAGAGTTGTCGGGTGTGCAGTGGTCAAAGCTGAAAGACCTCTGTAAAGTCCTTCAGTGTTTTGAGGAATGCACAAGGCTGGTAAGCGCAGACGACGCCATCATAAGCATGAACATCCCACTTATGAGTCTGCTCATGCAAACTTTGACACACATTAAGGATCAGGCGTCTGCAGCGGAGGAGGAAGAGGAGGAGGAGGAGGGAAGCCTTGATTACAGTCAGCCATTGTCTGCTCAGGGAACTGTCGTGGACGAGGTGGACAAAGAAGAGGAAGAGGAGGAGGATGAGGGGGATGATTATTTTCACTGCCTGCCCGTGTATCCTCCCACTAAAGCATTACAGCCTACCTCCGTTTGCACAGCCTCTCAACCATGTGCATGGTGGATTTCTACCTTGTTGCAATGTCTATGATTAGGCCGTGCTCGGGGAGGGAGCGATCGGTGCAGCCTCTTCATACGACTGGAGTCTACGGGCGAGCGACGGATGTACAAGCACAATCTTCGCACCTTATGGAGCAGGGCTGTTAACTCCGGATAATTATTTAGGAAGCACTGCACTACCAGGTTCAAGGTGTAAGCCAGGCAAGGAATGTGTCTGAATTTTGCCAGGGCTATGGCCGCCACAAAATTACGGCCGTTATCACTGACTACCTTGCCTGTTGCAAGATGTAGACTGCTCAGCCATGACTCAGTTTCACGCTGCAAGTAGTCGGCCAGTAACTTGGCGGTGTGTCTGTTGTCGCCAAAAAGACATCATCTTTAAAACGGCCTGCTGACGCTTACCACTAGCTGTTCGATTGTGGGACACCTCATGTACAATACTGGCAGCTGCGGATGGAGTGCTCGTGCGACTGCTTTCGCTTCTGAAGGAGGAGGGTCGAACGCTTACAGCCAACTGTTGCCTATACTGTGGGATAGGCAGCACTGTCCCACCTCCGCTGTTAACTGTGGACCCTGCATCCACCACTTTAATCCAGTGTGCAGTGATGGACACGTAACGGCCCTGGCCATGCCTACTGGCCCATGCATCTGTTGTGAGGTGCACCTTTCCACTCACTGATTGTTTGAGTGCATGGACGATGCAGTCTTTCACATGCAGGTGGAGGGTAGAGACGGCTTTTCTAGAAAAGAAGTGCCGACTGGGTAGGTCATATCGTGGGACAGCGTAGGCCATGAGCTCTTGGAATGCTGCGCTTTCAACCAAACGGAAGGACATTAAGTCTGATGAGATAAGTTTGGCAATGTATGCTTTCAAACCCAGTGTATGCGGATGAGAGGATAAGTACTTTCTTGTCCTACTCAGAGTGTCTGCTACGGTGATCTGGACTTGAGAGCTGCATATGGGTGAATTAGATGTGGACATGATGGACTAAGGGGGGGTTGGTGATGGTGATGGTGGTGCTGGTGGTGATGGGCTCGATTCAGTCTTTCGTTGCAGAAACATTGTGATGAGAGTTGAGCGATACTTTCCGATATCCAAAAGTATCGGAATCGGAATGGTATCGCCGATACCCAAAAAATATCGGCGATACCCGATACCGATACCGGAAATCCAATGTAAGTCTATGGGAACAAAATATCGGAATTAAAAAAACCCCATTCTTGCCTTGTTGGTTAATTGTACATGAAGGAAAACAACAAAGAGTAATGTAGAATGTATTGGGGAAGGTTGAG
Source organism: Oophaga sylvatica (assembly GCA_033576555.1). Classification (NCBI taxonomy): domain Eukaryota; kingdom Metazoa; phylum Chordata; class Amphibia; order Anura; family Dendrobatidae; genus Oophaga; species Oophaga sylvatica. The sequence continues at coordinate 301,534,062 of JARQOD010000006.1, forward strand.
GAGACATTAAAGGCATAGATGTTTAACCCAATCAAATGGAATAGCATAAATATTTTTTTTTAAAGATGTTCGGATTGACGAAGAAATTAACAATGTTGTTCACGTTTTTTCTATTTTGGCAAATATGTATATTTCACAACTTCCATGCTCTTCACCTTTTTAACTTTTGACACACTTTCTCCTTCATAATCTTCAGCAGCAGCATCTTTTTCATCAAATTATTCTTCATCTTCACCTTCTTTATCTTCTTCTTAAACTTCTTGCTATTCATCTTTTTGTTAACATTACTCATATTCTTCTTATTAAACTATTATTCTAATTCATATTGTACTTCATCTTCTTCATCATATTCTTATTTTTGACAGAGAATCCTGTACTTGTAATCTGTCAAAGTATGAATTTTTCATTCTTCCGTTCTTGCTGTCACAAAAATTTAAATTACAGCAGTATTTGTCCGTGTTCAGTTTAGCCTGCAGCAGCAGCAGGCATTTTCCAGGTGCACCACGAGGAGGAACGGACTCACCCCCATACACTGCTTAGTCTTCTTCTGCTTATAATTTAGAGCATATATTTTGCTCTTCATTTTGGTCTTATACTTCATGTTCTTCTGCTTTTAGGACCAGCAGACGTTGCAGGAACTCGGATACCGAGATGGAGGCACCTAGGCCAAAGGCACTGCGGAGAACCAGTTGACGGTACTGGAACCCGGACGGGTAGCAGAAGGTACAAGAGCCAATGCAAGTAACGAGGACCAGCTGACTGTGCTGGAACCCGGAGGGGCAGCAGAAGGAAAAGAGCCAATGGCACAACCGAGGACCAGCTGACGTTACTGGGACACGGTTACTAAGCAGGAGGTACCTGTGCTCCAAAGCACTACCAAGGACCAGCAGACGTTGCTGGAACTCGGATACCGAGATGGAGGCACCTAGGGCAAAGGCACTGCGGAGAACCAGCTGACGGTACTGGAACCCGGACGGGTAGCAGAAGGTACCCATGGAAATTTAAGTTGACAGGCCGCGAGCCGGCCGCAGTTACCGAATCCCACAGTACTACAGTGGGTGATTGTCCTATTGTCACAACGGAAACAGCCTTTATTTGCATATCCCGCAGCACACATAGGAAGTACCTAAACTCCAAGCACCATAGAGTCGGCTAACCCGACCGCAACACGACAGGACAACTTATTGGAGGCTAAGTGACGTTTACACTGACAGGAAACAGATGGCGTGCTGTAACCAGTCTGGGCAGGAGTGAGTACCCGTGCCAATGACACTTCCGAGCACAACTGGTGGTGTTGAAGCCCAGGGATGAGAAGACAACAGGGTGGAGGCAGCATGACTTTTTGCCGTTCACACAGCAGGGGAACAGCTGACATTACTGAACGCCAGTAACACTATAGCTTGTGTATTGGTCTGTGGACACGACACTTCTGAGCAGCAACTGCCAGTGTTGTAGCCCAGGGAGTAGAGTTCAGGTGGTAGAAAGATGAACATAACAGGAGACATGGATAACGTTGCGAACCAGTTATTTAATCTGAAAACGGACAGACAAATTCTGGCGAGATCCATGCCTTGTTCATTTTCAGAAAAGTAAGCCGGTCTACATTATCGGAGGATAGTCGCATGCGACGGTCTGTTAGTACACCACCTGCAGCACTAAAAACGCGCTCCGATAATACACTGGCAGCAGGGCAAGCCAGCACCTCCAATGCATACTGGCTAAGCTCTGGCCATGTATCCAGCTTAGAGACCCAAAACTTGAATGGGGAAGAGCCATCTGGGAGTACACTGAGAGGGAAAGACATGTAGTCTGTCACCATCTTACGGAAACGTTGCCTCCTGCTGACTGGAGCCGTCTCGGATGGTGTAGACATTTGTGGCGCTGCCACAAAACTTCGCAACATTTGGAACATACTGGTCTTGCCCTGTGCAGAGGCGCTGCTTGTGCTCCCTCTTGTTGCAGAGCTGTCTCCACTGCCTCGACGCACAGAGCTGCTTTGTAAAGCAGTAGCAGCAGCAGTGCTCTCGGCTGGAATGGAGAACATTATGGATTGCACCAGTGTGTCTTGGTACTCCCGCATTTTACGCTCCCGGTTCAACGGTGTGATGAGGCTTTGTAAGTTGTCCCGGTAGCGAGGGTCTAGGAGGGTGTACACCCAATAATCAGACGTGGTGAGAATGAGGGCGATGCGGCGGTCGTTTCTCAGGCACTGCAGCATGAAATCAACCATGTGCTGCAGACTCCCAACTGGCCAGCAAACGCTGTCCCCTGCAAGAGGCGTCATCTCTGCCTGCTCTGCATCACCCCACCCTCTCTCTACATACTGACTAGAGCGTTGTGTACCTCCCTCTGGAGCGATGTCTTCCTCCTCCATTGACTCCTCCTCATCCTCCTCACAAAGTGAGCCCTGCCCAGCCCTTTGTGAGGAACCACGTTGCGCTGACTGTCTTGAAGGTGATGGAATTTTTGACTCCTCATCCTCCACCTCTTCCAAAACCTCATCCCTTAGTGCTTGCAGTGTTTTTTGAAGCAGGCAGATAAGGGGGACAGTCAGGCTGACTAGTGCATCATCTGCACTCGCCATCCGCGTTGACTCATCAAACGGACGCAAAACGTGGCAGATGTCCTTCATAGAGGCCCACTCAGTAGTGGTGAAGTGTGAACGGCGCAAATTGCGAGTTGATTGCGCCTGATGCAGCTGATACTCCATTACTGCTGGCTGCTGCTCACACAACCGCTCCAACATATGTAACGTGGAATTCCACCTGGTGGGTACGTCACATATGATGCGATGTTCAGGAAGGCGAAATCTGCGTTGCAGAGCTGCAATGCGCGATCTGGCCATGCTGGAACGTCGCAAGTGAGCGCACTCTAGGCGGACCTTGTGCAGCAGTGCATCAAGATCCGGATAGTCCCTCAAAAAACTCTGCACGACCAAGTTGAGCACATGTGCCAGACATGGTATGTGAGTGAGATTGCCAAGGCCCAGAGCTGCCACCAGATTTCGGCCATTGTCACACACTACCAAGCCAGGCTGGAGATTCGCTGGCAAAAACCACACGTCGCTCTCCTGCTTGATGGCATTCCAGACCTCCTGCGCTGTGTGGCTTCGATTCCCCATGGAAATTAATTTCAGGATGGCCTGTTGACGTTTGGCCACGGCTGTGCTCATATCGGTCGCATCAGGTAAGCGTTCACGGGTCCATGTGGAGGTAGACCGTGACGGCTCCTACAGCGATGATTCTGAGGAACTGGAGTAGGAGGAGGAGTCAATGTGGACAGACTTGATTCCTGCAATCCTTGGAGTTGGCAGAACACGTACAGCGCCACTCGCAAGATCTGTACACGGCTCCACAACATTGACCCAATGGGCAGTGAGGGAAAGGTATCGTCCCTGGCCATGGGTACTGGTCCACGCATCGGTGGTCAGGTGGACCTTGCTACTGACGGCGTTTAGTAGCGCATGTTTAATTTTTCCCTCAACATGCTTTTGCAGAGCAGGGACGGCTTGCCTGCTGAAATAAAATCGGCTGGGCACATTGTATTGTGGGACTGCCAATGCCATTAAGTTACGGAAACTGTCAGTCTCCACCAGCCTGAATGACAGCATTTCAAGGGACAGGAGTTTTGCAATGCCAGCATTCAGAGCCTGTGCTCGTGGATGGTTTGCCGAGTATGACCGTCTTTATCCCATGCCTGTGCTACCGATGGCTGTTTTGTGGCCTGGGAGTGTGAGGATGACAGGGAACTTGCAGCTGTGGGTGGAATAACACTGGGTCTCTGGACAACAGTGACAGAGGTTCTTCCATGGCGATCCTGTGAGGAAGCAGAACCAGCTGTGTGTGAGCTGGAGGAAGAGGCTCCAACACGAGCTGAAGATGTAGGTGCTGCTGTAGGTTGGCCTACATCTCCAGTGTGTCTTTGGAACTCAACCACGTGCTTTGACCGCACATGTTTCCACATATTTGTGGTATTAAGGTTACTGACATTTTTACCTCTTTTTACTTTTTGATTACACAGCTTGCATTTGACATAGCAAATATCATCTGCAAGTGTGTCAAAAAAGGACCACGCAGTGCAAGTCCTGGGAGCGCCCGTTTTGGCTGTTGGAAGAGAACTGCTACAAACGGGTGCCAAACTGGAGGCTACAGGCAACCGAGTCTGCAGCCTAACTCTCCCTACTGTTTGGACCTTTGGGGCAATCTCTTCCTCAGAGCTGCTACCACCACCTTCCTGTTCCTCACGCCATGTTGGGTCTTGGACCTCATCATCTCCACTACCCTCTTCCAACACCTGCTGCTGTTGGGTGGTCTGGCCAGCACCATGCTCAACAGAAAATGGCACCTGAGTCTCATCATCATCAGATGCGTTCTGCGGTGTGCTGACCATCGGCACTGGCTCACCCGCCTCTTCACATTCAGAGAGACACAGCTGTTGCGCATCACTGCATACTGCCTCTTCTTTACATTCCAGAATGCTGCTTGGCTGGGCCCCTGTTTGCAAGCCAACAGATTCTGAGAACAGAAGCAGAGACTCAGCTGGCTCCAGTTCAGAACTCTCTGACTGCCTGGGCAATTTGGCAGGCGGTGAAGAGACAGATGGTTGTTCAACAGTGCTGTGGTCCTGAGAGGAGGTGGAAGGAATTGAAGTCGATGCATTGGCTGCCATCCAACCAACAACGGCTTCAATTTGTTCTTCCCGCAGCAGGGGGGTACGCTGAGCTCCTACAAATGTGCGCATAAAGGAACGCTCACGGGGAAAACTGGTGGATGCTGTGTCACTGGGTGCGGCAGCAGCCACAGAATCCCCACGTCCTCTCCCTGCTGAAACTCCACGGCCACGACCACGTGCCTTACTCCCTGCCTTCTTCATCTTGGTAGATTGATAAAGAAAGTCAGAAAAGTTATAAGGCCTAAGTGTGGTTATTCCTCAGAGACTGCAGTGAACACTGCAGACAACTGTTCACTATCTGTGAAAGGCTCCTTTCTGTACTTCTATAGTGTTTGCAACCAATGTATTGTATACGGATGGAAGCGCGTCACACTAATAGATTAGATTTTTTTCAAATATAATGGAGAAGCACCAATTGGAGAAAAATGAAAAGGATGAGGCACTGAGACACGCTCAGCAGAGTACAAGCAGCAGTGCTTGAACAAGTAACTGGAGCGTGATATGCACTCAAAAAATAAAAAACACAGACTGAAGTGAACACTGAAACACAACTGTCCACAATCTGGGAAAGGCTACTCCTTTGTCTACTTCTATAGTGTTTGCAACCAATGTATTGGATACGGATGGAAGCGCGTCACACTAATAGTTAAATTGCATGGAGCAGCAAGAATTACACTGAAGAAAAAAAAAAAGAGTCTGTGAGTGACACGTGCAGATGCCTACAGACAGCGTTGCATGCAGAGCAAACTGCAGCGTCACCTGCACTCTCACACACACCTTGCACAGAGCTGTTAAAACAACACTGGCAAAAGGAAGCTTTACACAGCGGTTGGTAAACTAGCCTGCCTAAAGCCCAGTACACAAAATCGCAATATCTAACTGTCCCTCAGAGTCAGCAGAGCAGCGTTCTGTCCCTAACTGAGTTCACAGCACAGTGACGCTAAAATGAGGCGGCGCCTTTTATAGTGCATTCTGACATCATTTCAGCAGCCAATCACAGCCATGCCATTAGTTAAGATGACCGCAGCATTACAGGATGTGCCCACACTTCATAAGATTCCTCATTGGCTGACTAAAATCACATTGCCTCTCAAAGAATTATGGGAACTTCCGATTCCGGTATACGATACAGGAAAAATATCGGAACTAAGTATCGGAATTCTGATAAAGCGAATATCGGCCGATACCCGATACTTGCGGTATCGGAATGCTCAACACTAATTGTGATTCCCTGACTGCTTTGGCCTTGCAACGACACCTCAACATTTCTTGCTGGTGGTGTGCTAACCGGTGGGCTTCCAGTGGGGGAAGCGATGGAGCATTGCTGGCTTCCTTCAGTCGTAGCAGGTGCACATGTGCCACCCGAGGTTTTGTAGTCCGTCCACGCTTGCAAGTGCATGTTCATTAAATGTATAAGTATGCAACTGGTATTCAAATTTTGGAGATTTTTCCCTCGGCTAAAGGTCCTTTTGCACTTCTTACAGATAACCTTTGCACTCTTCCTACTATGGGATAAATTTTCAGGGCTTACACGCTGTGCTAATTTGACCGTCTGACCAAACTGTCCTGCAACTCTTTTTGTTTTTTTTAACACGTTTTTGGACTTCTACGGGCCTGCCAAAGAACTGCTGCTGCGATGTCGATGCCTGCTGCGGATCCTTCTCTTCTGAGCTATTGCTAGCGGCACCCTCTTCACCCAATAGATGCCAATCCGGATCAACAACTGGGTCATCCATCACCTCCTCTTCAATTTCATCTGCACCTTCCTCTGTGTCACCGTGTAAGGTGGAATAGTATGCGGGAAGGGGCACCTGAGTTTCATCAGGGTCACATTCAGGCTCAGTAGACAGCGAGGGCAATGTAGTGCTCTGGGTGAAAGTACCAGCAGAATCATCTAGCAGTGGCTGTGCATCAGTGCACTCCATGTCAGATTCATGTTGGACTGGGGAATTCAGGATTTGACTTGATAACCCAGGCATGGTATGTAAAAAGAGCTCCATGGAGCAATCTAAAGTGTGACCTGCGCATCCTTCACTTTTGCTGGGGTGAAGGACATAAGGAAAGGTGTTGTTCCTGATCAGGAGCCTGCACTGATGACTCAGTACTTGCAATTTTTGAAACTTCAGAAGAGGAGGCGATAGAGCTGGAGGCTGTTTCGGCAATGTAAGCCAAAACCTGTTCCTGATGCTCCGCCTTTAAAAGCGGTTTACCTACTCCCAGAAAAGGGAGCCTTCCACGCCTTTTTGAGCCAGACAATAACTCAGGCTCAACACCTCCTGCCTTAGGTGCTATTGTGCTTTTGGCACTACCAGCAGATGTACCACCACCTCCATCAGTACCAGCTGGACCCCCTACCCACGTCCGTGGTTTCTTCCACCATACTTCCTCATGTTTGGGAAAATGTACCCAAAATACCAGCAGATATATGGTACTGTATCTGAAGCGTACAGCTGTATACGGTGTATGGGAAAATTCTAAATCTTCGTCTATATTTCGAGAGTAACACACAGACGCTCACAGGCTCAGTATGGATTAGACCAGAATATAAAAAGCAGAAAAAGGGTACTGTATCAGAAGATACCAGGTGTATATAGTGTTGGTGTAATTTTAAATCTCCGTATATTTTTCCGGAGTAACACACAGATGCTCACAGGCTCAATATGGATTAGACCACAATATAAAAAGCAGAAAATGGGTACTGTGTCTCAAGCGCACAGCTGTATACAGTGTTGAGGTAATTTTCAATCTCCGTATATATTTCAGGAGCAAGACACAGATGCTCACAGGCTCAGTATGGATTAGATCAGAATATAAACAGCAGAAAAAGGGTAATGTATCAGAAGATTAAAGCTGTATACAGTCTACGGGTAATTGTAAATCTCCATATATATTTCAGGAGTAACACACAGACGCTCACAGGCTCAGTATGGATTAGACAAGAATATAAAAAACAGAAAAAGTGTACTGTATCAGAAGCATACAGCTGTATACAGTGTAGGGATAATTGTAAATCTCCGTATTTATTTCCAGAGTCTTACACAGACTCTCACAGGCTCAGTATTTATTACACCAGAATTTAAAAATCAGAAAAAGGGTACTGTATCACAAGTGTACAGCTGTATACAGTGTTGGGGTAATTTTAAATCACCATATATATTTTAGGAATAACACACAGACGCTCACAGGCTCAGTATGGATTAGACCAGAATATAAAAAGCAGAAAAAGGGTAATGTATCAGAAGCTTACAGCTGTATACAGTGTTGGGGTAATTTTAAATCTCCACTCCCTGCCGACTTTGCTAACCCATTGACTTGCATTGGGTTTCGTGTTTCAGTCGGACCTTCGACTTTTGCCAATAGTTGGCCGATTTCGCTCGACTCGACTCGACTTTTGCGAAAGTCGGGTTTCACAAAACCCGACTCGACCCTCCCGGAGGCAAAGTCGCTCATCTCTAATCAATCTAAAATAGCGATCCCGCTCTGAACATCATATTTACCTCAGAGTTGATTTGCAGAGCAGTTGTAAGAAACCCCTGCATACTTGGGATAAAGTTTCTTTGGGGCCAGTGTGATCCCGCCTATGATCTCCTGCCTTCTGCTCTAGCGTCCTCCTGTGCCAAGGTCCTCCTGCGCTTTGTCTGCTGTGCTGTGTGCTGGCTATTGTGTTACCTATTTGTGATTACAACAGCAGCAATTCCCTCATCCCAGTTCCTTGCCCCCATACCCTCCACCCCTTCCCATTCCCAATTGACTTTTTAGCTCACTTTTTTGTGCTTTTTCTTGTGTGTGTGGCACCCTGCGCTGTGCATTTGTGCTCTTGCAGTGGCTTCAACGCTCTGATCAGTATTACTGCTGATCACAGACTGCACCAAAGGACATTTTCTTTTTTTAGTTATCATATTAGACGTCGCAGTGTAAAAAAAAAATTGTTAGTACTGTGTAGCTTTATAGGTAGGATGCTAGAGTAGCGGACGTCAAAGTGTTTAATGGCATCTGATTTTGTTTTAGACAAAAAAATAAATTGTGGATAGTAGTTTTATAGGTAGCGTGTTAAAGTAACAGACGTGTCAGGTGACGTCTGATCTTGTTTTAGAGAAAAAAAGTAGCACAAAGTAGTTTTATAGCTAGCGAGGTAGCATGTTAGAGTAGCAGATGTTACAGTGTTAGGGGACATCCAATTTTGTTATAGAGAAAAAAATCACACACAGTAGTTTTATAGGTACCATATTAGACTAGCAAACATTACAGTGTTTGGTGATGTCCCATTTCATTTTAGAGGAAAATAAAATCGTACAGAGTAGCCTCATGGGTAGGGAAGGTAGCAACTTTGTTGTGCATAAAAAATTATTATCGCCAAGTCATATCTAGTGCATTAGGGGAGTGAATATCGCATTGTTGGTGACCTCCATTTTTCTTTTGCAAAATAATAATTATTTGCAAAGAGTAAGTTTTTAGGTAGTGCTTTAGGGGAGCGTATGTTGCACTGTTGGTGATGTCTGTTTCCTTTTGTAAAAAAAAGAACTATTTGCATCAAGTCAATTTTGAAGTAGTGCATTAGGAGAGTGTATGATGGTTGGTGATGCCCGCTTCTCTTTTGCAAAAAATAAAAGAAAAGTTAGTGCTGGGTAAATTTATAGGCAGGGCATTCGTGTAGTGTACATCTCTATTTTTTTATACAAACTTTTAATTTTACATCTGATTTTAATTTTCATTTTTTTCTTCTACATTTTTTATCTCTACTTTTTTCTCTCTACTTTTATAATAAATAGTACCCTAAAAAACAAGCCCCACACAATACATGTGTAAAAGCACCACTTACACACATCCCCTGGGTTTCAAAAAATGAAATAAAAATGGCCCATTTGGCAAGAAGACTCTTTTCACCAGAGAAGGTATACGCTTTCCTTGTCTAATACATGGATTCAGAGAGTGAAGGAGGTCCTTCATTCCCCTTTTCCTCCTCTTCTTCATCTAGTGAGGAAGGACCCCCAGCAAGGCGTCCTATGATCCAGGCAACTGATCCCATGGATTGCATCCCCCAAAAATTATCAGCCTGCTATTCTGGATTTCATCAGCAGCTCAGGAATCCAGTTTGATGTTTACAAGCCTCACTGAAATTGACTTCTTCAACTTATTTTTCAGCGATGAAATAATAAATATTATGGTGGCCCAGACAAACTTGCATGTCCATCAATTTTTCACCAAAAATCTAAAGTCATAATACGCAAATGGACCTCTGTAAATGCAGCAGAGATTATGATATTTTGGGGAATTGTACTGCATATGGGCATCATTTTTGGGGACAATCTGGGTGTCCTTCCCCTCTCAGACCCCAAATCTGTGGGTGTACCCTGGGGTACTCTCGCACAGTTTGTACAGATTAATTCCTTCCCAACCCTCTCACTGGGTAGGTAATGTCAGAATTGTCAGGTTGTACACTGAGAAAACCAGAGATCCAGCAATACTACTAGAGTACTGATAATCTTTACAGCACACAGGTATTCCATATAGCCATGACAAGGCCACAATTTGAAGCGATCCAAAATTTTTTTGTTTTATAGTGATAATGCATAGTATCCTCCCTGAGACAATCCTAACTTTTATCATTTATAAAAAATTAGGTGGGTAGCTGAACACTTCAGCAGAAAATTTGCATGCAACCCCCAAAGGGACATCAGTATAGATGCATCTCTGGTTTAATTCAAAAGAAAGCTAAAATTCCAGAATACCTCAGTGTACACCCACAGATTTATGGTCTATGAGGGGAAGGATAGCAAGATTGACCCCCCTAAATGCTGGGGGTGAGTGGGAAAATTGTGTGGGAATTGCTGTGTGTTCTTAGACTCAGATGACCTCTGAGTGCAGAAAGTAACAAATTTAAAGACATGAACAGATGTAGTCAATTAGTTAATTAGCAAAACAGAAAAGCAAAAAAAACAGAAAAACACAAAAAAACAGATCCTTATATACATGTTTGGTATGAATAATACAAATAAACAAGAAAATAAATATAAAAATAAAATCAGTAATGCATAGTGTTGAGCGATATTGCTCGATATCTAAAAATATCGTATCGAAATTGTATCGCCGATAGCACTAAATATCGTCGATATCCGATTTCGATACCGGAAGTCCCATGTAAGTCTATGGGAACAAAATATCGCAACAAAAAAAAACCCTTTCTTTCGTTGTAAACACAAAATATACACACATAGAATACATATATATATATATATATACATGTCATTGTGACATATATATATACATATATTTATAGTTTATACACTTCTACATAGTAAAATCGACTCTAATTCAATTGCCGGGTAAAGACGTGACATACCCCATAGAAGTCGACGGGCTCGGTGCCGAGTACCCCGAAAACCTCTGGCTCTGTGCGACTCAACTTGGGCATCACGAACAGGATTCTGTAGCTCGCTATAAGCGAGTCCTGTGTGCCTGAATTGCACTGGTTTTGTGCTTGAGAATTGCTAAAATCATCAGAGAATGTATTTGCCATTTTTCTGCCATATCTGCGTCACGACGAGGCACTGGTGAAGAAGAAGGGCGTGCTCTTCGTGGGTGTCACTCACTCAGTGGCGTGAAAACGATGGCCGCCCACTGAAATGGTACTGCAATGTAACATCGTGCCCCACAGCTCTGGAGTTCCGCCTCCTCATCCTCCTCAGTGTGCGGAAACTAACACGAAGGTCCCGCCTCCCTACAAAAGAGGGGCCCTCTCCAGATGCTAATGACACATGTGACTTGGCAGAGATGGCTAATGGACACGACGAGCAGAAGTGGGAAGGGATGGAGCAGTCAGAGCTCTCCCCCCACGGAAGCGACCCGATCGCCACGGAACCACCGCTGGGCACCCGGCCTGTAAACCCTCCTACGCTGCAAGAAGCGGCGGATACCCTAAGAGGCCTGGCCCGGCACCGGGAGGAGGTCGCCAGGATGGAAGCCAGCTGGCGTGCCCTAAAAATAAACTTGGAGCGGCGCCAATCCCTCTTACCTGAAGTGTCTGTACCGGAAGGTGAGGCACCCGTTCTAGTAGAGGAGTCCTTGCAATGTGATCCGATTGACGTTGTCGCAGTGGAGGCACCCGTTCCTGCAAAAACCGCAGCACCGTCAGCACCCCAGAACCCGCTGTCTGCCCCCGTCGCTGAGACAGAAGAAGCGACACCCGTCCTCATGGAGGAGGCTGCGCAGGCACCAGAGCACTACATGCCTGTACCGGAGCCCCGACTGTCATCTGATTTAGAGCCGTCTGCTTCCTCCGCAGGGGAGCGCCGCCAGGACTGGGGGGCGACAGGAGAGCTGCCGCAAACCGGACACTGTAAGCTGCAGTGGAGTGGTGGAGACATGGAGCAGCTGGTGGAGGAGAATTACAACCGGCGTCAGGAGGAAGAGTGGAGACGTTGGGAGCAGGAAGCAGAGCGACAAAGGGAGCAGCGAGAAACCCTAAAACTTCGCCAACGTCAACTGGAGAAGGACCGGGCAGATAAGGACCGGATGAGAAAGGATAAAGGAACCCTGAGTGAGCCGCGGTGTAAGGGTGCAGTACGGAGCTTTAAATTGAAAGGTGGGTGGGGCTTCATCAAGGAGCCTGGACTTTATTTAGAAGTTTTTGTGAACCGGTGGGACGTGGAGGCTCACCTCCCAGAAGGACACCCGGGGAGGGACCTGTAGCGAGGAGACTTGGTGACTTACACCCGACACTGGGGTTACAATGGGTGGTACGCCCTAAATGTTACCAGGTGCGACCCCTACTCCCCAGTGTGTCAGGAACCTGTGAGACCCTCGGAGCCTTCAGCCTCCCACATCCAGGCCTCTGCAAAAGTGCCCACCCCACGCCGTAAATCTCCCAAGCCTCCCTCAGTGGTCTCCTCAGCAGCCCCAGCTATGGACATGATAAGTATAGCTGGCCCGTACCCGGCGCCTGTTAGGCACCCTGGGGTTCGTACAGTCCGGGACATAGGGCTCCAGACCCGGAGGGAGATGAAAGAGGTGGCCACACAGACCCAGATAGCGGGTCACGACGTCACTGTACAGGCCACACGACGTCATCAGGTCCTGGTGGTCCTTGGTGCCTCGGATGTTTGGCAATCTCAAGAAGAGTACCAGGTGGTACCTGGAAGAGGCCAGCCAAAGAAGTCTAAATAACCCGACAGGGTCCCTGTATGTAAATAAATAGTTAAATTGTTTATGTACCCGGACGGGTGAATGTTCCTAAAAAAGTTTTTTAATTTAATAAAAAAAAAACAACACAGTTTTCATTTCTTTTATTACTGTCTCATCTGCAACTGCTCCATCCCTTCCCACTTCTGCTCGTCGTGTCCATTAGCCATCTCTGCCAAGTCACATTGTATTAGCATCTGGAGAGGGCCCCCTTTTGTAGGAGGCGGACCTTCGTGTTAGTTTCCGCACACTGAGAGGATGAGAGGCGAACTCCAGAGCTGTGGGCACGATGTTACATTGCAGTACCATTTACAGTGGGCGGCCATCGTTTTCACGCCACTGAGTATGACACCCACGAAGAGCACGCCTTTTCTTCACAGTGCCTCGTCGTGACGCAGATATGCAAAAAATGCAAATACATTCTCTGATGATTTTAGCCATCGATCTCCTGTAAAAAAATGAAAAAAAAAAAAAAAAAGTATACCACCTGACCGACGCAGTCCATAGTAACGAGTGTCCCACGACGATCCAGCTCTGCTACATCAGATGACAGGGAGAGCCTTCATCCCGGCGCAGCACAGCTGATTACCTGCTTCCCCGCGGTCATCGGACTGACTGCTTTACGGCCGGATACCCTGCAGTCACTGCAGTTACGCGAAAAGCTGCATGTGACCGCCAGGGAGAAGATAATGGCGGCCATCAAGCAGTCCAGGACGTGACCGCCGGAGATCTTCTGCCAGGTAAGTGCCGCTGACTCCTGACAGACCCGACCGACGGACACTCACAGTGACAATGACAAATCCGATTCCGGTATTCGATAAGACGAAAATATCGAAACGAATTATCGAAAGGCCGATAGAGCTAATATCGGCCGATAGCCGATATCTGCATTATCGTATCGCTCAACACTAGTAATGCAGCATAAACTCTCTTCTCAGATTACCGTATATACTCGTGTATAAGCCGAGATTTTCAGCACCTTTTTTTGTGCTTGAAAATGCCCCCTCGGCTTATACACAAGTCATAGGGCAGAAACCAGCGGGGGAGGGGATGCGGTGGCAGGAGCCGGTGGCTGGGACATCATACTCACCCTCCCCGTGCCATCGCTGAACGTCCCTGCAATCCTGCGTTCTCCCCGGCTTCCTGCAGCTCTCCAGCGCTGAGCGGTGACGTAATACCGCTCATTAAGGTCATGTAATATGGACACGATGCCACTCCCATGGGCGTGGCCTCCATATTCATGGCCTTAATGAGCGGTATTACGTCACCGCTCAGCGCTGGAGAGCTGCAGGAAGCCGGCGAGAACTCAGGATTGCCGGCCGGGACATTCAGTGATGGCACGGGGAGGGTGAGTATGATGGAGGAGGATGGGGGAGCATGGAGGAGGACAAGGAGCACGGAGCAGGACGGGGGGAGGACGGAGAGCACGGAGCAGAACGGGGGAGGACTGAGAGCACGGAGCAGAACGGGGGAGGACGGAGAACACGGAGCAGGACGGGGAGGACGTAGAGCACGGAGCAGAACGGGGGGAGGACGGAGAGCACGGAGCAGAACGGGGGGAGGATGGAGAGCATGGAGCAAGACGGGGGTGGGCACAGAGGAGAATGGGGAGTGCAGAACTGGATGGGGAGCACGGAACAGGATGGGGAGGATGGAAAGCATGGAGCAGGACAGGATAATAGAGCAGGAGGAGGGGAGCACAGAGGAGAATGGGGGCGCACAGAGATGGATGGGGGAGCACAGAGCAGGACGGCAACTTATACACCCGGCTTATAAGTTTTCCAAGTTTTTTGTGGCAAAATTAGGGGGGCCGGCTTATACACGGGTCGGCTTATACATGAGTATGTACTGTAAGTCCTTTGGGTAAACGTGTGTCTAGAAGGTAAATCCGCAGAGCTTCCCTGTCTTTCAATGATTGTTCTCTATTTCCACCACGCACATGCTTTTTAACTCTTTCAGTAGCATATACCTTACAATGTGTGATGTCTCTGTTATGAACAGTAATAAAATGCTTGGATGCATAAGATGTATGACGGGTGGTTGGTTGTACTATATCATATAGGTGTTCCCGAATACGATCTTTTTATTTGCTTATGGTAGAGCCAACATATTTCAGGTTACATTGTGTGCATTCAATTATGTATACAACGTAATTGGAATTACAGTCTAAAAATTCTTGGATTTTATAATTTTTATTATTAGCCGCATTAGAAAAAATTTCAGTTTTAAATGATAGAGAGCAGGTTTTGCAGGGGAATTGATCACATTTATGGTAGCCTGTTACTGATAACCAATTACCAGTGGAGGAATTGCGATTAAATTTATATATGCTGGGAGAAAGAAAATTGCCTATAGTTGGTGCCCTTCAGGATACAATTTTAATTCTCTTATATTCATTGGACACATTTTTCTTATATTTATTGGACACATTATCATTATAGGTAAAGGCTTTACCCTATATGAGAGATTCAAACAATTTCTCATTATCCCATCAGAGGACATTTTCCTCCTGAATACATCTGGCCATATTTAAGTGCCTAATCCCATCCATGAAAGTAAGCACCATTTGTTTCCCCTCTAATTTGAGCACTCTTTATTTATTGTTTCCATGCGCATATATATTTCTTCCTTTTACAGAATTTTGATACCTATGAGAATAGATGCCCACTAGATGTAATTCATATAAATGAGCAGTTTGGTTGGTACCATTGCTTTGAAATGATTACTGACATATATCCCCCATAATCGATATGATATGTTAATCGATTTATTTGTCCCTATAGGGTCAATTTACCTACTGACCATTTCATTATACCTCTTGAAGGTGTACCTCAGTCTACACGGCACGATCACTTACCTGAGATACTTACCACAATCTAGCATTCATGACCACTCAGGTTCATTATTTAATATTTTCAGGCTGGTTTCTATCTCCAGATATTGGATTATGCTTACACTGAGCAGTCGGGTAGGTATCCCCATACCTTTCTTTTCCTTCTCAACTTCTCTTTTGCACTTTGAGCACGTACATGATGCCAAATTGGCTATCAATTGTTTTTCAGTTTTGATATTTATATTTGTCTCATTTTTAGTCTCATGTTCATAGTGTCATGTGTTTGAGATATGTTGTTTACTTATTGTATTTGATACACATTTGTTGCAGTACTTGATGAAGGTCCACTATGGGACTGAAACGTTGTTGATTTTGGACTGCATTAAAATTTTCATAATCATCAAAAGTTGAGTGTCAAGTTTTCTTTTGATATTATTCACGGGTTGGGATCCTACTTAGGCACCACTCACAGCAGTGCCACGTTATATTTTCTATCACCAGATTAGCGACTGAGGGGGAAAATTTAGCCCCCACCAAAACACCAGTATTTTGTAAAAAAAATTTTATTGTCAAATAAAAAATAGTTATGGGATAACAAAAATTGTAACACTGTACTGATATAATTTTGTAGATCTGAACTATAAATACTGTATTTGGAGAGGTGAAATTATGTCTCTTGCAAGGCTACATGGTGGGGAATGCAAGTATGTAGAGAAACTACATCACATGTTAACCATATCCAAATAGGCTCCCACACAACATTATGAAACAGATTTAAAACATCTCTAGTATCTTTTAGATATCCCGGAACACGTTGTACTAATGGCTGTAAAACTGAATCTAGCCATTGACCCAGTCGTTCAGTGAGTGACCCTATGCCCGATATTATGGGGCACATAGGGGGAGGAACGATATTTTTGTGCGTTTTTGGCAGCACATGTAGGATAGGAATAACTGGATTATTCGCATGAAGAAATTCTGTTTGTTTTTCAGAGAAAACACCCTGTGTAAAACCTTCACCTATAATAAGCTTACACTGCTCCGAAAAACAAACTGTGGGATCATTTTTCAGAGGAGTGTAAATATCATCATTGGAAATCATGTTATTAATGGCAGTAACATAATCAATTTCATTCATTACCACTACTGAACCTCCTTTATCAGATCTTTTAATAATAAGATTAGGGTGTAAATTAAATTTTTGAATGCTTCCCTCTCAGCAAGTGTAACATTAAATTTATTCAAATGACTGGTAGGGCTATTTAGCAGCTTCTTTAAATCCCTTTCAACATGTTCTTGAAAAAGTTCCATTTCATTTGTTCTGGTGTGAACAGGGTAAAACAGCGGGTTATTGGTCTTGAAGGGAAAATGTGCCACATGTATTTATGTCTTCTTACATCAATCAAAGAATTTGCTCTTCAGACCTTCTGAGGTCATAACAACACAATACCGGACCCCAATCAGAGGACAAGAAAACTTTCACACTCCTTATCTATGAACTGTTCCAATATTTATGTTCATCTCTATCTCCCATAATGACAGTTCTGCTTCACGTCACTTGTCTTACCTATTGCATTGTTTCTGTGCTGTGTTGTGTATAAATATGTGATTCTTCAGATTTTGTATTAGTCTAGCCTGATAAAGAGAACTGAGTAGTCTCGAAAGCTTGCAATTTGTTACCATCTTTTCAGTTAGCCATTAAATGGTATCAACTACTGAGGACTCTCAACTCTAAATATTTTTTTATAAAGTGAAAAATATTCACCAAAATGGGACTTTGACTTCATATAGTGTGGTCTTTTTGTTTTGCCAAAATACAGCATATATAGAAAAATGAAAAAAAAAACTAATATTTTTATTCAATAATTTGTAAGAATAGAAGTTGCTATACTTTTTATTCCTATTTTTTATTTCCTATTGATTATTCTTTATTGGATATTTGTAAATATAAACTGTATTTCTAAAAGTCTTTTTAAACCCTTGTCAGAAATCTTCACTTTTCATCCTCAAATTCAAATTTACTTAAGTAGAATCATTAATTATTAACAGTATGTCTATTCAAAGGTCTACCACGGATGATTGTGGTTAATCCGTCTGTCATCCCAAAGAAATGCCTCAGGCAGAACTCCTGCCAGTTGTTCTATTGCATGCCAGAATCAAGAACAATCATGCAACTTGTTAACATTTCAGAAGAGACATTGCCTGTGCGCACAAGGCATGCAGCAATATATTAAAGCACAAATTAGGCTTTATGTTTTGTGCAAAAGGTGAAATTGTTTGTTTACATATGTGATTATTATGCCACTGAATTGAAGAAATATTTAGAAATTGATGTAGATGTATTTTTTTAATAAATTTCTTAATGCTAAGCGAAAATGCAATTATTGAAGTCTTTCAACAGAAATAATAAATGTTTAAATAAAACCAAACATGGTGATTGATATATACATATTTAACTACAGTACTTTCAAGTAATAACAATGCAATGTATAATGAAACAGAAAAGTGAATCCACCAAGTTATGAGCGATTGGCTTATAAGAAAGCAAAGAAACAAATTTTAGAATTTTTTAGACACAGAGAAATTTCAAGTGCCACTGTCATTAACATCGTCCCTAACCTAATCTGTCTCTAATATTTGCAATCTGTAGTGAAAGATGCAGCATCAGTACGGTAGTCAACTTGCAGAGACCATTTATAGTGCCCTAGTCCACTTCTGCAGAATGCATGATAAAGTTTTAGAAATAGAACCCCCTGTTTGACTACACATCACATTTTTACAGAAAAAGTTAATAGATTGTAAGAATGTCTTCTAATTATTTGCTCATTTTTATTTAGTAAAACAACAACTGGCATTTAAATAACTCTATGACCTGTAAAGAAGTACTACTAGCATTAATAAGATCTTTCAGGGGATTTTAATTTCATGCAATTTTTGCTTTTTTTGGGGAAAAAATATAAGGACTTTTTACAATACATTTATACATGTTTGAAGCATGCTTACAAATTTTTATATCATGAAAAGTGTATAAATAAGTACTGTAATAGTGCAGTGAAGTGGGCAAGGAAATCAAAGCGGTGGTGAATGGTGGCTGTTGTACTTGTCGCTAACAAAAAAAACAAAGAGATTCTTAATTACAATTGTTGTAACTATTTCAGGTATCAGGATTAGAAAAAAAATTCTAGAAAAAACGCATTAAAGTTTTTCACACTGATTACACAAAGATGCATTTACTTACAATCAATCAGTATCCCAGGATTATAGAGTGATCCTTTCTCATGCTCATAAAATTCCTGCAGAGCTGCTTTCTTTTCTATAATGAGTTCTGTCTTCTCAAAGGTAGTCAGATGAACACCACTACGAGTGACCTCGTCAAGAGTCTGCGTTTAAATCTCCGCTTGCTTTCCATTCTCATCACAACCAATACTTTAAGAAATGGCATAAATACCTGTTTAAAGATGATTATTACAAAAAAATGTAACTATGCTCACAATCTTTGCACTCAAACGAAGATGATTTGGAGCAAAAGTACAAATAAGTGATTTGATTGATTCATTGTTATTTTTCATTTCTGCTAAAGCACAATATTCCAGCAAATTATCATCATATTAGATCTCTGATCAGTGTGAGATGAATACTAAGAGTCATAATACTAAGGACTGTTTGTTAAAAAGCCATCCAAAAAATGACCATCTATTGGGCAAGTTAATGAAAAAGCTAAGAAAGCTTACACACACAAGGTCAACAGAACACTCCATTGTATGACGCACGGTCCAAGCATTGAGTGTGCGCCAAAAGATCTCTCTTTAAAGTTATGGTCAAAAATGTTGGTATCCTTGAAATTTTTCAGAAAATGAAGTTTTTCTCCCAGAAAATGATTGCAATTACACATTTTTATTACACACGATTATTTCCTTTGTGTGTATTGGTACAACAGAAAAAAAGAGAAAAAAAGAGAAAAAAAGCAAATTGAACATAATTTCTCACAAAACTCCAAAAATGGGCAGGATAAAATTGTTAGCACCCTCAACTTAATATATGGTTGCACACACTATGGAATAAATAACTGTAATGAATCACTCCATGAAGTCTATGTTACTGTTTGGGTTCGGCACCCCGAACATCAGGTGTTTCACATGATGTCATCTGTGTAATAAAGCGAGAAACACCGGCGGCTCTGATCAACAGTAAGATTATTACTACCGTTCAGAGAGCTGCAGTTCCCATGCCGTCAGATGACAGTTTACCACTGATCAAAGGTGTCAGCTGATGAGAGAGTACTACTCTCATCAGTGTGTGCCTGCTGTCTCTAATAACAGTGAGAGCAGGTGCTGCTGATGGGAGTATTCATCAGCTGGCGCCTGTGCACTACATATGAATAAGTAAAAAAAATGATGTGGGGTCACTTCTATTTTTGATAACCAGCACAGGCAAAACTGATAGCTGTGGGCTGCAACCCTCAGCTGTCAGCTTTGTCATGGCTGGCTATTAAGAATAGAGGGGTCCCCATGCCGTTTTATAAAATCATTTACATAAATAATTAAATAAGGCATGAATTCCTCCCATTTTTGACAACCAGTCAAGCTAACGCAAACAGCTGGCAGCTGGTATTCTCAGGCTGGTAAGAGACCATGAATATTGCCCCTCCCCTTAACCTTAAAATAGCAGCTCACAGCTGCCCCAGAAAAGGCACATCTAAAAGATGCACCAATTCTGTCACTGTGCCTGGCTCTTACTACTTGTCCTGGTGAGTTGGCAAGAGGGGTAATATTTGTGGGTTTGATGTCAGCTGTTTTATGGCCACCTCTCCATTACTAACCCCATAGTTAGATTGTAAAAAGATACAGCCAGAATGAAATCTTTTATTTGAAAGAAATAAACTGACTCCTTTAGTTGAAATAAAGCTAAAAAAGCACAATTATACTCACCTTATGCCCATTCCATTGAAGCCCTTAAAAGAACAAAGAATAAACAAACAATATCCCTCACCTGTCTGAAGTGAAAATAAGCCATACTGTCCCATGCCGTAATCCATGTTTGCGGTATGCGTTTTACAATTTGGACAGTGCCATGATGCAACTGTTCAGGCAGGAAACCGTGAGAGAATAAGGTTCTGCATGTGCAAATTCAGTGACTAGCAGTGACGTCATTGAGGTAACTGCAGGTGACTGAGGCTGTATTCCCACTTGGATTTCACTGAAAGCTGGGATGATGAACTGCCATGAACTCAGTGAGATCACCGCGAGCACCATGAGATCTATGATTACTCCATAGATCTTCAATGATCTATAGATGCAGACTCATTGCTTGCCACTTCAGAACTCTCCCAAGCTTTGGTTTCATCCATTTTTTAGTGCTTCTTGAAGTATTTTTGGGATCATTGTCCTGCTGGAAGACACATGACGCAGCTTTCTGATTTTGGGCACTAAATTGGGACCCAAAATCCTTTTGGTAATCTTTAGATTTCATGATGCCTTGCACACAGCAAAGGCACCAAGTGCCAGAGCCAGAAAAACAACTCCAAAACATATTTGAAAATCAATCATATTTAACTATAGGTACTGTGTTCTTTTCTTTGTAAGCATCATTCTGTTTTCAGTAAACAGTAGAATGATGTGCTTTACTAAACAGGTCTATCTTTGCCTTATCTGTTCACAAAACACTTTCTCAGAAGAATTTTGGCTTACTCACATTGTGAGGCAGTGACTGGTGTTACATGTAAGGGTCACTGTATGTTCCCCCCAGGATTCGCATGTAGGCGTATTGGGGCCATGAGAGTACATTGCAGTCACAGGTGTAGCTGTGGTTGCAATATAGAATAAAAATGAGTATAAGTCTTGGACATGCTGGTTGTCCTAGGCAGATTCAGGGTAAGCCTGCTCTGGGTTTTTGCGTTTCAAAACTGACTGCAGGATGTTAGTGATGCAGTCTGTTTAATTCCCTGCCTGGGTTTTCCATGTGGCTGAAGGTCACAGGTTGCTAGTTGAAAACCCTGTCAGTCTGGTGTTGGCTGGAGTACAGAGAAGGAGGCTCTTCAGAGCTCTACCTGTGTGAGGCCGGCTGCAATCCGGAGGAGGACTGTCCTGTTTCCTGTCTGCAATCTGGAGAATATCGTGTGCAGTGTTTTGCTGAGTTGAACATTAAAAGATGTTTGGCTTTGAACTTTGCTGAGTCACTGCCTCATCACTGCATAATGTGCTACCGCTGCATCACAACATATATTTTGGCAAACTTCAGTCCAGCTGTTTTTTGTCTCTGTCAGCAGTGGCATCCTCCTGGGTCTACTGCCATAGCATTTTATTTCATTCAAATGTCAAAGGATAGCTCACGCTGACACTGATGCACCTTGACAATGCAGGGTAGCTTGAATTTCTTTGGAACTTGATTTGGGCTGCTTATCCACCATCTACACTATCCTGCATTGCAACCTTTCATTAATTTTTCTCTGCCATAAACATCAAGGAAGATTAGCTACAGTGCCATGAGTTGAAAACTTCTTGATTATTTTGCTCACTCTGAATAAAGGAACATCAAGATATCTGGAGATAGACTTGGAACCTTGAGATTGTTTATATTTTTCAACAATTTTGGTTCTTAATTCCTCATATTGTTTTCTCTTCTTTCTGTTCTCCATGCTTAGTGTGAAACACACAGACACAATGCAAAGATTGAGTCAACTCCCCTTTTTATTTGGTTTCAAGTGTGATTTTTATATTGCCCACACCTGTTACTTGCCATAGGTGAGTTTGTACCAGCATCACATGCTTGAAACAAAATGGTTCATGTACAATTTTGGAAAGGTGTCAACTAGTGATGGGCAAGCACTAAAATGCTCGGGCTCGTGCTTGGGTCTCCATAGTGTTTGCCTATGCAGTGAATGAAAGGCCTGCCAAAAATTGTACACACCCAATACCCTTGAGAGAAGTACAGGGGCCCTGACAACAATGTTCCTTATTAGGAAGTGAGTCCCATACTGTTTGCCTATGCAGTGAATGCAAGGCCTGCCAAATTTGGACGCACCCAATACCACTTTGAAGAGACAAACAGGAGGGCTCCTGAAAACAAGTTCCCATTATTAGGAAGTGGGTTTCCATAATGCTTGCCTATGCAATGAATGCATGGGCTGCCAAAATTTGGAGGTACTCCAATGCCCCTTGGAAGAAATGTGGAGGAGGAGCTCATAAAAAAGTTCCTATTAGAAAGAAGCGGATCTCTTATACTTGTAATGCCTATGCACTAAGTGTATGGGCTGACAAACATTTACCACTAGGGGTATAAATGAACATACTGTACAACAATTTATTTTTCCGGCATCATAAATACCCTTTAAAAAAATTATTTAGGTGTTGCATCACAAACCACGGTCACACTGGTGATATTGTGGTGGAGGATGAGGAGAAAAAGGAGGACAACAGCAAATAGCCCAAATCAGGAAGCATATACCCATGTGTGGGTGTAAAGAGGTGCATGGGAATAGAGCTCCCAAAAAATGACACTGGATTTAAGTTTATGTTGAGCTGCTATTACTCGGTGGTGTAGAGAAGTTCTGGCCCAATCCAGCCCTTGTTCATTTTTATAAGAGTCAGCCTGTCTACATTTTCAGTCGACAGGCAGATGTGCTTATCAGTTATAATTCCACCAGCGGCACTAAAACCCCGCTCTGACAAAATGCTAGCGACAGGGCAGGCCAGAACCTCAAAGGCGTAGAGAGCTAGTTCATGCCACGTGTCTAGCTTGGATATCCAATAATTATAAGGCACACAGTAATCACAGAGGACCTTGGTATGGTCAGCAAGGTACTCCGTCAGCATCTTCCCAACCTTTGCACTCCGTGTGAGAATACCCCACGCCTCATGGCCTGTGCGATGGGAGGGTCTGAGAAAATTGTCCCAGAACTTTGACTTTGTTCCCCTGCCTCTGCTGGATTGGAGTTGTGTTTCTCTCTCCTGTACTCCTTGGTTGTCCAATGAACTGAAACCTCTGCCGCCAGCGTTTTCAGATGGGAATTCTTTTAATAATTCCACAACAATGGGCCTTCTGGTACTGCCCCATTTTAGTAGACCTGTCCACCTTGGGAATAAAAGATAGAAATTTCTCCTTGTAGTGTGGGTCTATAAGTGTCACAAACAAATAATGAGTGTCACCCAAAATTTGGAGAACATGAGGGTCACAGGAAAGGCAGCACAACATAAACTCAGCCATGAGTGCCTGACTGCTAACAGGCAAGACTTCCGTGTCCTCACAAAGAGGACGACTGACCATGCTCTCCTCCTCCTTCCTGTCCTCAGGCTATCCACATTGAACAGATGGTATGACAGTTGTGCAGGTAGTACCATCTATAGCACATGAAACTAGCTCCTGTTCTTCCTCCTCCTTTTCCTCGTTGTCATCCAAACCACGTTGGGATGAGATGAGGCTGGGCTGTGTGTAATCAACCTGTATGGTTCCTTGCTCCATCTCATCATGCTCCACCTGCAATGCATCCTCTTTGATTGTGAGCAGAGAGCATTTCAGAAGACAGAGAAGTGGATTGGTGACTCCAATTATGGCGCCGTCACTGCTCACCATCTTGGTGGAGTCCTCAAAGTTTTGGAGGATGGTACATATGTCTGACATCCATGTCCACTCCTGAGGTATTATGGGTGGAGTCTGAACTGAATACCAACGGCCTTATTGATGCTGGTAGTAAACAACTGCCCTCTTCTGCTAACATATCCTTCTCAGCATCTGCAGTGTAAAGTTCCAATGCATATGGATATCACACACCAGTCGGTGATCTGAAAGCTGCAAATGTTGCGGAAGCATGGCATCGGCGGCAGAAGCTGTAGCTGACTTTCTAAAATGGGCACACAGGCAGCGTACTTTGACAAGCAGATACGGCAGCGCCAGTTAGGTTTTGAGAAACCGCTGAACCACGAAGTTAAGCACATGGGCCAGGATTGGTACGTGAGTGACCTCACCTTGTCTCAGAGCCACCACTAGGTTTTGGCCATTGTCGCACACGGCCATGCCTGGCTGTAAGTTCTGCGATGTCATCCATAGATCTTCTGACTCTTTCAGAGCTGTCCACAACTCTTCAGCATTATGCGGTTTGTCACCTACTGTAAGCATATTAGCTTCAGCACAGCCTGTTGCCACTTGGCTGAGGCAGTGCTTCCAGCTTGCAACTGATGTGGTCATTTCAGAAATTGAGGCTGAAGAGGAGGAGGAGGAGGAAGATGAGGTGCAAGAGCTTTAGACTGTGGTGGCAACCCTGATTGACCTAGGGCCTGCAATCCTCAGCATCGGGAGGACGTGTTCCAATCCAAGGTCCGACTCGGTCCCGGCTTCCACTATTTTAAGCCAGTGTGGAGTCAGCAAGATGTACTGTCCCTGCCCACAAGCACTTGTCCACGTGTCCGTGGTAAGGTGGACTTTCCCAGTAACTGCATTGTTGAGGGCACAGGTATTGTTGTGGGACATGTGCTTGAGTAATTCAGGGACAACACACCGGGAGAAATAGTGACAGCAGGGGACCGAGTACCAAGGGACATCAACCTCCATCAGGTTGCGGAAAGCTTCCGTCTCCACGAGCCTAAAAGGCAACATTTCGAGCGCAAGCAGTCACGAAATGTGGGAATTTAATAGTGTGGCCTGTGGGGCATTGGCTATGTATTTGCGCTTGCGTTCTAAGGACTGAACGCTGCTCTGGGACAAGGACATGGATGTGCAGGGCAGGAGGCATCTTCACATGCACCATGGACAGGGGATTAGCTTGCATTCACAACAGCAGGAAAAGCAGTGGTGTCACCAGCAGACACTGTTCCTGGACCCTGTGGTTCAGCCCACAAAGTCGGGTGCTTTGCTGCCATGTGCCTGATCATGTTGGTGGTGGTCAGGATGGTAGTTTTGCTACCCCTGCTGATGCTGGCTTGGCAGGTGGTGCAAATGGCCTTTTTGGGTTTATTGGCAGAGTCTTTAAAAAACAACCAGACTTGGGAAGATCTAACATTTGTACTGCCAAATTCCGTCATGTTGGTTTTACGGGGATGGGTTGCCTGCCTTCTGTCTGCGGCTACCACACTGCTTCTTCCTGCCTGTTGGGGTACTACACCTCTCTCCCCCTGTGTGCTGCTGTCCTCGCTCTGCATGTCCTCCTGCCAGGTTGGGTTAGTTACTGTATCATCCACCACCTCCTCTTCCAGTTCCACACCCTAGTACTCCTCCTGACTTTCTGGCAATTGGGTCTCATCATCGTCCACCTCTTGTGACACTTTCCCACCATCACCTTTGTGTGACCGTGGCTGCTCGAATATTTGGGTATTGCTACATGAGATCTCCTCTTGCTCAAGTGGACCGGGCGAGAGGCCCGAATCTATAAATGGAAAACTGGACAGCTCTTAGGAGTGTCCAAGTGTGGGATCAGTTTTCTCCGGGCACTCGGCATGGTGGAAGGAAGGAAGATCAGGGTGCGGAATATGCGGACCAGACTCATACCAACTGAAACTTGACCGTGTGGAAGACAGGGTGCTGGTGTTGATGGCAAAGTGACTGGAAGCATTATCCACTATCCAACCAACAACCTTTTGACACTGCTCTGGTTTTAATAATGGTGTGCTGCTGCAGTCCCCTAGTAATTGGAACAGGAGGGCCGGGAAAGAAGATGTGTTTATTGTGGCCCAATTTCAGCTTTCCCACGGCCTTGGCCTCTGCATGCACCATCATCATCACCATCACGTCCATTTCCATGTCCCTTGCCATGCACCTTACCCATTTTAAATGGCTGAATTGGAGCGAATTTATATGTGATCTATGTGAAGGAAAACCCCAGTTAAAAATAGCTGGCCTTTAGGTAGCTATTTTTAAACAGCAAACTGGTATCAATAACTTCGCTAACACACTGCAACAAAATTTAAATGGAGTACAGAAATGGCAGAATTTTGAGTGCACTGATATGTGATCCATGTGATGGACAAACCCCAGTTTAAAATAGCTGGCCAGTAGGTAATTATTTTTAACAGCAAACTGGTATCAATAACTTCGCTAACACACTGCAACAAAATTTAAATGGAGGCCAGAAATGGCAGAATTTTGACCGCACTGATATGTGATCCATGTGATGAACAAACCACAGTTTTAAATAGCTGGCCTGTTGGTAACTATTGTTAACAACATACAGGTGTCAATAACTTTGCTAAGACACTGCAACAAAATTTAAATGGAGGCCAGAAATGGCAGAATTTTGAGTGCACTGATATGTGATCCGTGTTACAGACAAACCCAAGTTTAACCCCTTCACCCCCAAGGGTGGTTTGCACGTTAATGACTGGGCCAATTTTTACAATTCTGACCACTGTCTCTTTATGAGGTTATAACTCTGGAACGCTTCAACGGATCTTCGCGATTCTGAGATTGTTTTCTCGTGACATATTGTACTTCACGTTAGAAGTAAAATTTCTTCGATATACCTTGCGTTTATTTTTGAAAAAAACGCAAATATGGCGAAAATTTAGAAAATTTTGCAATTTTCAAACTTTGAATTTTTTTTCCCTTAAAACAGAGAGATATGTCACACAAAATAGTTAATAAATAACATTTCTCACATGTCTACTTTACATCAGCACAATTTTAGAACCAAAATTTTTTTTTGTTAGGAAATTATAAGGGTTAAAAGTTGACCAGTGATTTCTCATTTTTACAACAAAATTTACAAAGCCATTTTTTTAGGGACCACCTCACATTTGAAGTCACTTTGAGGGGTCTATATGGCAGAAAATACCCAAAAGTGACACCATTCTAAAAACTGCACCCCTCAAGGTACTCACAACCACATTCAAGAAGTTTATTAACCCTTCAGGTGCTTCACAGGAGCTGAAGCAACGTGGAAGGAAAAAATTAATATTTAACTTTTTAGCCACAAAAATGATCTTTTACAAACGTTTTTTTTATTTTCACAAGGGTAAAAGGAGAAAATGGGCAGATAAAGTTGTTGTGCAATTTCTCCTGAGTACGCCAATACCCCATATGTGGGGAAAAACCACTGTTTGGGCACACGGCAGAGCTCGAAAGGGAAGGAGCGCCGTTTGACTTTTTCAAACTAAAATTGGCTGGAGTTGAGATTGGACGCCATGTCGCGTTTGGAGAGCCCCTGATATGCCTAAACAGTGGAAACCCCCACAAGTGACATCATTTTGGAAACTAGACCCCTAAGGAACTTATCTAGATCTGTTGTGAGCACTTTGAACCCCAAAGTGTTTCACAAAAGTTTATAATGCCTGGGTGTGAAAAAAAAAAAAAAACAATTTTCCACAAAAATGATTTTTTAGTCCCAAATTTTTGATTTTTCCCAAGGAAATTGGACCCCAAAAGTTGTTTTCCAATTTGTCCTGAGTACGCTGATACCCCATGTGTGGGGGGGGGGAACTGTTTGGGCGCACGGCAGGGCTTGGAAAGGAAGCAGTAACGTTTTGGAATGCAGATGTTGATGGGGGTCATGTTCCATTTGTAGTGCCCCAGATGAGCCTAAACAGTGGAAACCCCCCACAAGTGACCCCATTTTGGAAGCTAGACCCCCTAAGGAACTTATCTAGATCTTTGGTGAGCACTTTGAACCCCCAGGTGCTTCACACAAGTTTATAATGCCCGAGCATGAAAATAAAAAATCCTATTTTTTTCCCACAAAAATTATCTTTTAGTCACTAATTTTTTATTTTCCCAAGGGTAACAGGAGAAATTGGACCACAAAATTTGTTGTCCAATTTGTCCTGAGTACGCTGATACCCATATGTGGGGGGGAACCACTGTTTGGGAGCATGGCAGAGCTCGGAATGGAAGGAGCACCATTTGACTTTTTCCAACCAAAATTGGCTGGAATTGAGATTGGACGCCATGTTGCATTTGGAGAGCCCCTGCTGTGCCTAAACAGTGGAAACCCCCCACAAGTGCCCCCATTTGGGAAACTAGACCCCCTAAGGAACTTATCTAGATCTTTGGTGAGCAAAGTTGTTGTCCAATTTGTCCTGAGTATGCTGATACCCAATATGTGGGAGTAAACTACTGTATGGGCGCACGTCGGGGCTCGGAAGGGAAGTAGTGACGTTTTGGATTGCAGACTTTGATGGAATGGTCTGGGGGCATCATGTCGCATTTGGAGAGCCCCTGATGTGCCTAAAACAGTGGAAACCCCCACAAGTGACCCCATTTTGGAAAATAGACCCCACAAGGAACTTATCTAGAAGTGTGGTGAGCGCTATGAAGCTCCAAGTGCTTCACAGAAGTTTTATAACATACAGCCGTAAAAACAAAAAAATCATTTTTTTTTTACAAAAATGATATTTTCGCCCCCAGTTTTTTATTTTCCCAAGGGTAACAGAAGAAATAGGACAAATTGCACAATAACTCTTGTGGTCCAGAGTACGCTGATACCCCATATGCGGGAGTAAACTACTGTT
Organism: Oophaga sylvatica; assembly: GCA_033576555.1. Classification (NCBI taxonomy): domain Eukaryota; kingdom Metazoa; phylum Chordata; class Amphibia; order Anura; family Dendrobatidae; genus Oophaga; species Oophaga sylvatica. The sequence goes on from JARQOD010000006.1 coordinate 301,563,174, forward strand.
TGGGGGCATGGCAGAGCTCAGAAGTGAAGGAGCACCGTTTGACTTTTTCAACGCAGAATTAGCTGGAATTGAGATCAGACGCCATGTCACATTTGGAGAGCCCCTGATGTGCCTAAACAGCGGAAACCCCCCAATTCTAACTCCAACCCTAACCCCAACACACCCCTAACCCTAGTCCCAACCCTAACCACAAACCTAACCCTAACACACCCCTAACCGTAATCCCAACCCTAATCCTAATCCTAACGTTAGCGCCAACCCTAACCCTAACTTTAGCCGCAACCCTAACCCTAACGGGAAAATGGAAATAAATACATTTTTTTAATTTTATTATTTTTCCCTAACTAAGGGGGTGATAAAGGGGGGTCTGATTTACTATTTATAGCGGGTTTTTGTGATTGGCAGCTGTCACGCTAAAAGACGCTTTTTATTGCAAAAATAGTTTTTTGCATCGCCACATTTTGAGAGCTATAATTTTTGCATATTTTGGCCCACAGAGTCATGTGAGGTCTTATTTTTTGCAGGACGAGGTGACGTTTTTATTGGTACCATTTTTGAGCACGTGACATTTTTTGATCGCTTTTTATTTCGATTTTTGGGAGGTTAGAATGAACAAAAATCAGCAATTCATGAATTTCTTTTGGGGGAGGCGTTTCTACCGTTCCACGTGTGGTAAAATTGATAAAGCAGTTTTATTTTTCGGGTCAGTACGATTACGGCGATACCTTATTTATATCTTTTTTTATGTTTTGGTGCTTTTATAGCATGAAAACAATTTTATATAAAAAATGATTATTTTTGCATCGCTTTATTCTGCGAGCTATAACTTTTTTATTTTTTTCGCTGATGATGCTGTATGATGGCTCGTTTTTTGCGGGACAAGATGATGTTTTCAGCGGTACCATTGTTATTTATCTTGGTCTTTTTGATCGCGTGTTATTCCACTTTTTGTTCAGCGGTATCATGATAAAGCATTGATTTTTTGCTTCGTTTTCTTTTTTTTTTTAAGGGGTTCATTAAAGGGGTTAACTAGTGGGGCAGTTTTATAGGGGGGGTCGTTACGGACGCGGCGATACCAAATATGTGTACTTTTATTGTTTTGGTTTTTTTATTTACAGGAAAGAATGAATTTATTGGGCAATATTTTTTTTTTTTTTATGATTTTTTTTTACCACTTTTTATTTTTATTTTTTTACTTTTATACTTTGTCCCAGGGTGGGACATCACTGTATTTTAGCAGATCGCTGGTGTGACAGTGTGCACAGCACTCTGTCACACCAGCGATCGCTCTGGCACTGCTGCAGGCTTCCCCAGCGCCTGCTCTCAGCAGGCACGGAGGAAGCCGCCTCCCTGCAGGACCCCGGCGCCATCTTGGATCCGGGGACCTGGAGGGAGGACGGACCCTCGGAACAGCGCGACACATCGCGCTGCTCTGAGGGTCTCAGGGGGGCGCGCAGGGAGCCCCCTGCCTGCGCGATCCTCCCCTGTGCCCCAGGTACACCGCGATCATGTTTGATCGCGGTGTGCCAGGGGTTAATGTGCCGGGAGCGGTCCGTGACCGCTCCTGACACACAGTCACGGGTGTCAGCTGTGATAATCAGCTGACACCCGGCGGCGATCAGCTGCGCTCCCCCCGGGAGCGCAGCTGATCGCCCATGACGTACTATTCCGTCCATGGGAATAAGGTCCAGGGTCACATGGACGGAATAGTACGTCTGATGGCAGAGAGGGGTTAAAATAGCGCTGATACCTGGGCCTATGTCTTGAAATATCTGTAAAAGCAGCAGCAGACAGAACTGGAATGGACCCTCTTGCTATATGCACTGCAGTCTCCACATACACTGCCTGCCTGCCTAGTACTGATAACTATGCAGCTGGATTTGTCCTCAGAAGGAATGTTAGTTGAGATGGATATGTGTATAATATATGGTACACCTACACTAAGTAAGATCCAAGCAAATCTCTCCGTAGCTCAGCAGCAACTCTCCCTAAACTGCTTGATTCCGAAGTAGACTGTGAAGAGCATGGCGGTGCCAGGTCTGATATAGACATGATGACGCTGTGCAGCCAGCCAATCACTGTAATGACACAACCAACATGGCTGCAGAATTACAGTGTGTGGCAGACAATCCCTGCATGTTCATTGGCTCTCTAAAGAGCGCCAAACATGCTGGGTGGGGAGCAGCCCTCCCGCTCTCCCCCGAGCAACCCTGGAAATACTCGGAGAGCTCCGAGCATCTCAAGCAGTGAGATGCTCAGGTCGAGTACGGAGTAGTGGCGAGCATGCTCGCTCATCACTAGTGTCAACAATTTTGTCCCGCCCATTTTTTTTGGTGAAATTATGTCCAATTTGCCTTTTTCTCAGTTTTTTTTGTGTTGTTCCAATAGACACAAAGGAAATAAACATGTGCATAACAGACACGTGTAATTGAAATAATTTTCTGTGAGAAATACTTCTTTTTTTGTGACAATTTTAAGGGTGCCATCACTTTCTGCGATGACTGTATAAGCTGCTATAACTTTTTTAATAATGCAAATTGAGGTAAATCATTTTTCAGATATATTCTCAACAGTAAATACATGAAAAATATGAAAAAAATAAACATTTCCGATCCTATAGAAGAACCCTTTAACTGGATTTCACAATATAAACCACACACAATATTGTACAGCGTTCTTCAACATGTTGATAATGGAGTATTAACTTTAAAAAATGTAAATACAGCAATCAAATATGCAGTCAATGAGCTTTTAAATTTACTAGGTACTACATTCTCATGTGCTTTCAGTGTTAAAATACAAGATTCATTAAGTCTAATAGCTCTACTTAATACATTTAGTTGTCTTGGCTTGGTTTGCGCATTCAGTCTGGTAACCTTTTGCTGTGTGATCGGTTTCCCTGTCTGCTGAGCAATTTCCCTTTCTTCCCTCTCCTAATGCTGATGGTTTCTATTGTCTTTGTTTCCCTTCTTGGTATGCTCTTCTCCAGGTGTTCCTCATTTTTCTGTTTTGGTTTGCCATAACACATTCAGGGTGGGGTTTTATATGTCCACTAGAGATGAGCGACTTTGCCTCCGGGAGGGTCAAGTCGGGTTTCGTGAAACCCGACTTTCTCAAAAGTCGAGTCGAACGAAATCGGCCGACTATAGGGAAAAGTCGAAGGTCCGAATGAAACACGAAACCCAATGCAAGTCAATGGGGAAGCAAAGTCAGCAGGGAGTGGAGGACAGTAAACACACCTACAGTGCCCATTTGAATGCCAACGACATCAATTCTTATTACTTAAGCTTGTCAACCTTAACTTACTTTATAATAATATTTACGCATTGAAAACTGGGGGTTATTTGGCTAAAGCTGTGGGTGGGCAGGGCTTTCTCCAGGTTTTCGTGTGCCCCGGGTGAAAGAGTGTCAGTGGGCCCCTTTAACACATAACACAATTCAGGATGCTTCGATACGGCAGAGAAATATAGGTATAGCACAATGCCAAATACTTCACTTCTTACATTACATGAGTGATATATACCTGACAGTATATTCCTCCATACAGTATTATGGCCACCACTTAGTGCGCCATACAGAATAATGAGCCCCATAAATTGCTCCATACAGAATAATTGGTCCCATATAATGTTCCATACAGCATATGATGAGCTCCACATAATGCTACAGTATATGATGGTCCCCATATAATGTGCCATACAGTATAGGACGGTCCCCATAGAGTATAATGAGCCCCACATATTGCTCCATACAGTATAATGAGTCACATATAAAGCTCCATACAGTATATGATGGGCCCCATATATTGCTCCATACAGAATGGGCTCCATATAATGCTCCATACAGAATAGACCCCATATGTGCTCCATATGATGCTCCATACCTATATGATGCCCCATAAATAATGAACCCCTTATGATGCTCAAGTATATGATGGGCCCCATGTATGATGCTCAGTGTGTGATGGGCCTATATAATGCTCTATATACTGTATAATGGGCCCCATTTATAATGTTCCAGTGTATAATGGGCCCCATGCATGATGCTCCAGTGTACGATGGGCCCCATTTATAATGCTTCAGTGTATGATGGGCCCCATGCATGATGCTCCAGTGTATGATGGGCCTATATAATGCTCCATATATAATGGGCCCAATATGATGCTCCAGTACATAATGGGCCCCGTATACGATGCTCCACTGTATGATGGGTCCCATTTATAATGCTCCAGTGTATGATGGACCCCATGGATGATGCTCCAGTGTAGGATGGGCCTATATAATGCTCCATATATAATGGGCCCCATTTACAATGCTCTAGTGTATAATGGGCCCCGTATATGATGCTCAAGTGTATGATGGGCTCCATTCATAATGCTCCAATGTATGATGGGCCCCATGGATGATGCTCCAGTGTATGATGGGCCTATATAATGCTCCATATATAATGGGCCCCATTTACAATGCTCCAGTGTATAATGGGCCCCGTATATGATGCTCCATTGTATGATGGGCTCCATTCATAATGCTCCAGTGTATGATGGGCCCCATGGATGATGCTCCAGTGTATGATGGGCCTATATAATGCTCCATATATAATGGGCCTCATAATGCTCCAGTGTATAATGGGCCACGTATATGATGCTCAAGTGTATAATGAGCTCCATATATAATGGGCCCCATTTAAAATGCTCCAGTGTATAATGGGCCCCGTATATGATGCTCAAGTGTATGATGGGCCCTATTTATAATGCTTCATTGTATGATGGACCCCATGCATGATGGTCCAGTTTATGATGGGCCTCTATAATGCTCCATATATAATGGGCCCAATATGATGCTCCAGTGTCTGATGGGCCCCATTTATAATGCTCCAATGTATGATGGGCCCCATGGATGATGCTCGAGTGTATGATGAACCCAGATAATGCTCCATATATAATGGGCCCAATTTATAATACTCCAGTGTATAATGGGCCCCGTATATGATGCTCCAGTGTATGATGTGCCCTATTTATAATGCTCCAGTGTATGATGGACCCCATGGATGATGCTCCAGTGTATGATGTGCCTATATAATGCTCCGTATATAATAGGCCCCATTTATAATGCTCCAGTGTATAATGGGCCCCATATGTGATGCTCCAGTGTATGATGGGCCCCATTTATAATGCTCCAGTGTATGATGGGCCCCATGGATGACGTTCCAGTGTATGATGGGACTATGTAATGCTCCATATATAATGAGCCCCATTTATAATGCTCCAGTGTATAATGGGCCTCGTATATGATGCTCCAGTGTATGATGGGCCCCATTTATAATGCTCCATTGTATGATGGGCCCCATGCATGATGATCCAGTGTATGATGGGCCTATATAATGCTCCATATATAATGGGCCCCATTTATAATGCTCCAGTGTATAATGGGCCCTATATATGATGCTCAAGTGTATGATGGGCCCCATATATAATGCTTCTGTGTATAATGGTCCCTATCTATGATGGGCACCACATATAATTCTCCATTGTATAATGCTCCCCATATATTGCTCCAAACATTAAAAAAAATGAAATACCTCTCCTCGCTGGGCATTGCTCTACTCTGGACTCCTCAGCGTCACCATCTTAAAGCTCTCTGCACTTGAACTGTTCAGGCAGAGGGTGTCCAGACGTGACGTCATCGCGCTCTCTGACCTGAATGTCACTGTCAGGAAACGCGGAAGACGTCACAGCGGTGGATCAGGGAGAGGTAAGTATTGCAAGTGCTGGGGCCCTGAGCAAGCAAGGGGGGCCCACTCGTGGGCGACGGCTCTGGTACAGGGCCCCTCATAGTACGCCGGTGTCTCTGACGGCAAGTGGGCCCCCCCACCATCAGAGACACCGGCGTACTATGAGGGGCCCTGTGCCAGTGCCATCGCCCACAAGTTGGCCCCCACCTGCTCAGGGCATCGGCACTTGCCAGGTTGCGCCAGGTGCTGACGCAGGCCCTGGGGGGATACAGCCCAGTTGGGGAGGTGGAAAAACTGGCATATGTTGAGGTGTAGGCTGGACATTCAGCAGCTGCAAATGGAGGAGTTTGAGAAAGCGGAGGAAGAGGAGGACAAAGCGAGCCATTTTGTTGGCAAAATCCTTTGAAACCCAGGCATGGTTCATTTTAATGAAGGTGAGATCACCAACATTTTGGGTCGACAGCTGGGTCCTTCTTTCTGTCAGGATTGATCCAGCAGCACTGAAGACTCTTTCTGATAGCACACTACCAGCAGGGCAAGCGAGTTCCTGTAAGGCATATTGTGCCAATTCAGGCCTGGTGTCCAGTTTACAGGCCCAGTAGTCAAAGGGGAATGAACTGTGAGGGAGAACATCGATAGGGGAGGAGAGTTAATTTTGAACCATAGTTGACAACTGTTGTCTACTGTCTGTTGCAATCGATTCAGAATTACAGTCATGTGAGCGTTACTCGAGAAATCAGTCCACAACTTGGTCATGAAACCCCTGTCTCCAATGCCACTTCGGCTGTGTGCACCACGAACACCTCTTCCATTTGGCCCAGTATGGCTCGTGGTAGAATCTGCACCTCTGCTGTGTGCTGGGAATGCCACTAACAAATGGTTTACCAGAGTTGCTTGTTTGTTCGCCAGTATTAGCTCTAGATTCTCCTGTGGCATGATGTTCTGTAATTTGCCTTTATAGCGTGGATAGAGGATGCTGACCAACCAGTAGTCGGACTCGTCATCCTTCATAATTTTGGCAATGCGAGGGTCCCTTTTTAGGATCCGCAAGATATAATTACACATGTGGTGCACTGACTGTGGTGGGTGGAGGAGAACTTTCTGTCAAATCCACATCCCTCCAGTCACGCACAAATCTTGTACCTGACCTTGGCAAGCCAACATTTTCTCTTGCCCCCTGAGAAGCATCCTCCTCCCCAAAATAATCATCCCCATCATCCTCCTCCTTCTCTTCCTCTTCTTCCTCCACCTCATCCACAACAGTTCCCTGAGCAGACAATGCCTGACTGTCATCAAGGCTTCACTCCTCCTCCTCTGCTGCAGACGCCTGATCCTTAATGTGCATCAAAGTATGCATGAGCAGACGCATAAGTGGGATGCTCATGCTTATTATGGCGTCGTCTGTGCTTACCAGCCATGTGCATTCCTCAAAACACTGAAGGACTTTACAGAGGTCTTTCAGCTTTGACCACTGCACACTCGACAACTAAAATGTCTGCCCTCAAACTGCATGCCCGAGTATCCTCCCACAAATGCATTACAGCCTGCCTCTGTTCACACAGCCTCTCAACCATGGGCATGGTGGAGTTCCACCTTGTTGCAACGTCTATGATTAGGCGGTGCTTGGGGAGGTGGAACGATCGCTGCAGCCTCTTCATACGACTGGAGTTTTAAGGCGAGCGACGAATGTGCGAGCACAGTCTTCGCACCTTATGGAACAGGGCTGCTAACTCCGGATAATTATTTAGGAAGCACTGCACCACCAGGTTCAAGGTGTGAGCCAGGCAAGGTATGTGTCTGAGTTTTGCCAGGGCTATGGCCACCACAAATTACGACCGTTATTACTGACTACCTTGCCTGGCGCAAGATTTAGACTGCCCAGCCATAACTCAGTTTCTCACTGCAAGTAATCGGCCAGTACCTCCGCGGTGTGTCTGTTGTCGCCCAAAGACATCATCTTTAAAACAGCCTGCTGATGCTTACCACTAGCTGTTCGATAGTGGGACACCTCGTGTGCAACACTGGCAGCTGCGGATGGAGTGCTCGTGCGACTGCTCTCTGTCGATGAGCTCTTGCTTCTGGAGCAGGAGGAGGAAGAGGGTCGAACGCCTACAGCCAATTGTTGCCTATACTGTGGGCTAGGCAGCACTGTCCCACCACTGCTTTCCCTTGTGGACCCTGCATCCACCACATTAACCCAGTGCGCAGTGATGGACACGTAATGGCTCTGGCCATGCCTACTGGCCCATGTATCTGTTGTGAGGTACACCTTTCCACTCACTGAATGTTTGAGTGCAAGGACAATGCGGTCTTTCACATGCAGGTGGAGGGCAGGGATGGCTTTTATAGAAAAAAAGTGCCGACTGGGTAGGTCATAGCAAGGGACAGCATAGGCCATGAGCTCTCGGAACGCTGCGCTTTTAACCAAGCGGAAGGGCATCATCTCTAATGAGATCAGTTTGGCAATGTAAGCGTTCAAAGCCAGTGTAAGCGGGTGAGAGGATGAGTACTTTCTTTTCCTACTCAGAGTGTCTGCTAGGGTGAGCAGGACTTGAGAGCTGCATATGGGGAACTAGCGGTGAACATAACGGACTGAGAGGCGGTTGGTGATGATGATGGTGGTGGTGGTGATGATTGCCTAGATTCAGTCTTTGGTTGCAAAAACATTGTGATTCCCTGACTGCTTTGGCCTTGCGATGATACCGCAACATTTCTTGCTGGTGGTGTGCTAACTGGTGAGCTTCCAGTGGGGGAAGCAATGTAGCGTTGCTGGCTACCTTCAGTCGGAGCAGGTGCACATGTGCTACCTGAAGTTTTAGAGTCCTTCCACACTTGCAAGTGCAAGGTGATTAAATGTCTTAGCATGCAACTGGTATTTAAATTTCGGAGATTTTTCCCTCGGCTAAAGGTCCTTCCGCATTTCATACAGATAACCTTTGCCTCATCAATAGTATTTTGGTCAAAAAAGTGCCACACTGCACTCTTCCTACTATGGGATAAATTTACAGGGCTTGCACGCTGTGCTAATTTGACCATCTGGCCAAACTGTCCCGCATCTCTTTTTGTTATTTTAACATTTTTTGGACTGCTACGGGTCTGTCAGATAACCGCTGCTGCGATGTCGATGCCTGCTGTGGATCCTTCTCCTCTTCTGAGCTATTGTGGCGGCACCCTTTTCCCCCAATGGATGCCAATCCGGGTCAAAAACTGGGTCATCCATCACCTCCTTTTCAATTTCATCTGCACCTTCCTCTGTGTCACCGTGTAAGGTGGTATAGTATGCGGGAAGGGGCACCTGAGATTCATCAGGGTCAGATTCTGGCTCAGTAGACTGCGAGGGCAATGTAGTGCTCTGGGTGATTGTACCAGCAGAATCATATAGCAGTGGCTGTGCATCAGTGCACTCCATGTCAAATTCATCTTTGATTGGGGAATTCAGGATTTGACTTGATAACCCAGGTATGGTATGTGAAAAGAACTCCATGGAGTAATGTGAAGTGTGACCTGCCGCATCCTTCATTTTTGGTGGGGGTGAAGGACACTAGGAAAGGAGTTGTTCCTGACCAGGAGCCTGCACTGACAACTCAGTGAATGCATTTTTTGAAACTTCAGAAGAGGAGGCTATTGAGCTGGAGGCTGTTTCGGCAATGTAAGCCAAAACCTGTTCCTGATGCTCCGGCTTTAAAAGCGGTTTACCTACTCCCAGAAAAGGGTGCCTTCCAGATGATGACGCAGGCTCAAGACCTCATGCCTTAGGTGCTATTGTGCTTTAGGCACTACCAGCAGATGCACCAACAACACCATCAGTACCAGCTGGCCCCTCACGTGAACGTCCGCGGCCTCTTCCACCATACTTCCCCATGTTTGTTAAAATGCACCCAAAATACCAGCAGATATATGGTACTGTATCAGAAGCGTACAACCGTATACGGAGAAGGGGAAAATTGTAAATCTACGTATATATTTCCGGAGTCAGACACAGACACCTGTGAGCACAGACTCAGTATGGATTAGACAAGAATATAAAAAGCAGAAAAAGGGTACTGTATCACAAGCGTACAGCTGTATACAGTGTAGGGGAAATTGTAAATATCAGTATATATTTTCGGAGTCAGACACAGACGCTCACAGGCTCAGTATGAATTAGACCAGAATATAAAAAGCAGAAAAAGGGTACTGTATCACAAGCGTACAGCTGTATACAGACTAGGGTTAATTTCAAATCTCCGTATATATTTCAGGAGTCACACACAGATGCTCTCAGGCTCAGTATGGATTAGACAAGAATATAAAAAGCAGAAAAAGGGTACTGTATCAGAAGATACCAGGTGTTTACAATGTTGAGATAATTGTAAATCTCCTTATATATTTCCAGAGTCAAACACAGACGCTCACAGGCTCAGTATGGAAGCGACCAGAATATAAAAAGCAGAAAAAGGGTACTGTACAACAAGTGTACAGCTGTATACAGTGTAGGGGTAACTGTAAATCTATATATATTTCCTGAGTCATACACAGACGCTCACAGGCTCAGTATGGATTAGACCTGAATATAAAAAGCAGAAAAAGAGTACTGTATCACAAGCATACAGCTGTATACAGTCTAGTGGCAATTGTAAATCTCCGTATATATTTGCAGAGTCAGACATAGACACTCACAGACTCAGTATGAATTGGACCAGAATATAAAAAGCAGAAAAAGAGTACTCTATCACAAGCATAAAGCTGTATACAGTCTAGGGGTTACTGTTAGTGTTGAGCGATACGATACTGCAAATATCGGGTATCGGCCGATATTAGCTGTATCGGGCTTTCGATTCCGAGTACCGATATTTTCGTCATATCGGATACCGGGAATCGGATTTGTCACTGTCACTGTGAGTGTCCGTCGGTCGGGTCTGTCAGGAGTCAGCGGCACTTACCTGGCAGAAGATCTCCGGCGGTCACGTCCTGGACTGCTTGATGGCCGCCATTATCTTCTCCCTGGCGGTCACATGCAGTTTTTCGCGATAACTGCAGTGACTGCAGGGTAATCCTGGTCGTAAACCAGTCCGATGACGTCACCGCCGGGGAAGCAGTTAATCAGCTGTGCTGCGCCGGGATGACAGGCTCTGCCTGCCTGCCTGCCTGCCTCTGATGTCATTCTGATGTAGCAGAGCTGGATCGTCGTGGGACACTCGTTACTATGGACTGCGTCGGACAGGTGGTATACTGCTGTTTTTTTTTTTCATTTTTTTACAGGAGATCGATGGCGTCGCAGGATGAGACTGTAATAAAAGTAATGAAAACTGTGTTGTTTTTTTTATTAAATTAAAAAACTTTTTTATGAACATTCACCCGTCCGGGTACATCAACAATTTAACTATTTACATACAGGGACCCTGTCCGGGTTATTTATAATTCTTTGGCAGGGGTGTTCCAGGTACCACCTGGTACTCTTCTGATGCTTGCCAAACATCCGAGACACCAAGGACCACCAGGACCTGATGACGTCGTGTGGTCTGTACAGTCAAGTCGTGACCCGCTATCTGGGTCTGTGTGGCCACCTCTTTCATCTCCCTCCGGGTCTGGAGCCCTATGTCCCAGACTGAACGAACCCCAGGGGGCCTAACAGGCGCCGGGTATGGGCCAGCTATCATTATCATGTCCATAGCTGGGGCTGCTGAGGAGACCACTGAGGGAGGCTGGGGAGATTTACGGCGTGGGGTGGGCACTTGTGCAGAGGCCTGGATGTGGGAGGCTGAAGGCTCCGAGGGTCTCACAGGTTCCTGACACTCTGGGGACCAGGGGTCGCACCTGGTGACATTTAGGGCATACCATCCATTGTAACCCCAGTGTCGGTTGTAAGTTACCAAGTCTCCTGGCAACAGGTCCCTCCCCGGGTGTCCTTCTGGGAGGTGAGTCTCCACGTCCCGCCGGGTCACAAACACTTCTAAATAAAGTCCAGGCTCCTGGATGAAGCCCCAACCAGCTTTCAATTTAAAGCTCCGTACTGCACCCTTACGCCGCGGCTCCCTCACCGTACTTTTATCTTTTCTCATCCGGTCCTTATCTGCCCGGTCCTTCTCGATGTGACGTTGGCGAAGCTTCTGGGATTCGCGCTGCTCCCTTTGTCGCTTGGCTTCTCTCTCCCGACGTCTACACTCTTCCTCCTGACGCCGGTTGTAATTCTCCTCCACCAGCATCTCCATGTCTCCACCATCAAACTGCAGCTTACGATGTCCGGTTTGCGGCAGCTCTCCTGGCGCCCGACAGTCCTGGCGGCGCTCACCTGCGGAGGAAGCAGCCGGCTCTGGAACAGATGACAGTCGGGGCTCCGGTACAGACAGGTAGACCTCTGGTGCCTGCGCGGCCTCCTCCATGAGGACGGGTGTCGCTTCTTCTGTCTCAGCGATGGGGGCAGACAGCGGGATCTGGGGTGCTGCCGGTGCAGCGTTTTTTGCAGGAACGGGTGCCTCCAGTGCGACAACGTCAACCGGATCACATTGCAAGGGCTGGGATGCCCGCACGGACTCCTCTACTAGAACGGGTGCCTCACCTTCCGGTACAGACACTTCAGGTAAGAGGGATTGGCGCCGCTCCAAGTTTAGTTTTAGGGCACGCCAGCTGGCTTCCATCCTGGCGACCTCCTCCCGGTGCCGGGCCAGGTCTCTCAGGGTATCCTCCGCTTCTTGCAGCGTAGGAGGGTTTCCAGGCCGGGTGCCCAACGGTGGTTCCGTGGCGATCGGGTCGCTTCCGTGGGGGGAGAGCTCTGACTGCTCCATCCCTTCACACTTCTGCTCGTGTCCATTAGCCATCTCTGCCAAGTCACATGTGTCATTAGCATCTGGAGAGGGCCCCTCTTTTGTAGTGAGGCGGGACCTTCGTGTTAGTTTCCGCACACTGAGGAGGATGAGGAGGCGGAACTCAAGAGCTGTGGGGCACGATCTTACATTGCAGTAACATTTAGAGTGGTCGGTCATCGTTTTCGCGCCACTGAGTGAGTGTACACCCACGAAGAGCACGCCCTTCTTCTTCACCAGTGCCTCGTCGTGACGCAGATATGGCGGAAAAATGGCAAATACATTTCTGATGATTTTAGCAATTCTCAAGCACAAAACCAGTTCAATTCAGGCACACAGGACTCGCTTATAGCGAGCTACAGAATCCTGTTCGTGACGCCCAAGTTGAGTCGCACAGAGCCAGAGGTTTTGGGGGTACTCGGCACCGAGCCCGTCGACTTCTATGGGGTATGTCACGGCTTTACCCGGCAATTGAATCAGAGTCTATTTTACTATGTAGAAGTGTATAAACTACATATATATGTATATATATGTCACAATGACATGTATATATATATATATATATATATATATATGTATTCTATGTGTGTATATTTTGTGTTTACAACGAAAGAAAGTGTTTTTTTAGTTGCGATATTTTGTTCCCATAGACTTACATGGGACTTCCGGTATCGGAATCGGATATCGACGATATTTAGTGATATCGGCGATACCATCCCGATCCGATATTTTTAGATATCGAGCAGTATCGCTCAACACTAGTTACTGTAAATCTCCCTATATATTTCTGGAGTCAGACACAGATGCTCACAGGTTCAGTATGGATTAGACCAGAATATAAAAAGAAGAAAAAGGGTACTGTATCACAAGCGTACAGCTGTATATAGTCTAAGGGTAATTGCAAATCTCCGTATATATTTCCGGAGTCAGACATAGACGCACACAGGCTCAGTATGAATTAGACAAGAATATAAAAAGCAAAAAAAGGGTAATGTATCAGAAGCGTAAGGCTGCATACAGTCTAGGGGTAATTGTAAATCTCCGTATATATTTCCGGAGTCTGACACAGACGCTCACAGGCTCAGTATGGATTAGACAAGAATATAAAAAGCAAAAAAAGGGTACTATATCAGGAGATACCAGGTATATACAGTGTAGGGGTAATGTTAATCTCCATATATATCTCTGGAGTCAGACAAAGACGCTCACAGGCTCAGTATGGATTAGACCAGAATATAAAAAGCAGAAAAAGGGTACTGTATCACAAGCGTACATCTGTATACAGTGTAGGGGTAATTTGTAAATCTCCGTATATATTTCCGGAGTTAGACACAGACGCTCACAGGCTCAGTATGGATTAGACAAGAATATAAAAAGCAGAAAAAGGTAATGTATCAGAAGATACCTGGTGTATACAGTTTAGGGATAATTGTAAATCTCCGTATATATTACCAGAGTCAGACACAGACACAGGCTCAGTATGGATTAGACCAGAATATAAAAAGCAGAAAATGGGTACTGTATCACAAGCATACAGCTGTATACAGTGTGGGGGTAATTGTAAATCTCCGTATATATTTCCTAAGTCAGACACAGACGCTCACAGGCTCAGTATGGAATCGACAAGAATATAAAAAGCAGAAAAAGGGTACTGTATCAGAAGTATACAGCTGTATACAGTCTAGGTGTAAATGTAAATCTCCGTATATATTTCCGGAGTCAGACACAGATGCTCATAGGCTCAGTATGGATTAGACTAGAATATAAAAAGCAGAAAAAGGGTACTGTATCAGAAGATACCAGGTGTATACATTGTAGAGGTAATTGTAAATCTCCGTATTTATTAATGGAGTCAGACATAGACGCTCACAGGCTCAGTATGGATTAGACCAGAATATAAAAAGCAGAAAAAGTGTGCTGTATCACAAGCGTACAACTGTATACAGTATAGGGGTAATTGTAAATCTCCGTATATATTACCGGAGTCAGACACAGACACAGGCTTTGTATGGTTTAGACCAGAATATAAAAAGCAGAAAAACGGTAATGTATCAGAAGATACCTGGTGTATACAGTGTAGGGATAATTGTAAATCTCCGTATATATTACCAGAGTCAGACACATACACAGGCTCAGTATGGATTAGACCAGAATAAAAAAAGCAGAAAAACGGTACTGTATCACAAGCTTACAGCTGTATACAGTGTAGTGGTAATTGTAAATCTCCGTATATATTTCTGGAGTCAGACACAGACGCTCACAGACTAAGCATGTATTAGACAAGAATATAAAAAGCAGAAAAAGGGTACTGTATCAGAAGTGTACAGCTGTATACGGTCTAGGGGTAATTGTAAATCTCCGTTTTTATTTTTCCGGAGTCAGACACAGATGCTCACAGGCTCAGTATGGATTAGACCAGAAGATAAAAAGCAGAAAAAGGGTACTGTATCAGTAGCGTACAGCTGTATACAGTGTAGGGGTAATTGTAAATCTCCGTATATATTTACGGAGTCAGGCACAGTCGCTCACAGGCTCAGTATGGATTAGACAAGAATATAAAAAGCAGAAAAAGGGTATTGTATCAGAAGATACCATGTGTATACAGTGTTGAGATTATTGTAAGCAAAGAAAAAGAAGAAAAATCCAGCGTGGAGCAGAGATGATTAAAAATAAAAAGTCTTTAATAAAGTTGACTAAAAATGAACAGCAATATCACGCAGTACAGACCCACAGAGATATGGCAGAACGATCTACGCGTTTCGACGTGTGTCTTTCTCAAGATCTTGAGAAAGACACACGTCGAAACGCGTAGATCGTTCTGCCATATCTCTGTGGGTCTGTACTGCGTGATATTGCTGTTCATTTTTAGTCAACTTTATTAAAGACTTTTTATTTTTAATCATCTCTGCTCCACGCTGGATTTTTCTTCTTTTTCTTTGCTTGCTATGGTTGCTCTGCCACATCCGTGCGAGGAGTGAGGATATTTATGTGCATCATGAACATTGGGGTAAGCTGACATCATCTGTGTTTTTTTTCTACTCGAGATTATTGTAAATCTTATCTATTTCCGGAGTCAAACACAGACGCTCACAGGCTCAGTATGGAAGAGACCAGAATATAAAAAGCAGAAAAAGAGTACTGTATCACAAGCATACAGCTGTATACAGTGTAGAGGTAATTGTAAATCTCCGTATATATTTCCAGAGTCAGACATAGACACTCACAGACTCAGTATGAATTTGACCAGAATATAAAAAGCAGAAAAAGAGTACTGTATCACAAGCATACAGCTGTATACAGTCTAGTGGTTACTGTAAATCTCCCTATATATTTCTGGAGTCAGACACAGATGCTCACAGGTTCAGTATGGATTAGACCAGAATATAAAAAGAAGAAAAAGGGTACTGTATCACAAGCGTACAGCTGTATATAGTCTAAGGGTAATTGCAAATCTCAGCATATATTTTCGGAGTCAGACATAAACGCACACAGGCTCAATATGGATTAGACAAGAATATAAAAAGCAAAAAAAGGGTACTGTATCAGAAGCGTAAAGCTGCATACAGTCTAGGGGTAATTGTAAATCTCCGTATATATTTCCGGAGTCTGACACAGACTCTCACAGGCTCAGTATGGATTAGACAAGAATATAAAAAGCAGAAAAAGGGTACTATATCAGGAGATACCAGGTATATACAGTGTAGGGGTAATTGTTAATCTCCATATATATTTCTGGAGTCAGACAAAGACGCTCACAGGCTCAGTATGGATTAGACCAGAATATAAAAAGCAGAAAAAGGGTACTGTATCACAAGCGTACAGCTGTATACAGTGTAGGGGTAATTGTAAATCTCCATATATATTTCCGGAGTTAGACACAGACGCTCACAGGCTCAGTATGGATTAGACAATAATATAAAAAGCAGAAAAAGGAAATGTATCAGAAGATACCTGGTGTATACAGTTTAGGGATAATTGTAAATCTCCGTATATATTACCAGAGTCAGACACAGACACAGGCTTAGTATGGATTAGACCAGAAGACAAAAATCAGAAAATGGGTACTGTATCACAAGCATACAGCTGTATACAGTGTGGGGGTAATTGTAAATCTCCGTATATATTTCCGAAGTCAGACACAGACGCTCACAGGCTCAGTATGGAATCGACAAGAATATAAAAAGCAGAAAAAGGGTACTGTATCAGAAGTGTACAGCTGTATACAGTCTAGGGGTAATTGTAAATCTTCGTATATATTTCCGGAGTTAGATACAGATGCTCATAGGCTCAGTATGGATTAGACTAGAATATAAAAAGCAGAAAAAGAGTACTGTATCAAAAGATACCAGGTGTATACAGTAAGCACATAGCCTGGTTTATGGAGTATTACGTATGCCATATTCAAAGCAACAAATGCCCTCTAATATAATCAAATACATCAAAGAAACCACTGAGGGCTTACATCTCCCCAAAATTTCAATCACATAGGAAATTGAGAGAAGTAACATGTATTATAGGTAAAAAATACAATTTTTATTTAATATATATTGACATTAACATACAAATCTCATAGCAATAATCACAATAGAATGATACAAAGATAAAAACAGTAGCAAGCAGAAGATGATGTGACCGTGAAAGTGGCCGCAGACAAAAAATGTGTTTTAAAGTCAGCCTACAACATAGTGTAAGAATAAAGTGAAGAGCTCAATGCTACCAATTGCCCATACAAATATCAAGCATGTCTATATAATGGCTAGTGCCAAGTCTTCTTTATGTCAGGCAACTAAGCATCAAGTCCTCTCACAGTAATACATGTGTGAGCAATCCCTAATGGACAATTTCAAAAATACATAGTTTAGGCATCCTTACCAAGTTGTGACGTTGTCTGCGACGCACTAGAGACCCCGACGCACGTTTCGCACCTCGCTTTTTCAGGGGGCGATGTGAAAAAGCCATAGCACGTGTGTTTAAAAACACGCCAAATCATTTTAGTAACGCCCAATAATTAGAAATCGCTTACGACGCACAGTGACGGGACGCCCGTCGCACAAACGTCACTTTCGGCGATCGCAGAGATGATGCGTTCCAAGAGCAAACGCTCGTGTGACGTCGGTGGAACGCATCGCTCTGTAGCGACGCCTTCTATGACGCAGGCGGAAGGGGCGCCCCGGCACCGTGCGCTCAGTCTGGTCTGTAATCAAATAGATATTATAATAAGCTAAATGCATCTCAAATAACTTTAAATGCAGTTTAAATATACAGTCATGGCCAAAAGTTTTGAGAATGACACAAATATTAATTTTTACAAAGTCTACTGCTTCACTTTTTCTAATGGCAATTTGCATATACTCCAGAATGTTATAAAGAGTGATCAGCTTAACAGCAATTACTTGCAAAGTCAATATTTGGCTAGAAAATGAACTTTATCCCCCAAAACACATTTCAACATCATTGCAGCCCTGCCTTAAAAGGACCAGCTAACCTCTTTTCAGTGATTGCTCCATTAACACAGGTGTGGGTGTTGATGAGGACATGGCTGGAGATCAATCTGTCATGATTAAGTAAGAATGACACCACTGGACACTTTAAAAGGAGGCTGGTGCTTGGCATCATTGTTTCTCTTCTGTTAACCATGGTTATCTCTAAAGAAACACGTGCAGTCATCATTGCAATGCACAAAAATGGCCTAACAGGGAAGAGTATCGCAGCTAGAAACATTGCACCTCAGTCAACAATCTATCGCATCATCAAGAACTTCAAGGAGAGAGGTTCCATTGTTGCCAAAAAGGCTCCAGGGCGCCCAAGAAAGACCAGCAAGCGCCAGGATCGTCTCTTAAAAGTGTTTCAGCTGCGGGATCGGGCTACCAGCAGTGCAGAGCTTGCTCAGGAATGGCAGCAGGCAGGTGTGAGTGCATCTGCATGCACTGTGAGGCGGAGACTCTTGGAGCAAGGCCTGGTCTCAAGGAGGGCAGCAAAGAAGCCACTTCTCTCCAGAAAAAACATCATGGACAGACTGATATTTGGCAAAAGGTACAGGCAGTGGACTGCTGAGAACTGGGGTAAAGTTATTTTCTCTGATGAATCCACTTTTCGATTGTTTGGGACATCAGGAAAACGCCTCATTCGGAGAAGACAAGGTGAGCGCTACCACCAGTCTTGTCTCATGCCAACTGTTAAGCATCCTGAAACCATTCATGTGTGGGGTTGCTTCTCAAGGGAATCGGCTCTCTCACAGTCTTGCCTAAAAACACAGCCATGAATAAAGAATGGTACCAGAATGTCCTCCAAGAGCAACTTCTCCCAACCCTCCAAGAGCAGTTTGGCGATCAACAATGCCTTTTCCAGCATGATGGAGCACCTTGCCATAAAGCAAAGGTGATAACTAAATGGCTCAGGGAACAAAACATAGAGATTTTGGGTCCATGGCCTGGAAACTCCCCAGATCTTAATCCCATTGAGAACCTGTGGTCAATCATCAAGAGACGGGTGGACAAACAAAAACCTAAAAATTCTGACAAAATGAAAGCATTGATTGTGCAAGAATGGACTGCTATCAGTCAGGATTTGGTCCAGAAGTTGATTGAGAGCATGCCAGAGAGAATTGTAGAGGTCCTGAAGAAGAAGGGTCAACACTGCAAATATTGACTTGCTGCATTAACTCATTCTAACTGTCAATATAAGCTTTTGTTACTCATATGTTTGCAATTATTATATTTCTGTCAGTGATAAAAACATCTGTCAAACACACATAAAAACCAGAGAGCAGCAGATCATGTGAAAATATAATATTTGTGTCATTCTCAAAACTTTTGGCCATGACTGTACTGTGCATTTATCCAAAATTACAACAATGTTATATGAGACATTTTCCAGAAATTTTAAGCAATATACAAACAGTGTACAAACATATATCTAGACCCAACGGAACAAAAAAAATCCCCACATGATGGAATTACAGTATATTCAGAAATATGTCAATCTTTAATAACTCCGTAGATATAGGAATCTTCAAATTCCTTCCATAAAAGATACGACGGCACCAAATATAATATATGAAAATGGAGAGGGACTGTTTAGTAATGAGGCGTCCATTCATAGCGGCTAGATGATTGGAGAAATGTGCCAAAACTGCAGTACTGTAATAACAGAAACACACACAATTAAAATCAGGTGTATACAGTGTAGGGGTAATTGTAAATCTCCGTATATATTACCGGTGTCAGACACAGGCACAGGCTCAGTATGGATTAGACAAGAATATAAAAAGCAGAAAAAGGGTACTGTATCAGAAACGTACAGCTGTGTACAGTCTAGAGGTAATTGTATATCTCCGTATATATTTCCGGAGTCAGACACAGACTCTCACAGGCTCAGTATGGATTAGACCAGAATATAAAAAGCAGAAAAAGGGTACTGTATCGCAAGTGTACAGCTGTCTACAGTCTAGGGGTTATTGTAAATCTCTGTATATATTTCTGGAGTCAGACACAGATGCTCACAGGCTCAGTATGGATTAGACAAGAACATAAAAAGCAGAAAAAAGGTACTGTATTAGAAGATACCAGGTGTATACAGTGTAGGGGTAATTGTAAATATCCGTATATATTTCCGAAGTCAGACACAGACGCTCACAAGCTTAGTATGGATTAGACCAGGATATAAAAAGCAGAAAAAGGGTACTTTATCACAAGCGTACAGCTGTACAGTCTAGGGTAATTGTAAATCTCCATATATATTTCCGGAGTCACACAATATAGTCAGCATGTATTTGTCCGTGATACCAGCCGGTACACGGTAGTGTGTGAGAAGCGTACAGCTCTATACGGTGTGGGAAAAAATTAATGCTCAGTAACTGTGCAGAAAAAAAGAATAAAAGTATTAGTGCTGTATAAAAAGCAGTCTGCACCGCAGTATACACACAGCAATACAGCTAGCAGGCAGCCTATTAACTAGCTCTGCTGCACACAAGAAAATTATCCCCTGTCACTGCACACTAACTGTACAGCACAATTGCTATCAGCACAAGCACATAAGAACTTCTCTTTCCAGCCCTAACTCTCTCCCTACTGATAAACAGCATCAGCAACCTCTCCCTACTGTTAAGATCGGCAGAAGTAAAATGGCAGTCGGCGGTCAGGGCTTTTAAAGACACTATGACGCCCCCAAAGCAAGCCAATCTCTTCATTGCCTCTTATGTTTTGGTAGCTGAGGAGAGCAGGCAAAAACGGCAATACACCAGAGAGGTAGGAATCTACTGGGTTGCAGTACCCTGACTAACCACCACAACTAATGGCAGCCTGTGGAGCGTTCCTACGTTGGTCCTAGACGCCTCGTCACAGCCTGAGAGGTTAACTACACCTAAAGATAGAAAGAGGAAAGCTATCTGCCCCGGAGCAGATCCCCAAAGAACATAGGAAGCCCCCAAACATGTAATGGCGGTTAGACAAGAGGAAATGCAGACACAGACAGAAAATAGTATGAGCAAACGCTGGGGCCAAATCTGCCCAGACAGAAAAGGATAGGAAGGATACTTACTGCAATCCAAAAAAAACCCTAAAAAAAAAGCCAACGCTACTAATTGCAAAAACACCTGAGATCACACGACCTCTACCACCTAAATTAGTTCCCTGGTGTAACAAAACTAAGCCGCAGCCACTGAAAAAACTGGAAAAGGCAAATGAACAAACAACAGTGGCTACAGAGGAACCGAGAGGAGCCCAAGCCCCCCGGGGAGGGGAACCTGGCCAACCTCACAGAAATGCAGAGAAATATGCAAATGGCAAGCACAAAAACAAAAAACAGAAAATATCTTATCTGAGAGCAGGAGAAGAGACAAGACTCAGCAAGCTTCCAAGTGAACCAGGAAACAACATTGAGACAAGAACAATTGATCACCGGCAACTATGATGGGAGGGAACCTCCCTTATATCCAGCCAGTCTGTGATTCCTGATTGCCAATCCTCATTGAATGGTTAAGTACTGTTTGTAACCACCAGAGGGAGCTTCTGCTCAGAATTCATTTCTAAAACATTCACAACAGTACCCCCCCTTGAGGTGGGGTCACCGAACCCTCATTTGTGCAACCAGGTCGGTCAGGATGAGTTCTGTGATACACACGGATCAGTCTCCTAGCATGGATGTCCGAAGCAAACACCCAAGAATTGTCCTCCTGACCATAACCTCTCCACTTAACCAAATACTGGAGTTTCCGTCTAGAAAAACGAGAATCCAATATTTTCTCAACCACGTACTCCAGATTGCCCTCAACCAAAACAGGGTCAGGAGGCGCAGCCATAGGAACCACTGGCTCGACAAACCTCTTCAATAAGGACTTGTGGAACACGTTATGGATCTTAAATGTCCCTGGAAGAAGTAAACGAAAGGAAACAGGATTAAGAATCTCCATGATCTTATAAGGTCCAATGAACCTAGGCTTAAACTTAGGAGATGCAACTCTCATAGGGATATTTCTTGAGGACAACCAGATCAAGTCACCCACTTTAAACCGAGGACCATCAGTCCTATGCCGGTTGGCAAACCGCTGGACCTTCTCCTGAGAGAGGGACAACCTCTCCAATACCTGGTCCCAAATCTGCTGCATACGCTCCACAACAGAGTCAACACCCGGACAGACAGAAGCCTCCGTCTGTCCCGAAGAAAATCGAGGGTGAAACCCAAAATTGCAGAAAAATGGAGACATCAAAGTGGCAGAGCTTGCCCTATTATTAAGAGCAAACTCAGCCAAAGGCAAAAAAGAGACCCAGTCATCTTGATCAGCAGACACAAAGCATCTCAGATAAGTCTCCAATGTCTGTTTTTTTCTCACAGTTTGTCCATTGGTCTGAGGATGAAAAGCCGAGGAGAAAGACAATTGAACACCAAGTTTAGAACAAAAAGTCCTCCAAAATCTGGAAACAAACTGGACTCCTCTGTCAGACACAATGTTCTCAGGAATGCCGTGTAACCGAACCACGTGCTGAAGGAACAAAGGCACCAATTCGGAGGAGGAAGGCAACTTAGGTAATGGCACAAGATGTATCATCTTTGAATACCTATCACAAATCACCTAGATAACGGTCATTCTCTGAGAAACAGGGAGGTCGGAAATAAAATACATAGAGATATGGGTCCATGGTCTCTTGGGCACAGGAAATGGCATCAACAAACCACTAGAGCGAGAGTAAGGCTTGGAGCGAGAGCAAGTCCCACAGGACTGCACAAACTCCCTGACGTCACGAGACAAAGTAGGCCACCAAAAGGACCGACTCACCAAGTCTCTGGTACCAAAAATTCCGGGATGACCGGCCAACGCGGAACAATGAATCTCAGACATCACACTCTTCTTCCACTGGTCTGAGACAAACAATTTCCCAACAGAGCAGCGCTCGGGTTTATCCTCCTGACACCCTTCCAGAGCCAGTCTCAAATTGGGCGAGATGGCGGAAAGAACTACACCCTCTTTCAAAATAACAGCAGGATCAGATAACTCAGGATAGTCCGCAAGGAAACTCCTCGAGAGGGCATCCGCCTTAACATTCTTAGTGCCAGGAAGAAAGGAAACCACAAAATTAAAACGTGTGAAAAACAAGGCCCACCTGGCCTGTCTAGGATTAAGTCGCTTGGCTGATTCCAGATTAACCAGATTCTTATGGTCCGTGAGGACCACCAGCTGATGTTTGGCTCCCTCCAGCCAATGTCTCCACTCTTCAAAAGCCCACTTCATGGCCAATAACTCCCGATTACCCACGTCATAATTACGTTAAGTTGGAGAAAATTTTCGAGAGAAAAAAAACACAAGGGTTACTTTTAGAGGTCTCAGGATCTCTTTGGGACAAAACGGCACCTGCCCCAATTTCAGAGGCATCAACCTCCACCTGAAGTGGCAGAGAAACATCAGGCTGCCGTAGAACAGGAGCAGAAGTGAATCTCTGTTTAAGTTCCTGAAACACAGAGACTGCCTCAGGAGGCCAATTCACCACATCAGAACCCATTTTGGTCAAATCAGTCAATGGTTTAACAATAACAGAGAAATTACCAATAAATTTACGATAAAAATTGGCAAAACCCAAGAATCTCTGAAGAGCCTTTAATGAAGTAGGTTGGACCCAATCACAGATGGCCTGAACCTTGACCGGGTCCATTTCGATAACAGATGGAGACAAAATTAATCCCAGAAATGAGATCCTCTGTACGCCAAAAAGACACTTTGATCCCTTCACATACAGAGCATTCTCTCTCAAGATCTGGAACACAGTCCGAACATGTTTCACATGAGAGTCCCAGTCATTGGAAAAAATCAAGATATCATCCAAATAAACAATCAGAAATTTATCCACAAAATCCCTGAAAATGTCATTCATGAAGGACTGGAAGACGGAAGGAGCATTAGTGAGCCCAAAGGGCATCACTAGGTACTCAAAATGCCCCTCTGGGGTATTAAACGCTGTCTTCCATTCATCCCCGTGCTTAATGCGAATAAGGTTATACGCCCTCCTGAGGTCAAGCTTGGTAAACCAAGTAGCACTTTTCACCGTGGAAAACAAGTCAGAAATCAAGGGTAACGGATATTGATATTTCAGTGATATTGTTCAAGAGACGATAATCAATTCATGGCCTTAATGAACCATCCTTTTTGGCCACAAAGAAAGACCGGCACCCAAGGTGAAGAGGATGGTCTGATATGACCCTTCTACAATGACTCCTTGATATAAGACCGCATAGCGTCATGTTCAGGTACAGACAAGTTAAAAAGGCGACCTTTAGGGAATTTACTACCAGGCACTAATTAAATGTCATAGCTCCTATGGGGGGGCAAGGATGCAGATTTACTTTCGCTAAACACATCAGAAAAATCAGTCAAAAAGTCAGGAACATCTTGAGCCTGGGAGAGGCAGAAAAAACAGGAGTGTTGGCATTAACACATTGGCAGCCCCAACTGGTTACAGACACAGATTTCCAATCCAAAACAGGATTATGAGACTGTAACCAAGGGAAACCTAGTACAATAATGTCATGCAGATTATACAGCGTCAAAAATTTGCAACTCTCCTGATGTTCAGGTTCAACCCTCATTATCACCTGAGTAGAGAACTGAGGTTTATTCTCAGCCAAAGGGGTAGAATCAATCCCCAGTAGGGAATAGACTTCCGTAGGGGTATCAAGGGCAACCCACAACGTTTAGCAAAATCAAAATCCATCAGGTTAATAGCTGCTCCCGAATCAACAAAAGCCTGAGCAGAAAATGTGGACAGGGAGCAAATCAGGGTAACAGTCAACAGAAACTTAGTCTGAACACTACCCAAGACAACTGAGCGTGCAAAACGTCTTCCCCGCTTAGGGCAGACTGAAATAGCATGAGAGGCATCACCACAGTAGAAACATAACCCATTGCGTTTTCGAAACTCATGACGCTGTGCCCCAGAAGCCACTCTATCACACTGCATGGGTTCAGAAGCTGGTTCACAAGGCAACACTATTCCACGCATACTTCTACGCTCATGCAAACGTCTGTCAATTTGAATTGCTAAAGACATAGAATCATTGAGACCAGAGGGAGCAGGAAAACCCACCATAACATCTTTTACATTCTCTGACAGACCCTTCCGAAAAAGGGCTGCCAAAGCATCATCATTCCATATGGTCAGGACTGCCCACTTTCGGAATTTCTGACAGTAAAACTCAGCGTCCTCAAGCCCCTGATTTAATGCCAACAAGGTTTTTTCAGCTTGATCAGTGACATTAGGTTCATCGTACAATAACCCCAGGGCCAGAAAAAATGCAACAAACAGAAAAAAAAATCTCTGACAACTCTGACAACCTTTTTTCTTTCCACACTATTTTTCCCTTCTGTGAGTACATATAATTTTCAGTTTGGCTGGTGATACTGTTATGTTTTGGTAGCTGAGGAGAGCAGGCAAAAACGGCAATACACCAGAGAGGTTGGAATCTACTGGATTGCAGTACCCTGACTAACCACCACAACTAAAGGCAGCCGTGGAGCGTTCCTACTTTGGTCCTAGACGCCTCGTCACAGCCTGAGAGGTTAACTACACCTAAAGATAGAAAGAGGAAAGCTATCTGCCCCGGAGCAGATCCTCAAAGAACATAGGAAGCCCCCAAACATGTAATGGCGGTTAGACAAGAGGAAATACAGACACAGACAGAATATTGTATGAGCAAACGCTGGGGCCCAATCTGCCTAGACAGAAAAGGATAGGAAGGATACTTACTGCAATCCAAAAAAAACCCTAAAAAAAGTCAACGCTACTAATTGCAAAAACACCTGAGATCACACGACCTCTACCACCTAAATTAGTTCTCTGGTGTAACAAAACTAAGCCGCAGCCACTGAAAAAACTGGAAAAGGCAAATGAACAAACAACAGTGACTCCAGAGGAACCGAGAGGAGCCCAAGCCCCCCCGGGGAGGGGAACCTGGCCAACCTCACATAAATGCAGAGAAATATGCAAATGGCAAGCACAAAAACAAAAAACAGAAAATATCTTATCTGAGAGCAGGAGAAGAGGCAAGACTCAGCAAGCTTCCAAGTGAACCAGGAAACAACGTTGAGACAAGAACAATTGATCACCGGCAACCATGATGGGAGGGAACCTCCCTTATATCCAGCCAGTCTGTGATTCCTGATTGCCAATCCTCATTGAATTGTTAAGTACTGTTTGTAACCACCAGAGGGAGCTTCTGCTCAGAATTCATTTCTAAAACATTCACAACAATTGCCCTTCTCTAAGATGGTGGTGGCCGCTGCCCATGTCATCTCGTTGCCCACAGTATACGTCCTTGCTCATTGGCTGAAAAAAGGCGTCTGCAATCATTATGGGAAAACCGACTTTGTAGCTCGGGCAGGCGACCGCATGGCCGACTTCACGCTATGGTCGAGTTTCGCTCTGCAAAACCCAACTTTGGCGAAAGTCTTCGACTTTTGAATCTGACCGACCTGTTTCGCTCAAATCTAATGTCCACCCTTCACTGCACTTTTTTGCAGGCTACACCTCATGGTGGATGTGTGTTCAGGAATTCCAACCGTTCAGATAAGGGGTTTACCTTGTCTGGAAAACTCCAGTTATATTCCTGCAGTGAGTCTGTTTGATTTCCTTCCCAGCACCCTTTCCTTTTACCACTTTTATTTTTCTGGGAGGTTACTTGCTCCTTTTATTTTGATTCGTCTTAGTTTTCTCTCTCTACCCAATGTGAATGTGCTTTAATTTCTCACTCGGGATATTCACATCTTACTTCACACATTTCTCTCTCCTTGTTTGTAGTATATTGCGACTTCCCATCTGGTCCATCAGGAGGTACATGAATCCTCTCAAAGGCCTTTCAGAGAGTTAGGTCCGAGGTGGTGTTTTTAGTTGTTGCGACTAGGGCCTTTCTAAGCTATGCAGGGACCAGTTGGGTGTAGGTGCGACGTTTCCCTTTAGTTTTTTAACTCTTTTTGTTACCCGTGTGAGTATGTACACGTTCATGACACTAGTGTTGTAAAATCTCTTGACCAATCCATTTTTAAACTTATGCACTCAGGATTACAGAATAGGCAGCATGGTTGCTCAGTTGTTAGCACTGTGCCTTTGCAGCATTGGGATCCTGGGTTCAAGTCCCATCAAAGAGTGTGCATGTTTTATCTGCGTTCGCATGGGTTTCTTTGGGTTACAGTTTCCTCTCACATTCCAAAGACATACCAATAGGAAATTTAGATTGTGAGCTACATTGGGGACAGCAATGATAATGCATATAAAGCACTGCAGATGTGATGGTACTATATAGAAAAGCATAATAAATAAAGTTGTAATAATGTGAAATTTTGCTTTCTAGACCTTGACATTTAAATTAAATATCAACCTTAACCCCTCTCTGCCATCAGACGTACTATTCCGTCCATGTGACCCTGGACCTAATTCCCATGGACGGAATAGTACGTCATGGGCGATCAGCTGCGCTCCCGGGGGGAGCGCAGCTGATCGCCGCCGGGTGTCAGCTGATTATCACAGCTGACACCTGACTGTGTGTCAGGAGCGGTCACGGATCGCGCAGGCAGGGGGCTCCCTGCGCGCCCCCTGAGACCCTCAGAGCAGCGCGATGTGTCGCGCTGTTCCGAGGGTCCGTCCTCCCTCCAGGTCCCCGGATCCAAGATGGCGCCGGGGTCCTGCAGGGAGGCGGCTTCCTCCGTGCCTGCTGAGAGCAGGCGCTGGGGAAGCCTGCAGCAGTGCCAGAGCGATCGCTGGTGTGACAGAGTGCTGTGCACACTGTCACACCAGCGATCTGCTAAAATACAGTGATGTCCCACCCTGGGACAAAGTAAAAAAGTAAAAAAAGTAAAAATAAAAAGTGTAAAAAAAATCATAAAAAAAAAAAAAATATTCCCCAATAAATTCATTTTTTCCTGTAAATAAAAAAAACAAAACAATAAAAGTACACATATTTGGTATCGCCGCGTCCGTAACTACCCCCCTATAAAACTGTCCCAATAGTTAACCCCTTTAGTGAACCCCTTAAAAAAAAAAAAAAACGAAGCAAAAAATCAATGCTTTATCATCATACCGCCGAACAAAAAGTGAAATAACACGCGATCAAAAAGACCGATATAAATAAACATGGTACCACTGAAAACGTCATCTTGTCCCGCAAAAAACGAGCCATCACTCAGCATCATGAGCGAAAAAATAAAAAAGTTATAGCTCGCAGAATAAAGCGATGCAAAAATAATGATTTTTCATATAAAATTGTTTTCATTCTATAAAAGCGCCAAAACCTAAAAAAATGATATAAATGAGGTATCGCAGTAATCGTACTGACCCGAAGAATAAAACTGCTTTATCAATTTTACCACATGCGGACCGGTATAAACGCCTCCCCAAAAGAAATTCATGAATTGCTGATTTTTGTTCATTCTAACCACCCAAAAATCGAAATAAAAAGCGATCAAAAAACGTCACGTGCTCAAAAATGGTACAAATAAAAACGTCAACTCGTCCCGCAAAAAATAAGACCTCACATGACTCTGTGGGCCAAAATATGCAAAAAATTATAGCTCTCAAAATGTGGTGATGCAAAAAACTATTTTTTGCAATAAAAAGCGTCTTTTAGCGTGACAGCTGCCAATCACAAAAACCCGCTATAAATAGTAAATCAAACCCCCTTTATCACCCCTTTAGTTAGGGAAAAATAATAAAATTAAAAAAATGTATTTATTTCCATTTTCCCGCTAGGGTTAGGGTTGCGGCTAAAGTTAGGGTTACGGTTGGCGCTAACGTTAGTATTAGGGTTAGGGTTGGCGCTAACGTTAGGATTAGGGTTGGGATTAGGGTTATGGGTGTGTTAGGGTTAGGTTTGTGGTTAGGGTTGGGACTAGGGTTATTGGTTTTTTTGGTTAGGGTTGGAGTTAGAATTGGGGGGTTTCTGCTGTTTAGGCACATCAGGAGCTCTCGAAATGTGACATGGCGTCTGATCTCAATTCCAGCCAATTCTGCGTTGAAAAAGTCAAATGGTGCTCCTTCACTTCTGAGCTCTGCCATGCGCCCAAACAGTAGTTTACCCCACATATGGGGTATCAGCATACTCTGGACCCCAAGAGTTATTGTGCAATTTGGCCTATTTCTCCTGTTACCCTTGGGAAAATAAAAAACTGGGGGCGACAAAATCATTTTTGTAAAAAAAAAATGATTTTTTTGTTTTTACGGCTGTATGTTATAAAACTTCTGTGAAGTACTTGGGGCTTCATAGCGCTCACCACACTTCTAGATAAGTTCCTTGTGGGGTCTATTTTCCAAAATGGGGTAACTTGTGGGGGGTTTCCACTGTTTAGGCACATCAGGGGTTCTCCAAATGCGACATGACGCCCCCAGACCATTCCATCAAAGTCTGCAATCCAAAACGTCACTACTTCCCTTCCGAGCCCCGACGTGTGCCCATACAGTAGTTTTCTCCCACATATTGGGTATCAGCGTACTCAGGACAATTTGGACAACAACTTTTGGGGTCCAATTTCTCCTGTTACCCTTGTGAAAATAAAATATTGGGGGCTAAAAAATCATTTTTGTAAAAAAAAAAATAATTTTTTTATTTTACGGCTGTACGTTATAAACTTTGTGAAGCACTTTGGGGTTCAAAGTGCTCACCACACATCTAGATAAGTTCCTTGAGGGGTCTAGTTTCCAAAATGGTGTCATTGTGGGGGGTTTCCACTGTTTAGGCAGATCAGGAGCTCTCCAAACACGACATGGCATCCAGCCAATTCTGCGTTGAAAAAGTCAAACGGCGCTCCTTCCCTTCCAAACTCTGCCATGCACCCAACAGTGGTTTACCCCACATATGGGTATCAGCGACTCAGGACAAATTGCACAATAACTCTTGGAGTCTTGTTTCCCTTGGGAAAATAAAAATTGGGGTGAAAAGATCAATTTTGTGGAAAAAATATAATTTTTTAATTTTACGGCTCTACGTTATAAACTTGTGTGAAGCACTTGGGGGTTCAAATTGCTCACCAAAGATCTAGATAAGTTCCTTAGGGGGTCTAGTTTCCCAAATGGGGTCACTTGTGGGGGGTTTCCACTGTTTAGGCACATCAGGGGCTCTCCAAATGCAACATGGCGTCCAATCTCAATTCCAGCCAATTTTGGTTGGAAAAAGTCAAATAGTGCTCCTTCCATTCCGAGCTCAGCCATGCGCCCAAACAGTGGTTCCCCCCCACATATGGGGTATCAGCGTACTCAGGACAAATTGGACAACAAATTTTGTGGTCCAATTTCTCCTGTTCAATAAAGCAATATAATAGAGTATACCCAAAATGTGTTTCAATGATAGCAGCAAAAGAATTGGGGAGTAAAAACTTAACATTTATGAACTAATGTTAAAAGGGGACACAGACAATTACCATCTCCAAACAAACAGTGAGGATAATGATAATCAGAGAGTAAGTCAATAGGGACTAACAAATAAGGAGATATAATAAACCAGACACTTATAGTTTGCTCTGCACGCAAGAGCAAACTATAAGTTGTTGGTTTATATTTATCTCCTATATTTGTTAGCCCTATGGACTTTACTCTCTGATAATCATGTATCCTCACTGTTTGTTTGGAGGATGGTAATTGTCTTGTGTCCCCTTTTAAAATTAGGTTCTTAAATGTTAAGCTTTACCTCCCCAATTCTTTTGCTGCTATACAATTTCTCCTGTTACCTATGGGAAAATAAAAAATTAGTGACTAAGAGATAATTTTTGTGGGGAAAAAAATAGGATTTTTATTTCATGCGGGTTTCAACTTGTGTGAAGCACTTGGGGTTCAAAGTGTCACAAGATCTAGATAAGTTCCTAGGGTCTAGCTTCAAAATGGTCACTTGTGGGGGTTTCACTGTTTAGCTCATTGGGCATACAAACGAACATGACCCATCAATGTTTGCATTCCAAAACGTTATGCTCTTTTCCAAGCCTGCCGTGCGCCCAACAGTTTCCCCCCCCAATTGGTATCAGCGTACGGACAATTGACAACAAGTTTGGTCCAACTTCCTGGGAAATCAAATTTGGGACTAAAAATCATTTTGTGAAAATTGTTTTTTTTTTTACACCAGCATTAAACTTTGTGAAACTTTGGGTTCAAAATGCTCACAACAGATCTAGATAAGTTCCTTAGGGGGTCTAGTTTCCAAAATGGTGTCACTTGTGGGGGGTTTCCACTGTTTAGGCGTATCAGGGGCTCTCCAAACACGACATGGCGTCCAATCTCAATTCCAGCCAATTTTAGTTTGAAAAAGTCAAACGGCGCTCCTTCCCTTACGAGCTCTGCCGTATACCCAAACAGTGGTTTTCCCCCACATATGGGGTATTGGCGTACTCAGGAGAAATTGCACAACAACTTTATCTGTCCATTTTCTCCTTTTACCCTTGTGAAAATAAAAAAAGTTTGTAAAAGATCATTTTTGTGGCTAAAAAGTTAAATATTAATTTTTTCCATCCACGTTGCTTCAGCTCCTGTGAAGCACCTGAAGGGTTAATAAACTTCTTGAATGTAGTTTTGAGTACCTTGAGGGGTGCAGTTTTTATAATGGTGTCACTTTTGGGTATTTTCTGCCATATAGACCCATCAAAGTGACTTCAAATGTGAGGTGGTCCCTAAAAAAATGGCTTTGTAAATTTTGTTGTAAAAATGAGAAATCACTGGTCAACTTTTAACCCTTCTAATTTCCTAACAAAGAAAAATTTTGGTTCCAAAATTGTGCTGATGTAAAGTAGACATGTGGGAAATGTTATTTATTAACTATTTTGTGTGACATATTTCTCTGTTTTAAGGGAAAAAAAATTCAAAGTTTGAAAATTGCAAAATTTTTAAAATTTTTGCCATATTTGCGTTTTTTTCAAAATAAACGCAAGTTATATCGAAGAAATTTTACCACTAACATGAAGTACAATATGTCACGAGAAAACAATCTCAGAATCGCGAAGATCCGTTGAAGCGTTCCAGAGTTATAACCTCATAAATAGACAGTGGTCAGAATTGTAAAAATTGGCCCGGTCATTAACGTGCAAATCACCCTTGGGGGTGAAGGGGTTAAACATCATTTCACAATAAGAATTTTTCATTGATGCAGAAGCAAAGTTGAAGATCATGTACATAGGAATTACTTATAAATATATTGCTCTATTGGCCTTTTTCCAGCTCTAAATTTACAGCACATATTATACTGCACAGTCAGGAAAGAATGCCTGCGCAAGAATAGTATATGGGTCCTTTGGTGCCTAATGGCTCACCAAAATACACAATTCTACCTGCTTTGAAGGTGGGAATGGCCCCCCTTACTTCTATGGCCCTTGTGTGACAAGTTGCACCAATTATTCATTCATCTTGGACACTGCTTTATTCAACATTTTGCAAGATCCAGTGCTGAAATCTTCCAGTATTTCTAACTAATCCAAATCTGTATTAATTTAACTTCTGTTGGTGTCATTCTTATTAAGGAGATAGTATGTTAATCAGATGTTGTGAAAAACTAACTGTACATTTAGTAATACAGTGTTTATGGTTTTTATGATAAGATTGGTGACTATTTTTGCAGCAAAGAGCAGGATTGTGCAATCAGCTCTCGTCTGTAACAAAGTAATGCAGTCTATTTTCTAACTAAGTAACTGCATTTTGCAAGTAGATTATATCTATATTAAGACTGAAGAGTGGCATTCAAATTTAGACATACATTTTATGTACCATCTGCTCTAGCCTCTGAATTTCAGGAAAAGTATGATCTGGCAGGTATGGATTTTTCAAGGCAGTTCTAATTATTTTTCACAAAGATATCTGACTTTAGACAGCCTTTCACCTTTTCTGCTTCCAATAATAGCAAAATGTGAGAGACATTTGTTAATAACTGTCAGGTTAATATCTTTCTGCTTACAACATATTTCTTAAGACACCTTAAGTCTACAAAATATAGTGTGCATCTGAAAGAGTACCAACAAGTCATTCATCTAGGTCAACGTTGACTCTATTTTGACTAATTATAGTACCATATATACTCGAGTATAAGCCTACCCGAGTATAAGCCGAGGCACCTAATTTTGCCACAGAAAACTGGGTAGACTTATTGACTCGAGTATAAGCAGGGTATGCATTGTCCCCTTATCCCTGTCCTGATATGATTGGCTCACCCCCTTTCCTGTCCTGGTATGTGGCTCCCCGTCCTCTCCTGGTATGTGGCTCCCCTGTCCAGTCCTGGTATGTGTGGCTCCCCCTGTTGTATGCATGGCTCGCCCATTCCATCATGCATGGCTTGGCTCCCCTCCCCGGTCAACATCGTGCATTGCTCTGCTGCCCCCTCGTCATACTCCCCCTCCTGGAATCGTCGCTGGATCTCCATCCCTGCATCTCCATTGTCGGGGCTCCGTCAGCTTTTTCCTGTGTTGAGGGGTCACAGGGCACTGCTCATTAAGGTAATGAATATGAGCTCCACACCTATTGGAGTGGAGACGCATGCATATTCATTACCTTAATGAACGGTACCACGTGATCACTGAGCGCAGGAACAATGGTGATGCAGGGACTTGCAGAGACTGCTCCAGGAGGGTGAGTATGATGTCACAGCTGCCTGCTCCTGCCTCTGCTCCCCCTCCCCCACCGGCTTTCTGGACAATGACTAGTGTATAAGCCGAGGGGGGCATTTTCAGCACAAAAAACTGTGCTGAAAATCTTGGCTTATAAACAAGTATATACGGTAATTTGTAACGACGGGAATCAATATCTCAAAATAAACTGAAAAGCAAAATCCCAGTTCTAATTGTCAATTTATGGAATATTAATAAGGTGATTTCCACAAGTTCAAAAATAAGCTGTCAGATAGTAGTTCTGCATGAATTCTTATGATATATTACAGAAACCCCCAGTATTTGCCAGTGCAGCATAGCCACACATGACTTTCAGCACATAGCTTTCCATTTTACTGCCGAGAATACCACTGAGGTCAGTAATAGTGTTGAGCGATACTGCCCGATATCCCGAAATATCGGATCGGATTGGATCGGCCCGATACTCAAAAAGTATCGGATATCGCCGATCCGATACCGGAAACCCAATGCAAGTCAATGGGACAGAAATATCGTAATTAAAAAAACCTCTTTCTTTCCTTGTAAACACTAGATATACACACATAGAATACATATATATATATATATATATATATATATGTATATATATATATATATATATATATAATGTCATTGTGACATATATATACATATATTTATAGTTCATACACTTCTACATAGTAAACTAGCCTCTGATTCAATTGCCGGGCAATGCCGGCTTTTGTGAAAATACAGAACCACCCGACATGAAATGACACATGGTTTACATAGAGTTAGCCATGTCATTTCATGTAGTTTGATATATGGTTTTCACTAACAATTACATGAGTGTATGTGTGCAAAATTTGACACATGTAGGGGTTAATTAAAGGTGTAAATTCGTTGTAAAAAAACCACATTTTTTTGCTACGAATTTACACCTTTAATTAACCCCTACATATGTCAAATTTTGCACACATGCACTCATGTAATTGTTAGTGAAAACCATATATCAAACTACATAAAATGACATGGTTAACTCTATGTAAACCATGTGTCATTTCATGTCGGGTCTGTAATTTCACAAAAGCCGTCAATTGAATTAGCGGCTATTATACTATGTAGAAATGTATGTACTATAAATTATATATATATATGTGTCACAAATTTAATGACATGTATATATATATATATATATGAGGTGTAAAATTGTTGAAAAAAAATGTGTGGGCTCCAGCAATATTTTCTCAACCAGACAGACAAAGCCAGTGAGTGGGGGCAGATAATAAAAGCCCAGAGAGGGACCATTATTTTTGCCCCCCTGGCTACTAACATCTGCCCCCAGCCACCCCAAAAAAGGCAAATCTATAATTAGATTCGCCCTTTCTGGCACTCTGCCCATCTATTCCCATTGCCCTGTAGCGGTGGCGAATGGGTTAATAAGGGGTTAAAGCCACCTTGCTATTGAAAGGTGACTTTAAGCCAGAATAATAATTGAGAGCTGTCAATTAGACAACTATCAATTATTAATCCTATTGTATGAAATTAAAATAAAACACACACACTTTAAAAATCATTTTAATGAAATAAACACACAGTTTTTGACCATATTTTATTTTACTGCCATTCCTTGCAAAGCCCTTGTTCACCTGTAATAAAAATAAAATAATAAAGCAACAATATTCTTACCTATCCGATGTTCAGTCAGGTCCCCCGATGTAATCCTTCTGAAAGGGTTAATGTTTACTGCAGGGACCGAAGCTAATGCTGACAGCCTCACAGTAAACCCCCGACTGAATCATCTCCTCTCCTGGCTGACAGGAGGAGAAGTGGTTAGCATAATTGATTGCTTCCCACTTTCACTTCAGGTCAGCCAGGGACACCACACAGCATCAGTAACGTTAGAGGGAATCCTGGCTGACCTGAAGTGAACTGATTAACAAAAATAGGGGATCCCCTCGAAAAAAAAATGGCGTGGGGTCCCCCCTATTTTTGTTAACCAGCCTGATAAAGCAGACTACTGAGGCCTGGTTTTTCAGGCTGTTAAGGAGCCAATATCCATGGACCTTGCATGCCTGATAATACCATGCCACAGCAGTCTGCTTATCTTGGCTGGTTAACAAAAATAGGGGATCCCCTCGAAAAAAAATGGCGTGGGGTCCCCCCTATTTTTGTTAACCAGCCAGATGAAGCAGACTACTGAGGCATGGTATTTAAGGCTGTTAAGGATCCAATATCCATGAAACTTGCAAGCCTGATAATACCAGGCCACAGCAGTCTGCTTAGCTTGGCTGGTTAACAAAAATAGGGATCCCCTCGAAAAAAAAATGGCGTGAGGGTCCCCCTATTTTTGTTAACCAGCCAAGTAAAAAGCAGACTGCTGCAGCCTGGTATTAAAAGACTGTCAAGGCCCATGGATTTTGGCCCTCAACAGCCTAAAAATACCAGGCTGCAGCAGCCCCACAAATGGCGCATCCAAAGATGCGCAAATTGTGGCACTTTACCAGGCTCTTCCCACTTGCCCTGTAGCAGTGGCAAGCGGGGTAATAAGGAGTTAATGTCACCTTTGATTGATCAGTGACATTAAGCCCAGTTAATAATGGAGAGGCGTCAATAAGACACCGATCCAATTATTAATCATAATTTGTAATTTTTTAAAAAAAATACACAGCCAGAAAAAAGTATTTTAATGAAATAAAACACCACACAGTTTTCATTATTTTTATTGTATGCTCATTCTGCGACGCCATCGTTCTCCTGTAAAAAAACAAAAATAACAAACCAACACAAATGCTCCCTGTCCGACGCAGTCCAAAATCACGAGTGTCCCACGACGAGTCCAGCTCTGCTACATCTGCATGCCAGGTTGAGCCTGACATCCACATAGAGCAGAGCTGCTTACCACAGGTGAATCCCCGGCGGTGACGTCATCGGACTGGTTTACAGCCAGCTGTCGCGAGAGTACAGCTGGCCGCGATTACCCAGTACCCGGCAGCCCGTGCAATTATCGCGAGATGCTGCACGTGACCGCCAGCGAGAGGGTAATGGCCGGCCTGGATGGATGAATGGATGTGACCGCCGGGGATCTTCTGCCAGGTAAGTGCTGCTGACACCTGACAGACTCGACCGACACTGACAGTGACACTTTCGGGAAGTTCCTGTGTCACGTACTTCGTTCTTTAGAGGAAAACTCAGATTCCTGTATCTGATATGACAAAAATTTCGGATCTCAGAATCGGAATTCCAATACAGCAAATATCGGCCGATATCCGATATTTGCAGTATCGGAATGCGCAACACTAGTCAGTAATTGATTCTGCACCAATATTGTATTATAGCATAAATTTGCTGATGGATAAATGTACTGTATCTCAAGTTATTTTGTATATTTCTCATGGGAAAATGCACAGATAAGTATTTATTTAAAACAATTAAATCAATTGATATTTCAATTGCTGGTCTTAATGAATGGACATGTTTCAGTAAGATGTGCATGGCACCTAACAATTTAGGTGCACCTTATCACTGATATGTGCCTCTGTGGCATAACTCTTCAAGAATATGTTGAAAAGATTTCCTCACAGCCCGTTCTGACAATGCTCTTCCCACTTTGGCTTATCTTGCTGCTATTGGCATGAAAAAGTCAAAAGTTGTAAATTTTTGTACAAGTTTGAGTTGCACACATATTTTGCAACTTTTCCAAGTGTTTTTTTTGCCAGAAATTTAACAAAAATATTTGATGAATCAGGGCCATATTGTAGTCTTGGTGGCATATTTGAAAAACAAACTCATCATCATCCCCCCACTATTGATGCAGTGCTTGATCCATTTGACTAAGTCAGCAGGACATGTGTCAGAATGCCAAATTTTTATGCTGCCCGGGCCCCCATTAGTCTTTATTTCCTGCTGCCATGATGCCATCCTGATACAGTGTCTACTGCATCAAATCTATGGCTACAGCAGTGAACTGCTACCAACAGTTAAACTGCAGTGGTCATTTGTCATTATTTATGGACGCCACTGTAGCAATAAAAAGAACATGGTGATGGGGGACAAATAAGTGTGGGCAGGGGTGTATCTAGGCTTTCTAGCAAGAATTCGGTTCGGCGCCCCCCCCCGCTCACATGCGATTTGCACACTTAGTCATGCACTGACGAGCTGCTCTCCCTAATGCTCTCAATGTTCAGTGAAAAACTGAGAGAAGCAGGAGGAGAAGCTCGTTGTCATAGGATCATAAGTATGAAAATCGCATATGACTGAGGGGTCCATGTGATGACTACAAGAACCTGCAGAGCTGACTCCTGACATTGCAGCTTCTGAATTCTCACAACGAATGCTCTGCACACTTTTAAGATTCTCCGTTACCGGTGGCGAGAGTACACGGTCATGTCAGCGCAAGCATGTGATTTATATACTTCTGGCCACATTCCGACTAGACGTGCCCGGCATCGCTCTGTTCATTTTCATTGATTGAGGCCACACATGTCTAGTCAGCATGTGACTGCATGTATGTAAATCACCGGCACGAGAGAATCCTAAGAGTGTGCAGTGCGCACTGTGAGAATTCTGAAATTGACTAATTCTCATGTTTTTATTTATGTTAGGAGCATTAAAGGTGCTGTCCAGGTTTGTGCTGAGTCTGCAGTGCCTATGTCTATGTGACTGCAGACTCAGCACAGACATGGAGAACTCCTTTAATGCTCCTAACAAATAAAAACATGAGAATTAGTAAATTTCACAAATAATATTTACATCCAGGTACCTTATAGATGACGTCGTCTCTGGAGTCATTCTCCTTTTCTTCATCTTGTCCAGACCCTATGATGAGTTTTCTCATCCACAGCTCATCTCTGCAGACCTCCATCTTCTCCGCTCTTCTGCACCAACTCTCCACACGATGCCCTTAAAGACAGAAAAGTCATTATAATGCTCCTGAATAAAAATATCTGCAATATACTGTCGCCTCACACTATTCCCCTCCCTCCTCACGCTGTCTCCTCATATATTTACCCCCTCACTCTATTCTGCCTGCTCACACATACCCCTGACTCCTCATACTGTGTCTGCACACATCCCATCACCCTCACTCCCCATACTGTGTCCACATACATTCACCCGTTCACTCCCCATACTGTCTGCAACCATCCCCCATACTGTTTCCTCATACATACATGCTCTTCAGTACCCTCAAATCCCCCCACACATTAAATCCCCCATCCCCACTTCAAATCCCCCCACACACATTAAGTACCCCATCTACACTCCAAATCCCCCACATACATTAAGTACCCCCCATCCACACTCCAAATCCCCACACTTAAAATAACCCCCCATCCCCACTCCAAATCCCCCCACATAAAATAACCCCCCATCCCCACTCCAAATCCCCCCACGCATAAAATAACCCCATCCCCACTCCAATCTCCCCACACATAAAATAACCCCCATCCCCACTCCAAATGCCCCCACACACAAAATAACCCCCCATCCCCACTCCAAATCCCCCCACACATAAAATAACCACCCATCCCCACTCCAAATCCCCCCACACATAAAATAACCCCCATCCCCACTCCAAATTCCCCCACACATAAAATAACCCCCCATCCCCACTCCAAATCCCCCCACGCATAAAATAACCCCCCATCCCCACTCCAAATCCCCCCATGCATAAAATAACCCCCTCATCCCCACTCCAATCATAAAATAACCCCCCATCCCCACTCCAATCCCCCCACACATAAAATAACCCCCCATCCCCACTCCAAATCCCCCACACATAAAATAACCCCATCCCCACTCCAAATCCCCCCACACATAAAATAACCCCCATCCCCACTCCAAATCCCCCACACATAAAATAACCCCCATCCCACTCCAAATCCCCCACACATAAAATAACCCCCCATCCCACTCCAATCCCCCACTCATAAAAGAACCCCCATCCCCACTCCAAATCACCCCACCATAAAATAACCCCCCATCGCCACTCCAATCTCCCCACACATAAAATAACCCCCCATCCCCACTCCAAATCTCCCCACACATAAAATAACCCCCCATCCCCACTCCATCCCCCACACATAAAAAACCCCCATCCCCACTCCAAATCCCCCCACGCATAAAATAACCCCCCCATCCCACTCCAATCCCCCACTCATAAAAGAACCCCCATCCCCACTCCAAATCCCCCCACATAAATAACCCTATCCCAACTCCAAATCCCCCCACTCATAAAGTACCCCCCATCCCCACTCTAAAATCCCCCCCATCACACACACTCACACATGTCCCCCGTTAATCTTCGGTGGTTCTTCAGCTCCATTACACGTCCTGGAGCACTTACCACCAACGCTGCCTCACGCCGTGTCTTCGCCTCTGAGAGCCAGCGTGTGACGTCAGCAGCGTGATCATGTGACCTGATCACGCTGCTGGCGCTTCATGGACGGAAGTGCCTGCGGCGGCGGTCAGGGCACGAGCACTGCAGAGGAGCAAGATGTGAGTGAGTGTGTGTAGCTGTATGCTAGCGTCTCTGACTCTGACACCTGGCTGGAGCCTGGAGTGAGTCAGATGCTAGCACACTGCACAGCGATGCGCAGCAGCAGCACTTTCTCTGAGCCGGCTGTCAGTTTGACAGCCGGCGCTCAGAGAACGGGAGAGGGGGCAGCAGAATGCAGCTACAGGCGGCCCGATGGCGCCCCCCTGTCAGCTGCGCCCGGGGCACAAGCCCCGGTTGCCCCCCCTGGATATGCCCCTGAGTGTGGGGAAGTGAGCAATGGGTAAGGGGAGCATGCTTCTCTTGTATTTGTATACCAATTTAAGGGTTTCATCACACAGCTGTGTGCATTCTCATAGAAGGCTTTCCTGCCAATTATGCTAATGACACTTGGCTCATACTGTGACAGAGTTTAAGCCAACTGTTGTCTTAAGGGTATGCCACACTAAACAAGATCGCTAACGAGATCGCTAAAATACGTCACTATTTAGCGATATCGTTAGCGACGTCGTTGTGTGGGGCATGTAGCAATGACGTGGCCCCTGCTGTGATCTCGTTGATCGTTCACTAGAGTTCTGGACCGTATTTTGATCATTGGCGTCCCGCTGGTGAGCCTGAATCGCTGTGTTTGGCACCTTTTGTGAACGATGTGCGACCTCGTTGACGACGCATTAGTCAGTGGCGCAGGTGGGACTTTGTTTTCTTTCGTTAACGCCCTTCAGCTCCGATTGGTGACCACAACATCACAGCTATAATAACTGCGCCCCCATCCATTGTTTCCAGAGACTTTATGGGTCTCTTTGTGCGTTGTTGCGAGGATAGTATCGTGTGTCAGAGTTTTGCGATCCTGTTTGTGGCGCAGTGGTGGGTTTTTGCGATCCTGTCTGAGTCGCTAGAGCACCATCCATCCCCATTTGGATTTGGATCTTCGGGATATTTGGATTCAAGGTACATATTGTTTGTGATGTTGTTTGATAATGTTTTTT
This sequence comes from Oophaga sylvatica, assembly GCA_033576555.1. NCBI lineage: Eukaryota > Metazoa > Chordata > Amphibia > Anura > Dendrobatidae > Oophaga > Oophaga sylvatica. The sequence goes on from JARQOD010000006.1 coordinate 301,604,232, forward strand.
AACCTTATTTTTTTTTTTGGTCTGCTTTATTTATTTTACACCCCTGACCTTATTTTTTTTTTTTCGTCTGCTTTATATTTTTTACACCCCCCACCATTTTTAGACATTTGTAAACTGTATATTAAATGTTAACTGAAAAGTTTAATTTTTTTTTTTATATATTTTTTATTCTATTCTTTATTTTATTTTGTTTAAACACTTTATTAATAGTAATTAATTAGTAATTAACTTTTCTCTTCTTTACCGTACAGGTTGCACATAATGAACCTGTCCACCGCAGAGCGTATGATTGTGGCAGTTGCACTATCTATGGAGGCAGATCGACAGGAAGAGGCACGTGTGGAAGAGAGGCGCTCCAAGCGAAAGCGTCGCATGTGGACCAGGGAATGGCTGGAGCAGAGGTCCAGATTGACCCACATGCATCTAGTGAGGGAGTTGCAGGAGAAGAATCCGCAGGATTTCCGGAATTATCTACCGATGTCGGAGGATTCATTCAAGCTCCTACTGGAAGCTGTGAGGCCACTCATTGAACGGCAGGATACCCGGATGCGTGCAGCTGTTTCAGCAGAGGAACGTTTGGCAGTAACGCTGCGATTTCTGGCAACCGGACGTTCAATGAAGGATTTGCAATTTTCTGCTGCAATTTCTCGGTCTCTGCTTGGAGAACTAATTCCGGAGACATGCAACGCCATCGTCCGCAGTTTACGGAGCTACATGCCTTTTCCCAAATCAGTGGCGGAATGGCAAATTATTGCCTCTGATTTTGAAAGGATTTGGCAGTTCCCAAACTGTGGTGGTGCCTTGGATGGCAAACATGTGCGGATCACGCAACCAGCCAAAAGCGGATCCTTTTTTCATAACTACAAGGGCTACTTCAGCGTGATCCTCATGGCCCTTGTTAATGCCAATTGTGAATTTATTGACATTAATGTTGGCATTAATGGAAGGGTTTCTGACGGTGGCGTTTTGGAGCACACAACTTTTGGTGAACGGTTGTTTAATAATAAACTTAACTTGCCAACCAACATGGACACCACCGCCAACCTAAACTTTGTGCTTGTGGGCGATGAAGCCTTCCCCCTTCATGAGCATCTTGTTAAACCGTATCCACAAAAGACTTTGACAGGGGAAAGGCGGATTTTTAATTACAAACTGTCTAGGGCATGGCGCGTTGTGGAGAATGCCTTCGGCATAATGGCCAACCGCTTCAGGGTTTTCCACACTCCAATCAACATGAAGCTGGAATCGATAGACTCTGTGGTGTTGGCCTGTTGTGTGCTGCACAATTTTCTACGAAAACGAGATGCTGGTACTTACAGTCCGCCAGGCTTCATGGACTCGGACAGCAATGGTGACGTGGTGCTCGGAGAATGGCGTGACAATGATCCTGCTATTGCAGGCCTTCAACCTGTCAATCAAGGCAGGAGCAAGGACGATGCGAAGGCCGGCCGAGACAAGTACTGCCATTACTTTAATGGGCCTGGTGCAGTGAGTTGGCAGCATCAGGTCTAGTTTGATTTTGAGATTTTTGTCTTTTTTAAACAATCTTTTTATAATAAAAAATTTTTATTTTAAAAATGCATTCTGTTTTTTTTTTCAATTATTTTATCAATATGGGAGAAGGGATAATGATGGGTGAGATGTGGGGAGGGAGTAATGGGGATGGCAACGAGACATGTTACCAGCTGCTGTAGTTTTTAAAATCTTTCCTAATGTTTTTTGTTGTGTATTTTTTTTTTTTTTTACATTGTATCTACTTGTCACACACGGGGTCATGGGAGTACCAGCAGTCATAGGAGTTCATTGTTAAAGAAATAAAAAGAAAAAAATTTCAAAAATTAACAATTATTTCAAAGGCCCATGGTCTCACTAGCGTTCAAACCTTATAATTAAAAATAACACATAATACACCACAGCAGCATATATAAAGTTTAAATATATAACATATATTTTTAGTCATATAGAATAAAGATTAAAAAATTGATATAAATATATAAAAAAAAAATTTGGGAGGTAAAGGTCAACATTCACCAGGGAATCCCAGCTATTCACAGATATGCGAGGCCATTGTGATCGCAAGGTGACGATAAAAAGGAGCTCCAGCTATTCAGATATGCAGCTATTCACAGATATGCGAGGCCATTGTGATCGCAAGGTGACGATAAAAAGGAGCTCCAGCTATTCAGATATGCAGCTATTCAGAGATATGCGACGCCATTGTGATCGCAAGGTGATGATAAAAAAGGAGCTCCAGCTATTCAGATATGCAGCTATTCACAGATATGCGACGCCATTGTGATCGCAAGGTGACGATAAAAAGGAGCTCCAGCTATTCAGATATGCAGCTATTCACAGATATGCGAGGCCATTGTGTTCGCAAGGTGACGATTCTCGAGCTCCAGCCATACACAGATATGAGATGCCATTACGATAGCCTAGCTTGGAACCATCATCTGTGTATGGCTGGGCGCATGGCTGCTGCGGTCACTTCGCAATTGCAATATCGTTTTGCGTCGCGAGTGCGGACGCACGTAACGTGCGCACGCTGTGACGTCATGGCGCTGGCGTCGCCCAATGCGGTGTTGTTTTTGGGGCAATGGCGGCGAGACAGCGCGGGACAAAGTGGTCGGAGGGAGAGGTTTTCTACTTAGTAGAAAAAGTAGAAAAGTGGGGCTATGACTGCAGGCTACCTGTGGCGCATCCTATGCGCCACAAAAAGGTAGTCCTGCAGAGAATCCGGCGGGGCCTGGAGCGGTGCTTTGGCGTGCAGCGGACCGGCGCCCAGATAAGAAAAAAGCTGGCGGACCTTCGCTACCGCTCCCGCGAGAGGGTCGCCAGCATCCGGGCCCAGCTACGCAGGCCTCTGAGTGAGTATTGATGAGGGTATCTGAAGAGGTTATGTTTTGTGGGTTAGGCTACTTTTACACTTGCGTTTTTTTGCGCTGCGTTTCGAGCGCACATGAAGCGCATTAAAAAAACACATGCAAACGCTTGTAAAAGCTGCGATATTTAGTCGCATCAGCATGCGCATTTCGACAAAAAACGCAGCGTTTGTCTGCGATTTCATGCGTTTTTGCATGCGTTTGCGTTTTTTTTGGCGCATGCGTTGTCTGTGTCACATTTCTATCATCTCTGTCTCCATCATCTCTGGCTCTATCATCTGTCTCCATAATCTCTGTCTCAATCATCTCTGTCTTTTTTGACCGGAAAAAAAATGCAACATGTAGCGTTAGCGCGTATGGGCTCACACCGGGAAAATGCGCAGCGCACGACAAACGCACATGAACGCGTGCAAGCGCTAGACCCTGCGCCCGCCATGTTAAAGATAGGGGAACATTGCGCATGCGTCCGCTAGGTTAGTAGAAGGATCATTTGACTGAATTGTATATTTTATTTACAGCACCACCTTCACCAGCTGCTGCGGCTCCACCGTCCCCAGCTACCCCTCCACCTCCATCTCCTTCCCCGGCTACCCCTCCACCACCATCATCACCACACCTCTCCAACCCTTCAACCCCTTCTCCGGCAGCAACCCTCCCTCCTGATTCTGTGGGTTCCAGCCCTTCCCCTGGAAATGGATTCTCTCCAGCATCATCCCGTGACACGGATGCAGGCTCCCCATCAGGTAATTTACGCACATTATATAAGCTTCAGACAAGTTTGAGAACTTTGTAAGTGTCACGCTGTATAGCAGATATATATATGTGATGACAGTAATCTATATCAAAAGGGCAACATACTATATAACATGCGCATAGATATATGATAACATAGAATTACCTGACAGAATGTCCAGTGGGTCAATACGGAATTCGTTATACGCTGTCTCCGGCTAGAGGGTGACCGGGGTCTATGCTGACCCTAAACTGGGGTCCTAACTAATCCCTCTACCTGGAGGTACTGTTAAAGGTACAGAGGTCCAGGCCACCAGCGTAAACCCTGTCTCCTATCAATCCCTGCCAACTGTAATCTAGCCCTAAGAAGGACCCTGATTACCACCACAGGGAATGAACAGGTAACGGTTAATAAACAGAAAGACATACAAGAAAGACAAGAAATAACGTAAATAAAGTCTTACATACAACACTCACACACAGTAGGAACACCTAAGGTCTCAGAGATAAACTATAAGCTATAAGAGTAAAAACAACTAAGGAACTCTTAGCTTAAGTATTCTCAGAACCGATCCAGTCTGCTAGACTACATGAATGCTTTCACCGGCATCTAACAAGCAGACTGGCAGGTATATGAAGGAATCTAATTAGAACATAATCAAAAGCAGCCGGGCGAGGCTGGACCTAGTCTTAGCAAAGAGCTAGGTAAAATTAACTCCCTCATTACCAAACACAAAGAAACAGCAACTCAGCTGTGAGAAGTCAGAGTGTGTAATCGCGACGATCCTTGTGGCGATACACCCATGACAGTACCCCCCCTCTACGAGGGGCCTCCGGACCCTCAGGGCCAGGTCTGCCCAGGTGAGTTGTGTGAAAGGTCCGAACCAATCGATCTGCGTTAACATCAGACGCAGGACCCACGTCCTCTCCTCAGGACCATACCCCCTCCAATGAACCAAGTACTGAAGGGATCGGCGACTGAGACGTGAGTCAATGATTTTCGACCCCTGAAATTCCACGTTATCATTGACCACCACTGAAGGAGGAGGTAGAGGTGACGGTATGACTGGTGCCACATACTTTTTAAGTAATGATTTGTGAAACACATTATGAATTTTAAACGTAGGAGGGAGGTCCAGACGAAATGCCACAGGATTAATTATGGAACTGATCCTGTACGGCCCGATGAATCTGGGACCCAACCTCCAGGAGGAAACTTTAAGTTTTATATTCCTGGTAGACAACCAAACCAGATCGTTCACCTTCAGATCTAGACCAGAAACTCTCCCCCTATCAGCCATCCGTTTGTAACGGTTCCCCGTAACCTTCAGTCTTAACCGATCTGGAACTATCAGTCTCCCTGGAAGTCCCACAGGGGCGTCCCCCTGAGCCCCGAATACCTCCCCCTCAAGCTCAGAGCATACAGCTGACACTACAACTCCCTCCTGAGGAATAGGAACCAGATCATCTGTCCTCCCGGCCCCTGGGAAAGTACGAGATAAGGCATCAGGAAGCAACTTTATTGAGCAGTCATATGCGCGATGAGGAGGTAACTCTTTACATCCCTCCTCTGAGAACATCTCCCCAAAGTCCTCCAGAAAAGGAGACAAAGTCCTAGGCACAACCGCACCGATGACCGTGCTCATGCAGTTATTCCTGCAAAATTCACCCCACTGGCTTACCTTTCTGGATTGCCAATCAATCACTGGGTTATGTTTAGCCAACCAAGGAAGTCCCAACACAATAGGAGTAGGTAGACCCTCCAACACATAGCAAGATAATTGCTCTTTATGTATTGCCCCTACTCGAAGATCTATGTTATGAACAGCTTGTACCAAGCTACCTTGACCGAGAGGTCTAGAATCAATAGAGACTATAGGGACCGGTTTGGCCAATACACTCAGTTGCATACCATGCACCTGGGCAAACCGAGCGTCCACCAGATTAGCCCCGGACCCACTATCAAGAAAAACAGAAATCCTCTCAGTTCTAGTACCAATCACCACCTCCGCAGGCACGAGAAACTGAGAGGGATTTGGGACGAAATACACACTCCCAGGTTAACTCCTTTGCTCAAAGAGGCCCGGGATGGACACCCCCCAACAAAATATCCCTCTCTCCCGCAAAAGAAACACCTTCTAGTCTTGCGGCGCACCGCCGATTCCCTCCTACAAAAAGATGTCCCTCCCAACTGCATGGGTTCCTCAGAACAGACCAGGGAACCTCAGTATAAGGGACCTTAGTAGTAAAGGGGGAGTCATCACAGGAGGCGGAGTTACCTCGCGTCTTCCCCGAATTCGTCTATCAATGCGAATAGCGAGGGCCATAGCAGCCTCCAGTGATGGAGGAGAATCATACTGAGCCAACACATCTTTTAATTTGTCAGACAACCCTTGACAAAACTGGCTCCTAAGAGCCGGGTCATTCCACTGAGTATCTGTTGCCCATCTACGGAACTCAGAAGAATATTCCTCCGCTGGACGATTTCCTTGCCGTATTTTACGTAACTTTGTTTCAGCAAGGGAAACTCGATCCGGATCATCATATACCAGACCCAGGGCAGTAAAAAATCAATCCACTGACTGGAGATCTGGGGAGCCTGGAGGAATAGAGAACGCCCAAGATTGAGGGTCCCCTTGTAAGAGCGAGATAACAATTCCCACCCTCTGCTCTTCACTCCCAGATGACCGAGGCCGCAGCCGAAAGTACAATTTACATGCCTCCCGGAAAGTAAAAAATTTGTCCCGCCCACCAGTGAACCTGTCCGGGAGAGCAACCTTAGGTTCAGATCTGGTTTGCTCCGGGGGGACAAAACCTTGGACTTAATGTCTGCAAACTCCATGGACAACCCCTGCAACTGCCGGGCCAGCTGGGCTACTGGATCCATGACAGCTGGGGAGAATCCTTAGTAGGGGCCGGTGAAAATGTCACGCTGTATAGCAGATATATATATGTGATGACAGTAATCTATATCAAAAGGGCAACATACTATATAACATGCGCATAGATATATGATAACATAGAATTACCTGACAGAATGTCCAGTGGGTCAATACGGAATTCGTTATACGCTGTCTCCGGCTAGAGGGTGACCGGGTCTATGCTGACCCTAAACTGGGGTCCTAACTAATCCCTCTACCTGGAGGTACTGTTAAAGGTACAGAGGTCCAGGCCACCAGCGTAAACCCTGTCTCCTATCAATCCCTGCCAACTGTAATCTAGTCCTAAGAAGGACCCTGATTACCACCACAGGGAATGAACAGGTAACGGTTAATAAACAGAAAGACATACAAGAAAGACAAGAAATAACGTAAATAAAGTCTTACATACAACACTCACACACAGTAGGAACTCCTAAGGTCTCAGAGATAAACTATAAGCTATAAGAGTAAAAACAACTAAGGAACTCTTAGCTTAAGTATTCTCAGAACCGATCCAGTCTGCTAGACTACATGAATGCTTTCACCGGCATCTAACAAGCAGACTGGCAGGTATATGAAGGAATCTAATTAGAACATAATCATAAGCAGCCGGGCGAGGCTGGACCTAGTCTTAGCAAAGAGCTAGGTAAAATTAACTCCCTCATTACCAAACACAAAGAAACAGCAACTCAGCTGTGAGAAGTCAGAGTGTGTAATCGCGACGATCCTCGTGGCGATACACCCATGACAGTAAGGTCTTATGTGTAATGACTGTTGTGATATAATTTTTTTTTCTTTTTTTTTCCCTAGCCGGCGGAGCAACAGGTTCTGGGTGGGCGGTCAGCGGTTCCTCTGAGGAAAACCGTAAGTGTTAACAAACATAACATGTACATGTTGATGTTGCAACAGAATTCCCTGGTTAACTGTTACCTTTACCTCCACAGAAATCCCAACTGCCCAGGACCTGTTCCTATCACACCGCCGGCTGATGGCAGCAATGAGCAGCGTGGTGGCAGGCATGCAAACAGCGGTGGCAGCGCTGCAAAGTGCCATGGGAGCTCTGCATCACCATGGGGTGATGCTGGAGAGGGCATTTCCTGGACTCCGGGGCCCTCATAAATTTTATTTTTGTTAATTATTTTTATTTTGTTAATATTTTGTATATAATTTTTTTATTTTATTATGTTACTGTTTTTTTGTTTTTATTTAAATTTGATTTCTTTAAAAAAAAAATATATATATATGAAAAAAATATATATTTTCTATTTTACGTTAATCTACGCAGGTGTGGTGTATTATTTTTTAGTATAAGGTTTTAGCGCTAGTGTGACCAGGGGCCTTTAAAAGACATGTTAATTTTTGAAATTTTTTTCAATTCATTTTTGCCTTATGATGGAACACCTATGATAGCTGGTACTCCCATGACCCCATGTGTGACAAGTAGATGTAATAAAAATACAACAATTTAATAGTTAACATCACATAAGAAAAGACCACAATTCATTAGATAAATAAGATTTTTATTAAAAAAGGTATCAATGTAAAAAAAATATAAACAACAAAAAAAACTTTTGTAAAACATTTTAAAAACTACAACTGCTGGTAAGATGGATCGTTGTCATTACCACACTGCCTCTGCGGTGTATACAAATAAGGGGAGCACCAGCGTTTGGGTTTGCAGGATTTTGCCCAATTGGGTTCGGCACAGGATTGTGCGGCCTTGAGTAGTCCGGGTACTGCGGTCTTGGCATGACGACATATCTGTTATCCAGGTTTCCAAAAGACGCTTGAGTCAGTACCTCAAGCATGAGTCTCTCTGCATGAAGCCGCTGAACAGGATCCAGTGTAGGGAGCTTCTCATTAGCGAAGTATGCAAACCCTGTTATTTTAGTTTGGTCTTTTTCTGCCGTAAGCACTTTTTTTGCAATTTCCACCAATTCAGGAGTAGCCGAGGTGGGAGCCGAGGTGGGAGCCTTCCTTTTCCTTCCTGAAAGTGAAAGCCGGCGCCGCACAGATGAGGATGGTGGCTCTTCTTCATCTTGGATCAACGGCATGCTGTCTTCTTCAGTTGGAGGTGTGGAGACAGCCCCTTCTGTGTCCTGCATGAACAAAAAACAAATGGTAAATCACAAAGACAAAGAAATTAATCTTCACACTATAACACCCATATACAGCAAAAATGTGAAAACGACACTTGTAAAGACAAAGAAATTTATCTTCACACTATAACACCCGTATACAGCAAAAATGTGAAAACGACACTTGTAAAGACAAAGAAATTTATCTTCACACTATAACACCCGTATACAGCAAAAATGTGAAAACGACACTTGTAAATGGATAGGCCTCAACCGTTGAGCTACATAAATTATCAGTACATGAAGGGATAAATTCTGCCATTTTATCTACATTTCACAATAATATTTTTTAAATTTAAGTCCACTTTGGCATGTACATTAAAATGTGTTGTAATACAAAGGTACTTACATGTATGACAGGGGTGTCCGGCTGGATCACCGGGTCTAGATCCAACATGGATGTCCCTTGTCTAGGTACTTCTTGGTCCCTTGTAAAAGCGAACAGATCAAAGTACCACAGTTGGGGGACATAAACATCTTCGGCCCTCGCTCCAGATTTGGTAGAATTTATTACTTTATTTAGCTCTTTTTAGTACACTGTGCGGAGGGCCTGAATGCGTTTTTTCACCGATGACTCATCCGCCGGTTCATCTGGGTAACGGTTCTTGCAGAGCTCCACCAGTTTTTGGTATGCGTCCTTCTTTTTCAACCTGTTACAGTAATCAGCCGACTTTATTTTCCACAGGCACGGCATTGAGCGGTACAGCTCGATAAACTACCGCAAAAAATCCTGCTTATCAGCCATCTGTAATAAAAAAATGATTATGTGAGAACGCCAGAAAGGTTAAATAAAATGCTTACATAGCCTACAGCATAGAACACAGCAGGGAACATAAAATGGTGGTTGTGGGCGCAGCAGGAGCAAACATTGACAGAGCTGGGATCATAAAATGGTGGTGATGGGCGTGCCAGAACAAAACAATGGCAAAAAAAATAAAAAATCATAGATGAACAATTACGCAAAAAACAGCAGGGATCACAAAATGCCAGAACAAAACAATGGCAAAAAAAATAAAAAATCATAGATGAACAATTACGCAAAAAACAGCAGGGATCACAAAATGCCAGAACAAAACAATGGCAAAAAAAATTGATGGACGACAATGGTTAACAACAGCAGAGATCTAAAAATGGATCTGTAAAATTAAAGAAAAAATAAAAATTAAATGTGACAAAAAAAATACCTACCTTACAAAACTTGTTTGTGATTTTGAAAAAAAAAAGAAAATAGGGAAACAAAATAGCGTCACAAACTGGATCGCAGAGGATATAATGTCACAGACTGGATCGCAAAAAACCCAAGCCGTAGACAGGAACGCAGCAACCTCAATAGTGGCGCAAACTGGATCGCAGTAGCTACAAAGGCTAGCAGGACACACTGGAACGATGCTGGAGATTTGAAAGAACCGCTTCTGCTCGAGAGCAATGGAGAGGCGTGCTGATACGTCGTCTTTTATGACGCGGTCATCCAATCACAAAGCGGGAGAGCTGTGATAAATATCTATGAGATAAATAGTGACCACGAATCTGTGATGAGGGGCGTGCAAAAGGTTGCGCTCAGTCACGCCTATCGAGGTCGTGATCTTTCACAGTACATGCAGTGTGGCACGTCCCAACGACCGCCAATGTCGTTAAAGAGATCGCTAACCGCTGATGCGTCGTTAATGAGATCGTCCAGTTTGACCGCTACTAGCGACCTTAAAACGATCACACCAACGATAGCGTCGTTATCGTGATCGTTAGCGGGAACGTTTAGTGTGGCAGTACCTTTAGTGTGCGCCGATTTTCTTGCATGAGAGAATCAGAGCATAGGTGCGGTAAAGACAGAGAACTTAATTTCTCCACCTTCTTCATTGTCGTTGACTGCGTAAGTTGGACTGCACTCGGATGACATTCGAGTGCAATTTAATGTTTTACACTCACCATAGATTTACATGGGTGCGCATCGTGTGAACATCGGATGAACTAGTAGCATTCGTCAATTTTTTTCTCCTGGCAAATGGGCATGAGAAAAAAATTGCAGATCTCCACCACCCTATAGAATAACATTGGGCTAAGTTTTATCCGACAAAACAATGGATTGGTCATTTTAAAAGGTCATGTGAGCGAGCCCTAAGTATTTTAATAGAATCTTGTAGTAGCCTTAAAACTTCTTTCGGGATCAGTCTGAAAAATGAAGATTTGGTTTTAACGCTCTATATGCAGTTAAACCTCACTGATTAAGCTTTGCAGCAGATATGGTATAGCTCTTTGACTAGACTACTATGGCTCCATAGGATCAACCAAGTAGCATGCATCCTAACTAGAGTTGAGCAAATCTTTTGAAATTGGAATTCGGCGGCTTCACCAAATGTTCTCCAAAAATGTTATTTGTGGCAAATAAATTTGTGTGCGTCTCAACAATGGAGAGATCTTACACTTTATAGGAGAGAGTGAAAGTACCTCGCTGACCATAAGAATTTATACTCAACAAAACAAATAAAGTGATGACCCTTCTGACCATAAGAGCTTACAGTCTAATGGAGAGAATGAGACTTATCCAGTGTCTAGGAGATGGAAAAGAATTATGATGTCTTAATCATGCTCCACTGGGAACCCTTAATCAGTGATGGCCCGGGTACTGACCTTCACAATGCACAAGGTATAACCAATAAGATGTCATACCTGCAGTGTATTTTGCTGATGCGACAATGAAAAATGACATCAACCAGCTCTATGATGCTTCAGTAGTGTGAAAATCTGTCAGGCAAGGGTTTCTTAGCAAACCTCAAATCGAAATCCAAATTATTTGACTTCACTTGTAACTAGAGTTGAGCAAAATAGGTTGGTCAGATTCATAAGTCGCCGACTTTTGCCAAAGTCGGGTTTCGCCGAGCAAAACCAGACCATAGAGTGGAGTCGGCCATGCGGTCGTCGACCTGAGCGCCAAAGTCGGTTTTCCCATAATGCTTGCAGGCGCCTTTTTTCAGCCAATGAGCAAGGACGTACACTGTGGGCAACCAGATGACATGTGCAGCGGCCACCACCATCTTAGAGAAGGGCATTGCAGTGATTGGCTTGCTTTGGGGGCATCATAGTGTCTATTAATGCCCTAACCGCCGACCGCCATTTTACTTCTGCCGATCTTAACAGTAGGGAGAGTTTGCTGACGCTGTTTATCAGTAGGGAGAGAGTTAGGGCTGAAAGAGAAGTTCTTATATGCTTGTGCTGATACAATTGTGCTGTGCAGTTAGTGTGCAGTGACAGGGGAGGATTTTCTTGTGTGCAGCAGCGCTGGTTATTAGGTGCCTGTCAGTGACAGAGGAGGGTTTTCTTGTGTGCAGCAGCGCTGGTTATTAGGCTGCCTGCCAGTGACAGAGGAGGATTTTCTTGTGTGCAGCAGCGGTGGTTATTAGGCTGCCTGCTAGCTGTATTGCTGTGTGTACACTGCTTTTTAAACAGCACTAATACTTTTATTCTTTTTTTCTGCACAGTTGCCGAGCGTTCATTTTTTCCCACACCGTATAGAGCTGTACGCTCGTCACAGACTACCGTGTACCGGCTGCTATCACAGACAAATACATGCTGACTATCTGTGTGTGACTCTGGAAATATATACGGAGATTGAAATTGTCCTAACTAGAGTTGAGCGATACTTTCCGATATCCAAAAGTATCGGAATCGGAATGGTATCGCCGATACCCCAAAAATATCGGCGATACCCGATACCGATACCGGAAATCCAATGTAAGTCTATGGGAACAAAATATCGGAATTAAAAAAAAGCCCATTCTTGCCTTGTTGGTTAATTGTACATGAAGGAAAACAACAAAGAGTAATGTAGAATGTATTGGGGGAGGTTGAGGAGACATTAAAGGCATAGATGTTTAACCCAATCAAATGGAATAGCATTAATATTTTTTTTTTTAAAGATGTTCGGATTGACGAAGAAATTGACAATGTTGTTAACCTTTTTTCTATTTTGGCAAATATGTATGTTTCACAACTTCCATGCTCTTCACCTTTTTAACTTTTACCCACTTTCTCCTTCATAATCTTCAGCAGCATCATCTTTTTCATCAAATTATTCTTCATCTTCACCTTCTTTATCTTCTTTTTAAACTTATTCCTATTCATCTTTTTGTTAACATTACTCATATTGTTCTTATTAAACTATTATTCTTCTTCATATTCTACTTCTTCATCTTCTTCCTCTTCATCTTCTTCATCATATTCTTATTTGTGACAGAGATTCCTGTACTTGTAATCTTTAAAAGTATGAATATTTCATCCTTGCGTTCTTGCTGTCACAAAAGATTTAAATTACAACAGTATTTGTCCGTGTTCAGTTTAGCCTGCAGCAGCAGGCATTTTCCAGGGGCACCACGAGGAGGAACGGACTCACCCCCATACACTTCTTAGTCTTCTTCTGCTTATAATTTAGAGCTTTATTTAGCTCTTTATTTTGGTCTTATACTTCATGTTCTGCTTTTTGATCTTCTGCTTATTGTTCTTCTGTCTCTTGTTCTGTATCTTGTAGTTTGTCTTAACCTTCTTTGTCCTGTTGGTGATCTTCTGGGTAATCTTTTATTTCTTCTTTGTGATGGTGTTCAGGCTGGTTGGCTTGATGCTCGTCGTCCTTGTGGTTGTCATCTTCTTCGGGGTGGTCATCAGGGTCGTCGTCTTCATTTTTTGAGATCCCGAGTGATTACCCAAAAAAACATTTCAAAAATCTTCAATTTGTAAATGTAGCTGAAGGTACAAGAAGGCTGACTAACTTCCGCGAACCAGCTGACGTTACTGGAACGCGGACGGGTATCAGATGGTACAAGAGACAATGGAAGTAACGAGGACCAGCTGACTGTGCTGGAACCCGGAGGGGCAGCAGAAGGAAAAGAGCCAATGGCACAACCGAGGACCAGCTGACGTTACTGGGACACGGTTACTAAGCAGGAGGTACCTGTGCTCCAAAGCACTACCAAGGACCAGCAGACGTTGCTGGAACTCGGATACCGAGATGGAGGCACCTAGGCCAAAGGCACTGCGGAGAACCAGTTGACGGTACTGGAACCCGGACGGGTACCAGAAGGCACCCATGAAAATGTAAGTTGACAGGCCGCAAGCCGTCCGCAGTTACCGAATCACACAGTCCTACAGTGGGTGCTTGTCCTATTGTCACAACGGAAACAGCCTTTATTTACATATCCCACAGCACACATAGGAATGACCTAAACTGCAGGCACCATAGAGTCGGCTAACCAGAATGCAACACGACAGGACAACTTATTGGAGGCTTATTGACGTTGACACTGCCAGGAAACAGCTGTCGTGCTGTAACCAGGCTGGGCAGGAGTCAGTACCCGTGCCAAGTACTTCCGAGCAACAACTGGCGGTGTTGGAGCCCAGGGATGAGAAGAGAACAGGGTGGAGGCAGCAGGACTTTTTGCCGTACACACAGCAGGGGAACAGCTGACATTACTGAACCCCAGTAACACAAGACCAAGTGTTGACTGTGCTAACAGCACTTCCAGGCAACAACTGGCGGTGTTGGAGCCCAGGGTCAAGGAGGATGTTTAAATACTAGATCAAGTATTTTCCTTGTTACATGTCAATTTTAAATGTCTATACTCCAAAGAAGAGAAAGATAACCTTTACTAGCATAAGATGATGATTTCATTTAAAAAAATATATAGATAAATAAAGAATTGACAAACATAAACGCATACATTAACATGTTGAACAGCAATGCAAACCACAAACTAAATTAGTTAAGGAATCTGCTATACGGTTGTACATAAAAGCATACAAGTACATATCTGAATCCATTAATGATGGATAAGTAACAGTATGTACACCATTTTTATTGTATAGACAATGAATGTCTGACTTCAAAACATCATCAGCATTACAAGTTATCAGTGACATTAATAAAATGTTACATTTGCTGAATAATGTCACTAAACAGTTTATAAAAATTAGACAATTACCATCAGGTAATACTCATAATATGTGCCAATAATCATTTTTCTTAACAAACATAACCTTTAAAAAGTGCATAGTGCAGAGTGAAAATTGCTATTTATGCCTGACTGTGGACTTGCAAGCATGACAACGGATAGATAAGGTATATATAGATGAGACTGCATAGCCACAGATGGTGAATGGCGATGTAATACTGTACCACAATAAAGTGTGTGTCACTACTACCTAATTATTTTTTTTTACATAGCTTTATAAACAGGGTATGTGCATGTATGCTTGAGCCTTTGTTTGGACGCACAGACTGCTTTCCTGCTGTGACGCATTGCGTAGTGAACAGTTGTGTGCAGTGTTCACTGCAGTCTCTGCGGAATAAGCACACTTAGGCCTTATAACTTTTCAGACTTTCTTTATCAATCTACCAAGATGAAGAAGGCAGGGAGTAAGGCACATGGTCGTGGACGTGGAGTTTCAGCAGGGAGAGGACGTGGGGATTCTGTGGCTGCTGCCGCCCCCAGTAACACAGCATCCACCAGTTTTCCCCATGAACGTTCCTTTATGCGCACTTTTGTAGGAGGTCGGCGTAACCCCCTGCTGCGGGAAGAACAAATTGAAGCCGTTGTTGGTTGGATGTCAGCCAATTCATCGACTTCAATTGCTTCCACCTCCTCTCAGGACCACAGCACTGTTGAGCAACCATCTGTCTCTTCACCGCCTGCCAAATTGCCCAGGCAGTCAGACATTTCTGTACAGGAGCAAGCTGAGTCTCTGCTTCTGTTCTCAGAATCTGTTGGCTTGCAAACAGGGCCCAGCCAAGCAGCATTCTGAATGTGAAGAAGAGGGAGTATGCAGTGATGCGCAACAGCTGTGTCTCTCTGAATCTGAAGAGGCGGGTGAGACAGTGCCGATGGTCAGCACACCGCAGAACGCATCTGATGATGATGAGACTCAGGTGCCAGTTTATGTTGAGCATGGTGCTGGCCAGACCACCCAACAGCAGCAGGTGTTGGAAGAGGGTAGTGGAGATGATGAGGTCCAAGACCCAACATGGCGTGGGAACAGGAAGGTGGTGGGAGCAGCTCAGAGGAATAATAATAATAATAATAATAATAATAATAATATATAATATTTATTTATATAGCGCCATCATATTCCGCAGCGCTTTACAGTTTAGCAGTTTCAGAACAGAAGTCATAAGTAACAACGTTAACAATACAATAATTAAAGGAAAATAAGTCGCCCCTGCTAGTGATAGCTTACAATCTACAATGAGGTGGGGGAGATACAAAGTATAGGTGTTTATATACAATGGTGCATTTACAATGATGGTCCAGCCATCTTAATGGAGTGACGGATGGAGATAGTGAATGGGCTAGGGTGCTTCTAAGAGTCTCATTGTAGTGCTGAACAGCCAGATCAGGACAGGAAAAATAGGAGATTGGGGACAGTGATGAGTGTAGGGAATCTGAAAGTGTCTGAGGGTTAATGGCTTTTAGATATCTGAATGTGTGGTAGGTAGTAGTGCGCTGGGGTGGTGGAGGATTTGTGAGCATGAAGGAGAGAATGTTGTGGTCAGACAGTGGAAGCGGTGAGCTATTTAGGTGGGAGATTGAACAGAGGCGGACAAAGACCAGGTCAAGGGTGTTAGCATCCTTGTGTGTCTCAGAGGTTGAAAGCTGTGAGAGGCCTAGAGAAGTGGTTAGTGATAGAAGGAAGATAGAGGAAGACTGTCATGGGTGCATCGCCACGAAGATTGTCGCGATTGCACATTCTGACTTCTCGCAGCTGAGTTGCTGTTCCTTTGTGTTTGGTAATGAGTGAGTTAATTTTACCTAGCTCTTTGCTAAGACTATGATTATGTTCTAATTAGCTTCCTTTATATAGCTGCCAGTCTGCTGGTTAGATGCCGGTGAAAGCATTCATACAGACTGCAGATAGGATCGGTTCTGAGAAGACTTAAGCTAAGAGCTCTTTTGTTGTTTCTCCTCACCTTGCTTATAGTTTATCTCCTAGACCTTTGGTGTTCCCTCTGTGTTTTATTGTTGTATGCAAGACAGTATTTACGTTATCCCCTGTCTGTCTCGTTTGTCTATACTGTTTGTTAACCTTTACCTGTCCATTCCCTATGTTGGTAATCAGGGTCCTTCTAAGGACTAGATTACAGTGGTGAGGGATTTATAGGAGACAGGGTTTACGCTGGTGGCCTGGACCTCTGTACAATTAACAGTACCTCCAGGTAGAGGGACTAGTCAGGACCCCAGTTTAGGGTCAGCCTAGACCCCGGTCCACCTCTATCCAGAGACAGCGTGAAAAGGATTCAGTATTGACCTACAGGATATTATGTCAGGTAATACTATGCTATATATACATATTAATGTTACCTATTTATATGTTATATAGAATGTTGTCCCACTTGATAGATTACTGACATTATATATTTATACATCTGCTAGACAGCGTGACAAAGACATTGCCCCAACGGTACAAACAGGATGGAGAGTTGGGCTGCAGACTCGGTTGCCTGTAGCCTCCAGTTTGCCACCTGTTCGGAGCAGTTGTCTTCCAAAAGTCAAAACGTGCGCTCCCAGGACTTGCACTGCGTGGTCCTTTTTGGTCACACTTGTAGATGATATTTGCTTTGTCAAATGCTAGCTGTGTAATCAAAAAGTAAAAAGAGGTAAAAGTGTCATTAACCTCAATACCACTAATATGTGGAAACATGTGCGGACAAAGCACGTAGTTGAGTTACAAAGACACACTGGAGATGTAGGCCAACCTACAGCAGCACCTACATCTTAAAGTCGTGTTGAAGCCTCTTCATCAAGCTCACACACAGCTGGTTCTGCTTCCTCACAGGATCGCCATGGAAGAACCTCGGTCACTGTTGTCCAGAGACAAAGTGTTATTTCACCCACAGCAGCAAGTTCCCTGTCATCCTCACACTCCAATGACACAAAACAGCCATCGGTAGCACAGGCATGGGATAAAAGACGGCCATACTCGGCAAACCATCCACGAGCACAGGCTCTGAATGCTGGCATTGCAAAACTCGTGTCCCTTGAAATGCTGTCATTCAGGCTGGTGGAGACTGACACTTTCCGTAACTTAATATCATTGTCAGTCCCACAATACAATGTGGCAAGCACATTTCATTTCAGCAGGCAAGCCATCCCTGGTCAGCAAAAGCATGTTGATGGAAAAATTAAACATGCGCTACTAAACGCCGTCAGTAGCAGGGTCCACCTGACCATCGATGCGTGGAACAGTACCCATTATTATGATCTGCTACAAGCACTAAGGAAAGAAGGGAATTCTGTCCCTACAATAGAACTAAGCTGAATCCCTACGATGTAACGGGGAACCTGATCCTGCGACCAGACCCGCTAAAGTCCTCAGCTAGTCTGAACGAAGACCTATAGTTGCGAGGGAGGAATCCCTACAAGATCTAGGGACTGGGAGAAAAGGTGGACACCTCCTAACAGAAATTGTAGCAGTGATTATTAAACAGAAAACAAAATACTTAGAGATCCTAACATCAAGCAAAACTGACTGAGTAAGGCACCTAAGCACCCGGCTAGCTTAAGAGTAGATAATACAATGAAGTCCAGCAAAGCCAGAAGGGCGGATCCAGACTAAATAGGGAAAAAAGGTCATGTGACAAGCAAACTGAAACAAAACCTAACAAGAGGGTTCTAACACCCATGGCCAGGGACGATACCTTTCCCTCACTGCCCATTGGGTCAATGTTGGTGAGCCGGGTACTGATCTTGCGTTTGGCGCTATACATGTTCTGCCAACTCCAAGGATTGCAGGAATCAATTCTGTACACATTGACTCCTCCTCCTACTCCAGTTCCTCAGAATCATCGCTGCAGGACCCGTCACGGTCTACCTCCACATGGACCCGTGAACGCTAACCTGTTGCGACCGATATGAGCACAGCCGTGGCCAAACGTCAACAGGCCGTCCTGAAATTAATTTCCATGGGGAATGGAAGCCACACAGCGCAGGAGCTCTGGAATGCCATCAAGCAGGAGAGCGACGTGTGGTTTTTGTCAGCGAATCTCCAGCCAGGCTTGGTAGTGTGTGACAATGGCCGAAATCTGGTGGCAGCTCTGGGCCTTGGCAACCTCACTCACATACCATGTCTGGCACATGTGCTCAACTTGGTCGTGCAGAGTTTTTTTGAGGGACTATCCGGATCTTGATGCACTGCTGCACAAGGTCCGCCTACAGTGCGCTCCCTTGCGACGTTCCAGCATGGCCAGATCGCTGATTGCAGCTCTGCAACGCTGATTTTGCCTTCCTGAACATCGCATCATATGTCATGTACCCACCAGCTGTAATTACACGTTACATATGTTGGAGCGGTTGTGTGAGCAGCAACCAACAGTAATGGAGTATCAGCTGCATCAGGCGCAATCAACTCGCAATTTGCGCCGTTCACACTTCACCAGTACTGAGTGTGCCTCTATAATAATAATAATAATAATAATAATCTTTATTTTATATAGCGCCAAAATATTCCGCAGCGCTTTACAGTTTAACAGTTTCAGAACACAAGTCATAAGTAACAACGTTAACAATACAATAATTAAAGCAATATAAGCCGCCCCTGCTCGTGAGTGCTTACAATATACAATGAGGTGGGGGATATACAAAGTACAGGTGTTTATATACAATGGTGTATTTACAATGATGGTCCAGCCATTTTGAGTGAGTGATGGATGGATGGAAATAGTGAATGGGCTACACACACAGACTTACACATAGAATGACTTTGATTAGTGAATGTGATAGGCCGCTGTGAACAAATGTTTTTTGAGTGAGCGCCTGAAACCATGCTAATTGCGGATAGTCCTAATTTCTTGGGGTAGAGCATTCCAGAGGATTGGCGCAGCACGGGAGAAGTCTTGGAGTCGGGAGTGGGAGGTACGGATTAGTGCAGAGGTTAGTCGAAGGTCGTTTGCAGAGCGCAGCAGTCGGTTAGGCCGATAGATAGAAATGAGGGAGGAGATGTAGGGGGTGCTGCACTGTGGAGAGCTTTGTGGGTGAGAACCAGTACTTTGAATCGGATACTATAATGAATGGGCAGACAGTGTAAGGACTGGCGAAGGACTCTATGAAGGACATCTGCCACGTTTTGCGTGCGTTTGATGAGTCAACGCGGATGGCGAGTGCAGATGATGCACTAGTCAGCCTGACTGGCCCCCTTATCTGCTTGCTTAAAAAAACACTCCAAGCACTAACGGATGAGGTTTGGGAAGAGGTGGAGGATGAGGAGTCACAAATTCCATCACCTTCTGGACAGTCAGCGCAATGTGGTTCCTCACAAAGGGCTGGGCAGGGCTCACTTTGTGAGGAGGAGTCAATGGAGGAGGAAGACATCGCTCCAGAGGGAGGTACACAACGCTTTAGTCAGTATGTATAGCGAGGGTGGGGTGATGCAGAGCAGGCAGAGATGACGCCTCTTGCAGGGGACAGCGTTTCTTGGCCAGTTGGGAGTCTGCAGCACATGGTTGATTTCATGCTGCAGTGCCTGAGAAACGACCGCCGCATCGCCCACATTTTCACCACGTCTGATTATTGGGTGTCCACCCTCCTAGACCCTCGCTACCGGTACAAGTTATAAAGCCTCATCACACCGTTGACCCGTGAGCGTAAAATGCGGGAGTACCAAAATACACTGGTACAATACATAATGTTCTCCATTCCAGCCGAGAGCACTGCTGCTGCTACTGCTTTACAAAGCAGCTCTGTGCGTCGAGGCAGTGGAGACAGCTCTGCAACAAGAGGGAGCACAAGCAGCGCCTCTGCACAGGGCAAGATGTTATGATTTGGTAGCTGAGGAGAGCAGGCAAAAAAGGCAATACACCAGAGAGGTTGGAATCTATGGGATTGCAGTACCCTGAATAACCACCACAACTAAAGGCAGCCGTGGAGCGTACCTACGTTGGTCCTAGACGCCTCGTCACAGCCTGAGAAGCTAACTACACCTAAAGATAGAAAGAGGAAAGCTATCTGGCCCGGAGCAGATCCCCAAAGAACATAGAAAGCCCCCAAACATGTAATGGCGGTTACACAAGAAGAAATACTGACACAGACACAAAATAGTATGAGAAAACGTTGGTGCCCAAACTTCCTAAACAGAAAAGGATAGGAAGGGCACTTACTGCAATCGAAAAAAACACTGAAAAGTACCAACTATACTAATTACAAAAACAGCTGAGATCACACGACCTCTACCACCTAAATTAGTTCTCTGGTGTAACAAAAAATAAACAGCAGCCACTGAAAAACTGGAAAAGGCAAATCAACAAACAACAGTGGCTGAACTAAACTGAGAGGAGCACGAGCCCCCCAAGGGGACCCGGCAGACCCCCACAGAAGTGCAGTACAAAATGCAAAAAACAAGCACAAAAAAATAAAATAAGACAATGTCTTATCTGTTAGCAAAACATGCTGGCACGAAACAGCAAGCTACAAAGTGTACAGGAATCAAAGATGAGACCAGAACAATTGATCACCGGCAACCGTGATGGGAGGAACCTCCCTTATATAAGACCAGTCACTAACAACGGATCTCCAATCTTCCCAATCTTCATTGGATCATTCTGTACTGTTTGTATCCACCAGAGGGAGATTGTTCTCAGAATTCATTTTTAGCACATTCACAACAGCAAGACCAGTATATTACAAATGTGGAGAAGTTTTGTGGCAGCGCCACCAATGTCTACACCATCCGAGACTGTTCCAGTCAGCAGGAGGCAACGTTTCCGTAAGATGGTGACAGACTACATGTCTTGCCCTCTCAGTGTATTCCCAGATGGCTCTTCCCCATTCAAGTTTTGGGTCTGTAAGCTGGATACATGGCCAGAGCTTAGCGAGTATGCATTGGAGGTGCTGGCTTGCCCTGCTGCCAGTGTATTATCGGAGCGCTTCTTTAGTGATGCAGGTGGTGTACTAACAGACCGTCGCATGCGACTATCCTCCGATAATGTAGACCGGATTCATTTTCTGAAAATGAACAAGTTATGGATCTGGCCTGAATTTGACTGTCCGGTTTCAGATTACATAACTGGTTGGCAACGTTATCCATGTCTCCTGTTATGTTCATCTTTCTACCACCTGAACTCTACTCCCTGGGCTACAACACTGCCAGTTGCTGCTCAGAAGTGTCGTGTCCACAGACCAATACACAACCTACAGTGTTAGTGTGGTTCAGTAACGCCTGCTGTTCCCCTGCTGTGTGTCTAGCAAAAATTAATGCTGCTAACTCCAAATTAAACTTCAAACATCTCATACTAGGCCTCTGCCTACACCCTCCTTGACCCTGGGTTTCAACACCGCTAGTTGCTGGTCACAAGTGTTGGATGCACAGCTCAAAACAATCGCTGATGTGTTTGTGGGGTTCAGTAACGCCTGCTGTTCCCCTGCTGTTTGTCCGGCAAAAATTAATGCTAGCTAGATACACATGTTGAATAAAACATTACATGTTAAAGTGGCTACTGCTACACATAGATAAGAGGCTACACCCTTAGTTCTAAGCTGTAAACAAGTGAAACGTCACCTTTAAAACCATAAAATTATTAGTCTTTGTCACAAATCTGTACCAAAATAATTGTGACCTATTACTGCAGATATCCACATGTTGAACACAAATGCTAACACAAAAGCCTACCTATGCTATAGGGTACTGATGGTGAACCTTCTCACTACATAACTTAGACAAATCAAACTCACAGCATGCCTCAAATGCTGCAATGTTGGAAGTGCATAATTTGGTTAGAATTTTGACAACACCTGCAGTGCGAAGGTTAGCCTTCAGTGTTCTTGGCTTTTACATAAAAGCATACAAGTAAATATAATAATCCATTGCTGATTAAGGGACTATTGTCCAAGAAATATCGTCACTCCTTGCAGAGATCAACATGCTGAGCATGCCGAGATGAGGAGACTTAAAGCCGCAATGCTCCTCTGGGAAATATGCTAATTATGCAAATTATCTCTTCAGAGAGGAAGAGAGCTAGAATTCTAGTGCCACCTTTTGGAAGGTAGCAATCCTACAAGTCAATGTTGACCCTTAACGAGCCTTATCACATGACCTAGGATAATAGCCAAACCAGAATCTCAATTTGCAGACACTGTGTTTCTTTTTTTTTTTTTTTTTTAAACCATTCAGGTTAGTTATAAACAACTCAATATAAGCTCATCAACTTAAACGTCGTTGTTTCAACTCTCATCATCATGGTTCATATTTAATTCAGCATAACAAACTAAAGGTATACACAAAAGACGTCATAAACATCAATAAACATCACTAAAATTCACTGATATTTGATCAAGTGCTGCCATTTTTTAAATTTCCAAACGCCCCCTGCATCAGAACCACCACCGCCTTCACTGTCTAATTTATAAATCAAGTATAATCTAGAAAGGATCAGCCCGACACACTTATTCACAGATAAATGCTTCTCTTTGAAAATTCCTAAATTCCTCACATCCCACAAACTCTGCATCACACAAGTCATAATTAACCATAGGATTCTATTTTTCACACGACCACATGCACCAATTCCAAACATTGCAACACACCAGTCAATAAAACTCACCCCCGCTAATTCCTTACACAACCCACCTACACACTTCCACACACTGTACGCGTAATCACAGTCCCACATAGTATGCCACACAGTCTCACATCCACCACAACCTTCTCTCGGGCACACTTCCGTTCTGGTCAGACCTCGTCTCTTCTGAACCTGTCGCACAGGCAAAATATTGTACAAGGACATCCATACAATATCCCTTTGTCTATTAGACATCCCATGCGTTCCCAAACTCTTCCATGCAACCGAGACTTCATTCCCTCTCAAACCCACAATATTACTCTCCACATCATTCTTATGTATTATTTTCATCACCTTCTTAGCCATTCTAAAATCATTCATCGGCACACTCAGTAAATCATGCTTCCTCACAAACTTTTCAATCACCTCATACCAGACCAGACACTTGAAAGCAACAGGCACTCTAGCATCCCTCTTTCTCCAACACAAGCCATACAACATCCAACCAGCAGAATATCTTGCCATATAAGCTCCTATATTGTTAGGGTCTGCGGAACGCACCAAATATATAAGTGGAGAGGTGCGTTCGCAGCCCGGGGTCCACCGTGCAAGCAAAGCCTGCTGCTAGTAAGATGACGAAAGTAGCAAACTCTGTTATCCCGCAGAGTCGCTAAAATAAACGCCGTAGCGCGTTGTGGCAGTAAGTGCAGACTCTGTTAATTTACAGAGCCGCTAACGGGATGCCACAGTGCTATATGGCGATATGTGCGAACTCACTTAGCTTCAGTGAGCCGCAAAGTAAAACGCTAGGGCGCTGTCTAGCGTGAGAGCGAACCCTGTTACGTCACAGAGCCGCTGAGAACAAACACCGTGTCCTGTCAGGCTCTCAGGCACACAGTTAATTGCTAAGCGAGCATAATACGTGGTCATGCGCTAATGTCCTCGCGGGAGTCACCCGCAATCTATGGCGTCTGAACGCCAGACCCTGAATACGGCAATCAAACTCCTCACCGGTTATGCCGGTAATCTAGGGCATCTAGGACACCGACCCTGACCAGCTAGCACACTAAACTCCTCACCGATTAAGTCGGTATTCTAGTGGCTTATTTCAGCCGGGTCCCTAACCACACACGCATGACCACACTGGCGCATAGCATACAATGGTTAATATTAGCGCATGGCGGCCCAGCCATGCTACCCTTTTATAGCAACAGCTACAGGACCTTCCAGGAACAAGGACCAATGAGAACCTGTTCAGAAGACTAGTAGTAACAGGGCCTTCCTGGCGGGCCAATAGGAGCTGCTGCAGTACCTGAACATGTGACCCCTGATCTCCAATGAGAGATCTCACTCTGGGCACGCTCAGAAGGGAAAATGCAGGACTTTATCCCAAAGACGTCTGCTCCAGAACTGGCTATAATAGCAGATCCAGGAAAGGCAGCAGCAAGTCACTGCCCAGTAGTGGAGTGGGCAAGACGCTTGGAACGACGTCTCTGCTGAGCAGGCTCCACTGCGGCCGGAGATGAATGGGAGACCGCAGCGGCACTGGTTCGAGACTCCCCTTGTGCAGGATTGGGAAATCGAACCCTAACATTACCCCCCTCCTAGGGCCCCCCTTCTCTGGGCCTCGCTGCGTTCAAAGGCAGCGATGAGCTGCGGAGCGTGAACATGCTCGGCAGGCTCCCAAGACCTATCCTCAGGCCCATAGCCCCTCCAGTCCACCAAATAAAACTTTTTGCCCCGTACCACCTTACACCCCACGATGGCGTTCACCTCATGGTCATCCGCAGATGAACCCGATGTCCCGGCAGATGACTCAGAAAACCGGGACATGAGCACGGGTTTCAGGAGGGACACGTGAAAGGTGTCGGAGATACCCAGGCGTGGTGGAAGAGCTAAACAGTATACCACAGGGTTAACCTGCTCGAGGACCTTGAAAGGACCCAGGTAGCGGGGTGCCAACTTAGTGGACTCAACTCGCAGCCTGATGTTACGGGCGGAGAGCCACACCAAATCCCAGGAGCAAATGTAGGAGCGGGGCGCCGATGGGCATCGGCCGAAGACCTCATCCTCTCTTTGGAGGCCTGAATGGCATCCTGCGTGCGGTCCCAAATGTCCCGTGCCTCCACAGCCCAGTCTGCCACCCTGGAATCGGCGGAAGACACGGGCATAGGCACTGGTACCCGCGGATGCTGACCGTAGTTCAGGAGGAATGGGGTCTGTCCGGTGGAATCAGCCACAGCATTGTTTAATGCAAACTCAGCCCATGGTAGCAAGGATGCCCAGTCATCCTGCCTGGCTGAGACAAAATGTCGTAGATAGGTGACCAAGGTCTGGTTGGCCCTCTCTACCAACCCATTCGTCTCAGGATGGTACGCTGAAGAGAGATTTAACTCAATACTGAGTAGACGACAAAGCTCTCTCCAGAACCGAGACGCAAACTGGGGACCTCGGTCACTGACAATCTTGTCCGGCATGCCGTGTAAACGGAAGATGTGCCTAACAAACAACGCTGCCAGAGCCCGTGCAGAAGGTAACCGTGGTAGTGGCACCAGATGCACCATTTTAGAGAAATGGTCGGTGATTACCCAAATGATGGTGCAACCCCGAGACTTGGGCAAGCCCACCACAAAGTCCATCCCAACCATCTCCCAGGGCCTGTCTGCCACCGGCAAAGGGTAAAGTAACCCAGCTGGCCGTTGTCGTGGAGACTTATTTTTGGCGCAGGAGACACACGCCCGAACATAGTCCCCAACATCACGGACCATATGCGGCCACCAATATGTCCTCGCCAGCAATTCAGATGTCCTCTTTGCCCCAAAGTGTCCACCCACCCTGGACGAATGTGCCCAAGAGAGTACCTCCGGTCGCAAATTAGTAGGCACAAAAGTCTTGCCCGGGGGCACAGACTCTAGCGAAACCGGGGCCACTGTTCTCAGGCTCTCTGTGGGGACGATAAGCCGAGGCTCCTCCACCTCCTCCTCCGAGGACACCACAGAGCGAGAGAGAGCGTCGGCACGAATGTTCTTCTCTCCCGAGAGGAAATGCAGTGTGAAATGAAACCGGGAGAAGAACAAGGACCATCTGGCTTGGCGAGAATTAAGCCGCTGGGCTGTCTGAAGATATACCAGGTTTTTGTGATCCGTAAAGACTTGGAAGGGAAAGCGAGCTCCCTCCAACAGATGTCTCCACTCCGAGAAGGCCAACTTCATTGCTAGCAACTCCCTGTCCCCAATGGAATAATTCCTCTCTGCTGGTGTGAAGGTCTTGGAGAAAAAGAAGCATGGATGCTTCCGACCTTGAGCATCCTTTTGGAAGAGGACTGCTCCAGCACCAACGGACGAGGCATCCACCTCCAATATAAATGGCTTATCAACATCGGGGCGATGTAGGATGGGAGCTCTAGCGAAATGAGACTTAATAGACGTGAAGGCCTTGGAGACCTCTTCAGACCACAATTTGGGATTAGCTCCCTTTTTGGTAAGGGCAACCACGGGAGCTACCAAAGTTGAGAAGTGGGGAATGAACTGACGGTAGTAATTAATGAACCCATAAAGCGCTGCACCGCCTTTAGAGAGTGGGGTTCTTGCCAGTCCATCACCGCCTGTAGTTTGGCAGGATCCATAGCCAATCCCTGGGCGGAGATGATATAGCCCAGGAAAGGTAAGGACTCCTGCTCAAACACACATTTCTCCAACTTTGCGTAAAGGGAATTTGCCCGTAGGAGGTCGAAGACCCTGCCAACATCCCTCCGGTGGGAGTCAATATCTGGAGAGAAGATGAGTATATCATCCAGATAGACTACGACCGAGGTGGAGAGCATATCCCGGAAGATGTCATTGACAAAGTCTTGGAAAACGGCTGGAGCATTACAGAGCCCAAAGGGCATCACCAGATATTCGTAATGCCCATCCCTGGTATTAAAAGCCGTCTTCCATTCGTCCCCCTCACGGATGCGAATCAGGTTATAAGCACCGCGCAGATCTAGTTTAGTGAATACCCTTGCTCCCCGAAGCCTATCAAATAGCTCAGAGATCAGGGGCAACGGGTACTTGTTTTTAACGGTGATGGCGTTAAGACCCCTGTAATCAATACACGGACGCAATTCTCCGTTTTTCTTCTGCACGAAGAAAAATCCCGCCCCTGCCGGTGACACCGACTTCCTAATAAACCCTCTTGCCAGGTTCTCCTGAATATATTGCGACATGGCCTCTGTCTCAGGAAGAGAGAGGGGATAGACCCTTCCCCGAGGAGGTTCTGCGCCAGGCAAGAGGTCGATAGGACAGTCATAGGGGCGATGAGGCGGAAGAGTCTCCGCAGCCTTCTTGGAGAACACGTCTGCATATGACCAGTAGTGCTTGGGAAGTGGAGTAAGATCTGCGGGTAACTCAGTAGTGGTAACCTGAACGCAACTTCTGACACATCTGCCTGTACATGCATCACTCCAACCCAGTATCCTACCCGAAGTCCACTCTATATGTGGGGAGTGGAAACGGAGCCAAGGTATACCTAGTAGGATCTCGTCTATTCCCTCGGGAAGGACGAGTAGGAAATAAATTCCTGATGGGAAGGAGATACAGACAATGCAAGTGGGACAGTCTGGTGTGTAATTTGTGAGGGCAATGACGACCCATTCACTACCCGAACAGTCACTGATTTGTCAAGCGCCACCAGAGGTATTGCATGACGGCGAGCAAAGCTAGAGGACATGAAATTCCCCTCTGCTCCTGAGTCCACGCAAAGGTCGGCGGTGAGAATGGTAGTACCAACAGTGATTGTCCCTTTAAATGTTATCTTGGAGGAAAATGCCGCTGTCTCTAGTGAACCTCCTCCCAGGGCCACTAGACGCGATCGCTTCCCCGATCGCTGTGGACATCTGTTGGCATAGTGTCCTGTCTGCTGACAATGGTTACAAACCACGGATACTCGGACGGACCGAGACTTAGGTCCTGCATGAGGAACTTCTGTGGCCTTTTGAGGTTCGGACGCCAGATCGGGGAATTCGAGAGGTTTGGCAAAGGTAGGAGCCAACCGAAACCTCTGCCTACACTGGGCCCGCTCCAACCTCCGCTCGTGAAAACGGAGGTCAATGCGGGTAGATATGGAGATAAGCTTCTCCAGTGTGGCGGGAATCTCCCTGGTAGCCAAAGCGTCTTTAACATGGTCAGCCAGTCCCCGCCAGTAGATAGGAATAAGAACTTTATCAGACCAATCTAGCTCAGCAGCCAGAGTCCGAAACTGGACGGAAAACTGACTGACCAAAGACGAACCCTGTGTCAATGCCAGCAGTTGTAGGCCGTATCGTGGGTGACCTGGGGTCCTAAAAAGACCTTTTTAAGAGCCTCCAAGAAACGAGGAGCACTCTGCACCACACGATCATCGCGCTCCCACAGCGGCGTTGCCCACTCCAACGCTCTGCCCGAGAGTAGAGAAAGTACAAAACCCACTTGTGCCCGATCCGTGGGAAAACGTGCAGCCAGAAGCTCGAGATGTATAGAGCACTGACTCACGAATCCCCGACATTGCTTGCTTTCACCGGCAAACTTGTCAGGAAGCGGGAGGTGGGATAATGTAGGGGCAGAGGTGGCAGAGGACAAACTGGCTGCAGCCACGCTAGCAGCCTGAACAGCGACTGCGGTAACATCCACAGCTGAGGTTGTGCTCTCAAGAGCCTCCAACCTACCCTTCAGCTGCTGGATGTACTGCAATAGACGCTGTTCGTCCGCCATTTTACTAGCCAGACCCTGGCGCTAATATTATGTTAGGGTCTGCGGAACGCACAAAATATATAAAGTGGAGAGGTGCGTTCGCAGCCCGGGGTCCACCGTGCAAGCAAAGCCTGCTGCTAGTAAGATGACGAAAGTAGCGAACTCTGTTATCCCGCAGAGTCGCTAAAATAAACCCCCGTAGCGCGTTGTGGCAGTAAGTGCAGACTCTGTTAATTTACAGAGCCGCTAACGGGATGCCACAGTGCTATATGGCGATATGTGCGAACTCACTTAGCTTCAGTGAGCCGCAAAGTAAAACGCTAGGGCGCTGTCTAGCGTCGAGAGCGAACCCTGTTACGTCACAGAGCCGCTGAGAACAAACACCGTGTCCTGTCAGGCTCTCAGGCACACGGTTAATTGCTAAGCGAGCATAATACGTGGTCATGCGCTAATGTCCTCGCGGGAGTCACCCGCAATCTATGGCGTCTGAACGCCAGACCCTGAATACGGCAATCAAACTCCTCACCGGTTATGCCGGTAATCTAGGGCATCTAGGACACCGACCCTGACCAGCTAGCACACTAAACTCCTCACCGATTAAGTCGGTATTCTAGTGGCTTATTTCAGCCGGGTCCCTAACCACACACGCATGACCACACTGGCGCATAGCATACAATGGTTGATATTAGCGCATGGCGGCCCAGCCATGCTACCCTTTTATAGCAACAGCTACAGGACCTTCCAGGAACAAGGACCAATGAGAACCTGTTCAGAAGACTAGTAGTAACAGGGCCTTCCTGGCGGGCCAATAGGAGCTGCTGCAGTACCTGAACATGTGACCCTGATCTCCAATGAGAGATCTCACTCTGGGCACGCTCAGAAGGGAAAATGCAGGACTTTATCCCAAAGACGTCTGCTCCAGAACTGGCTATAATAGCAGATCCAGGAAAGGCAGCAGCAAGTCACTGCCCAGTAGTGGAGTGGGCAAGACGCTTGGAACGACGTCTCTGCTGAGCAGGCTCCACTGCGGCGGAGATGAATGGGAGACCCAGCGGCACTGGTTCGAGACTCCCCTTGTGCAGGAGTGGGATCTCGAACCCTAACATATATTTCCTTTATTCAACAAAATAACTACCGTTTTGATATACTGAAGCCCCAGAAAAATCTCAATGTTTGGAAAGGCCATGCCACCATGGTGACATGCCTTAAAAAGACTTTCTCTCTTAAGTTTTTCTATTTTACTACTCCAGAAAAAAGTAAAAACTAACTTTTCCACTCTTTTTATTTTCCTATTAGACGGTGGAAAAACTGTTGCAATAAAAAGCAAAATCGGAAGAATCACCGCTTTTATGACCAAAATCTTACCACTCAAGGTCAAGTCTCTCAGTCGCCAAAAATTTAACTTACGCTCTATGCGCAATCCACACTCCTCCCAGCTCTCCTTACCTTCCAGCTCCTTATTAAATAATACTCCCAGCACTTTGAGAGCACCCTCCTCACATTTAACCCCCTCCATTTTAACCCCATCATCCCCAAAACATTTAAAGCTACATTTATTACAATTTACTCTAAAGCCAGACGCACCACAGAAAAACTCCAATAGCAACTTAACCCTACTCATAGACGCAACACTTTCACTCACAACCACAACATCATCCATATATCCAAGAACTTTCACATGCTTTCCACCACTCCCAGGTACCAACAGACCTCGCACCACTTTATCACGTCTCACCAAGCACAACAAAGGTTCTATTACACATACAAATAAGACAGGGGACATGGGACACCCCTGCCTTACACCAGACATAATATTCACTTTCTCACTCAACCATCCATTAACAAGAAACTCGCTTGACACACAATCATACAAAGACATTATCCCATTCACAAATTTTTTAGGAAATCCCATTCTCTCCAGAACTTTAAACAAAAACACATGCGAGACCCTATCAAACGCTTTCTCAAAATCAATTGTCAGAACCATACACTTCTGTTTCCTTCCCATGCAGTCCCCAATCAAATCCTTAATAACAATAAGTTATCACTCATACTCCTCCCAGGCACAGCACACACTTGATCCTCATCCACAACACTACCAATTACCTCACGCATACGATTCGCCAACAATTTGCTATAGATTTTGTAATCTGCATTCAGCAGCGTTATAGGTCTCCAATTCTCTAAACACTTTCTCTCACCTTTCTTATACACAAGCACAACCACCCCCTTTCATTGATTCACACAACTTACCATTCTCCCACATGTACTTACATATCTCAGTCAAATCAGCACCCAGAAGATCCCATGCTTTCAAATAGAATTCTCACGGCAATCCGTCTTTCCCTGGTGTCTTATTCTTTTTAGCACTCTTCATCACGTTTTCTACTTCATCCATAATCACGTCCTCATTCAAAATATCACAATCTTCACTACCCAACTTGTTTTCTAACCCATTCAGCACTTCTGAAACAAGACCAGAGTCAATCCATTTTTTATCATATAACTTGCTGTAGAACCTATTCACCTCCTTTATCACATTCTCACCTGACACACACAAACCGTTCCTATCCAGGACTTTATCCATATCAACCTTTCTCCCATTCATTTTCTTAAAAAAGAACCTTGTGGACTTTTATCTTTCTCAAGATGTTCTATTTTGGTGCGATAGATGATTTCCTTCCCTTTCGCATCCATAACACGCTTTAGTTCACTCTTTGTCTCAGCCAGCTCATCAGACACATCCATCCCACTTTCTCCACACTTCCTTAACCAGTCTATACGCCTGTTTAAATCATTAAATCTTTCCCGATAAATAGCAGCTTTTTTATAGCCCCATTTTTGAAGAATTTTTTGCAACACACCTTAACCCAGTCCCACCATTCCAGCACACACGCAAAATTCCTCTTACATACTCTCCACTCTTTATACTTTATTTTTAATTCATTCATCACATCCTCATCTTCTAACAACCTAACGTTCAGCTTCCAAACCCCACCACCATACACACGGTCATCAATCGCACTAAACACACCTTTCAAACACTCATGATCAGAAAAAGGTACAGCATTTTGTTCAAAATTCATACACAACATATTTTTGGAAAACAACATTTTATCGATTCTGGATGCAATACCACCCCTATCAGCATGGTATGTTGGCGGTGGTGGGATGCCAAATTTCAGAGCAGCAGCATCTAGAAGTGGAAAAATCAGAAATAAGATTGGATAACTTTTTACCAGTTATGTCACAATCCCTTCTGTGATGCAATTAAAGTCTCCAACTAAAACTGTAGGCATTTTGCCTGGAAGAAACAAACTTAATTTTTCCAAAAGAGCCAGACGCTCCTTTTTCCCATCCTTTCCTGATGGACAGTACACATTAATAATTCTAGCCCGCCACCCCCTATAGCTAACATGTGCAATTATACATCTACCCACCTCTACCACCGTGTAGCTATCTAAACTAATCTCCCTGTTACCCATTAATATCCCTACACCATCATTCCTATTAACACATGAGCCAGACCATACATGCTGACCGTAAGGCCAGTCCTTATTGCTTGGAGCGTCCTCAATCCCACATTCCTGAAGACAAAGATGTGAGCATTCATCTGTTTAATATAATCTAGGACGACTGCCCTCCTGGATTTAGATCTAATTTGTCTGACATTCAGGACGCATTGCCCCAAACCAGCTGGGGGAGCCATAACATGATGGTGTTTATTTACATGACGACAAACAGGCCACTTCTTCTTCAGCCGTTTTCGTCTTCCATCTGGAACTGCAACTCCCCGAATCTGTTTACGTTTGCGGGAATGCCTAAAAAAAAACATTGGTGTCAGGAGAGAAGACATTCTGAGGGTAACTACGTTCACTCACCGGACTTAAACAATCTTCATCGGCGTCCGCCCAATCCGTTCTGGGCTTTTTACAGGAAGTTTCAGGCTCCTCCTCCTCCTCAGAGGGCCTTGCAAGAGTGAAGTCACCTTGATCTCCACAACTGGTCAACTCCTCCTCAGTAGCTAACCAAGATATACTGGGGGTATTACCAAGATAACCCTCCAACTCCCCTCCCCACAGACATCAGACTGATGAGGGAGCTCACATTCAACCTCAGCAAGTTCCAAACTGCCACCTCTGGGCTGGGAGTCTCCGTTTCGGGCAGGGCCTCCTCATGCGCATCCATGATTTCAGGTTCCTCAATAAGATCCGGGTCTGTAACCTGTGGAATGTCAACAACAGCAGCAGGGGGCGCAGCTCCCCCACCTGTGACCTCAGCGTAAGACCTAGGACTGATCCTGGCCTTACAATCCCGATACTTATGGCCCTCCTCACCACAAGCATTACACATAACAGGATTTGTGCAGTGTTTTGCCATATGGCCGGAACCATTGCAATTCCTACAAGTTGGCATGTCCTTGCAACTATCCTGGGTATGCCTGAAATTTTTACACCTCCTGCAATACAGTGGGGCATCTGGAAAAAACAAAAAACCACTATTTTTCCCAATTGAAAAATTAAGAGGGGGGTAATGGATGCCTCCCGGGCCTTGGGGATCCATCCCAAATCTCACAAAAATTTGTACTTCCCGGTCCAGAGCCCTTCTCCATTCAGGACCCTGTGGGAGTACTGAACATAAATGCAATGTCTTTTCAAAAATAAAGTAAGTCCTCCAGGGAAACAAAAGGGTTGTGCATGAAAACCACAAGTGGGATATCCCCTTAGAGTATAGCACAGTAAAGGTAAGTCCTTCCAGCAAAGGATTTGCAAAACCCATTTTTCAGGGCAGTAAACAAATTCTGGCAAGCCGCCATAGAAGATAGCACCAGCACATACCTGCCTTCCCTCCTGAACTCCTGAGGCATATTATATCGGACTTCCGAATTTTTCAGGATGTCATAAAACACCATGTTGACCAAATATCCAGGGAAAAATGCAACTTCTTATCTTCAGCGATTTCAATCCGGAATCATTTTTGACCCGGCTATCACGGGCCCAGAGAATTGAAGTCGGATCCCCTCGTCCACAACTCCAAGGAATTTTCTCCCTGGGAATCCTCCTGGCTATCTCCCTAAAGCAGCAACCGGCTTAAGCCACCGAAGTGGCGATGCCGGAAGGCCAAGAGACAGCACTCAAGGTATCCAGGACACTTTGCACCTCGTCAGTGCAAAGCGGAGATCTGGTTTGGCTGTGGTGAAGGCGTCAGGTCCATTGTCCAAGAAATATCGTCACTCCTTGCGGAGATCAACATGCTGAGCATGCCGAGATGAGGAGACTTAAAGCCGCAATGCTCCTCTGGGGAAATATGCTAATTATGCAAATTGTCTCTTCAGAGAGGAAGAGAGCTAGAAAACTCTAGTGCCACTTTTTGGAAGGTGCAATCCTACAAGTCAATATCGACCCTTTAACGAAAGGGGGCACTAAGTTCAGCTCTCTTTTCTCTCAGAAGAGACAATTTGCATAATTAGCATATTTCCCAGAGGAGCCTTGCGGCTTTAATCTCTCATCTCGGCATGCTCAGCATGTTTATCCCGCAAGATCAGTGAGATATTATGACAATGGTCTGACGCTCTCACACAGCAAACCAGATCTCGCTTTGACTGAATGAGGTGCAAGTCGTCCTGGATACCCTTGAGTGCTGTCTCTTTGGCCTTCCGGCATCGCACTTCGGGCTTAAGCCGGTTGCGTGCTTAGGGAGATAGTCAGAGGATTCAGGAGAGATCCTTTGGAGTTGTGGACATGGAGGGTCCGACTCAATTCTCTGGGACGGTGATAGCGGGTCAAACATGGATTCCGGATTGAAATCGCTGAAGACTAAGAAGTTGCATTTTTCCCTGGGATATATTTGGTTTAACATGGTGTTTTATGACATCCTGAAGATTCGGAAGTCCGATATAATATGCCTGCAATAGTTCAGAAGGGAAAGGCAGGTATGTGCTGGTGCTATCTTCTATGGCGGCTTGCCAGAATTTATTTACTGCCCTGAAAAATGGAGTGGCAAATCCTTTGCTGGAAGGACTTACCTTTACTGTGTTATACTCCAAGGGGGATATCCCACTTGTGATTTTCATGCACAACCCTTTTGTTTCCCTGGAGGACATTACTTTATTTTTGAAAAGACATTGCATTTATGTTCAGTACTCCCACAGGGTCCTGAATGGAGAAGGGCTCTGGACCGGGAAGTACAAATTTTTTGTGAGATTGGGATGGATCCCCAAGGCCGGGAGGCATCCATTACCCCCCTCTTAATTTTTCAATTGGGGAAAAATAGTGGTTTTTTGTTTTTTCCAGATGCCCCACTGTATTGCAGGAGGTGTAAAAATTTCGGGCATACCCAGGATAGTTGCAAGGACATGCCAACTTGTAGGAATTGCAATGGTTCCGGCCATATGGCAAAAGACTGCACAAATCCTGTTATGTGTAATGCTTGTGGTGAGGAGGGCCATAAGTATCGGGATTGTAAGGCCAGGATCAGTCCTAGGTCTTACGCTGAGGTCACAGGTGGGGCAGCTGCGCCCCTGCTGCTGTTGTTGACATTCCACAGGTTACAGACCCGGATCTTATTGAGGAACCTGAAATTATGGATGCACATGAGGAGGCCCTGCCCGAAACGGAGACTCCCAGCCCAGAGGTGGCAGGTTTGGAGCTTGCTGAGGTTGAATGTGAGCTCCCTCATCAGTCTGATGTCTGTGGGGAGGGGGAGTTGGAGGGTTCTCTTGGTTATACCCCAGTATATCTTGGTTAGCTACTGAGGAGGAGTTGACCAGTTGTGGAGATCAAGGTGACTTCACTCTTGCAAGGCCCTCTGAGGAGGAGGAGGAGCCTGGAACTTCCTGTAAAAAGCCCAGAACGGATTGGGCGGACGCCGGTGAAGATTGTTTAAGTCGGGTGAGTGAACGTAGTTACCCTCAGAATGTCTTCTCTCCTGACACCAATGTTTTTTTAGCATTCCCGCAGACGTAACAGATTCGGGGAGTTGCAGTTCCAGATGGAAGACGAAAACGGCTGAAGAAGTGGCCTGTTTGTCGTCATGTAAATAACACCATCATGTTATGGCTCCCCAAGCTGGTTGGGGCATTGCGTCCTGAATGTCAGACAAATTAGATCTAAATCCAGGAGGGCAGTCGTCCTAGATTATATTAAACAGATGAATTCTCACATCTTTTGTCTTCAGGAATGGGGATTGAGGACGCTCCAAGCGATAAGGACTGGCCTTACGGTCAGCATGTATGGTCTGGCTCATGTGTTAATAGGAATGATGGTGTAGGGATATTAATGGGTAACAGGGAGATTAGTTTAGATAGCTACACGGTGGTAGAGGTGGGTAGATGTATAATTGCACATGTTAGCTATAGGGGGGTGGCGGGGCTAGAATTATTAATGTGTACTGTCCATCAGGAAAGGATGGGAAAAAGGAGCGTCTGGCTCTTTTGGAAAAAATTAAGTTTGTTTCTTCCAGGCAAATGCCTACAGTTTTAGTTGGAGACTTTAATTGCATACAGAAGGGAATTGTGACATAACTGGTAAAAAGTTATCCAATCTTATTTCTGATTTTTCCCTTCTAGATGCTGCTGCTCTGAAATTTGGCATCCCACCACCGCCAACATACCATGCTGATAGGGGTGGTATTGCATCCAGAATAGATAAAATGTTGTTTTCCAAAAATATGTTGTGTATGAATTTTGAACAAAATGCTGTACCTTTTCTGATCATGAGTGTTTGAGAGGTGTGTTTAGTGCGATTGATGACCGTGTGTATGGTGGTGGGGTTTGGAAGCTGAACGTTAGGTTGTTTAGAAGATGAGGATGTGATGAATGAATTAAAAATAAAGTATAAAGAGTGGAGAGTATGTAAGAGGAATTTTGCGTGTGTGCTGGAATGGTGGGACTGGGTTAAGGTGTGTTGCAAAAAAATTCTTCAAAAAAATGGGGCTATAAAAAAGCTGCTATTTATCGGGAAAGATTTAATGATTTAAACAGGCGTATAGACTGGTTAAGGAAGTGTGGAGAAAGTGGGATGGATGTGTCTGATGAGCTGGCTGAGACAAAGAGTGAACTAAAGCGTGTTATGGATGCGAAAGGAAAGGAAATCATCTATCGCACCAAAATAGAACATCTTGAGAAAGATGAAAAGTGCACAAGGTTCTTTTTAAGAAAATGAATGGGAGAAAGGTTGATATGGATAAAGTCCTGGATAGGAACGGTTTGTGTGTGTCAGGTGAGATGTGATAAAGGAGGTGAATAGGTTCTACAGCAAGTTATATGATAAAAAATGGATTGACTCTGGTCTTGTTTCAGAAGTGCTGAATGGGTTAGAAAACAAGTTGGGTAGTGAAGAATGTGATATTTTGAATGAGGATGTGATTATGGATGAAGTAGAAAACGTGATGAAGAGTGCTAAAAAGAATAAGACACCAGGGAAAGACGGATTGCCGGTAGAATTCTATGTGAAAGCATGGGATCTTCTGGGTGCTGATTTGACTGAGATATGTAAGTACATGTGGGAGAATGGTAAGTTGTGTGAATCAATGAAAGAGGGGGTGGTTGTGCTTGTGTATAAGAAAGGTGAGAGAAAGTGTTTAGAGAATTGGAGACCTATAACGCTGCTGAATGCAGATTACAAAATCTATAGCAAATTGTTGGCGAATCGTATGCGTGAGGTGATTGGTAATGTTGTGGATGAGGATCAGGTGTGTGCGGTGCCTGGGAGAAGTATGAGTGATAACTTATTGTTATTAAGGGATTTGATTGGGGACTGCATGGGAAGGAAACAGAAGTGTATGGTTCTGACAATTGATTTTGAGAAAGCGTTTTGATAGGGTCTCGCATGTGTTTTTGTTTAAAGTTCTGGAGAGAATGGGATTTCCTAAAAAAAATTGTGAATGGGTTAATGTCTTTGTATGATTGTGTGTCAAGTGAGTTTCTTGTTAATGGATGGTTGAGTGAGAAAGTGAATATTATGTCTGGTGTAAGGCAGGGGTGTCCCATGTCCCCTGTCTTATTTGTATGTGTGATTGAACCTTTGTTGTGCTTGGTGAGACGTGATAAAGTGGTGCGAGGTTTGTTGGTACCGGGGAGTGGTGGAAAGCATGTGAAAGTTCTTGGATATATGGATGATGTTGTGGTTGTGAGTGAAAGTGTTGCGTCTATGAGTAGGGTTAAGTTGCTTTTGGAGTTTTTCTGTGGTGCGTTCTGGTTTTAGAGTGAATTGGAATAAATGTAGTTTTAAATGTTTTGGGGATGATGTGGGTTAAAATGGAGGGGGTTAAATGTGAGGAGGGTGCTCTCAAAGTGCTGGGAGTATTATTTAATAAGGAGCTGGAAGGTAAGGAGAGCTGGGAGGAGTGTGGATTGGCGCATAGAGCGTAAGTTAAATTTTTGGCGACTGAGAGACTTGACTTGAGTGGTAAGATTTTGGTCATAAAAGCGGTGATTCTTCCGATTCTGCTTTTTATTGCAACAGTTTTTCCACCGTCTAATAGGAAAATAAAAAGAGTGGAAAAGTTAGTTTTTACTTTTTTTCTGGAGTAGTAAATAGAAAAACTTAAGAGAGAAAGTCTTTTTAAGGCATGTCACCATGGTGGCATGGCCTTTCCAAACATTGAGATTTTTCTGGGGCTTCAGTATATCAAACGGTAGTTATTTTGTTGAATAAAGGAAATAAAGGAGCTTATATGGCAAGATATTTGCTGGTTGGATGTTGTATGGCTTGTGTTGGAGAAAGAGGGATGCTAGAGTGCCTGTTGCTTTCAAGTGTCCGGTTTGGTATGAGGTGATTGAAAAGTTTGTGAGGAAGCATGATTTACTGAGTGTGCCGATGAATGATTTTAGAATGGCTAAGAAGGTGATGAAAATAATACATAAGAATGATGTGGAGAGTAATATTGTGGGTTTGAGAGGGAATGAAGTCTCGGTTGCATGGAAGAGTTTGGGAACGCATGGGATGTCTAATAGACAAAGGGATATTGTATGGATGTCCTTGCACAATATTTTGCCTGTGCGACAGGTTCAGAAGAGACGAGGTCTGACCAGAACGCAAGTGTGCCCGAGAGAAGGTTGTGGTGGATGTGAGACTGTGTGGCATACTATGTGGGACTGTGATTACGCGTTACAGTGTGTGGAAGTGTGTTGGTGGGTTGTGTAAGGAGTTAGCAGGTGTGAGTTTTATTGACTGGCGTGTTGCAATGTTTGGAATTGGTGCATGTGGTCGTGTGAAAAATAGAATCCTATGGTTAATTATGACTTGTGTGATGCAGAGTTTGTGGGATGTGAGAAATTTAGGAATTTTCAAAGAGAAGCATTTATCTGTGAATAAGTGTGTCGGGCTGATCCTTTCTAGATTATACTTGATTTATAAATTAGACAGTGAAGGCGGGGTGGTGGTTCTGATGCAGAGGGCGTTTGGAAATTTAAAAAATGGCAGCACTTGATCAAATATCAGTGAATTTTAGTGAGTTTATTTGATGTTTATGACGTCTTTGTGTATACCTTTGGTTTGTTATGCTGAATTAATATGAACCATGATGATGAGAGTTGAAACAACGACGTTTAAGTTGATGAGCTTATATTGAGTTGTTTATAACTAACCTGAATGGTTTTAAAAAAAAAAAAAAAAAAAAAAGGATACCTTGAGTGCTGTCTCTTGGCCTTCCGGCATCGCCACTTCGGTGGCTTAAGCTGGTTGCTGCTTTAGGGAGATAGCCAGGAGGATTCAGGGAGAAGATCCTTGGAGTTGTGGACGATGGGAGTCCGACTTCAATTCTCTGGGACCGGTGATAGCCGGGTCAAAAATGGATTCCGGATTGAAATCGCTGAAGATAAGAAGTTGCATTTTTCCCTGGGATATTTGGTCAACATGGTGTTTTATGACATCCTGAAGATTCGGAAGTCCGATATAATATGCCTGCAGGAGTTCAGGAGGGAAGGCAGGTATGTGCTGGTGCTATTTCTATGGCGGCTTGCCAGAATTTGTTTACTGCCCTGAAAAATGGAGTTGCAAATCCTTTGCTGGAAGGACTTACCTTTACTGTGCTATACTCTAAGGGGGATATCCACTTGTGGTTTTCATGCACAACCCTTTGTTTCCCTGGAGGACATTACTTTATTTTGAAAAGACATGCATTTATGTTCAGTACTCCACAGGGTCCTGAATGGAGAAGGGCTCTGGACCGGGAAGTACAAATTTTTTGTGAGATTTGGGATGGATCCCCAAGGCCGGGAGGCATCCATTACCCCCCTCTTAATTTTTCAATTGGGAAAAATAGTGTTTTTTTGTTTTTTCCAGATGCCCCACTGTATTGCAGGAGGTGTAAAAATTCGGGCATACCCAGGATAGTTGCAAGGACATGCCAACTTGTAGAATTGCAATGGTTCCGGCCATATGCAAAAGACTGCACAAATCCTGTTATGTGTAATGCTTGTGGTGAGGAGGGCCATAAGTATCGGGATTGTAAGGCCAGGATCAGTCCTAGGGTCTACGCTGAGGTCACAGGTGGAGCAGCTGCGCCCCTGCTGCTGTTGTTGACATTCCACAGTGTTACAGACCCGGATCTTACTGAGGAACCTGAAATCATGGATGCACATGAGGAGGCCCTGCCCGAAACGAAGACTCCCAGCCCAGAGGTGGCAAGTTTAGAACTTGCTGAGGTTGAATGTGAGCTCCCTCATCAGTCTGATGTCTGTGGGGAGGGGGAGTTGGAGGTTCTCTTGGTAATACCCCCAGTATATCTTGGTTAGCTACTGAGGAGGAGTTGACCAGTTGTGGAGATCAAGGTGACTT
The DNA here is from genome assembly GCA_033576555.1 of Oophaga sylvatica. Classification (NCBI taxonomy): domain Eukaryota; kingdom Metazoa; phylum Chordata; class Amphibia; order Anura; family Dendrobatidae; genus Oophaga; species Oophaga sylvatica. Next base: position 301,644,920 of record JARQOD010000006.1, read on the forward strand.
CACTCTTGCATGGCCCTCTGAGGAGGAGGAGGAGCTGGAACTTCCTGTAAAAAGCCCAGAACGGATTGGGCGGACGCGGTGAAGATTGTTTAAGTCCGGTGAGTGAACGTAGTTACCCTCAGAATGTCTTCTCTCCTGCACCAATGTTTTTTTAGGCATTCCCGCAGACGTAAACAGATTCGGGGAGTTGCAGATTCCAGATGGAAGACGAAAACGGCTGAAGAAGAAGTGGCCTGTTTGGCGTCATGTAAATAACACCATCATGTTATGGCTCCCCAAGCTGGTTGGGGCATTGCGTCCCTGAATGTCAGACAAATTAGATCTAAATCCAGGAGGGCAGTCGTCCTAGATTATATTAAACAGATGAATGCTCACATCTTTTGTCTTCAGGAATGTGGGATTGAGGACGCTCCAAGCGATAAGGACTGGCCTTACGGTCAGCATGTATGGTCTGGCTCATGTGTTAATAGGAATGATGGTGTAGGATATTAATGGGTAACAGGGAGATTAGTTTAGATAGCTACACGGTGGTAGAGGTGGGTAGATTGTATAATTGCACATGTTAGCTATAGAGGGTGGCGGGCTAGAATTATTAATGTGTACTGTCCATCAGGAAAGGATGGGAAAAGGAGGCGTCTGGCTCTTTTGGAAAAATTAAGTTTGTTTCTTCCAGGCAAAATGCCTACAGTTTTAGTTGGAGACTTTAATTGCATCACAGAAGGGAATTGTGACATAACTGGTAAAAAGTTATCCAATCTTATTTCTGATTTTTCCCTTCTAGATGCTGCTGCTCTGAAATTTGGCATCCCACCACCCCCAACATACCATGCTGATAGGGGTGGTATTGCATCCAGAATAGATAAAATGTTGTTTTCCAAAATATATGTTGTGTATGAATTTTGAACAAAATGCTGTACCTTTTTCTGATCATGAGTGTTTGGGAGGTGTGTTTAGTGCGATTGATGACCTTGTGTATGGGGTGGGGTTTGGAAGCTGAACGTTAGGTTGTTAGAAGATGAGGATGTGATGAATGAATTAAAAATAAAGTATAAAGAGTGGAGAGTATGTAAGAGGAATTTTACGTGTGTGCTGGAATGGTGGGACTGGGTTTAAGGTGTGTTGCAAAAAATTCTTCAAAAAATGGGGCTATAAAAAAGCTGCTATTTATCGGGAAACATTTAATGATTTAAACAGGCGTATAGACTGGTTAAGGAAGTGTGGAGAAAGTGGGATGGATGTGTCTGATGAGCTGGCTGAGACAAAGAGTGAACTTAAGCGTGTTATGGATGCGAAAGGGAAGGAAATCATCTATCGCACCAAAATAGAACATCTTGAGAAAGATGAAAAGTGCACAAGGTTCTTTTTTAAGAAAATGAATGGGAGAAAGGTTGATATGGATAAAGTCCTGGATAGGAACGGTTTGTGTGTGTCAGGTGAGAATGTGATAAAGGAGGTGAATAGGTTCTACAGCAAGTTATATGATAAAAAATGGATTGACTCTGGTCTTGTTTCAGAAGTGCTGAATGGGTTAGAAAAACAAGTTGGGTAGTGAAGATTGTGATATTTTGAATGAGGATGTGATTATGGATGAAGTAGAAAACGTGATGAAGAGTGCTAAAAGAATAAGACACCAGGAATAGACGGATTGCCGGTAGAATTCTATGTGAAAGCGTGGGATCTTCTGGGTGCTGATTTGACTGAGATATGTAAGTACATGTGGGAGAATGGTAAGTTGTGTGAATCAATGAAAGAGGGGTGGTTGTGCTTGTGTATAAGAAAGGTGAGAGAAAGTGTTTAGAGAATTGGAGACCTATAACGCTGCTGAATGCAGATTACAAAATCTATAGCAAATTGTTGGCGAATCGTATGCGTGAGGTGATTGGTAATGTTGTGGATGAGGATCAGGTGTGTGCGGTGCCTGGGAGGAGTATGAGTGATAACTTATTGTTATTAAGGGATTTGATTGGGGACTGCATGGGAAGGAAACAGAAGTATATGGTTCTGACAATTGATTTTGAGAAAGCGTTTGATAGGGTCTTGCATGTGTTTTTGTTTAAAGTTCTGGAGAGAATGGGATTTCCTAAAAAATTTGTGAATGGGATAATGTCTTTGTATGATTGTGTGTCAAGCGAGTTTCTTGTTAATGGATGGTTGAGTGAGAAAGTGAATATTATGTCTGGTGTAAGGCAGGGGTGTCCCATGTCCCCTGTCTTATTTGTATGTGTAATAGAACCTTTGTTGTGCTTGATGAGACGTGATAAAGTGGTGCGAGGTTTGTTGGTACCGGGGAGTGGTGGAAAGCATGTGAAAGTTCTTGGATATATGGATGATGTTGTGGTTGTGAGTGAAAGTGTTGCGTCTATGAGTAGGGTTAAGTTGCTTTTGGAGTTTTTCTGTGGTGCGTCTGGCTTTAGAGTAAATTGGAATAAATGTAGCTTTAAATGTTTTGGGGATGATAGGGTTAAAATAGAGGGGGTTAAATGTGAGGAGGGTGCTCTCAAAGTGCTGGGAGTATTATTTAATAAGGAGCTGGAAGGTAAGGAGAGCTGGGAGGAGTGTGGGTTGCGCATAGAGCGTAAGTTAAATTTTGGCGACTGAGAGACTTGACCTTGAGTGGTAAGATTTTGGTCATAAAAGCGGTGATTCTTCCGATTTTGCTTTTTATTGCAACAGTTTTTCCACCGTCTAATAGGAAAATAAAAAGAGTGGAAAAGTTAGTTTTTACTTTTTTCTGGAGTAGTAAAATAGAAAAACTTAAGAGAGAAAGTCTTTTTAAGGCATGTCACCATGGTGGCATGGCCTTTCCAAACATTGAGATTTTCCTGGGGCTTCAGTTTATCAAAACGGTAGTTATTTTGTTGAATAAAGGAAATAAGGGAGCGTATATGGCAAATTATTCTGCTGGTTGGATGTTGTATGGCTTGTGTTGGAGAAAGAGGGATGCTAGAGTGCCTGTTGCTTTCAAGTGTCCGGTCTGGTATGAGGTGATTGAAAAGTTTGTGAGGAAGCATGATTTACTGAGTGTGCCGATGAATGATTTTAGAATGACTAAGAAGGTGATGAAAATAATACATAAGAATGATGTGGAGAGTAATATTGTGGGTTTGAGAGGGAATGAAGTCTCGGTTGCATGGAAGAGTTTGGGAACGTATGGGATGTCTAATAGACAAAGGGATATTGTATGGATGTCCTTGCACAATATTTTGCCTGTGCGACAGGTTCAGAAGAGACGAGGTCTGACCAGAACGGAAGTGTGCCCGAGAGAAGGATGTGGTGGATGTGAGACTGTGTGGCATACGATGTGGGACTGTGATTACGCGTACTGTCAGTATTCCGGGTTTTCTAGGTAACTTTGTCAATGATTTTGCCCTTTGTTAAAATGGAGTTTTCTGTTTTCTGTGCCCTACTTCCTGTTCGTTTGTTTAAAACCCGGCTCAGGTGCTGGCTTCACTGCTGGAATATTCTGCTTCCATTTCCCTGCAACCCAGCTGCTTTGTTCCTCACAGATCTTTTGTGTATTTACCAGGAAAGTGCATAACCTTATCTTCAGGTGTTTCTCAGCCACAGCAGTTTCTACCCATGGCTCTGGACATTCTCTGCATATGTAAGTTGCACAAAGTACTGTGTTATCACTAAACTGTTGACTTGGGAATTTAACCCTTGGTTCACTCCATCTGATAAGAACTGTGTTTCTGAACTGTTGCTGTTTAACCCTTCGTGCATTACCTCTGGTGAGAGCTGTTGGAACTGTTACTGGAACCTTACTGACATATGAACTTGTTGTTGGACTTCACTGAATTAAGCCACAACTGAGATTAACTTGTTCCTGGACCTCCCTGTGTTTTCTGCATACCTGGATCTGACTCTTCACACACCAGCAGTGTGTAAATCCAGCCACGTTACCTGTGCATCAGACTTACCTTGTGGTCACATTTGTGTGAGGACTCCGTCGTAAGAACCTTACCGCCCTTGCTATAGAGGTTCAAGGACTTATATATCCGGATTCCTATAACTGGACTTGTGTATATATATATATGGACTCATTGCATGTCACTACGGGTTGTTTGAATATTGTTTTTGGGTGTTTTGCTGTTTCACAAATACATTATTTGCATTCAAAGAAACCCGTCTCTGATTGTTCATTGCCCCACGCTATCAGAATCCTCGAGTTCCTACAATAGTATTACAGGATATTCCAGCCTAAAAAAGAGGATTCTGCTGGGGCAATGACGGAGACACGGGCAGACAAATTGTTCACCATAGTTAACTCCTTGCAGCAGGAGGTGGCGGCTGCACACAATCAGATTAGAGACTTGTAGTCTCGGGTTAACCACAATGCACAGGGGTTTGGTCAGGCTCTCCAAGATCTACGTTCTAGGTTAGGAGTCCTGGAGGCCTTACCTACTGAGCCTACCTCATCCATCAGTATGCCCAAATTGCCTCCATTCCGTTTTAATGGTGACCGAAGTCAATTCCGTGGGTTTGTTAATCAATGTATATTATTTTTTGATGTACATGCCTCCTACTACCGGTCTGATAGATCTAAGGTTCTATGTATTATTATGTTGTTAACATCACGTGCACTGGCTTGGGCAAATCCTATGGTTGAAAGTCATGATACCCGTCTAAATAATTTGGACAATTTTCTGGCAGCCATGGCGCAAATGTTCGACGATCCCAACCGCCGTGCTACCGCTGAATCTGCCTTGCTTTCCTTACGCCAGGGGAAACGGTCAGTCATAGAATATGTTACTGAATTTAAAAGGTTAGTGGTGGACACCCAGTGGGAAAACAATGCTTTATTACCAATCTTTAGAAAAGGTTTGTCAAATGCAATCAAGGATGAGCTAGCTCGTTCAGAGTCTCCACAGGAGTTTGAATTGTTTATACAGCACTGTGTACGTATTGATATCCGTTTAACTGAACGCAGACAAGAAAAATGGGCCGCTGTAAATCGCATTACTAATTACTCTCTTCCGTCCAGGGAAACCACAGGCAAAAACCCGCGAGAGGCTGAGGAGGTGCCTATGCAGGTGGACTCACTGCAGAGACGTGAGAATAATGAACGCCGCGAACACCGTCTCCGTGAGCGCTTATGTTTCTATTGTGGTCAATCGGACCATTTCCTCATCAATTGTCCTAAATGTCCTAGGCGACCCAACAAGGTGTTGGCGGTAGTAGGGGATTATGATAACACAGACGCTGAGTCTGAAGTTTCGGAAACCAGTCTACATCTAGATGCGGTTTTTCCCCCAATACTGATGCCGACTTCCCCTAAAGATCAAGGGGAGAAATATTCACATTGTTCTCTTCCTATACAGATTCAGTGGGAGGAACAGTGGATATCAAGTTCTGCCATGATAGACTCTGGAGCAGGTGGGAATTTCATGGATTCTTCTTTTGCAGAGGAACATGGTATAAAGACACAACTAAGAGCTTCACCAATCACTATGGAAACGGTGGATGGTTCCCCATTAGTTTCTGGACCAGTAGATCGGGAGACAGTGCCTCTGGAGTGTAAGATGGAACCAGACCATCAAGAAACACTTTCATTCATGTTAATATCTTCTCCTCATTTTCCTGTAATTTTAGGAATTCCCTGGTTACGGTCACAAAATCCAATCATCAATTGGGAAACCAAGGAGATAACCTTTCTCCCGAAGTGCAGTTCTACCATCAGTCCAACTGTGGCGGCTCCAGTTACCCAGAACTTGGAAGAGGTGATACAGGTACCTACTCTCCCTCTGATTTATCAGGAATTCTCAGACATTTGTGATAAAAGGAAGGCAGATCAACTTCCCCCACATAGACCGTATGACTGCCCCATAGAATTGCTTCCTGGAGCAGCGATTCCTTTCGGCCATGTTTACCCGTTGGCGGCTCCGGAATTAAAATCTTTACGAGAGTATATAGATGAGAATTTAGCCAAGGGGTTTATCCGACCATCTTCTTCACCAGCGGGAGCTCCAATATTCTTTGTAAAGAAGAAGGATGGTACTCTAAGACCCTGCATTGACTACCGGGAGTTAAATAAGGTAACCATTCGTAACAGGTACCCGTTGCCCCTAATTCCAGAATTGTTGGAAAGAGTTCGCCAGGCCAAAGTATTTACCAAATTAGATCTTCGTGGGCATATAATTTACTCCGTATACGGCCCGGAGACGAATGGAAGACAGCTTTTAGATGCCGGTATGGACATTTTGAATATTTGGTGATGCCATTCGGACTCTGTAACGCTCCTGCTGCTTTTCAACATTTAGCCAACAACATTTTCAGGGATTTATTGGACCAATATGTGGTAATTTACCTTGATGACATCTTAATCTTTTCTGACTCCTTACAGGAACATCAGGAACATGTCAAGACCGTACTTAGACGTTTGAGAGATAATCATTTGTACATCAAACTCGAAAAGTGTGAGTTCCATTGTTCTGAAATTCAATTTTTGGGCTATGTTATCTCGCCTCAGGATTGAATATGGAGTCCAGCAAGATCCAGGCAATCTTGGACTGGCCGGTACCAGGAAACATTAAGGAGGTACAACGATTCATTGGCTTTGCTAACTTTTATAGACGGTTTATCCGAAATTTTTCAGAAATTGTCCGTCCCATCACTCTCCTCACCAAGAAGGGGAAGAAGTTTGAATGGTCTTCGCAAGCTCAGGAAGCCTTTGATCGCCTGAAGGGTTGTTTTACCACGGCTCCAATATTGATGCATCCGGATCCTGCACAGCCTTTTATCGTGGAGGTGGACGCGTCTGACTGTGCATTGGGAGCTATCCTCTCACAACGTACCGGAGACAAAGGTTTGCTGCACCCGTGTGCCTTCTTCTCTCGTAGGTTATCTTCTGCAGAACTGAACTATGATGTGGCAGATAAGGAACTTTTGGCAATTATTTCTGCCTTTAAGGAATGGAGACACCATTTGCAGGGGGCAACTCAGCAGGTAGTAGTACTCACGGATCATCGCAATTTGGAATTCCTTAAGTCTGCCAGGTGTCTTTCTCCTCGACAAGCTAGGTGGAGTTTGTTCTTGAACCAGTTTAATTTTATTATTTCGTACCGCCCAGGTTCACGTAATGGGAAAGCTGACGCATTATCCCGAATCCATACCGTGGATTCCGTGCCTGGGACCCCGTCGAAGACCATCTTGTCGGAGGCCAATTTCGTTGGAGTGCTCCGGAACCGGGACTTGTGGCAGGAGATCAAGCTGGCCTATGACGGTGACGTATTTCTTGCAGCTCCACCTGACAATGTGAATCTTGTCCTTCGGAATGGTGTGTGGCTTAGAGATCGATGTATTTATGTCCCAGAGGCTGTAAGACTTCGAGTTCTCAAATTGGTCCACGACTCTAAATTGGCTGGTCATAGGGGGGTACAGAAGACGCAGGAATTGTTAACTCGTTTTTTTTGGTGGCCTACCTGCTTGAAGGATGTGAATGACTATGTCCGCTCTTGTGAAGTTTGTGCCCGGTACAAGGTTCCTCACGTTTCACCTACTGGTCTTCTTAAACCGCTACCTGTACCTTCTCGCCCTTGGGGGTCTATTTCAATGGACTTTATTGTGGAGTTACCCACCTCTGGTGGTAAAAATACTATTTTGGTGGTAGTAGATCGTTTAACGAAAGCTGCTCATTTCATTCCGTGTGCTGGTCTTCCCTCAGCTACAGAGACAGTAGATCTAGTTATCCAGAACATTTTCCGGCTGCATGGGGTACCAGATGACATCATTTCTGACCGGGGAATACAATTTACCTCTAGATTTTGGAAAGGATTTTGTTCTGCGCTCCACATTAATGTTTGCTTGTCTTCTGCATACCATCCTCAGACCAACGGGCAGACCGAACGGACAAATCAAACCTTGGAGCAATATCTACGCTGTTACGTCAGTCATTTGCAGGACGATTGGCTGAAGCTACTTCCTCTAGCGGAATTTTCGTACAACAACTCCCAAGCAGTTCCACGAAGGTAACGCCTTTTTTTGCCAACCTGGGTTATCATCCAAGTATTTTGCCTAGGTCTCCGGTTACGATTTCGGTACCAGCGGTTGAAAACAGAGTGACGGCGTTGCAACGTAATCTTGAAGTTTTGAAGGACTCCCTGACCACAGCACAGGAGCGTTACAAAAGTCGGCCGATAGATTCCGGAAACCAGCACCTATGTATAAGGTAGGAGACTCAGTTTGGTTGTCCACCAAGAATCTAAAATTGGGTGTTCCTTCGCAGAAACTGGGACAGAAATTCATCGGTCCATTCAAGATCACTGGGATTGTGAGCTCTGTTGCCTGTCGGTTGAATCTACCACGGACTTTAAAGGTACACCCAGTATTTCATGTTTCCTTATTAAAACCAGTCTCTCCTAACACGTTTCAGGGACGTATCGTACCTCCCCCTCCACCAGTGTTGGTTGATGGCGAAGAACAATTCGTGGTACAGGATATTGTTAATTCGAGACTTCATAGAAACCGGCTTCAGTATCTAGTTAGATGGCAAGGTTACTCTCCTGAAAATGATTCTTGGGAACCAGTAAGTAACATCAATGCGCCTCTGAAGATTGCTAAGTTTCATCGGAGATACCCGGACAGGCCTGGTCCAGGACCGTCCGGAGGCCGTCTTTAGGGGGGAGTAATGTCAGTATTCCGGGTTTTCTAGGTAACTTTGTCAATGATTTTGCCCTTTGTTAAAATGGAGTTTTCTGTTTTCTGTGCCCTACTTCCTGTTCGTTTGTTTTAAAACCCGGCTCAGGTGCTGGCTTCACTGCTGGAATATTCTGCTTCCATTTCCCTGCAACCCAGCTGCTTTGTTCCTCACAGATCTTTTGTGTATTTACCAGGAAAGTGCATAACCTTATCTTCAGGTGTTTCTCAGCCACAGCAGTTTCTACCCATGGCTCTGGACATTCTCTGCATATGTAAGTTGCACAAAGTACTGTGTTATCACTAAACTGTTGACTTGGGAATTTAACCCTTGGTTCACTCCATCTGATAAGAACTGTGTTTCTGAACTGTTGCTGTTTAACCCTTCGTGCATTACCTCTGGTGAGAGCTGTTGGAACTGTTACTGGAACCTTACTGACATATGAACTTGTTGTTGGACTTCACTGAATTAAGCCACAACTGAGATTAACTTGTTCCTGGACCTCCCTGTGTTTTCTGCATACCTGGATCTGACTCTTCACACACCAGCAGTGTGTAAATCCAGCCACGTTACCTGTGCATCAGACTTACCTTGTGGTCACATTTGTGTGAGGACTCCGTCGTAAGAACCTTACCGCCCTTGCTATAGAGGTTCAAGGACTTATATATCCGGATTCCTATAACTGGACTTGTGTATATATATATATGGACTCATTGCATGTCACTACGGGTTGTTTGAATATTGTTTTTGGGTGTTTTGCTGTTTCACAAATACATTATTTGCATTCAAAGAAACCCGTCTCTGATTGTTCATTGCCCCACGCTATCAGAATCCTCGAGTTCCTACAATAGTATTACACGTACAGTGTGTGGAAGTGTGTAGGTGGGTTGTGTAAGGAGTTAGCGGGTGTGAGTTTTATTGACTGGCGTGTTGCAATGTTTGGAATTGGTGCATGTGGTCGTGTGAAAAATAGAATACTATGGTTAATTATGACTTGTGTGATGCAGAGTTTGTGGGATGTGAGGAATTTAGGAATTTTCAAAGAGAAGCATTTATCTGTGAATAAGTGTGTCGGGCTGATCCTTTCTAGATTATACTTGATTTATAAATTAGACAGTGAAGGCGGTGGTGGTTCTGATGCAGAGGGCGTTTGGAAATTTAAAAAATGGCAGCACCTGATCAAATATCAGTGAATTTTAGTGATGTTTATTGGTGTTTATGACGTCTTTTGTGTATACCTTTGGTTTGTTATGCTGAATTAAATATGAACCATGATGATGAGAGTTGAAACAACGACGTTTAAGTTGATGAGCTTATATTGAGTTGTTTATAACTAACCTGAATGGTTTTAAAAAAAAAAAAAAAAAAAAAAAAAAAAAAGGATACCTTGAGTGCTGTCTCTTCGCCTTCCGGCATCGCCACTTCGGTGGCTTAAGCCGGTTGCTGCTTTAGGGAGATAGCCAGGAGGATTCAGGGAGAAGATCCTTGGAGTTGTGGACGATGGGAGTCCGACTTCAATTCTCTGGGACCGGTGATAGCGGGTCAAAAATGGATTCCGGATTGAAATCGATGAAGATAAGAAGTTGCATTTTTCCCTGGGATATTTGGTCAACATGGTGTTTTATGACATCCTGAAGATTCGGAAGTCCGATATAATATGCCTGCAGGAGTTCAGGAGGGAAGGCAGGTATGTGCTGGTGCTATCTTCTATGGCGGCTTGCCAGAATTTGTTTACTGCCCTGAAAAATGGAGTTGCAAATCCTTTGCTGGAAGGACTTACCTTTACTGTGCTATACTCTAAGGGGGATATCCCACTTGTGGTTTTCATGCACAACCCTTTTGTTTCCCTGGAGAACATTACTTTATTTTTGAAAAGACATTGCATTTATGTTCAGTACTCCCACAGGGTCCTGAATGGAGAAGGGCTCTGGACCGGGAAGTACAAATTTTTTGTGAGATTTGGGATGGATCCCCAAGGCCCGGGAGACATCCATTACCCCCTCTTAATTTTTCAATTGGGAAAAATAGTGTTTTTTTGTTTTTTCCAGATGCCCCACTGTATTGCAGGAGGTGTAAAAATTTCGGGCATACCCAGGATAGTTGCAAGGACATGCCAACTTGTAGGAATTGCAATGGTTCCGGCCATATGGCAAAAGATTGCACAAATCCTGTTATGTGTAATGCTTGTGGTGAGGAGGGCCATAAGTATCGGGATTGTAAGGCCAGGATCAGTCCTAGGTCTTACGCTGAGGTCACAGGTGGGGCAGCTGCGCCCCCTGCTGCTGTTGTTGACATTCCACAGGTTACAGACCCGGATCTTATTGAGGAACCTGAAATCATGGATGCACATGAGGAGGCCCTGCCCGAAACGGAGACTCCCAGCCCAGAGGTGGCAGGTTTGGAACTTGCTGAGGTTGAATGTGAGCTCCCTCATCAGTTTGATGTCTGTGGGGAGGGGGAGTTGGAGGGTTCTCTTGGTAATACCCCCAGTATATCTTGGTTAGCTACTGAGGAGGAGTTGACCAGTTGTGGAGATCAAGGTGACTTCACTCTTGCATGGCCCTCTGAGGAGGAGGAGGAGCCTGGAACTTCCTGTAAAAAGCCCAGAACGGATTGGGCGGACGCCGGTGAAGATTGTTTAAGTCCGGAGAGTGAACGTAGTTACCCTCAGAATGTCTTCTCTCCTGACACCAATGTTTTTTTAGGCATTCCCGCAGACGTAAACAGATTCGGGGAGTTGCAGTTCCAGATGGAAGACGAAAACGGCTGAAGAAGAAGTGGCCTGTTTGTCGTCATGTAAATAACATCATCATGTTATGGCTCCCCAAGCTGGTTGGGGCATTGCGTCCCTGAATGTCAGACAAATTAGATCTAAATCCAGGAGGGATTTAGATCTAATTTGTGAATGCACAGATGAATGCTCACATCTTTTGTCTTCAGGAATGTGGGATTGAGGACGTTCCAAGCGATAAGGACTGGCCTTACGGTCAGCATGTATGGTCTGGCTCATGTGTTAATAGGAATGATGGTGTAGGGATATTAATGGGTAACAGGGAGATTAGTTTAGATAGCTACACGGTGATAGAGGTGGGTAGATGTATAATTGCACATGTTAGCTATAGGGGGTGGCGGGCTAGAATTATTAATGTGTACTGTCCATCAGGAAAGGATGGGAAAAAGGAGCATCTGGCTCTTTTGGAAAAATTAAGTTTGTTTCTTCCAGGCAAGATGCCTGCAGTTTTAGTTGGAGACTTTAATTGCATCACAGAAGGGAATTGTGACATAACTGGTAAAAAGTTATCCAATCTTATTTCTGATTTTTCCCTTCTAGATGCTGCTGCTCTGAAATTTGGCATCCCACCACCGCCAACATACCATGCTGATAGGGGTGGTATTGCATCCAGAATAGATAAAATGTTGTTTTCCAAAAATATGTTGTGTATGAATTTTGAACAAAATGCTGTACCTTTTTCTGATCATGAGTGTTTGAGAGGTGTGTTTAGTGCGATTGATGACCGTGTGTATGGTGGTGGGGTTTGGAAGCTGAACGTTAGGTTGTTAGAAAATGAGGATGTGATGAATGAATTAAAAATAAAGTATAAAGAGTGGAGAGTATGTAAGAGGAATTTTGCGTGTGTGCTGGAATGGTGGGACTGGGTTAAGGTGTGTTGCAAAAAATTCTTCAAAAAATGGGGCTATAAAAAAGCTGCTATTTATCGGGAAAGATTTAATGATTTAAACAGGCGTATAGACTGGTTAAGGAAGTGTGGAGAAAGTGGGATGGATGTGTCTGATGAGCTGGCTGAGACAAAGAGTGAACTAAAGCGTGTTATGGATGCGAAAGGAAAGGAAATCATCTATCGCACCAAAATAGAACATCTTGAGAAAGATGAAAAGTGCACAAGGTTCTTTTTTAAGAAAATGAATGGGAGAAAGGTTGATATGGATAAAGTCCTGGATAGGAACGGTTTGTGTGTGTCAGGTGAGAATGTGATAAAGGAGGTGAATAGGTTCTACAGCAAGTTATATGATAAAAAATGGATTGACTCTGGTCTTGTTTCAGAAGTGCTGAATGGGTTAGAAAACAAGTTGGGTAGTGAAGAATGTGATATTTTGAATGAGGACGTGATCAGGGGCGTAACTAGAAACGGCAGGGCCCTACAGCAAACTTCACAATGGGGCCCCCCCCCTCGCGCGCATTGCCAATCCCGGTCTACCCAAGTTGTGTTAAGAAAGATACCTTTATTATCCAAAATTAGAGGTTTTTGGAGTAATGATAGTGAAATAACAGAAAAGAACCAATCCCAGGAAGCAACTGAGGTAGTGACGAAGGTAGGCTTTCTCCAGAGTAAATATGTGAAGAAACTTGTAATCCAGCCTGCAAATTGCTTTCAAAACGGATGATTTATTCAGTAGAACAACAGTCCGGTATACAGAATAATCTAAGATTGTTCTGTATACCGTACTTCTGCACCACGCCCTCACCAATTACACATGTGAGGAGTGACAGCCTCAGCTCTGCTACATGTGAGGAGTGACAGCCTCAGCTCTGCTACATGTGAGGAGTGACAGACTCAGTTCTGCTACATGTGAGGAGTGACAGCCTCAGCTCTGCTACATGTGAGGAGGAACAGCCTCAGCTCTGCTACATGTGAGTAGGGACAGCCTCAGCTCTGCTACATTCGAGGAGTGACAGCCTCAGCTCTGCTACATGTAAGGAGTGACAGCCTCATCTCTGCAACATGTGAGGAGTGACAGCCTCAGCTCTGCTACTTGTATAGCAAAGCTGAGGCTGTCGCTCCGCACATGTAGCAGAGATGAGGCTGTCACTCCTCGCATGTAGCAGAGCTGAGGTTGATACTTGTCACATGTAGCAGAGCTGAGGTTGTTACTTGTCACATGTAGCAGAGCTGAGGTTGTTACTTGTCACATGTAGCAGAGCTGAGGTTGTTACTTGTCACATGTAGCAGAGCTGAGGTTGTTACTTGTCACATGTAGCAGAGCTGAGGTTGTTACTTGTCACATGAGCAGAGCTGAGGTTGTTACTTGTCACATGAGCAGAGCTGAGGTTGCTACTTGTCACATGTAGCAGAGCTGAGGTTGTTACATGTAGCAGAGCCGAGGTTGTTACTTGTCACATGTAGCAGAGCCGAGGTTGCTACTTGTCACATGTAGCAGAGCCGAGGTTGCTACTTGTCACATGTAGCAGAGCTGAGGTTACTTGTCACATGTAGCAAAGCTGAGGTTGCTACTAGTCACATGAGCAGAGCCGAGGTTGCTACTTGTCACATGTAGCAGAGCCGAGGTTGCTACTTGTCACATGTAGCAGAGCTGAGGTTGCTACTTGTCACATGTAGCAGAGCTGAGGTTACTTGTCACATGTAGCAGAGCTGAGGTTGCTACTTGTCACATGAGCAGAGCTGAGGTTGCTACTTGTCACATGAGCAGAGCTGAGGTTGCTACTTGTCACATGAGCAGAGTGAGTTGTTACTTGTCAATGGCAGAGCTGAGGTTGTTACTTGTCACATGAGCAGAGCTGAGGTTGTTACTTGTCACATGAGCAGAGCTGAGGTTGCTACTTGTCACATGTAGCAGAGCTGAGGTTGTTACTTGTCACATGTAGCAGAGCCGAGGTTGCTACTTGTCACATGTAGCAGAGCTGAGGTTGTTACTTGTCAAATGTAGCAGAGCTGAGGTTGTTACTTGTCAAATGTAGCAGAGCTGAGGTTGTTACTTGTCACATGTAGCAGAGCTGAGGTTGCTACTTGTCACATGTAGAAGAGCTGAGGTTACTTGTCACATGTAGCAGAGCTGAGGTTGCTACTTGTCACATGAGCAAAGCTGAGGTTGTTACTTGTCACATAAGCAGAGCTGAGGTTGTTACTTGTCACAAATAGCAGAGCTGAGGTTGCTACTTGTCACAAGTAGCAGAGTTGAGGTTGTTACTTGTCACATGTAGCAGAGCTGAGGTTGCTACTTGTCACATGTAGCAGAGCCGAGGTTGCTACTTGTCACATGTAGCAGAGCTGAGGTTGTTACTTGTTACATGTAGCAGAGCTGAGGTTGTTACTTGTCACATGTAGCAGAGATCAGGGTGTCACTCGTCACTTGTAGCAACCATGAGGCTGTTACTGGGCCAGGGGGAGGCTACTGGTGACTGAGGTCCCGTGCCCAACAGGGCCCAGGGGGAGGTTAGTGGTGACTTGAGGCTTGCGTCAAACAGGGCCCAGGAGCCCGAGGCCCTGTTGGAATGCGGGCCCCTTGCTACCTGGGCCCTGTGTTGAATGTGGGCCCCCTGCACTGCAGCCTGGGGCCTGGGCCCTGTTGAATGTGGGCCCTGTTAGATCCTGCCTGCACCTGCCCTCCCAGTCACCATTGAGCAGCCAAGCCTCTTCTCACTGTTGAGAGACTCACGGTACTCACCCTGCTCGCCCGGGCTTCCACCTGCTTGTCCAGTCAGCCTGCTGCTTCATGTGGTCTGCCTGGCCGTCTGCTGTCCGCCCCCACATGCACACACGCTGTGACAGACGGACCATAATGCACTGGGCCGCAGCTTAAAGCTACAGTGCTCATTTCTGTTCGCTGTCTGCATTTATAACACAGTGTTGTTATGCATCAGCGTTCAGAGTCAGAAGCCTGAACAAAATGTTGGGAGGGGGCCCGAGCGCGGATCCATTTGCCAGCGTGCTCGGGCCCCCCTTTTTGCTCCTAAATCACAGGGCAGCTGCAGCAGGGACGGGCCCCCTTCTAGCCCGGGCCCTGTGGCAGCTGCTTCCCCTGCTTCCACTATAGTTCCGCCCCTGGACGTGATTATGGATGAAGTAGAAAACGTGATGAAGAGTGCTAAAAAGAATGACACCAGG
>JARQOD010000006.1:301660517-301781903 GCA_033576555.1 Oophaga sylvatica
GAAAGACGGATTGCCGGTAGAATTCTATGTGAAAGCATGGGATTTCCTGGGTGCTGATTTGACTGAGATATGTAAGTACATGTGGGAGAATGGTAAGTTGTGTGAATCAATGAAGGAGGGGGTGTTGTGCTTGTGTATAAGAAAGGTGAGAGAAAGTGTTTAGAGAATTGGAGAAATATAACAATGCTGAATGCAGATTACAAAATCTATAGCAAATTGTTGGCGAATCGTATGCGTGAGGTGATTGGTAATGTTGTGGATGAGGATCAGGTGTGTGCGGTGCCTGGGAGAAGTATGAGTGATAACTTATTGTTATTAAGGGATTTGATTGGGGACTGCATGGGAAGGAAACAGAAGTGTATGGTTCTGACAATTGATTTTGAGAAAGCTTTTGATAGGGTCTCGCATGTGTTTTTGTTTAAAGTTCTGGAGAGAATGGGATTTCCTAAAAAATTTGTGAATGGGATAATGTCTTTGTATGATTGTGTGTCAAGCGAGTTTCTTGTTAATGGATGGTTGAGTGAGAAAGTGAATATTATGTCTGGTGTAAGGCAGGGGTGTCTCATGTCCCCTGTCTTATTTGTATGTGTGATTGAACCTTTGTTGTGCTTGGTGAGACGTGATAAAGTGATGCGAGGTTTGTTGGTACCGGGGAGTGGTGGAAAGCATGAGAAAGTTCTTGGATATATGGATGATGTTGTGGTTGTGAGTGAAAGTGTTGCGTCTATGAGTAGAGTTAAGTTGCTTTTGGAGTTTTTCTGTGGTGCGTCTGGTTTTAGAGTGAATTGGAATAAATGTAGTTTTAAATGTTTTGGGGATGATGGGGTTAAAATGGAGGGGGTTAAATGTGAGGAGGGTGCTCTCAAAGTGCTGGGAGTATTATTTAATAAGGAGCTGGAAGGTAAGGAGAGCTGGGAAGAGTGTGGATTGCGCATAGAGCGTAAGTAAAATTTTTGGCGACTGAGAGACTTGAACTTGAGTGGTAAGATTTTGGTCATAAAAGCGGTGATTCTTCCGATTCTGCTTTTTATTGCAACAGTTTTTCCACCGTCTAATAGGAAAATAAAAAGAGTGGAAAAGTTAGTTTTTACTTTTTTCTGGAGTAGTAAAATAGAAAAACTTAAGAGAGAAAGTCTTTTTAAGGCATGTCACCATGGTGGCATGGCCTTTCCAAACATTGAGATTTTTCTGGGCTTCAGTATATCAAAACGGTAGTTATTTTGTTGAAAAAAGGAAATAAAGGAGCTTATATGGCAAGATATTCTGCTGGTTGGATGTTGTATGGCTTGTGTTGGAGAAAGAGGGATGCTAGAGTGCCTGTTGCTTTCAAGTGTCCGGTCTGGTATGAGGTGATTGAAAAGTTTGTGAGGAAGCATGATTTACTGAGTGTGCCAATGAATGATTTTAGAATGGCTAAGAAGGTGATGAAATAATACATAAGAATGATGTGGAGAGTAATATTGTGGGTTTGAGAGGGAATGAAGTCTCGGTTGCATGGAAGAGTTTGGGAACTCATGGGATGTCTAATAGACAAAGGGATATTGTATGGATGTCCTTGCACAATATTTTGCCTGTGCGACAGGTTCAGAAGAGACGAGGTCTGACCAGAACGGATGTGTGCCCGAGAGAAGGATGTGGTGGATGTGAGACTGTGTGGCATACTATGTGGGACTGTGATTACGCGTACAGTGTGTGGAAGTGTGTAGGTGGGTTGTGTAAGGAGTAGTGTTGAGCATTCCGATACTGCAAATATCGGGTATCGGCCGATATTAGCTGTATCGGAATTCCGATTCCGAGTTCCGATATTTTCGTCTTATCGGATACCGGAATCGGGATTGTCACTGTCACTGTCAGTGTCCGTCGGTCGGGTCTGTCAGGAGTCAGCGGCACTTACCTGGCAGAAGATCTCCGGCGGTCACGTCCTGCACTGCTTCATGGCCGCCATCTTCTTTCCCCGGCGGTCACATGCAGTTTCTCGCGATAACTGCAGTGACTGCTGGGTAATCGCGGCCGTAAAGCAGTCAGTCCGATGACGTCACCACCGGGGAAGCAGGTAATCAGCTGTGCTGCGTTGCAATGACAGGCTCTGCCTGTCATTGCGATGTAGCAGAGCTGGATCGTCGTGGGACTGTCGTTATGGACTGCGTCGGACAGGTGGTATACTGTTGGTTTGTTTTTTTTTCTTTTTTACAGGAGATCGATGGCGTCGCAGGAATGAGAGTACAATAAAAAAAATGAAAACTGTGTTGTCTCTTTTATTTCATTAAAAGACTTTTTTCTTGCTGTCTTTTTTTTATACATTTAATAACTTTGGGATTAATAATGGATCGGTGTCTTATTGACGCCTCTCCATTATTAACCGGGCTTATTGTCACCGTGCAATCAACGGTGACATTAACCCTTATTACCCCGCTTGCCACCGCTACAGGGCAAGTGGGAAGAGCCGGGTAAAGTGCCACAATTGGCACATCTTTTGATGCGCCAAATGTGGGGCTGCTGTAGCCTGGTATTATCAGGCTGTTGAGGGCCAAAATCCATGGGCCTTGACAGTCTTTTAATACCAGGCCGCAGCAGTCTGCATTTTACTTGGCTGGTTAACAAAAATAGGGGGGATCCCCACGCCGTTTTTTTTTCGAGGGGATCCCCTATTTTTGTTAACCAGCCAAGCTAAGCAGACTGCTGTGGCCTGGTATTATCAGGCTTGCAAGGTCCATGGATATTGGATCCTTACCAGCCTGAAAAACCAGGCCTCAGCGGTCTGCTTCATCTGGCTGGTTAACAAAAATAGGGGGGACCCCACGCCAATTTTTTTCGAGGGGATCCCCTATTTTTGTTAATCAGCCAAGATATGCAGACTGCTGTGGCCTGGTATTATCAGGCTGGCAAGGTCCATGGATCTTGGCTCCTTAACAGCCTGAAAATCCAGGCCTCAGCGGTCTGCTTCATCTGGCTGGTTAACAAAAATAGGGGGGACCCCACGCCAATTTTTTTTCGAGGGGATCCCCTATTTTTGTTAATCAGCCAAGATATGCAGACTGCTGTGGCCTGGTATTATCAGGCTGGCAAGGTCCATGGATCTTGGC
Source organism: Oophaga sylvatica (assembly GCA_033576555.1). NCBI lineage: Eukaryota > Metazoa > Chordata > Amphibia > Anura > Dendrobatidae > Oophaga > Oophaga sylvatica. The sequence continues at coordinate 301,663,601 of JARQOD010000006.1, forward strand.
TCCTTAACAGCCTGAAAATCCAGGCCTCAGCGGTCTGCTTCATCTGGCTGGTTAACAAAAATAGGGGGGACCCACGCCAATTTTTTTCGAGGGGATCCCCTATTTTTGTTAATCAGCCAAGATATGCAGACTGCTGTGGCCTGGTATTATCAGGCTGGCAAGGTCCATGGATCTTGGCTCCTTAACAGCCTGAAAATCCAGGCCTCAGCGGTCTGCTTCATCTGGCTGGTTAACAAAAATAGGGGGGACCCCAGCCATTTTTTTTTCGAAGGGAACCCCTATTTTTGTTAATCAGTTCCCTCTGACGTCACTGATTGTGTCCCTGGCTGACCTGAAGTGAAAGTGGAAAGCAATCAATTAAGCTTTCCACTTAAGGGCCCGTCTCACATAGCGATATCGCTACCGAGATCGCTGCTGAGTCACTAGTTTTGTGACGCAGCAGCGAGCTCACCAGCGATATCGCTGTGTGTGACATTCAGCGACGATCAGCCCCCTGCCGGGTATCGCTGATCGTCGCTGAAATGTCAGGACCTTTGATCGCTGGTTTCCCGCTGACAGGCACACATCGCTGCGTGTGACAGGCGGGAGACCAGCGATCCGCTGGTAACCAAGGTACACAGCGGGTTTCCAGGCGCGGGGCTGTGCCTAGAAACCCGCTGTGTACCTTGGATACCAGCGCCCTGATGCAGGGAGCTGGTATCCAAGGTACATAGCGGGTTTCCAAGCGCTGCGCGGTGCCTGGAAACCCGCTGTGTACCTTGGTTACCAGCGGATCGCTGGTCTCCCGCCTGTCACACGCAGCGATGCGTGCCTGTCAGAGGGAAACCAGCGATCAAAAAAAGGTCCTGACATTTCTGCGACGATCAGCGATACCCGGCAGGGGGCTGATCGTCGCTGAATGTCACACACAGCGATATCGCTGGTGAGCTCGCTGCTGCGTCACAAAACTAGTGACTCAGCAGCGATCTCGGTAGCGATATCGCTATGTGAGACGGGCCCTTAAGCGATGTTACCCGCAGTGTCGCTGTCCCAGATCGCTGCCTGAGCTGCCTGTTTGGCAGCTCAGCAGCGATCATGTAGCGATACACCAGCGATCCTGACAAGTGCATATCGTTGTCGGGATCGCTGGTGTATCGTTATGTGACACCCAGCCTTTACTCTCCTGTCAGGCAGGAGAGGAACTCAATCATTTGGGGTTTACTGTGAGGCTGCAGCATTAGCTGCGGTCCCTGCAGTAAACATTAACCCTTTCTGAAGGATTACACCGTGGGACCTGACTGTGCATGGGATAGGTAAGAATAATTTTGCTTTTTTATTTTATTTTTATTACAGGAAATGGTTTTTGCAGTAAAATAAAAGATGGTCAAAAACATGTGTCTTTATTTCATTAAAATGATTTTTAATTAAAGTGTGTGTGTTTTATTTTTATTTCATGCAATAGGATTAATAATTGATAGTTGTCTAATTGACAGCTCTCAATTATTAACCTGGCTTAAGGTCACCTTTCAATAGCAAGGTGGCTTTAACCCCATATTAACCCATTCGCCACCGCTACAGGGCAATGGGAATAGACGGGCAAAGTGCCAGAAAGGGCGAATCTAATTATAGATTTGTCTTTCCTGGGGTGTCTGGGGGCAGATGTTAGTAGCCGGGGGGGGGCAAAAATAATGGTCCCTCTCTGGGCTATTATTATCTGCCCCCACTCACTGGCTTTGTCTGTCTGGTTGCGAAAATAGGGCGGGAGCCCACGCATTTTTTTTCAGCAATTTTACACCTCATATATATATATACATGTCATTGAATTTGTGACACATATATATATATATTTATATTTGTAGTTCATACACTTCTACATAGTATAATAGCCGCTAATTCAATTGCCGGCTTTTGTGAAAATGCAGAACCCGACATGAAATGACACTTGGTGTACATAGGGTTAACCATGTCTTTTCATGTCCTTTGCTATCTAATTTGCACAAACAATTAAATCAGACTATGTGTGCAAAATTTCACACCTGTAGGGGTTAATTAAAGGTGTAAATTCGTAGCAAAAAAGTCCGTTTTTTTTACAACGAATTTACACCTTTAATTAACCCCTACAGGTGTGAAATTTTGCACACATAGTCTGATTTAATTGTTTGTGCAAATTAGATAGCAAAGGACATGAAAAGACATGGTTAACCCTATGTACACCAAGTGTCATTTCATGTCGGGTGACCCGACATGAAATGACACTTGGTGTACATAGGGTTAACCATGTCTTTTCATGTCCTTTGCTATCTAAGGCCGGAGTCACACTGGCGACAAAATCGGACGACTGCAATGCGATGAAATATCGCATTGCAGTCGGACCTATGTTAATCTATGGAGCAGCTCCCAGTATCAGATTTTTTGTGGTCCGTTTTAAACGTCCGTGTACAATCGCAGCATGCTGCGATTGTCACCGATTGTCGGTCGACAATCGCCAATGCAAGTCTATGGGAGCGATGAAAAATCTGATTACAAACGGACCACACTGTGTGACTTGCGATGAAATCGCATCGGTGTCCTTTAGAAAAGCCGGCAATTCATCCCCGCCTATACTGTAAAATCACACTGACAGCTTTAATAAAGACTAGAAAGAATAGATATATACACATAGAACACATACATATATATATACATGTCATTGTGACATGTATATATACATATATTTATAGTTCCTAGACTTCTACATACTGTAATAGCCGCTAATTCAATTGCCGGGTTTTGTGAAATCACAGAAGCCGACATGAAATGATACATTGTTTCCACACATTTAACCATGTAATTTCATGTATTTTTATATATGTTTGAAACATACAATTACATGAGTGTATTTGTGCAAAATTTCAGACATGTAGGGGTTAATTAAAGGTGTAATTTCGTTGAAAAAAAATGCGTGGGCTCCCGCTATATTTTCTCCACCAGACAGACAAAGCAAAGCGAGTGGGGGCAGATAATAATAGCCCAGGGAAGGTGCATTTTTTTGTGCCCCCCCTGGCTACTAACATCTGCCCCCAGACACCCCAGAAAGGGCAAATCTATAATTAGATTCGCCCTTTCTGGCACTTTGCCCGTCTATTCCCATTGCCCTGTAGCGGTGGTGAATGGGTTAATCTCACCTTACTGTCACCTTGCAATTGAAAGGTGACCTTAAGGCAGGTTAATGATTGATAGCTGTCAATTAGACAACTATCAATTATTAATCCTATTGAAGTAAATAAAAAAACACACACACTTTAAGAATAAATAATTTTAATGAAATAAAAACACATTTTTTTGACCATATTTTATTTTACACTAAATCCGTGCGAAGCCATTGATCTCCTAAAATAAAGAAAAAGAAATAAAACAACATTATTCTTACCTATTCCGCCGATCTGTCACGTCCCATGCTGTAATCCTTCACAAAGGGTTAACTAGCTTTGAGCCAAGCAGTGCAAGTAATCCTGCATGCTCAGCTCAAAGCTCATGAATGAATAAGTTCCTCTCCTGGCGACAGGAGAGGATGTGTTTCATGAATGAAGCTTAATTGATTGTGTCCACTTTCCCTTTAGGTCAGGTCACTACAGTTAAATTGGCAAGAAATCAATTAAGCTCCATTCATGAATCTATTCCTCTACTTTCGCTGGGAGAGGAACTTATTCATTCAGGGGAATACAGGTCTGAGACAGCATTATTAGCTCTCTGCGACCTTTAACCTGTTAACCCTTTCTGATGGATTACACCGTGGGACCTGACTGTACATCGGATTGGTAAGTATAATTTTGCTTTTTTATTTTATTTTTATTACAGGAAATGGTTTTAGCAGGAAAATAAAATATGGTCAAAAACTGTGTGATTATTTAATTAAACTTATTTTTTATTAAAGTGTGTGTGTTTGATTTTTCTTTCATACAATAGGATTAATAATTGATAGTTGCCTAATTGACAGCTATCAATTATTAACCTGGCTTAAAGTGACCTTTCAATTGCAAGGTCATTTTAACCCCTTATTAACCCATTCGCCACCGCTACAGGGCAATGGGAATAGACGGGCAAAGTGCCAGAAAGGGCGAATCTAATTATAGATTTGCCCTTTCTGGGGTGTCTGGGGGCAGATGTTAGTAGCCAGGGGGGTCACAAAAAAAATGTACCCTCCCTAGGCTATTATTATCTGCCCCCACTCGCTTGCTTTGTCTGTCTGGTGGAGAAAATACAGCGGGAGCCCACGCATTTTTTTTTAACGAATTTACACCTTTAATTAACCCCTACATGTCTGAAATTTAGCACACATATACTCATGTAATTGTATGTTTCAAACATATAAAAAATACATGAAATTACATGGTTAAATGTGTGGAAACAATGTATCATTTCATGTCGGCTTCTGTGATTTCACTGAAGCCGGCAATTGAATTAGCGGCTATAACAGTATGTAGAAGTGTAAGAACTATAAATATATGTATATATATATATATGTCACAATGACATATATATATATATATATATATATATATATATATATATATATATATATGTGCTCTATGTGTATATATCTATTCTTTCTTTTGGCATTTAAATACTATTCTTTTGGATCCATTATATGTCAGTTTTGCAAGCCTGCGAGAAAATCTCGCAAGTCGGATGAAAATCGGATGTTACAAGGTACACACACATGCGATTAAATCGCATCTTTGAAGGAAAATCGGATGCCAGAAGGATGTGTGATGTTTTTATTTTGATCCGATTGTCGACCGTCTAAAACGGACCGATTTTTTGTGGTTGTGTGTGACTCCAGCCTAATTTGCACAAACAATTAAATCAGACTATGTGTGCAAAATTTCACACCTGTAGGGGTTAATTAAAGGTGTAAATTCGTAGCAAAAAAAGTCCGTTTTTTTTACAACGAATTTACACCTTTAATTAACCCCTACAGGTGTGAAATTTTGCACACATAGTCTGATTTAATTGTTTGTGCAAATCAGATAGCAAACGACATGAAAAGACATGGTTAACCCTATGTACACCAAGTGTCATTTCATGTCGGGTGCTTCTGTCTTTTCACTGAAGCCGGCTTTACCCGGCAATTGAATGAGAGGATATTTTACTATGTAGAAGTGTATAAACTATACATATATGTATATATATATGTCACAATGACATGTATATATATATATATATGTATTCTATGTGTGTATATTTAGTGTTTACAAGGAAAGAATGGGGTTTTTTTAGTTGCGATATTTTGTTCCCATAGACTTACATGGGACTTCCGGTATCGGTATCGGGTATCGCCGATATTTTAGTGATATCGGCGATACCATTCCGATTCCGATACTTTAGGATATCGGAAAGTATCGCTCAACTCTAGTAAGGAGTTAGCGGGGGTGAGTTTTATTGACTGGCGTGTTGCAATGTTTGGAATTGGTGCATGTGGTCGTGTGAAAAATAGAATCCTATGGTTAATTATGACTTGTGTGATGCAGAGTTTGTGGGATGTGAGGAATTTAGGAATTTTCAAAGAGAAGCATTTATCTGTGAATAAGTGTGTCATGCTGATCCTTTCTAGATTATACTTGATTTATAAATTAGACAGTGAAGGCGGTGGTGGTTCTGATGCAGAGGGCGTTTGGAAATTGAAAAAATGACAGCACTTGATCAAATATCAGTGAAATTTTAGTGATGTTTATTGATGTTTATGACGTCTTTTGTGTATACCTTTAGTTTGTTATGCTGAATTAAATATGAACCATGATGAGGAGAGTTGAAACAACGACGTTTAAGTTGATGAGCTTATATTGAGTTGTTTATAACTAACCTGAATGTTTTTAAAAAAAAAAAAAAGAAACACAGTGTCTGCAAATTGAGATTCTGGTTTGGCTATTATCCTAGGTCATGTGATAAGGCTCGTTAAAGGGTCGACATTGACTTGTAGGATTGCTACCTTCCAAAAGGTGGCACTAGAGTTCTAGCTCTCTTCCTCTCTGAAGAGACAATTAGCATATTTCCCAGAGGAGCATTGCGGCTTTAAGTCTCCTCATCTCGGCATGCTCAGCATGTTGATCTCCGCAAGGAGTGACGATATTTCTTGGACAATGGTCTGACGCCTCTCACACATCCAAACCAGATCTCCGCTTTGCACTGACGAGGGGCTGAACCCCGAAACACAGTGTCTGCAAATTGAGATTCTGGTTTGGCTATTATCCTAGGTCATGTGATAAGGCTCGTTAAAGGGTCGACATTGACTTGTAGGATTGCTACCTTCCAAAAGGTGGCACTAGAGTTCTAGCTCTCTTCCTCTCTGAAGAGACAATTTGCATAATTAGCATATTTCCAGAGGAGCATTGCGGCTTTAAGTCTCCTCATCTCGGCATGCTCAGCATGTTGATCTCCGCAAGGAGTGACGATATTTCTTGGACAATGGTCTGACGCCTCTCACACAGCCAAACCAGATCTCCGCTTTGCATTGACGAGGTGCAAAGTGTCCTGGATACCTTGAGTGCTGTCTCTTGGCCTTCCGGCATCGCCACTTCGGTGGCTTAAGCCGGTTGCTGCTTTAGGGAGATAGCCAGGAGGATTCAGGGAGAAGATCCTTGGAGTTGTGGACGATGGGAGTCCGACTTCAATTCTCTGGGACCGGTGATAGCCGGGTCAAAAATTGATTCCGGATTGAAATCGCTGAAGATAAGAAGTTGCATTTTTCCCTGGGATATTTGGTCAACATGGTGTTTTATGACATCCTGAAGATTCGGAAGTCCGATATAATATGCCTGCAGGAGTTCAGAAGGGAAGGCAGGTATGTGCTGGTGCTATCTTCTATGGCGGCTTGCCAGAATTTGTTTACTGCCCTGAAAAATGGAGTGGCAAATCCTTTGCTGGAAGGACTTACCTTTACTGTGTTATACTCCAAGGGGGATATCCCACTTGTGGTTTTCATGCACAACCCTTTTGTTTCCCTGGAGGACATTACTTTATTTTTGAAAAGACATTGCATTTATGTTCAGTACTCCCACAGGGTCCTGAATGGAGAAGGGCTCTGGACCGGGAAGTACAAATTTTTTGTGAGATTTGGGATGGATCCCCAAGGCCCGGGAGGCATCCATTACCCCCCTCTTAATTTTTCAATTGGGAAAAATAGTGTTTTTTTGTTTTTTCCAGATGCCCCACTGTATTGCAGGAGGTGTAAAAATTTCGGGCATACCCAGGATAGTTGCAAGGACATGCCAACTTGTAGGAATTGCAATGGTTCCGGCCATATGGCAAAAGACTGCACAAATCCTGTTATGTGTAATGCTTGTGGTGAGGAGGGCCATAAGTATCGGGATTGTAAGGCCAGGATCAGTCCTAGGTCTTACGCTGAGGTCACAGGTGGGGCAGCTGCGCCCCCTGCTGCTGTTGTTGACATTCCACAGGTTACAGACCCGGTTCTTATTAAGGAACCTGAAATCATGGATGCACATGAGGAAGCCCTGCCCGAAACGGAGACTCCCAGCCCAGAGGTGGCAGGTTTGGAACTTGCTGAGTTTGAATGTGAGCTCCCTCATCAGTCTGATGTCTGTGGGGAGGGGGAGTTGGAGGGTGCTCTTGATAATAGCCCCAGTATATCTTGGTTAGCTACTGAGGAGGAGTTGACCAGTTGTGGAGATCAAGGTGACTTCACTCTTGCAAGGCCCTCTGAGGAGGAGGAGGAGCCTGGAACTTCCTGTAAAAAGCCCAGAACGGATTGGGCGGACGCCGGTGAAGATTGTTTAAGTCCGGTGAGTGAACGTAGTTACCCTCAGAATGTCTTCTCTCCTGACACCAATGTTTTTTTAGGCATTCCCGCAGACGTAAACAGATTCGGGGAGTTGCAGTTCCAGATGGAAGACGAAAACGGCTGAAGAAGAAGTGGCCTGTTTGTCGTCATGTAAATAACACCATCATGTTATGGTTCCCCAAGCTGGTTGGGGCATTGCGTCCCTGAATGTCAGACAAATTAGAACTAAATCCAGGAGGGCAGTCGTCCTAGATTATATTAAACAGATGAATGCTCACATCTTTTGTCTTCAGGAATGTGGGATTGAGGACGCTCCAAGCGATAAGGACTGGCCTTACGGTCAGCATGTATGGTCTGGCTCATGTGTTAATAGGAATGATGGTGTAGGGATATTAATGGGTAACAGGGAGATTAGTTTAGATAGCTACACGGTGGTAGAGGTGGGTAGATGTATAATTGCACATGTTAGCTATAGGGGGTGGCGGGCTAGAATTATTAATGTGTACTGTCCATCAGGAAAGGATGGGAAAAAGGAGCGTCTGGCTCTTTTGGAAAAATTAAGTTTGTTTCTTCCAGGCAAAATGCCTACAGTTTTAGTTGGAGACTTTAATTGCATCACAGAAGGGAATTGTGACATAACTGGTAAAAAGTTATCCAATCTTATTTCTGATTTTTCCCTTCTAGATGCTGCTGCTCTGAAATTTGGCATCCCACCACCGCCAACATACCATGCTGATAGGGGTGGTATTGTATCCAGAATAGATAAAATGTTGTTTTCCAAAAATATGTTGTGTATGAATTTTGAACAAAATGCTGTACCTTTTTCTGATCATGAGTGTTTGGGAGGTGTGTTTAGTGCGATTGATGACCTTGTGTATGGGGGTGGGGTTTGGAAGCTGAACGTTAGGTTGTTAGAAGATGAGGATGTGATGAATGAATTAAAAATAAAGTATAAAGAGTGGAGAGTATGTAAGAGGAATTTTGCGAGTGTGCTGGAATGGTGGGACTGGGTTAAGGTGTGTTGCAAAAAATTCTTCAAAAAATGGGGCTATAAAAAAGCTGCTATTTATCGGGAAAGATTTAATGAGTTAAACAGGCGTATAGACTGGTTAAGGAAGTGTGGAGAAAGTGGGATGGATGTGTCTGATGAGCTGGCTGAGACAAAGAGTGAGTTAAAGCGTGTTATGGATGAAAAAGGGAAGGAAATCATCTATCGCACCAAAATAGAACATCTTGAGAAAGATGAAAAGTGCACAAGGTTCTTTTTTAAGAAAATGAATGGGAGAAAGGTTGATATGGATAAAGTCCTGGATAGGAACGGTTTGTGTGTGTCAGGTGAGAATGTGATAAAGGAGGTGAATAGGTTCTACAGCAAGTAATATGATAAAAAATGGATTGACTCTGGTCTTGTTTCAGAAGTGCTGAATGGGTTAGAAAACAAGTTGGGTAGTGAAGAATGTGATATTTTGAATGAGGAAGTGATTATGGATGAAGTAGAAAACGTGATGAAGAGTGCTAAAAAGAATAAGACACCAGGAAAAGACGGATTGCCGGTAGAATTCTATGTGAAAGCGTGGGATCTTCTGGGTGCTGATTTGACTGAGATATGTAAGTACATGTGGGAGAATGGTAAGTTGTGTGAATCAATGAAAGAGGGGGTGGTTGTGCTTGTGTATAAGAAAGGTGAGAGAAAGTGTTTAGAGAATTGGAGACCTATAACGCTGCTGAATGCAGATTACAAAATCTATAGCAAATTGTTGGCGAATCGTATGCGTGAGGTGATTGGTAATGTTGTGGATGAGGATCAGGTGTGTGCGGTGCCTGGGAGAAGTATGAGTGATAACTTATTGTTATTAAGGGATTTGATTGGGGACTGCATGGGAAGGAAACAGAAGTGTATGGTTCTGACAATTGATTTTGAGAAAGCGTTTGATAGGGTCTCGCATGTGTTTTTGTTTAAAGTTCTAGAGAGAATGGGATTTCCTAAAAAATTTGTGAATGGGATAATGTCTTTGTATGATTGTGTATAGAATAAGAAGGGGGTGCTCACTGTAAAAATATGCGGTGCTCTGGAGAAAAGTCAATTATATGTAATATTAATAAACTCCGGCACACGAAAAAATAGAAAAAGTCACTTCTTTATTAAAGCAAAATGATATCCAGGTGTGGAATAAATTCATCCGGGTGAAACGAAATAAATGGAAAATACATCCAGGTACAGATAATGATTTATCGACGTTTCGGCATATGTGTGCCTTTATCAAGAAGTACCTTTTAATTACATAAAAAAGGAAAAAAGGAAAATACAAAAATCAAAATTCAAGAGAAATTACACATATGAATATATACAAAATTCAGATACATAATGTAAATGCAACTATGTATAGGAGAAAACAACCAATCAAAAGCAGCCTACCCCTGTAGGAGAGCATCATAGAGAAAATATATGTACAATCACAGATATAGGAAGTCTTGCGACCAAAATAAAGTCACAGTAAATATCAGTAATGTATTAAGTCTAAGTAAACCAAAGTGAACTGTCCGAAATCCACAGGAGATCGTGGAGTGTCCAAAGCTAGCAGTTGATAAAATGACAGATGCACATGAATTATAATCATATAGTATAATACTGCATCATGGATCAAGTACCGCCATATCGAGTGCGACAGGTAGGAGGAAGAGATTGCACTGATTGTGACCTATTAGGAGTTACATACCTCTGCGTGCTAAAGAAGCATATTCCCGGGATGAAAAGGTAGTGGTAAGTTACATCTACGTGTGCCCCGTGCTGTTATTTATAGCCATGAGAAACGCCGTGTAGGAAGACTTCTGGGTGAGGTCAGGACGGACAAAAAGGCTGTGCTCATGCGTGAAACAACGAGAGGTGCCGAATGTGAGCCGGATAAAGCCGAGTGTGCAAAGCACCATTGCGCATGTCCAGACGGAAAATCAAGTCGTGGGTTCAATGCCAGATTGCTGAAAGGAATGGGAAATAGAGTCAGACTCCAATAATGAAAATCAATGCTGAAAATAATAAATTACACAAAAATAAATAAGAGAAGGTTAAATAGGAATAATCAATGATTATATAAAGAGTGAAATGGTACATGGTACATAATCGTCAGACCAGAGATATGAGAATACAAAAGGGCAAAGGTAATTTTTTGCAAGAGGACCATATGTTAACATGACAGTTCATATTCCCTATTAAGGCCATACGGGGAGAGGGTTTGTAACACGTGTATCCAGAAGGATTCACGTTCTTTTAGTTTAGAAATTCTGTCCCCTCCTCTCCTGGCTTTTGGAACATGATCAATGATTTGATATTTGAGTTGGGCAATAGTATGTCTTTTGTCCAAAAAATGTGCTGGGATGGGTAATAAAGTACGTCCACAACGAATTGTGGATTTATGTTGAGAAATGCGGTCTCGGATATGTTTGGTGGTCTCACCAACATATGCGAGACCACAAGGACATTTAATGAAGTACACCACGTACGATGAGTCGCATGTAAAATGGCCCTTGATAGGGAATCTCCTACCAGTGCGTGGATGGGTAAAACTATCGCCCTTAGTGATATTGGAACATTGAAGGCATCCAAGGCAGGGAAAAGTTCCTTTACGGGGAGCTCGTAATAGACTCTGTCCAAGGTCCTTTTTAGGAGAACCCACATCAGCCTTTACCAAAAAACTGCGTAAATTGTTTGATTTTTTATAACATATCATTGGTACATTTTTAAATTCCAAAATGTTGGGATAGGAAGCCTCAAGTATATTCCAATGTTTTTTAATGCATTGATGAATGCCATGTTTAAGTGGATGGAAAACATTGACAAATGCAATTCTAGGATAAACATTCCCAGCTGGTGATGGTTTCACTTTTTCTAATCGGGTGTCCGCCAAAATTTTCTTAGGATAACCCCGATCACGAAATCTTTTATCCATCTCATTATGTCTAAGATCACGGTTATCATGATTGGAGACTATCCTCCGTATCCTATCATGTTGTGACTTAGGTAGGGATTTCTTAATATGCCATGGATGACTGCTGCTATATAACAATAAGCTATTTTTATCTGTAGGTTTTGTGTACAGATCTGTTTCTAAATGACCCTCTATGGAGATCATGACAAGTGTATCTAAAAAGTTGATACTATGATCGTTGTATGATATTGTAAAAGTAATATCTGGAATACAAGAATTGAGATATGCATGAAATAGGAGAAGGGTCTCGACACCACCTGTCCAAATAAGGAACACATCATCAATATATCGTTTCCAATATACCACATTAGAGTCGAAAAATGGATGAGAGTACACGTAAGAAGTTTCAAAGAGATCCATGTAAATATTTGCATATGGAGGGGCCATATTAGACCCCATGGCGGTCCCCTTCTTCTGCATGTAGAATTGATCACCATACAGAAAAAATTTTTTTGTCAGAATAAGAGTAAGTATATCTTCACAGAATTGCAATTGGCCCTCATTAAAGGTGGTGTGTTTGTTAAGAAACAAATTGACAGCTTTAATGCCTTCTTCATGATTAATGCTAGTGTAAAGACTATTAACATCCATAGTCACAAGTAATGACCCAGTAGGAAGTGTACCTATATCCTTAAGAGATAAAAGAAATTGTGTGGTGTCCTTAAGGTAAGATTTCATACGTGGAATCAATGGCGAGAGAATCTTCTCTAGTGTGATAGCAAGAGGAGATAAAATAGAATTGGTTGACGCCACTATGGGACATCCAGGTGGTCTCAGTAGATCTTTGTGGATCTTGGGGAGAGTATAAAAGACCGGAATCACCTGAAATTTATTAATAAGGTATTCCCCCAATTTTTCATCAATAATTCCAATATGTAGATAGTTATCCACCAAAGATCTAATATGTCGCTCAATTTCAAAAGTAGGGTTGATAGGGACCGGCATGTATGTGTTAGAATCTCTTAACTGTGAATCAATCTCAGCCATATAATATGATTTGTCGAGAACCACTATCACGCCCCCCTTGTCGGCGGGTTTGATAATCAGATTTTGGTTGTTTTTTAATGATAATAGAGATCTATATTCTTCATTAGTAAGGTTATTTTTAACTTTCAAAGATCCATCAGTGACCGACTCCATATAGATTTTAATATCTCTCTTTACCAACTGGATATAGGTTTCAATGGGATGATGCGTTCGGGGTGGTTGAAAGATACTCGGATTTCTGAGTCCCAAAGTTCTTGAATCAAAACCAGATAGTGGACCTGGAGGATTCTGCATGGCACCATGTGGTAAGGAAGAAAAATGAACCTTAAGTCTAAGTGTCCTGAAGAAACAAAATAATTCTTGGTCAACCTGAAATGTATCAAAGTTAGGGACCGGACAAAACGATAGATCTTTTTGTAGTAAGTTCATCTCGGCTGGGGAGAGAATTGTTGATGAAATATTGTAGATAAGGTTGGAGGTAGTGTCCCTACCTGTGATCTGGTCATCACTCTCTGTCGTTCCCCGGTGGTGTCTCCTCCCCCTCCGCGTCTTCCTCGGAATTGGCGTGTGCGACGATGTCCTAAAAAGAAAAAGAAGGGCGAGAGGATCCTTGGTCGCTGTCCGAACTGTTGGAATAAGAACTGAATTCTCTTCGGGAAGATCGTTGATTGTAGAAAGTGGTAGATCGCCATCTATAGACTTGATTATTTTTATAATCATCAGCGTCCCTCAAAAACTTAGATTTCTTCCTGTCTTGTACACTCGTACGGAATTCAAGAATGGTCTTATCAAGTTTTGTTTTCAAGGCTTTAAAGTCCTCAGAGGATGTGGTACTAATCAGCTGTTCTTCAGTAGTCGTGATCTTTGCTTGAAGGTCAGAAATTTCTTTTTGTAAAAAATCGATGGTCAGTACAATTAAGTCCATGGAGCATTTGTTTAAGATTGATTCGAATTTATTGCAATATTCTGCATCACTCTGAAACAACGTTGGTCTTAAAGACACTCTCAGACCACGTGGGATTCGTTGCACTTTGTGATATTCCGCCAATGTAACACTGTGTAAATCTAGTGCCGTATATCTGCGTAAGTCCCTCTCAAAATCTCTAATCCGTAGTTCTTGTGACGGAGTGTGCAAAAAGGTCCCAGGAGTCTTGACCTGTGCAATAATATTAGATGCCTCCTCAAGATTGTAGGAAAGTGTAGAAAACGACATTTAGTCACAACAGGAGCAATCCAACCCCAAAAAAAATATATATAGAATAAGAAGGGGGTGCTCACTGTAAAAATATGCGGTGCTCTGGAGAAAAGTCAATTATATGTAATATTAATAAACTCCGGCACACGAAAAAATAGAAAAAGTCACTTCTTTGTTAAAGCAAAATGATATCCAGGTGTGGAATAAATTCATCCGGGTGAAACGAAATAAATGGAAAATACATCCAGGTACAGATAATGATTTATCGACGTTTCGGCATATGTGTGCCTTTATCAAGAAGTACCTTTTAATTACATAAAAAAGAAAAAAGGAAAATACAAAAATCAAAATTTTGATTTGATCATGTTCCAAAAGCCAGGAGAGGAGGGGACAGAATTTCTAAACTAAAAGAACGTGAATCCTTCTGGATACACGTGTTACAAACCCTCTCCCCGTATGGCCTTAATAGGGAATATGAACTGTCATGTTAACATATGGTCCTCTTGCAAAAAATTGACCTTTGCCCTTTTGTATTCTCATATCTCTGGTCTGACGATTATGTACCATGTACCATTTCACTCTTTATGTAATCATTGATTATTCCTATTTAACCTTCTCTTATTTATTTTGGTGTAATTTATTATTTTCAGCATTGATTTTCATTATTGGAGTCTGACTCTGTTTCCCATTCCTTTCAGCAATCTGGCATTGAACCCACGACTTGATTTTCCGTCTGGACATGCGCAATGGTGCTTTGCACACTCGGCTTTATCTGGCTCACATTCGGCACCTCTCGTTTCACGCATGCGCACAGCCTTTTTGTCCGTCCTGACCTCACCCGGAGGTCTTCCTACACGGCGTTTCTCATGGCTATAAATAACAGCACGGGGCACACGTAGATGTAACTTACCACTACCTTTTCATCCCGGGAATATGCTTCTTTAGCACGCAGAGGTATGTAACTCCTAATAGGTCACAATCAGTGCAATCTCTTCGTCCTACCTGTCGCACTCGATATGGCGGTACTTGAGCCATGATGCAGTATTATACTATATGATTATAATTCATGTGCATCTGTCATTTTATCAACTGCTAGCTTTGGACACTCCACGATCTCCTGTGGATTTCGGACAGTTCACTTTGGTTTACTTAGACTTAATACATTACTGATATTTACTGTGACTTTATTTTGGTCGCAAGACTTCCTATATCTGTGATTGTACATATATTTTCTCTATGATGCTCTCCTACAGGGGTAGGCTGCTTTTGATTGGTTGTTTTCTCCTATACATAGTTGCATTTACATTATGTATCTGAATTTGTATATATTCATATGTGTAATTTCTCTTGAATTTAGATTTTTGTATTTTCCTTTTTTCCTTTTTTATGTAATTAAAAGGTACTTCTTGATAAAGGCACACATATGCCGAAACGTCGATAAATCATTATCTGTACCTGGATGTATTTTCCATTTATTTCGTTTCACCCGGATGAATTTATTCCACACCTGGATATCATTTTGCTTTAATAAAGAAGTGACTTTTTCTATTTTTTCGTGTGCCGGAGTTTGTATGATTGTGTGTCAAGCGAGTTTCTTGTTAATGGATGGTTGAGTGAGAAAGTGAATATTATGTCTGGTGTAAGGCAGGGGTGTCCCATGTCCCCTGTCTTATTTGTATGTGTAATAGAACCTTTGTTGTGCTTGGTGAGACGTGATAAAGTGGTGCGAGGTTTGTTGGTACCTGGGAGTGGTGGAAAGCATGTGAAAGTTCTTGGATATACGGATGATGTTGTGGTTGTGAGTGAAAGTGTTGCGTCTATGAGTAGGGTTAAGTTGCTTTTGGAGTTTTTCTGTGGTGCGTCTGGCTTTAGAGTAAATTGGAATAAATGTAGCTTTAAATGTTTTGGGGATGATAGGGTTAAAATGGAGGGGGTTAAGTGTGAGGAGGGTGCTCTCAAAGTGCTGGGAGTATTATTTAATAAGGAGCTGGAAGGTAAGGAGAGCTGGGAGGAGTGTGGATTGCGCATAGAGCGTAAGTTAAATTTTTGGCGACTGAGAGACTTGACCTTGAGTGGTAAGATTTTGGTCATAAAAGCGGTGATTCTTCCGATTTTGCTTTTTATTGCAACAGTTTTTCCACCGTCTAATAGGAAAATAAAAAGAGTGGAAAAGTTAGTTTTTACTTTTTTCTGGAGTAGTAAAATAGAAAAACTTAAGAGAGAAAGTCTTTTTAAGGCATGTCACCATGGTGGCATGGCCTTTCCAAACATTGAGATTTTCCTGGGGCTTCAGTATATCAAAACGGTAGTTATTTTGTTGAATAAAGGAAATAAGGGAGCGTATATGGCAAATTATTCTGCTGGTTGGATGTTGTATGGCTTGTGTTGGAGAAAGAGGGATGCTAGAGTGCCTGTTGCTTTCAAGTGTCCGGTCTGGTATGAGGTGATTGAAAAGTTTGTGAGGAAGCATGATTTACTGAGTGTGCCGATGAATGATTTTAGAATGACTAAGAAGGTGATGAAAATAATACATAAGAATGATGTGGAGAGTGATATTGTGGGTTTGAGAGGGAATGAAGTCTCGGTTGCATGGAAGAGTTTGGGAACGCATGGGATGTCTAATAGACAAAGGGATATTGTATGGATGTCCTTGCACAATATTTTGCCTGTGCGACAGGTTCAGAAGAGACGAGGTCTGACCAGAACGGAAGTGTGCCCGAGAGAAGGATGTGGTGGATGTGAGACTGTGTGGCATACGATGTGGGACTGTGATTACGCGTACAGTGTGTGGAAGTGTGTAGGTGGGTTGTGTAAGGAGTTAGCGGGTGTGAGTTTTATTGACTGGCGTGTTGCAATGTTTGGAATTGGTGCATGTGGTCGTGTGAAAAATAGAATCCTATGGTTAATTATGACTTGTGTGATGCAGAGTTTGTGGGATGTGAGGAATTTAGGTATTTTCAAAGAGAAGCATTTATCTGTGAATAAGTGTGTCGGGCTGATCCTTTCTAGATTATACTTGATTTATAAATTAGACAGTGAAGGCGGGGTGGTTCTGATGCAGAGGGCGTTTGGAAATTTAAAAAATGGCAGCACCTGATCAAATATCAGTGAATTTTAGTGATGTTTATTGATGTTTATGACGTCTTTTGTGTATACCTTTGGTTTGTTATGCTGAATTAAATATGAACCATGATGATGAGAGTTGAAACAACGACGTTTAAGTTGATGAGCTTATATTGAGTTGTTTATAACTAACCTGAATGGTTTTAAAAAAAAAAAAAAAAAAAAAAGAAACACAGTGTCTGCAAATTGAGATTCTGGTTTGGCTATTATCCTAGGTCATGTGATAAGGCTCGTTAAAGGGTCGACATTGACTTGTAGGATTGCTACCTTCCAAAAGGTGGCACTAGAGTTCTAGCTCTCTTCCTCTCTGAAGAGACAATTTGCATAATTAGCATATTTCCCAGTTGAGCATTGCGGCTTTAAGTCTCCTCATCTCGGCATGCTCAGCATGTTGATCTCTGCAAGGAGTGACGATATTTCTTGGACAATGGTCTGACGCCTCTCACACAGCCAAACCAGATCTCCGCTTTGCACTGACGAGGTGCAAAGTGTCCTGGATACCTTGAGTGCTGTCTCTTGGCCTTCTGGCATCGCCACTTCGGTGGCTTAAGCGGTTGCTGCTTTAGGGAGATAGCCAGGAGGATTCAGGGAGAAGATCCTTGGAGTTGTGGACGATGGGAGTCCGACTTCAATTCTCTGGGACCGGTGATAGCCGGGTCAAAAATGGATTCCGGATTGAAATCGCTGAAGATAAGAAGTTGCATTTTTCCCTGGGATATTTGGTCAACATGGTGTTTTATGACATCCTGAAGATTCGGAAGTCCGATATAATATGCCTGCAGGAGTTCAGAAGGGAAGGCAGGTATGTGCTGGTGCTATCTTCTATGGCGGCTTGCCAGAATTTGTTTACTGCCCTGAAAAATGGAGT
Source organism: Oophaga sylvatica (assembly GCA_033576555.1). NCBI lineage: Eukaryota > Metazoa > Chordata > Amphibia > Anura > Dendrobatidae > Oophaga > Oophaga sylvatica. The sequence goes on from JARQOD010000006.1 coordinate 301,681,516, forward strand.
GGCAAATCCTTTGCTGGAAGGACTTACCTTTACTGTGTTATACTCCAAGGGGATATCCCACTTGTGGTTTTCATGCACAACCCTTTTGTTTCCCTGGAGGACATTACTTTATTTTTGAAAAGACATTGCATTTATGTTCAGTACTCCCACAGGGTCCTGAATGGAGAAGGGCTCTGGACCGGGAAGTACAAATTTTTTGTGAGATTTGGGATGGATCCCCAAGGCCCGGGAGGCATCCATTACCCCCCTCTTAATTTTTCAATTGGGAAAAATAGTGTTTTTTGTTTTTTCCAGATGCCCCACTGTATTGCAGGAGGTGTAAAAATTTCGGGCATACCCAGGATAGTTGCAAGGACATGCCAACTTGTAGGAATTGCAATGGTTCCGGCCATATGGCAAAAGACTGCACAAATCCTGTTATGTGTAATGCTTGTGGTGAGGAGGGCCATAAGTATCGGGATTGTAAGGCCAGGATCAGTCCTAGGTCTTACGCTGAGGTCACAGGTGGGGCAGCTGCGCCCCCTGCTGCTGTTGTTGACATTCCACAGGTTACAGACCCGGTTCTTATTGAGGAACCTGAAATCATGGATGCACATGAGGAGGCCCTGCCCAAAACGGAGTCTCCCAGCCCAGAGGTGGCAGGTTTGGAACTTGCTGAGGTTGAATGTGAGCTCCCTCATCAGTCTGATGTCTGTGGGGAGGGGGAGTTAGAGGGTGCTCTTGATAATAGCCCCAGTATATCTTGGTTAGCTACTGAGGAGGAGTTGACCAGTTGTGGAGATCAAGGTGACTTCACTCTTGCAAGGCCCTCTGAGGAGGAGGAGGAGCCTGGAACTTCCTGTAAAAAGCCCAGAACGGATTGGGCGGACGCCGGTGAAGATTGTTTAAGTCCGGTGAGTGAACGTAGTTACCCTCAGAATGTCTTCTCTCCTGACACCAGTGTTTTTTTAGGCATTCCCGCAGACGTAAACAGATTCGGGGAGTTGCAGTTCCAGATGGAAGACGAAAACGGCTGAAGAAGAAGTGGCCTGTTTGTCGTCATGTAAATAACACCATCATGTTATGGCTCCCCAAGCTGGTTTGGGCATTGCGTCCCTGAATGTCAGACAAATTAGGTCTAAATCCAGGAGGGCAGTCGTCCTAGATTATATTAAACAGATGAATGCTCACATCTTTTGTCTTCAGGAATGTGGGATTGAGGACGCTCCAAGCGATAAGGACTGGCCTTACGGTCAGCATGTATGGTCTGGCTCATGTGTTAATAGGAATGATGGTGTAGGGATATTAATGGGTAACAGGGAGATTAGTTTAGATAGCTACACGGTGGTAGAGGTGGGTAGATGTATAATTGCACATGTTAGCTATAGGGGGTGGGCGGCTAGAATTATTAATGTGTACTGTCCATCAGGAAAGGATGGGAAAAAGGAGCGTCTGGCTCTTTTGGAAAAATTAAGTTTGTTTCTTCCAGGAAAAATGCCTACAGTTTTAGTTGGAGACTTTAATTGCATCACAGAAGGGAATTGTGACATAACTGGTAAAAAGTTATCCAATCTTATTTCTGATTTTTCCTTCTAGATGCTGCTGCTCTGAAATTTGGCATCCCACCACCGCCAACATACCATGCTGATAGGGGTGGTATTGTATCCAGAATAGATAAAATGTTGTTTTCCAAAAATATGTTGTGTATGAATTTTGAACAAAATGCTGTACCTTTTTCTGATCATGAGTGTTTGAGAGGTGTGTTTAGTGCGATTGATGACCGTGTGTATGGGGGTGGGGTTTGGAAGCTGAACGTTAGGTTGTTAGAAGATGAGGATGTGATGAATGAATTAAAAATAAAGTATAAAGAGTGGAGAGTATGTAAGAGGAATTTTGCGAGTGTGCTGGAATGGTGGGACTGGGTTAAGGTGTGTTGCAAAAAATTCTTCAAAAAATGGGGCTATAAAAAAGCTGCTATTTATCGGGAAAGATTTAATGATTTAAACAGGCGTATAGACTGGTTAAGGAAGTGTGGAGAAAGTGGGATGGATGTGTCTGATGAGCTGGCTGAGACAAAGAGTGAATTAAAGCGTGTTATGGATGAAAAAGGGAAGGAAATCATCTATCGCACCAAAATAGAACATCTTGAGAAAGATGAAAAGTGCACAAGGTTCTTTTTAAGAAAATGAATGGGAGAAAGGTTGATATGGATAAAGTCCTGGATAGGAACGGTTTGTGTGTGTCAGGTGAGAATGTGATAAAGGAGGTGAATAGGTTCTACAGCAAGTTATATGATAAAAAATGGATTGACTCTGGTATTGTTTCAGAAGTGCTGAATGGGTTAGAAAACAAGTTGGGTAGTGAAGATTGTGATATTTTGAATGAGGACGTGATTATGGATGAAGTAGAAAACGTGATGAAGAGTGCTAAAAAGAATAAGACACCAGGGAAAGACGGATTGCCGGTAGAATTCTATGTGAAAGCATGGGATCTTCTGGGTGCTGATTTGACTGAGATATGTAAGTACATGTGGGAGAATGGTAAGTTGTGTGAATCAATGAAAGAGGGGGGTGTTGTGCTTGTGTATAAGAAAGGTGAGAGAAAGTGTTTAGAGAATTGGAGACCTATAACGCTGCTGAATGCAGATTACAAAATCTATAGCAAATTGTTGGCGAATCGTATGCGTGAGGTAATTGGTAGTGTTGTGGATGAGGATCAAGTGTGTGCTGTGCCTGGGAGGAGTATGAGTGATAACTTATTGTTATTAAGGGTTTTGATTGGGGACTGCATGGGAAGGAAACAGAAGTGTATGGTTCTGACAATTGATTTTGAGAAAGCGTTTGATAGGGTCTCGCATGTGTTTTTGTTTAAAGTTCTGGAGAGAATGGGATTTCCTAAAAAATTTGTGAATGGGATAATGTCTTTGTATGATTGTGTGTCAAGCAAGTTTCTTGTTAATGGATGGTTGAGTGAGAAAGTGAATATTATGTCTGGTGTAAGGCAGGGGTGTCCCATGTCCCCTGTCTTATTTGTATGTGTGATTGAACCTTTGTTGTGCTTGGTGAGACACGATAAAGTGGTGCGAGGTTTGTTGGTACCGGGGAGTGGTGGAAAGCATGTGAAAGTTCTTGGATATATGGATGATGTTGTGGTTGTGAGTGAAAGTGTTGCGTCTATGAGTAGGGTTAAGTTGCTTTTGGAGTTTTTCTGTGGTGCGTCTGGCTTTAGAGTGAATTGGAATAAGTGTAGCTTTAAATGTTTTGGGGATGATAGGGTTAAAATGGAGGGGGTTAAGTGTGAGGAGGGTGCTCTCAAAGTGCTGGGAGTATTATTTAATAAGGAGCTGGAAGGTAAGGAGAGCTGGGAAGAGTGTGGATTGCGCATAGAGCGTAAGTTAAATTTTTGGCGACTGAGAGACTTGACCTTGAGTGGTAAGATTTTGGTCATAAAAGCGGTGATTCTTCCGATTTTGCTTTTTATTGCAACAGTTTTTCCACCGTCTAATAGGAAAATAAAAAGAGTGGAAAAGTTAGTTTTTACTTTTTTCTGGAGTAGTAAAATAGAAAAACTTAAGAGAGAAAGTCTTTTTAAGGCATGTCACCATGGTGGCATGGCCTTTCCAAACATTGAGATTTTCCTGGGGCTTCAGTATATCAAAACGGTAGTTATTTTGTTGAATAAAGGAAATAAGGGAGCGTATATGGCAAATTATTCTGTTGGTTGGATGTTGTATGGCTTGTGTTGGAGTAAGAGGGATGCTAGAGTGCCTGTTGCTTTCAAGTGTCTGGTCTGGTATGAGGTGATTGAAAAGTTTGTGAGGAAGCATGATTTACTGAGTGTGCCGATGAATGATTTTAGAATGACTAAGAAGGTGATGAAAATAATACATAAGAATGATGTGAAGAGTAATATTGTGGGTTTGAGAGGGAATGAAGTCTCGGTTGCATGGAAGAGTTTGGGAACGCATGGGATGTCTAATAGACAAAGGGATATTGTATGGATGTCCTTGCACAATATTTTGCCTGTGCGACAGGTTCAGAAGAGACGAGGTCTGACCAGAACGGAAGTGTGCCGAGAGAAGGATGTGGTGGTTGTGAGACTGTGTGGCATACTATGTGGGACTGTGATTACGCGTACAGTGTGTGGAAGTGTGTAGGTGGGTTGTGTAAGGTGTTAGCGGGGGTGAGTTTTATTGACTGGCATGTTGCAATGTTTGGAATTGGTGCATGTGGTCGTGTGAAAAATAGAATCCTATGGTTAATTATGACTTGTGTGATGCAGAGTTTGTGGGATGTGAGGAATTTAGGTATTTTCAAAGAGAAGCATTTATCTGTGAATAAGTGTGTCGGGCTGATCCTTTCTAGATTATACTTGATTTATAAATTAGACAGTGAAGGCGGTGGTGGTTCTGATGCAGAGGGCGTTTGGAAATTTAAAAAATGGCAGCACCTGATCAAATATCAGTGAATTTTATTGATGTTTATGACGTCTTTTGTGTATACCTTTGGTTTGTTATGCTGAATTAAATATGAACCATGATGATGAGAGTTGAAACAACGACGTTTAAGTTGATGAGCTTATATTGAGTTGTTTTAAACTAACCTGAATGGTTTTAAAAAAAAAAAAAAAAGAAACACAGTGTCTGCAAATTGAGATTCTGGTTTGGCTATTATGCTAGGTCATGTGATAAGGCTCGTTAAAGGGTCGACATTGACTTGTAGGATTGCTACCTTCCAAAAGGTGGCACTACAGTTCTAGCTCTCTTCCTCTTTGAAGAGACAATTTGCATGATTAAGGGACGTGATGTACACCTGTAATATTGTGCAAACAATTGATGTAGGACTAGTCCTCTTCAACATTACTTATATTTTGTGTCATTAGAAAAAATACATATTTAATTACAAATTTAACAACCCATATCATAAAGGTCCATCATGTAAACATGAGAATTGGTAACAAAAATCATACATTACCTTGTTAAAGTCAATAGTGCGTAGTCACAATAGCAAAATATATACCTGAAAGTGGTGCTGAAACAACGACAACTGATAGAAAAGGTGAATGATATATACTTATCAGACTGAATAGCGACACATGTACAATGTCGATATAATACTGTAGCTTAACAAAAAGGCTGTTTGCAACCAATGTATTGTATACGGATGGAAGCGCATCACACTAATAGATTTTAGTTATTTGAAATATAATGTAGCAGTAAAAATTTTAAGAAAAATGTCAATGATGAGACAGTGATACACGCTTCAGAGTACAAGCAGTGTTGAAGAAATAACGGGGAAGCGGTGATCTGCAAGCGTAATGGAAAACCTCAGACACAGTGAAATGCACACACTGTTCATATAATCTTTGAAAGGCCGTTTGTGTATCTATTTTGTTATTGAAAAATGTATGGATAAGATGGAACACGTAACACTAATACATTTGATTATTTTAAAATAATGTAGCAAAAACAATTAGAGAAAAATGTCAAGATGAGACGTGGACTACGCTAGTCAGAGTACAAGCAGCGTGGTTGACGAATAACTGAGCGGATTGCACCTCCAACAATGAAACCTCAGTTACAGTGATACTTGCACTACAAGTCATATCTGATGAAAGGACCGTGTGTACTCTATAATTGATTTGCAACCAATTGATGTAATGATGAGCCTCACAACTAATAGATTTGGATTATTTTGAAATATAATGTTAGACAACAATATATAAAAATGTCAAGAATGAGGCACGATACACGCTCCAGTTTACAAGCAGCGGTGCTAAGAAATAACTGGAGTGGTCTGAATAAAAATGAAAAACTCTGAGTACATAAACACGCAAACACACTGTCACTATCTCGAAACTCCTTTGTGGCTTCAAACTGTTTGCAACCAATGTATTGTATACGGATGGAAGCACTCACACTAATAGATTTGTTATTTTTAAATATAATGTAGCAGCAATAATTAGAGAAAAATGTCAAGGATGAGACAGTGAGACACGCTCAGCAGAGTACAAGCAGCGTGTTTGAAGAAGTAACTGGAGCGTGATCTGCACTCCAACAATGAAAACCTCAGATACAGTGAATACTGCACACAACTGTTCATATCTGTGAAAGGCCCGTTTGTGTACTTCTATATTGTTTGCAACCAATGTATTGGGTATACGGATGGAAGCACGTCACACTAATAGATTTGATTATTTTGAAATATAATGTAGCAGCAACAATTAGAGAAAAATGTCAAAGATGAGACAGTGAGACACGCTCAGCAGAGTACAAGCAGCGGTGGTTGAAGAAATAACTGGAGCGTGATCTGCACTCCAACAATGAAAACCTCAGATTACAGTGAATACTGCACACAACTGTTCAGTATCTGTGAAAGGCCCGTTTGTGTACTTCTATATTGTTTGCAACCAATGTATTGGATAATGATGGAAGCACGTCACACTAATAGATTTGATTATTTTGAAATATAATGTAGCAGCAACAATTAGAGAAAAATGTCAAGGATGAGGCAGCGAGACACGCTCAGCAGAGTACAAGCAGCGGTGCTTGAAGAAATAACTGGAGCGGGATCTGAATTAAAAAATTGAAAACCTCTGAGTACAGTAAACACTGCACACAACTGTTCACTATCTCTGAAAGCCTCCTTTGTGGGCTTCTATACTGTTTGCAACCAATGTATTGTATACGGATGGAAGCACGTCACACTAATAGATTTGTTTTTTTTTAAATATAATGTAGCAGCAATAATTAGAGAAAAATGTCAAGGATGAGACAGTGAGACACGCTCAGCAGAGTACAAGCAGCAGTGTTTGAAGAAGTAACTGGAGCGTGATCTGCACTCCAACAATGAAAACCTCAGATTACAGTGAATACTGCACACAACTGTTCAGTATCTGTGAAAGGCCCGTTTGTGTACTTCTATATTGTTTGCAACCAATGTATTGTATACGGATGGAAGCACGTCACACTAATAGATTTGATTATTTTGAAATATAATGTAGCAGCAACAATTAGAGAAAAATGTCAAAGATGAGACAGTGAGACACGCTCAGCAGAGTACAAGCAGCGGTGGTTGAAGAAATAACTGGAGCGTGATCTGCACTCCAACAATGAAAACCTCAGATTACAGTGAATACTGCACACAACTGTTCAGTATCTGTGAAAGGCCCCTTTCTGTACTTCTATAGTGTTTGCAACCAATGTATTGTATACGGATGGAAGCACGTCACACTAATAGATTTGTTTTTTTAAAATATAATGTAGCAGCAATAATTAGAGAAAAATGTCAAGGATGAGACAGTGAGACACGCTCAGCAGAGTACAAGCAGCAGTGTTTGAAGAAGTAACTGGAGCGTGATCTGCACTAAAAAAAACAAAAACCTCACAGACTAGAGTGAACACTGCACACAACTGTTCACTATCTCTGAAAGCCTCCTTTGTGGGCTTGTATACTGTTTGCAACCAATGTATTGTATACGGATGGAAGCACGTCACACTAATAGATTTGTTTTTTTTTAAATATAATGTAGCAGCAATAATTAGAGAAAAATGTCAAGGATGAGACAGTGAGACACGCTCAGCAGAGTACAAGCAGCAGTGTTTGAAGAACTAACAGGAGCGTGATCTGCACTCAAAAAATAAAAAAAAACTCACAGACTAGAGTGAACACTGCACACAACTGTTCACTATCTCTGAAAGCCTCCTTTGTGGGCTTGTATCCTGTTTGCAACCAATGTATTGTATACGGATGGAAGCACGTCACACTAATAGATTTGTTTTTTTGAAATATAATGTAGCAGCAATAATTAGAGAAAAATGTCAAGGATGAGACAGTGAGACACGCTCAGCAGAGTACAAGCAGCAGTGTTTGAAGAAGTAACTGGAGCGTGATCTGCACTCAAAAAAAAAAAAAAAAAACCTCACAGACTAGAGTGAACACTGCACACAACTGTTCACTATCTCTGAAAGCCTCCTTTGTGGGCTTCTATACTGTTTGCAACCAATGTATTGTATACGGATGGAAGCACGTCACACTAATAGATTTGTTTTTTTAAAAAAAGAGAATGTAGCACCACCAATTATAGAAAAATGTCAAGGATGAGGCAGTGAGACACGCTCAGCAGAGTACAAGCAGTAGTGGTTGAAGAACTAAGTGGAGCGTGATCTGCACTCCAAAAAAAAATACCTCACAGACTACAGTGAACACTGTACACAACTGTTCACTATCTGTGAAAGGCTCCTTTATGTAATTCTATAGTGTTTGCAACCAATGTATTGGATACGGATGGAAGCACGTCACACTATAATTTCAATTGAATGGAGCAGCAAGAATTACAGTAAAGAAAAAAAAAGAGTCTGTGAGTGACACGTGCAGATGCCTACAAACAGCGTTGGATGCAGAGCAAACTGCAGCGTCACCTGCACTCTCACACACACACCTTGCACAGAGCTGTTAAAACAACACTGCAAGGCAAAAGGAAGCTTTACACAGCGGTTGGTAAACTAGCCTGCCTAGAGCACAGTACACAAAATCGCAATCTCTAACTGTCCCTCAGAGTCAGCACAGCAGCGTTCTGTCCCTAACTGAATTCACAGCACAGTGACGCTAAAATGGCGGCGGCGCCTTTTATAGTGCATTCTGACATCATTTCAGCATCCAATCACAGCCATGCCATTAGTTAACATGACCGCAGCAGTACAGGATGTGCCCACACTTCTTAGGATTCCTCATTGGCTGACTAAAATCACATTGCCTCTCAAAGAATTATGGGAACTTCCGATTCCTGTATACGATATATGGAAAAAATCGGAACTAAGTATCGGAATTCCGATACAGCGAATATCGGCCGATACCCGATACTTGCGGTATCGGAATGCTCAACTCTAGTCCTAACGCTAAAAATCAAAAAATCATTGACACTATGAGGATTTTTTTGAGAAAAAAATCCTCCAAAAAGCAGGATTGATTTTTAGCGTTAGGACTTGCAAGAAGTAAGGATCCGTGAAGTGGATTGCAAGCTTACGTATTGTGGCCATAATATCAACTAATGCTTACATATTTTGATATGTTTTTGTGCACTTTTTCTATTTTTCACGTCATTTGTAATAGGCTGTAAGCCGGATGCTCTGCTTTAACTGTGTGAATTATGCCGCAGACAGATTGGAACCTTTTCTGTGTGCACTAGTATACTGAACAATCACCCCCTCCATGGCTTGGTAGGCTGAGAGTGATTGTTATATTGGTATTGCTGCACCTGTGTTGTGCCATAATTAGTTGGGTCCACTGCACCCTGATAGTGCAATTGTCTTGAGCCATAGGCAGGTAAGCATCTCTGCCTCTTTTCTCAGTGATTTTCTAATGATTTTTGGAGGATTTTTTTCTCAAAAAAATCCTCTTAGTGTCACTAATCCATACTGAGCCTGTGAGCGTCTGTGTGTGACTCCGGAAATATATACGGAAATTTACAATTACCCCTACACTGTATACAGCTGTACGCTTCTGATACAGTACCTTTTTTCTGCCTTTTTTATTACGGTCAAATCCATACTGAGGGAGCGTCTGTATGTGACTCCGGAAATATATACGGAGATTAAATTTTACCCTTTACTATATACACCTGGTATCTTCTGAAACAGTACCTTTTTTTCAGCTTTTTGTATTCTGGTCAAATCCATACTGAGTGAGCGTCTGTGTGTGACTCCAGAAATATATACGGAGATTTACAATTTTACCCTATACTATATACACCTGGTATCTTCTGATACAGTACCTTTTTTCTGCCTTTTCTATTACGATCAAATCCATACTGAGAGAGCGTTTGTGTGTGACTCCAGAAATATAAACAAAGATTTAAAGTTTACCCTATACTATATACACCTGGTATCTTCTGATACAGTACATTTTTTCTGCCTTTTGTATTACTGTCAAATCCATATTGAGAGATCGTCTGTGTGTGACTCCGGAAATATATACGGATATTTACAATTTCCCCTACACTGTATCCAGCTGTACGCTTCTGATACAGTACCTTTTTTCTGCTTTTTAGATTCTGGTCTAATCCATATTGAGCTGTGAGCGTCTGTGTGTAACTACGGAAATATATACGGAGATTTACAATTACCCCTGCACTGTATACAGCTGTACGCTTCTGATACAGTACCGTTTTTCTGCTTTTTATATTCTGTTCTAAACCATACTGAGTGAGCTTCTGTGTCTGACTCCGGAAATATATACAGAGACTTACAATTTGCCCTTCACCGTATACTGCTGTAAGCTTCTGATACAGTACCATATATCTGTTGGTATTTTTTGGTACAGTTTCCCAAACATGAGAAAGTAAGGTGGAAGAGGCCGCGGACGTGGGCGGGGGGGGGCAGCTGGTACTGATGGTGGTGGTGGTGCATCTGCTGGTAGTGCCAAATTCACAATAGCACCTAAGGCAGGAGGTATTGAGCCTACATCATCATCTGGGTCCAGAAGGCCTGGAAAGCTCCGTTTTGTAGGAGTAGGTAAACCGCTTTTAAAGCCGGAGCATCAGGAACAGGTTTTGGCTTACATTGCCGAAACAGCCTCCAGCTCTATCGCCTCCTGAAGTTTCAAAAAATGCAAGCACTGAGTCATCAGTGCAGGCTCCTGGTCAGTAACAACACCTTTCCTTGTGTCCTTCACCCCCATCGAAAGTGAAGGATGCGGCAGGCCACACTTCAGATTACTCCATGGAGCTGTTTTCACATACCATGCCTGGGTTATCAAGTCAAATCCTGAATTCCCCAGTCCAAGATGAATCTGACATGGAGTGCACTGATGCACAGCCACTGCTAGATGATTCTGATGGTACAATCACCCAGAGCACTACATTGCCCTGTCAGTCTACTGAGCCAGAATTTGACCCTCATAAAACTCAGGTGCCCCTTCCCGCATACCACCTTACACGGTGACACAGAGGAAGGTGCAGATGAAATTGAAGAGGAGGTGATGGATGATCCAGTTGTTGACCCGGATTGGCATCCATTGGGGGAAGAGGGTGCTGCTGGCAATAGCTCAGAAGAGGAGGAGGATCCGCAGCAGGCATCGACATCGCAGCTGCTGTTATCTGGCAAGCCTGTAGCAGTCCAAAAAGGTTTTAAAAAAACAAAAGAGTTGCAGGACAGCTTGGCCAGACGGTCAAATTAGCACAGCGTGCAAGCCCTGAAAATTTATCCCATAGAAGGAAGAGTGCAGTGTGGCACTTTTTTGACCAAAATCCTATTGATGAGGCAAAGGTTATCTGTAAGAAGTGCGGAAGGACCTTTAGCCGAGGGAAAAATCTCCGAAATTTGAATACCAGTTGCATGCTTAGACATTTAAACACCATGCATTAGCAAGCGTGGACGGACTACTGTAGAAAACCTCAGGTAGCACATGTGCACCTGCTCCGACTGAAGGTAGCCAGCAATGCTATATCCCCCACTGTAAACCCACCAGTTAGCACACCAACAGCAAGAAATATGGAGGTGTCGTAGCAACGCCAAAGCAGTCAGGGAATCACAATGTTTTTGCAAACAAAGACTGAATCTAGGCCATCACCATCACCACCACCACTACCATCACCAACCCCCTCTCTGTCCGCCATGTCCACCACTAGTTCACCCATATGCAGCTCTCAAGGCCAGCTCACCCTAGCAGACACTCTGAGAAGGACAAGAACGTACTCATCCTCTCTTCCGCGTACACTGGCTTTGAACGCCTACATTGCCAAGCTGATCTCATTAGAGATGATGCCCTTCCGTTTGGTTGAAAGCGCAGCATTCCAAGAGCTCATGGCCTATGCTGTCCCACGCTATGACATACCCAGTCGGCACTTCTTTTCTAGAAAAGCCATCCCTGCCCTCCACCTGCATGTGAAAAACCACATTGTCCATGCACTCAAACAATCAGTGAGTGGAAAGGTGCACCTCACAACAGATGCATGGGCCAGTAGGCTTGGTCAGGGCCGTTACGTGTCCATCACTGCTCACTGGGTTAATGTGGTGGATGCAGGGTCCACAGGGGACAGCGGTGGTGGGACAGTGCTGTCTAGCCCACGGTATAGGCAACAGTTGGCTGTAGGCGTTTGACCCCCTCCTCCAGAAGCGAAAGCTCGTCAACAGAGCGCAGTCGCACAAGCACTCCATGCGCAGCTGCCAGTGTTGCACACGAGGTGTCCCACTATCGAACAGCTAGCGTCAGCAGGCTGTTTTAAAGATTATGTATTTTGGTGACAAACGATATACTGTGGAGATACTGGCCGACTACTTGCAGTGAGAATCTTAATCATGGCTGGGCAGTCTACATCTTGAACCAGTCAAGGTAGTCAGTGATAACGGCCGTAATTTTGTGGCGGCCATAGCCCTGGCAAAAAGTCAGACACATACCTTGCCTGGCTCACACCTTGAACCTGGTGGTGCAGTGCTTCATAAATAATTATCTGGAGTTACCAGCCCTACTTCATAAGGTGCGAAGACTGTGCTTGCACATCCGTCGCTCGCCAGTAGACTCCAGTTGTATGCAGAGGCTGCAACCATCGCTCCACCTCCCCAATCATAGACGTTGCATCAAGGTGGTACTCCACCATGCACATGGTTGAGAGGCTGTGTGACCAGAGGCAGGCTGTAATGCACTTTTGGGAGGATACACGGGCAGGCAGTTTGAGGGCAGACATCGAGATGTCGGGTGTGCAGTGGTCAAAGCTGAAAGACCTCTGTAAAGTCCTTCAGTGTTTTGAGGAATGCACACGGCTGGTAAGCGCAGACGACTTCATCATAAGCATGAGCATCCCACTAATGCGTTTGCTCATGCAAACTTTGACGCACATTAAGGATCAGGCGTCTGCAGCGAAGGAGGAAGAGGAGGAGGAGGAGGGAAGCCTTGATGACAGTCAGCCATTGTCTGCTCAGGGAACTGTCGTGGACGAGGTGGTGAAGAAGAGGAAGAGGAGGAGGATGAGGGGGATGATTATTTTGGGGAGGAGGATGCTTCTCATGGTTCAAGAGAAAATGTTGGCTTGCCAAGGTCAGGTACAGGGTTTGTGCGTGAGTGGAGGGATGTGGATTTGGCAGAAAGTGCTCCTCCACCCACCACTGGCAGTGCATCATTGACACCTGGAACATTGGCCCACTTGTGTGATTATGTCTTGCGGATCCTAAAAAGGGACCCCAACATTGCCAAATTATGAAGGATGACGACTACTGGTTGGCCAGCATCCTCAATACACGCTATATAGGCAAATTACAGAACATCATGCCACAGGAGAACCTAGAGCTAATATTGGCAACCAAATAAGCAACTCTGGTAAAATGTTTGTTAGAGGCATTCACAGCACACTGCAACGGTGCAGGTTCTATCACGAGCCGTACTGGGCAACATGGAAGAGGTGTTCGTGGTGCACACAGCCGAAGTGGCGTTGGAGACAGGGGTTTCATGACCAAGTTGTGGACTGATTTCTCGAGTACCGCTCACATGACTGGTAATACTGAATCGATTGCAACAGACAGGAGACAGCAGTTGTCAGCTATGGTTCAAAATTACTTCTCCTCCCCTATCGATGTTCTCCCTCTCAGTTCATTCGCCTTTGACTACTGGACCTGTAAACTGGACACCTGGCCTGAATCGGCACATTATTTATTATTATTATTATTATAGATTTTTATAGCGCCATTTATTCCATGGCGCTTTACATGTGAAGAGGGGCAAGTATAGACAAATACAGTAAACATGAGCAATACAAGGCACACACAAGTACAGAAGGAGAGAAGACCCTGCCCGCAAGGGCTCACAGTCTACAGGGATGGGTGAGGATACACTAGGAGAGGGAAGAGCTGATCGTGCGGTGGTTCAGTAGACTGATGATCACTGCAGGTTGTAGACTTGTCGGAAGAGGTGGGTCTTCAGTTTCTTTTTGAAGGTTTCCATGGTACACGCGAGTCTGATGTGTTGGGGTAGAGTTCCAGAGTATGGGAGAGGCACGGGAGAAGCTTTGTATGCGGTTGTGGGAAGAAGAGATAAGAGGGGAGTAGAGGAGGAGATCTTGAGAGGATCGAATGTTGCGTGTGGGTATGTACCGGGAGACCATGTCACAGATGTATGGAGGAGACAGATTGTGGATGGCTTTGTAGGTCATGGTTAGGGTTTTGAACTGGAGCCTCTGAACGATAGGAAGCCAATGAAGGGCTTGGCAGAGAGGAGAGGCTGGGGAATAGCGGGGAGACAGGTGTATTAGTCGTGCAGCAGAGTGCAGGATGGATTGGAGTGGTGCCAGAGTGCTAGAGGGAAGGCCAGAGAGTAGGAGGTTGCAGTAGTCGAGGCGGGAGATGATGAGGGCATGCACTAGTGTTTTTGTACTTTCATGGTCAAGGAATGCACGGATCCGGGAAATATTTTTGAGTTTGAGATGGCAGGAGGAGGCTAGGGTTTGGACATGTGACTTGAAAGAGAGGGCAGAGTCGAGGATCACTCCGAGGCACCGAGCGTGCGGGACTGGGGAAAGTGAGCAGCCATTGATGTTAATGGACAGGTCTGGTGGGGGGGTAGAGTGAGATGGGGAAAGATGATAAATTCTGTTTTGTCCATGTTCAGTTTTAGAAAGCGAGCAGAGAAGAAAGCAGAAATAGCAGACAGACATTGTGGGATTTTGGTCAGTAAGGAGGTGAGGTCAGGTCCAGATAGGTAGATCTGCGTGTCGTCGGCGTAGAGATGATACTGAAGACCATGGGATTCTATGAGCTGTCCCAGGCCGAGGGTGTAGATGGAGAAGAGTAGGGGTCCAAGAACTGAGCCTTGGGGAACACCGACAGACAGGGGGCGAGGTGAGGAGGTGGTGTGGGAGAGGGAGACACTGAAAGTTCGGTTTGTTAGATATGATGAGATCCAGGATAGGGCCAAGCCTGTGATGCCAAGAGATGAGAGAATCTGTAACAGGAGGGAATGGTCCACAGTGTCGAAGGCAGAAGACAGGAGGACAGAGTAGTGACGCTTGCTCTTGGCGGTTAGTAGGTCGTTGGTGACTTTAGTTAGGGCAGTTTCAGTTGAGTGATGCAGTCGGAAGCCTGATTGTAAGCGGTCAAAGAGGGAGCAGGAGGAGAGGTAGGAGGACAGTTCAAGATGGACATGCTGTTCCAGTAGTTTTGAGGCATAAGGGAGAAGAGATATCGGTTGATAGCTAGACACAGAGGATGGGTCAAGGGAGGTCTTTTTGAGAATGGGTGTGATCGAGGCATGTTTGAAGGATGAGGGGAAGACACCATTTGTAAGTGAGAGGTTGAAGAGGTGTGTTAGAGTAGGGGTGAAGACGGTGGCGAGGCTAGGGATAAGGTGGGATGGCAGCGGGTCAAGGGTGCAAGTGGTGAGGTGTGATCTTGATAGGAGGGTGGAAAGCTGATCTTCTGTCATGGTGGAGAAGTTGGCTTTGGAGGAAGAGGGTTGAGCAGCTAAGAGGGGCAATGGGGGCTGTGGGCCAAAGCTTTCTCTGATCGTATCGATCTTCTGCTTAAAGACCCTTAAAGACATTATGCCTTACAGGAGCTCGCTAGCCCTGCTGGTAGTGTGCTATCAGAAAGAGTCTTCAGTGCTGCTGGATCAATCCTGACAGAAAGAAGGACCTGGCTGTCGACTCAAAATGTAGGTGATCTCACCTTAATTAAAATGAACCATGCCTGGGTTTCAAAGGATTTTGTACCACCTTCCCACATAGGTTGCCAACAAAATGGCTCGCTTTGTCCTCCTCTTCCCCCGACTTCTCCAATTCCTCCATTTGCAGCTACTGAATGTCCAGCCTACACCTCAACATATGCCAGTTTTTCCACCTCCCTAACTGGGCTGTTACCCCCCAGGGCCGGCTTCTACACCTGGCGCACCCGTTCAAGTGCCGGGGCCCTGAGCAGGTGAGGGGTCCCAGTCGCCATCAGAGACACCGGCGTACAATGAGGGGCCCTGTGCCAGTGCCGGCGCCCACAATTGTGTCCCCTCTGCTTGCTCAGGGTACCAGCACTTGCAATACTTACCTCTCCGTGCTCTACCTCTGTGACGTCTTCCGCGTTTCCTGACAGTGATATTCAGGTCAGAGTGCGCGATGACGTCACATCTGTGCACCCTCTGCCTTAACAGTCACAGTGCAGAGAGCTGGAAGATGGCGACGCTGAGGAGTCCAGAGTAGAAGTCCAGAGTAGAGCAGTGCCCAACGAGGAGAGGTATTTCATTTTTTTAAATGTTTGGAGCAATATATGGGGAGCATTATACAGTGGAGAATTAAATATGGTGCCCATCATACACTTGAGCATCATAGATAGGGCCCATTATACACTGGAGCATTATATATGGGGCACATCATACACTGGAGCATTATAAATGGGGTCCATCATACACTGGAGCATCATATATGGTGCCCATTATACACTGGAGCATCATATGGGGCCCATTATATATGGAGCATTATATAGGCCCATCATACACTGGAGCATCATCCATGGGGCCCATCATATACTGAGCATCATATGGGGCCTATTGTATATGGAGCATTATAAAGGCCCATCATACACTGGAGCATCTTCCATGGGGCCCATCATATACAGGAGCATCATATGGGGCCCATTATATATGGAGCATCATATAGGCCCATCATACACTGGAGAGTCAACCATGGGGCCCATCATAAACTGGTGCATTATATATTGGGACCATTATATTTGGAGCAATATATGGGACTCATCATACACTGAAGCATCATATATGGGGCCCATCATATACTAGAGCATCATATGGGGTTCAATATTTATGGGGCATCATATAGGGCCCTTTATATATGGAGCATCAAG
The DNA here is from genome assembly GCA_033576555.1 of Oophaga sylvatica. NCBI lineage: Eukaryota > Metazoa > Chordata > Amphibia > Anura > Dendrobatidae > Oophaga > Oophaga sylvatica. The sequence goes on from JARQOD010000006.1 coordinate 301,698,323, forward strand.
AGGAGCACATATGGGGCCTATTCTGTATGGAGCATTATATTGAGCCCATTCTGTATGGAACAATATATGGGGCCCATCATACACTGTATGGAGCTTGATATGTGACTCAATATACTGTATGGAGCAATATGTGGGGCTCATTATAGTCTATGGGGACCGTCCTATACTGTATGGCACATTATATGGCGACCATCATATACTGGAGCATTATGCGGAGATCCTCATATACTGTATGGAGCATTATATGGGACCAATTATGTATGGAGCAATATATGGGGCTCATTATTCTGTATGGAGCACTATGTGGTGCCCATAATACTGTATGGAGGACTATACTGTCCATTTTTTGAGCTATTGTAGAATTTACAATAGATATCACTCATGTAATGTAAGAAGTGAAGCATTTGGCATTGGACTATACCTATATTTCTCTGCCGTATCGGAGCATCATGAATTGTGGTATGTGTTAAAGGGGCCCAATGAGACTCTTTCGCCCAGGACCCATGAAAACCTGGAGCCAGCCCTGCCTCCCCCCACAACTTTAGCCAAATAACCCCCAGTTTTCATTGCGTAACTATTATTATAAAGTAAATCAAGATTGACAAGCTTAAGTAATAAGAATTGATGTCGTTGGCATTGAAATGGGCACTGTAGGTGTGTTTACTGTCGTCCAATCACCAGCGACTTTTCTTCCCCATTGACTTGCATTGGGGTCGGGTTGAGTGTCAGTCGGACCTTCGACTTTTTACGATAGTCGGCCGATTTCGTTCGACTCGACTTTTGGGAAAGTCGGGTGGTCCGAAACCCGACTCAACCCTCCCGAAGGCAAAGTCGCTCATCTCTAGTGATGAGGTATTGGACTGCAAAGTGCTTATGTAATTCTCTTGCACACTGGCTCTCTTGTGTGTGTCCGCCCTGCATGTATATCTTATTTACATAATAGTTACGTTATTTAGATTGAACACTCTAGATAACCCGTTGCCTTTAATTATTTTACATGCTGAAAAATCTACTTTACAAAGAAAACATTTTAAAGCTGTTAAATACTGTCACAGTAAATATACTTATTTTTCATAACATTTGTACATAGAATACTGTGCATATTTTTTTTTGCATTTTCATAAAGCTTTGAGAAAAGCACACAATTCAGTAACTTAAGTAATTGTTGCTAAGAGCTCCCCAAAGAAATGTCAGTCCTCACAGCAAGTGATGCTTTTTTGACATATGGCATCAAAGAATCATTAAAACTGCACCTGCTACAGACGAGGGCTTTTGCAGACTTTCAAGAAGGAAAGGTTATTTGGAAATACAAAGGGCAGGTTTTTGTTTGAACAGACATGCAGTATTCCTTAACTACAGTATATATTGGCAACCATAGAAATATTTTTATCATAGTCATATATTAAACAAATAATACATGCATTACTTAACTGATATAATAATAAGTAGAGATGAAATTCTGTTTACATCTAGTTACCTGTAAAACAAGTTTCATGATTTCATATTACCTTAACTGGGACAGTTTTTATAATGACAGCTGGTATAGATGTAGCATTTCATACAGCCCACTTTGACCACAATCTTTCAATCTTATTGGACAATATGATTAACTTTTTTTTCAATTCAGTCTGCAAGCACATCTATTTAAAATACATTCCTCTATATCTATAATTCATGTTAAACTTTCAGGAAACATACTTTCAAATTACATTTTTTGTTTATTGCTGCTAGATGTGCAATTCTGATTTCATATTTATCAATGTGCTAGAATATTTCTCTTAAAAGCGATTTCTCATTGAGATAACCCTTTTTAGCCCTTTTATGTAAAACACTTCAAAGAAGTTCCTGTAACATGATGGATAGGTACTTCATCATGATTAAGAGGACTCAAGAGCAATGTCCACATTATCACATCTAGGAGTTCAACATAACTTCCAACCAAGCTCCTGTAGCAACAGCCAGAGATGATGCACTGAACATGGCTGTTTAACCCGTTAGAGGCTGTGGCCAATAGCCATTGTGCAATCTTAACAGTGGTAAAAGGGAAGGAGCTCTCTCTCCCCATTGGCCCCACAAAGGCACTTGTAAATGTATCTTCTCACAGATAAGCCATGAGGCATAGGAGTCAATTACCAAGCGAGTTTGTCATAAACAAAGGGGAAGAAAAATGATTAAATAGGAGATAAACAAACAGATGGTCAATGGCAAGGTCCAAAGTTGAGCATCAAAGCATCAGAATAATAGAGCACTACAGAACAAGGCATACAGACCACCAATCTAAAGATACAACTGGCAATGATCTAATGATTGCCAGCTAATTAAATAGGCAGACAATTATTTGGAACGGTAGACACCTGGATGAAACATTGCAGGCCAGACCTTAATAGGTGGCTGTACTGTTACTCACAATACTGACAACCCAGTGAGTCGCACGTACCAGGGCTTTGGGGTACTCGGCACCGAGCCCGTTCACTTTACTGGGGGATGTCACGGGTAGCGCAGCTCGGTCCGTTGCCCTGGGCACTCATTCAAAGGGGGATATTTACAAGGGATTTAGAAATTGTTCGTGACGCCACCTGTGGTCTCTGATCAGGGTGACCAGCACTGCAGGGTGAATCCTCAGAGGGGTTGTTACTGGGCAGCAAGGTGTTAAGTCTTCCACAGGTAAGACTGGTCCCTCGAGGTATATGGCGGTGCAGGGTGCAGGCAATAAGGCAGACACACACAAGTCAGTCTCTTTCCATACCTTTACTGTTGTGGGTTCAGGCACGTCCCGGGAGGCTGTCAGGGTGGAGAATGCACATCCAGTAATCACTGAGTAGGTGTAAGGCCTCCTTTCGTCTTCATTTATGTGTGAGTTTCTAACCTGCATAAAGCCAAGTTTAACTCCGTGTGAAACAGCTACGCCCAGCTGACATTGTGGTGAAGCCTTCTTGTGGACAGAACTAAGTCTATGTGGCTGATCAAGCCTGACTCCGGTTCTTCCTGACCCCGGTTACGTATCAGCACTAAAGGGCCCCTCTGCGACCTGAAGTCCAGCAGGGTCTCCGGTTTCTCCCACTAGCCATGAAGGAACTAGCAAGCTCGGACCCGGTGTCCAGTTGTGCAGAGTGGAGGACAGCTATCGTTGCTATATTTCCTCAGTCACTCTCTCCCTTTATCCACTCGCCCGTCGCCCTACTCACGCCCTTAATATAAGCACAGGCAACAGTAGTCGTAGTCATCAGCTTCCTTCTATCCTCCGCTCACTGACCATTCCTCAGTCGACTCGTTGTTACAAATACTGTAGTTCCCTTCCTTCTTCTCCTTCATAGGCTCTGTCCAGAGTAGCTATCAGGACTTCCCGTCAGACTGATCCGTGCACACTCTGAGAGTCACTTTCCACGTTCATAGGGAACTAACAGTCAGCCTGTTCTGAGGTAACAGCTTGTCTTTCTTCCTCTGTCTCATCTGACAGGAATCACAACCAGCTCAGACTGGAATCTCCAAGAGATCTCTACTGCTACGTCTCCCACACCCTTATATACTGTAAAGGGGCTCCCTCTGGTGGAACTATAGGGAAGTGTGGAGTGTGAATGAATATCAGGTGTTTGTGATTTACCTTTCTGTGCATCCTCCAGGGAACATGTGGCACCAAGCGCAGCTGGGCTACACACCAGCATGTTTCTACCACTGATTGGGCAACTGGGCTGTCATTAACAATACCAACAGTGTAGCACACCCTTGCCAATAATTGGGTGGCTTGGCTGTCATTCACAAAACTGACAGGCCAGCAAGCCTCTCATTTTATTCAGCAGCTGAGCTATCACTCATTGCATTCTTAGGGCCATGTGAATGACAGGATTGTGATATTACTCACTCTTCTAGGGAGGCCACCGGACCAGACCCCCTTGTTTCCCAGGATGGAAGGCCCAAATCAAGCAATTGCTACTCATGGGAGCCAGGAACTCTCCTTTGGTCTATTTTCTCTCCAATTAACCAGATATTGCAGGGAATTTCGGACCTTCCGAGAATGCATGATCCTCCACATGTCATACTCGAAGCCTCCATTGACAGAAACTGAAACTGACAAACTCTTTAATGGGGATCTGTGGAAGACATTCGGAATGTGAAGAGATGGAGGAAGTTTTAATCTAATGGCCACTAGATTGACTGCTTCCAGAATCTCATTAGGGCCCAAAAATTTAGAATCCAACTTCACTGATGGTACTTTAACCCCTTCACCCCCAAGGGTGGTTTGCACGTTAATGACCGGGCCAATTTTTACAATTCTGACCACTGTCTCTTTATGAGGTTATAACTCTGGAACGCTTCAACGGATCTTCGCGATTCTGAGATTGTTTTCTCGTGACATATTGTACTTCATGTTAGTGGTAAAATTTCTTCAATATAACTTGCGTTTATTTTTGAAAAAAACGCAAATATGGCGAAAATTTTTAAAATTTTGCAATTTTCAAACTTTGAATTTTTATTCCCTTAAAACAGAGAAATATATCACACAAAATAGTTAAGAAATAACATTTCCCACATGTCTACTTTACATCAGCACAATTTTGGAACCAAAATTTTTTTTTGTTAGGAAGTTATAAGGGTTAAAAGTTGACCAGCGATTTCTCATTTTTACAGCAAAATTTACAAAGCCATTTTTTTTAGGGACCACCTCACATTTGAAGTCACTTTGAGGGGTCTATATGGCAGAAAATACCCAAAAGTGACAACATTCTAAAAACTGCACCCTTCAAGGTACTCAAAACCACATTCAAGAAGTTTATTAACCCTTCAGGTGCTTCACAGTAACTAAAGCAACGTGGAAGGAAAAAATGAATATTTTACTTTTTAGCCACAAAAATTATCTTTTACAAACTTTTTTTTTATTTTCACAAGGGTAAAAGGAGAAAATGGACAGATAAGGTTGTTATGCAATTTCTCCTGAGTACGCCAATACCCCATATGTGGGGAAAACCACTGTTTGGGCACACGGCAGAGCTCGTAAGGGAAGGAGCGACGTTTGACTTTTTCAAACTAAAATTGGCTGGAATTTAGATTGGATGCCATGTCGCGTTTGGAGAGCCCCTGATGCGCCTAAACAGTGGAAACCCCCCACAAGTGACACTATTTTGGAAACTAGACCCCCTAAGGTACTTATCTAGATCTGTTGTGAGCACTTTGAACCCTCAAGTGTTTCACAAAAGTTTATAAAGCCTGGGTGTGAAAAAAAAAAAAATCAATTTTCCACAAAAATGATTTTTTAGTCCCAAATTTTTGAATTTTCCCAAGGAAATTGGACCCCAAAAGTTGTTGTCCAATTTGTCCTGAGTACGCTGATACCCCATATGTGGGGGGGGAAACTGTTTTGGCGCACGGCAGGGCTTGGAAAGGAAGTAGTAACGTTTTGGAATGCAGACGTTAATGGGGGTCATGTTCCGTTTGCAGTGCCCCAGATGAGCCTAAACAGTGGAAACCCCCACAAGTGACCCCATTTTGGAAACTAGACCCCCTAAGGAACTTATCTAGATCTTTGGTGAGCACTTTGAACCCCCAAGTGCTTCACACAAGTTTATAATGCCCGGGCATGAAAATAAAAAATCCTATTTTTTTCCCAAAAATTATCTTTTAGTCACTAATTTTTATTTTCCCAAGGGTAACAGGAGAAATTGGACCACATAAGTTGTTGTACAATTTGTCCTGAGTACGCTGATACCCCATATGTGGGCGGGAACCACTGTTTGGGCGCACGGCAGAGCTCGGAATGGAAGGAGCACCATTTGACTTTTTCCAACCAAAATTGGCTGGAATTGAGTTTGGATGCCATGTTGCATTTGGAGAGCCCCTGATGTGCCTAAACAGTGGAAACCCCCCACAAATGACCCCATTTGGGAAACTAGACCCCCTAAGGAACTTATCTAGATTTTTGATGAGCAATTTGAACCCCAAGTGCTTCACACAAGTTTATAACGTAGAGCCGTAAAATTTAAAATCATATTTTTTCCACAAAAATGATCTTTTCACCCCAATTTTTATTTTTCCAAGGGTAACAAGACTCCAAAAGTTATTGTGCAATTTGTCCTGAGTGCGCTGATACCCCATATGTGGGGTAAACCACTGTTTGGGTGCATGGCAGAGTTTGGAAGGGAAGGAGCGCCGTCTGACTTTTTCAACGCAGAATTGGCTGGACGCCATGTCGTGTTTGGAGAGCTCCTGATCTGCCTAAACAGTGGAAACCCCCATAAATGACACCGTTTTGGAAACTAGACCCTCAAGGAACTTATCTAGATGTGTGGTGAGAATTTTGAACCCCCAAGTGTTTCACTAAAGTTTATAACGTACAGCCGTAAAATAAAAAATCTTTTTTTTTTTTTTACAAAAATGATTTTTTCGCCCCAATATTTTATTTTCACAAGGGTAACAGAAGAAATTGGAACCCAAAAGTTGTTGTCCAATTTGTCCTGAGTACACTGATACCCAATATGTGGGCGAAAACTACTGTATGGGCACACGTCGGGGCTCGGAAGGGAAGTAGTGACGTTTTGGATTGCAGACTTTGATGGAATGGTCTGGGGGCGTCATATCACATTTGGAGAGCCCCTGATGCACCTAAACAGTGGAAACCCCCCACAAGTGACCCCATTTTGGCAAATAGACCCCACAAGGAACTTATCTAGATGTGTGGTGAGCACTTTGAACCCCGAAGTGCTTCACATAAGTTTATAACGCACAGCCGTAAAAATAAAAAATCTTTTTTTTTTACAAAAATGATTTTTTCGCCCCCAATATTTTATTTTCACAAGGGTAACAGGAGAAATTGGACCCCAAAAGTTGTTGTCCAATTTGTCCTGAGTACGCTGATACCCAATATGTGGGAGAAAACTACTGTATGGGCGCACGTCAGGGCTCGGAATGGAAGTAGTGACGTTTTGGATTGCAGACTTTGATGGAATGGTCTGGGTGCGTCATGTCGCATTTGGAGAGCCCCTGATGCGCCTAAACAGTGGAAACCCCCCACAAGTGACCCCATTTTGGAAAATAGACCCCACAAGGAACTTATCTAGATGTGTGGTGAGCACTTTGAACCCCGAAGTGCTTCACAGAAGTTTATAACGCACAGCCGTAAAAATAAAAAATCTTTTTTTTTTTTTTGCAAAAATGATTTTTTCGCCCCAATATTTTATTTTTACAAGGCTAACAACAGAAATTGGACCCCAAAAGTTGTTGCCCAATTTGTCCTGAGTTCGCTGATACCCAATATGTGGGAGAAAACTACTGTATGGGTACACGTTGGGGCTCGGAAGGGAAGTAGTGACGTTTTGGATTGCAGACTTTGATGGAATGGTCTGGGGGCATCATGTCGCATTTGGAGAGCCCCTGATACGCCTAAACAGTGGAAATCCCCAACAAGTGACCCCATTTTGGAAAATAGACCCCACAAGGAACTTATCTAGGTGTGTGGTGAGCGCTATGAAGCCCCAAGTGCTTCACAGAAGTTTATAATGTACAGCCGTAAAAACAAAAACATTTTTTTTTTGTACAAAAATGATATTTTCACCCCCAGTTTTTTATTTTCCCAAGGGTAACAGAAGAAATAGGACAAATTGCACAATAACTCTTGGGGTCCAGAGTACGCTGATACCCCATATGTGGGGATAAACTACTGTTTGGACGCATGGCAGAGCTCAGAAGTGAAGGAGCACCGTTTGACTTTTTCAACGCAGAATTGGCTGGAATTGAGATCAGACGCCATGTCACATTTGGAGAGCCCCTGATGTGCCTAAACAGCGGAAACCCCCCAATTCTAACTCCAACCCTAACCCCAACACACCCCTAACCCTAGTCCCAACCCTAACCACAAACCTAACCCTAACACACCCCTAATTCCAACCCTAACCCTAATCCTAACTTTAGTGCCAACCCTAACCCTAACTTTAGCCGCAACCCTAACCCTAACCCTAATGGGAAAATAGAAATAAATACATTTTTTTAATTTTATTATTTTTCCCTAACTAAGGGGGTGATAAAGGGGGGTTTGATTTACTATTTGTAGCGGGTTTTTATGATTGGCAGCTGTCACGCTAAAAGACGCTTTTTATTGCAAAAATAGTTTTTTGCATCGCCACATTTTGAGAGCTATAATTTTTGCATATTTTGGCCCACAGAGTCATGTGAGGTCTTATTTTTTGCGGTACAAGTTGACGTTTTTATTTGTACCATTTTTGAGCAGGTGACATTTTTTGATCGCTTTTTATTTCGATTTTTGGGAGGTTAGAATGAACAAAAATCAGCAATTCATGAATTTCTTTTGGGGAGGCGTTTTTATTGTTCCGCGTGTGGTAAAATTGATAAAGCAGTTTTATTCTTCGGGTCAGTACGATTATGGCGATACCTCATTTATATCATTTTTTTATGTTTTGGCGCTTTTATAGAATAAAAACAATTTTATATAAAAAAATAATTATTTTTGCATCGTTTTATTCTGCGAGCTATAACTTTTTTATTTTTTACTGATGATGCTGTATGGTGGCTCGTTTTTTGCGGGACAAGATGACGTTTTCAGCGGTACCATGTTTATTTATATTGGTCTTTTTGATCGCACGTTATTCCACTTTTTGTTCGGCGGTATGATGATAAAGCATTGATTTTTTGCTTCGTTTTTTTTTTTTAAGGGGTTCACTAAAGGGGTTAACTAGTGGGACAGTTTTATAGGGGGGGTTGTTACGGACGCGGCGATACCAAATATGTGTACTTTTATTGTTTTGTTTTTTTTATTTACAGGAAGAAATGAATTTATTGGGGAATATTTTTTTTTTTTTTTATTTATTTTGGATTTTTTTTATAACATGTTTATTTTTATTTTTTAACTTTTTTACTTTGTCCCAGGGTGGGACATCACTGTATTTTATCAAATCGCTGGTGTGACAGTGTGCACAGCACACTGTCACACCAGCGATCGCTCAGGCAGTGCAGCAGGCTTCTCAGTGCCTGCTCTCAGCAGGCACTGAGGAAGCCGCCTCCCTCCAGGACCCCAGCGCCATCTTGGATCCGGGTCCTGGGAGGGAGGAAGCCCTCAGAACAGCGCGATCACATCGCGCTGGTCTGAGGGTCTCAGGGGCGCGCGCAGGGAGCCCCCACCCTGCGCGATCCTCCCCTGTGCCCCCAGTACACCGCGATCATGTTTGATCGCGGTGTGCTAGGGGTTAATGTGCCGGGAGCGGTCCGTGACCGCTCCTGACACACAGTCACGGGTGTCAGCTGTGATAATCAGCTGACACCCGGCGGCGATTAGCTGCGCTCCCCTCAGGAGCGCAGCTGATCGCCTATGATGTACTATCCCGTCCATGGGCAGAATGGCACGGGTTTTATGGACGGGATAGTACGTCTAATGTCAGAGAGGGGTTAACCCGTTCCCGACATTCGCCATACTTACAATAGACAAAAAAACCTGACTGGCACATCCAGACTAATGTGAACCTAACCTGTGTTCACATTAGTCTGGATGTGCCAGTCAGGTTTTTTTGTCTATTGAATGTTAGCTTGCTGACCGAGCACTCCGCCCCCACCAGGTGGTGATTTTAATTACACCAGGTCTCAACTTTACCCATAAATGCAGGCATTGCTGACAGAGGTGCATATTCACCCAGAAATTCAGATATCAGCCTAATAGAGGCTAATGTTCACATTAAGTCAGGGACTCACCAGTATTGAGACCACCTTGATGATGGTTGGTGGGCTTTAAAATGTTTGGCCAAATGTTTATACTAAGCGTCTCAAATTTTTCCTTATATTCCAAAGCCATATTGCTATTCTAAATTTCATGTATTCCATATTGTCATGCTTTAGTATGCTTGAGTGCAGCCTTTTTTGGTATATTCGCCATACATATACTGCTCTGTGGGAGGTGCATTCCCGCAAAGAGGCACGATCGCACGGCCTCATGAAAAGCACTGCGGTGATCCCACGAGGCTGTCAGCTGTATGTGACAGCTGACTCCGCACAGCAATGCTCACAATCTGTGCTAGCACCGATTGTGGGTATTTAACCCATATGATTCTGCTGCATAGAGGAGCATCGCACAGGTAGGGGGCTCCTTTCATGCTTCCATCAGAATAACGCATTGCAATCGCGTTGTACTAATGATCTCCATGGAGACTCCAGGCACCAAGATGGTTGCAGGGTCCTTCCGGGTCCTGCAAGGAAAGTGGCTTGTGAGTGCCTACTGAGAGCAGGTGCCGTCATTCCTCCTTCCCTGTTTGTCAGATCCTGATCTGATGCTCTGCAGTGCAGAGCATCAGATCAGCGATCTGATGCATTATATAATGTCCCATGCTGGAACAATATAAAATCCCTAAGTAAAGAAAAAAAAATATTTTACCAATAAATACATTTTATGTAAATAAAGAAAACAATAATAATAACCTCTTCAGTGAACACCATAAAAAAATAATAAAAACCGAGGCAAAAACAATGCTTTATCATCATTTCGTCAAACAAAAAGTGCAATAAAATGCAATAAAAAAGACGGATGTAAATAAAAATGGTACCGCTAAAAACATCATCTAGTCTCGCAAAAATCAAAGCTGCCATACAGCTCCAGACACAGAAAAATAAAAAAGTTATAGCTCTCAGAATAAAGTGATGCACAAATAATTATTTTTTTTATAAAATATTTTTTATTTTGTATAAGCGCCAAAACATAAAAAAATATAAATGAGGTATCATTGTAATCGTATTGACCCGAAGACTAAAGCTGTCTTACCAATTTTATCACACATGGAATGGTATAAAAAAACAAAATACAAAAAGAAATTCCTGAATTGCTGGTTTTTGTTCATTCTGTCTCCAAAAATTAGAATAGAAAGCAATCAAAACATGTTATGTGCCCGAAAATGATACCAAGAAAAATGTCAGCTCGTCATGCAAAAAACAAGCCCTCACATGACTCTGTAGGCCAAAATATAAAAATGTTATAATTCTCAAAATATGTTGAAGCAAAAACTAGTTTTCACAATAAAAAGCGTCTTTTAATGTGTGAGAGCAGCCAAACATAAAAGCCCCATATAAATCTGGTATCACTGTAATCGCACCGACTCGAAGAATAAAGTCGCCTAATCACTTATACCACACGAGGAACGGCATACAAAAATAGATGCTTCACATGCTGTTAACTTTTTCATTCTTCCTCCCAAAGATCACATTAAGGCTTGGCGCACATTTATCCTGCGATCTGCACTGAGCGCGTACTCCAGGGTTTTGATGTAAATCTCTGAAATATGTGATTCAGACAGAACCCCCGCAGAAGATTCCCTATAATGAGGCAGATAGAGGCAATGTGAACGCCGTCTGACTTGTCATCTAGCGGTGTCCACCGTTTAGGCACATCAGGGGCTCTCCCAACATGACGTGACATGGCAAACGCTAATTATTCCAACATAGTTTACATTCAAAAAGTCAAATGATGCTCCTTTCCTTCCAAACCCTGCCATGCAGCCAAACAGTTGTTTTTCTCCACATATTTGGTATCTGTGTACTCAGCAGAATTTGCACAACAAATTGTATGGAGAAATTTCTCTTGTTACCATTATGAAAATGCAAAATTTGGAGCTAAAAAAGATTTATTTGGAAAAATGTGATTATTTTAAAGGTTAAAACTTCTGTGAAGCACCTGTGAGTTCAAGGTGCTCAATCCACATCTAGATAAGTTCCCGACGGCTGGAGTCACACACACCGAGTAAAAAATCTGACCATTTTAGTCGGTCAATAATCGTATTAAAATTTCATGAACATTGATGCGACTGGCATCCGATTTTTTTGTAGTTCATGCGATTTTGTAGCATGTACGCTTACGTTTCACATCCGATTACCCACTGACTACCGATTTTTAGTGGCATCATAGCAAAATGGACATTTAACGTTTTTGAGGCCTGCAAATCATTTGAATAATGAGCCAGACCCATATTTAAGCGGGGTTTGACTGTTCTTACCCTCCCACCCTTGCCGTTGAGTGTTTTGCTTCTTAGTGGTTCCTGTTGTGTTGCTGCTAAGTTAAAATTATGAGTCACAGACTAACTTTTAATACAACTGAGCGTGTGCTGTACTATTGGCTGATATCCAGAACTTTTGGGGAGCCATATCCTGTAGTTGTTTCTCACAGAATCCGCAGAAGAATGTGGGTGCATCCCCTTGTGAAGCGAAGGATCAGCAAAGGCCATTTTGAGCGCCTGTATTCAACACTGCGTAGGAATCCTGACAAGTTTTTTGCCTACTGTCGCATGAGTGTTGCCACCTTTGATATTTTGCTGGACATATTGCGCCTTGGAATCACCTTTCAGAACACCAGGATGCGTCCTTCAATTTCTGCTGAGGAAAGGCTTCTTCTAACATTAAGGTATGTGTGTCAACGATATGTTGATGATGTTTTGCAGAATTTACCATCTTTCACATTCTTCTTACTTTCTTCATCTTAACATACTGAACCTGATGTCATTATGAAATTGTGTTATTTAACCTATATGCTTGTGTGTAGCAGTCATAATGGTTTGTAACTCATAAAATTAATAGAATGGGTGAGTATACAAATGTCCACTGTTTAAATTTTCTTAATGCATTTTTCATATATATTTTTTTTCTGATGTGTACATGTTTGTTGTTGTTTGTGTATTGCAGGTTCCTTTCCACTAGGCTCTCATACGCTGCTCTGCATTTAGAGTTTTTAATTGGAAAATCCACCATTTCCGGAATAGTCAGCTCTACTTGTGGAGAAATTTGGTCCAGACTAAATAAAGAAGTGATGCCAGAGCCCAAAATGGAAGATTGGTTGAGGATTTCACATGGATTTCAACAAAACAGTCATTTTCCACACTGTATTGGAGCCCTGGAAGGGAAGCACATACGTGTGCGTAAGCCGCCGAACTCAGGGACCCAATTCTACAATTATAAGCAATATTTTTCTATAGTTTTGTTGGGCTTGGTCGACAGTAACTACCGCTTCATAATTGTAGACATTGGGGCCTATGGAAGGACTGGAGACTCCAGAGTCTTCAATTCTTCCATTATGGGTCGGCGGCTACGCAATAATCAATTGGACTTACCACCACCATGTCAACTTCCACACTCCAATATGGATGCAGTGCCATATGTTGTAGTAGCGGATGAGGCCTTCCAATTAAGTTGTAATGTTATGAGGCCATATCCTCGGCGCAATCTCAACCATCAGAGACGCATCTTTAATTATCGCCTTTCTCGTGCACGACGCCTGGTGGAGTGCACATTTGGTATTCTTACAGCCAAATGGCGAGTCCTACAATCAGCCATTCAGCTAAGTGCTTCAAATGTAAATCTTGTAGTGCAAGCATGTGTGGTACTACATAATTTTACAAGAATGCATGAATGCTCATCATCTGATATGGCTGACCTTCAGTCTTATAATATGATGAGGCCTATGAGACCAGTCATCCATCCTCGTCGTCCCCCTTCTGGTCTGAAAGTGCGTGAATTATTGACAAATTATTTTGTTTCCCCTCGTGGTTCTATTCCTTGGCAAGATGAGACCATAGGTATGTAGTGTGTTTTATTTGGATATAACATAAAGTTACATTTGATGAATCTATTCATGGTACACTCTCTTTTTTTGTCTAATACTTTACCATACTTAATACACTACCTAACATAGAAGAATAAACACAGACAACCAATGTAACTTCACTAATTTTAATCATTAGTGTTTTGTGTTGAAGCCTTTTAAAGGCTGATATATTTTTTGGTAACCAGGACCAACATGTCCAAACCGAACAAAAATATATGTATAACATTATTACTCATAAAATAAAAAAATATATCACTTATTAAAAAATAAAAAATTATTCCAGCTACAATTGCTGGTAGCTTGGTGGTGGTGTTGGAGAGGATGGAGGGCCAGGTTGTGGATTCTGCCTCACACAATCTGCAACCTGTGTTTGAGAAAGACCAGGTGCAGATCCTACAGTAGCAGCTGGGTTACTTGCTGCATCATGAAGGCCTTGTGGGTAGGGGTACATAGGGAATTGATGCTCATAGTCATATAGATATGACTGAGCACTAGCAGAGTGACCCCCAATATGCCCATGTCTAACATATCCATGTTGTGGCCAGCCAACAACATTGGGTATGTTAGAGTGGGCATATTGTGCATGGCCACTCTGTCCCATTGTTTGGAGCTGGGAAGCTCCATACAAAGAATGAGCTGCAGTAGTAGTAGGAGGAGGAGTTGGGTTTTGTTGCAAAGAAGGAGGAGGTGGAGGAGGAGGATGATGATAAGGAGGAGGAGGATCAGAGGCAGAAGCAGATTGTGCTGGATTTGGTGCTACCAACCTCCCTAAATTTTCTGGACCAACCACCCATCTATGAAGATAATCTAGTAGGTTGGTGGGATCATTAGGGCCTGATCCAGCTTCCAACACAATCTGCAGTCCACTTCTGATCCTCAGTCTGTGCTGTATTTGAGTAGCCCGGAGATAAGGGGCCAGACTGCGGCAAAATGCCTCCTCACCATCATCTTTACCTACACTGGACAAATAGTCCAGAACTCCTCGGTCCACCTGCCTCCTTGATACAGAACCCACTCCTTCTCGTCGCCGCCTACCTCGCCTTGTGAGTTGGGAAGGAGGAGGAGATACATCTTGAGCCCTATTAGGGCTGCTGCTCTGAGGTAGATCCTCAGTTTCCAGATGCAGTGTCTGGGAATCCTCAGCTCCTGCAGCTGTTGTTGGTGCTGTTTGGGTGGACCCACATGCTGCTGAGGAAGGGCCTGCCTCCTCTTCTCCATCACCAACTGGGTCGATAACCACTTCTGAGTCAGACCCCGTCTCCCTCTCAGTTAGGTTTGACTCAGTTCTAGGAATGAAAAAAACAATAAAAAAAATTAATTAAAAAAAAAAAAAATTAGAAACATGAAAGTCCTTCAACACACATGCACTTACGGTCGCAGATCCAACACTGGCTCAAGGAAGTTTAGTCTATCAAAATAGAGGTACTTCCTCTTCTTAGATGCTGAAGCCCCACTCCGATCTCTAAACTGCCTCTCCCTCCAGTAGCAGTCACGACAACTACGCCATCGCCTTGTCACATCATTCACTAAAAATTTAAGAAGAGCATAACGCTTTTAATGACTGATATCTATTTAATAAGGCAAAAACAAAAATAGCCAACACTGAACATTTAAATACTGGTCATGTGTGATGTGATTTACAATATTAAAACACATCAACATACAACCAGAAGTATCCATGTTATAAGCACTAACATACATTTTAAAAATGCTTGGCCCTTGACCAAACGCCTCAATCAGTTAGACTTTTATCACAAAAACACTACATCTGAGGTGAAGATAACTACAAAATGTGGTAGTCAATAGATGCCGAAGCATCGATGATATTTAAATATACATGGATATTTTTGGACTACACACACAGCAATGTGTACTTCTAAATAGTAAGAGGTCGATAATGCTGCGTTTTAAATAGCATTTAAACACATAAGGCTAGATTCTTATTTGCAAAAATGATTTTTTTAAACATTTTGAAAACCGTTACATGTGGTACTTACTAAGTCGCTCTTGGTCCTCCCTGGATCTCTCATTATAGTCCGGAAAAATGTGCACACATATAGTTTTCCATGCCGCCTCTTTGCGCGTCCGATTGCTGTAGTTGGAATCGCGCTGGTCCCACAATTCAGGCCTCTCCTGCACCAATACAATGAGGAGTTCCACATTGATGTGGCTAGATGCCATGTTTCTGGACTCCGTGTAGGCGTTCTTCCTGTTGTTTTTTAAGATGTGCTTAGCTAATTAGCATGTAAAGGCTTCCTGAGAAATTCAAAGGCAGTTTCCTGTCACCTGGAAAAGTTGTGCGATTTAATCGCAAGTCACACGTGCGGTCCGTTTGTAATCCGATTTTTCATCGCTCCCATAGACTTGCATTGGCGATAGTCGACCCACAATCGGTGACAATCGCAGCATGCTGCGATTGCACTCGGACGTTTAAAACGGACCACAAAAAATCTGATACTGGGAGCTGCTCCATAGATTAACATAGGTCCGACTGCAATGCGATATTTCATCGCATTGCAGTCGTCCGATTTTGTCGCCAGTGTGACCCCAGCCTAAGGGGTCTAGTTTCCAAAATGGTATCACTTGTTGGGGGGTTTATACTGTTTAGGCACATCAGGGGCTCTCTAAACATGACATGGTGTCCGCTAATTATACCTTACATTCATAAAGTTAAATGGCGCTTCTTCCCTTCTGAGCCCTGCCGTTTGCACAAACAGTAGTATTCCCCCAACATATGGGGTATCGGCATGCTGAGGGGAAACTGCGCAACAAACTGTATTGTCGATTTTCTACTGTTATCCTTGCGAGAGTAAAAAAAATTAGGTCTAAAAGAAAATTTTTGTGAAAGAAAAGTAAATGTTTATTTTTTCCTTCCACATTTAAAAAATTCCTGTGAAGCACCTGAAGGGTTAATATACTTCTTGAATTTGATTTTGAGTACCTTGAGGGGTGCAGTTTTTAGAATGGTGTCATTTTTGAGTATTTTCTGTCATATAGACTCCCTAAAGAAATGGTTTTGCTAATTTTTTTGTAAAAAAGAGAAATTGCTGGTCAACTTTTAACCCTTATAACTTCCTAACAAAAATTTTTTTTTCAAAATTATGCTGATGTAAAAGAGACAGGTGGGAAATGTTATTTATTAACTATTTTGTGTGATATGACTCTCTGATTTAAGAGCATAAAAATAAAATTTTGAAAAATGCAAAATTTACAAAATTTTCACCAAATTTTCATTTTTTCACAAACAAATGCAAGTCATGTCAAAGAAATGTTACCGCTACCATAAAGTACAATATGTATCTAGAAAACAGTCTCAGAATCACCGGAATCCGTTGAAGCATTCCAGAATTATGACCTCATAAATTGAAAGTGATCAGAATTGAAAAATTGGTATGGTCAGGAAGGTGAAAACAGGCTTTGGGGCGAAGGGGTTAAGCTTAATATTTTTGGAAGATAACCAAGCCTTATCATCTATTTTAAAGACCGGACCCATCAAACTTTTCCTTTCAGATTTCAGTTTTTGGCAAAGCTGAGCAACCCAATTTCCTTTTGAACCTACCTCTAGACATCCCCAATTTTTTTGTGGCAATTTTCAATCCACTCCAGGACACTCAGAACTTATCCTAGAGAATTTACCAAAATGGGGATGAAAACCATAATTACAAAATAGAGGTCAATACTCCACATTTCCTACTCAAAATTGTTTGGGCTAAAACTGTGTTACAGTCAGGACTCAGGAGGCCCCATTTGCTATTCAAAATCATTAGGCCTAATATTGAGGTTCAGCCAGGAGGCCTCATTTACTAATCAAAATTGTTGGTGCTAATAGTGTTGCTCAGTCCACAGTCCACAATTTCCTACTAAAAATTGTTTGGGCTAAAACTGTATTGCAGTAAGGACTCTTGAGGCACCGTTTGCTAATAAAAATCGTAAGGATTAATTTTGAGGTACTGCCAGAAGGCTTCATTTGCTAATCCAAATTGTTGAGGCTAATAGTGTTGTGCAGTCAATACTCCACATTTCCTACTCAAAATTGCTTGGGCAAAAACTATGTTGCAGTCAGGACTCAGGAGGCTCCATTTGCAATTCAAAATCATTAGGCCTAATATTGGGGTTTAGCTAGGAGGTCCCATTTGCTAATCAAAATTGTTGGGGCTAATTGTGATGCACAGGCCGTAGTCCAAATTTCCTACGAAAAATCTTTTGGGTTAAAACTGTGTTGCAGTCAGGCCTCAGGAGACCCCATTTGCCAATCAAAATCACTAGGTACACTAAGGTCAGGCATACTATCTCAGAAAATAAATACTGATTGCTCATTTAGTGACAGGTAACTGACAGATCTGATTCTAAGCTTGTGAAAAAGCTAGTTAAAAGAGGGTAAGGGCACATAGAATATGAATGAGAAAAAACAAGGTGGTGGTGGAAGGAGGCCTTGGTGTTCAATGTATACATGGATTAGGTGGTAATTTTACTGACAGCTTTACTGAACAAACGTTTTGCCCTATCCAAAGACAACTGACAACATCTGTTACTGGACGGCTACTAGTCTCCCTGTCTTTGGCAGCTGCATAGTGGTACGCTTTGCAGATGAAGGTCAGAAAGAGCATGTGATCCAATAGATGGCAAGCACTTCATCAAGTGGCCTCTCTTTCTCTTCCTCCTCCTTAACATCACACACAGAACAATTCTCAGAGGCAGCACACCAATCACCCTTGTTTACCCTGGCATCACAACTTGGCAACCAAACAACTGACTAGATACTGAGGGTCACACAGACTGTATTGAGCTGTCAGGGCAGGAAGAGAAGGAGTGTGACTCTTAAGGCAAGGAGCGGGAGAACAGAGAGGATGATTTTGAGTTTATAGATTCCACTCTGTGTGGACCCAGAGGCACGTTGCTGAGTAGCTCAGCAGAGGAGGTGGAGGAGGAGAAAGATGAGGAGATTAAGTTGCGGCTTGCTGCACAGACAAGGAGTGATGCAACCACAACAAGCACTGCATCCTTTGCCACAACTGTTATTGCAGTCTGATTGGTAGCGAGTCTGTAGTTCACAAGGGTGGCAAGAGTTGCCTTGCCTTGGCCTTTTTAGAGACCACAAAGTTGACCAAACTCACATTATCTGCCAACTTTGCAAAGAACAACTCAGTAGAGGCAGAAAATTGCAATAATTTGACAACTACATGCATGAACCGGAACATGTGATCAACGTGCCTTAGTCTAAAATGTGATACAGAGTGATACGCACCTGTGAATCAGCGGTACTATTTGCGCTGTTCTCCAGCACCAGGTGCTGAAGAAAGCTCACATCATTGTCTCCTGATCATGCTGCAATCAGTGCTGTCGGGGGCAATGTTGAGATCTGTATTCAACTGTTAACAGCGAGAGTAGTCAGATGCTGATAAAAGTACTCATCAGCAGCCACCTGTGCTATAAATAAATAATAAAAATAAAATGACAAGGGATTCCCCTGTATTTTTGATAACTAGCCAGGCAAAACTGACAGCTGTGGGCTGCAACCCAGCTTTAGCAAGGCTGGTTATCAAGAATAAATGGGTCCTCATTCCATGTTTTTTAATTATTTAAATAAATAATTTAAAAATCAGCTAGGGGTCCCCTCGAAGATTTGACAACCAGCCAAGCTAATAGATGTGCCTTTTCTGGGGCAGCAGAGGGCTGCTAGTTTTAGACTGGGAGGCAATATCCATGACCCCTTACCAGCCTGAGAATACCAGCACCAGTTGTCTGCTTTAGCTTGGCTGGTTGCCAAAAATGTTGGGGATCCTACCCCTTTTTTTAAATTTTTTCATTTAAATAATTAAAAAATATGGCATGGGGATCCCTCTATTCTTGATAACCAGCCTTTAGATAAAGCTGTCAGAAAAGGGTAGCAGCCTGCCGCTGTGAGTTTTGCCTTGCTGGTTATCAAAAATACAGGGGCACCTCACATAATTTTTTTTAAATTTATTTATTTATAGCGCAGGTGCCGAATGATGAATATTCCCATCAGCAATCGCCTGCTCTCACTGGCAGGGGACATTGATGTGAGCTGCATTCAGCACCTTACGCCTGGGAACAGTGTGGAACATTACATCTGATTCCCAGGCACCTGTACATGTGATACTGATATATGTAATTTTTTTGTTAGTTTTCCCATTAAACCAGAAAAGCTGTGTTATTTTTAATTAATTTTGTTCTGGTTTATGTAGTGCGCTTTCTAATAAACCAGTGGAAGATACACAAATGAGAAATGTCTCTGTGCCTACCTCTGTGAGCAGTCGCGTGAGCCAATCTAAAAATAGTAATGTGCATATATATATATATATATATATATATATATATATATATATACAGGGGTTGGACAAAATAATGGAAACACCTAACGTTTTGGCATCATAATCTTCGAACATGTTATAAACATGCAAACGTGACATATGGTAATGTTTTGTAGTTAATTATTTCTGTTATGTGATATGTGTATGTAAATTAACTGTTTGTTTTGCATAATTGTAAGAACATTGATGAGAACCTGATACCAATGGCAGACCTCTCGGATTTTCAAAGAGGCCAAATTGTTGGTGCTGGTATGGCAGGCGCTAGTGTAACCGAAAGTGCCCGAATGCTTGGCGTGTCAAGAGGTACTGTCTCCAAAGTAATGACTGTGTTTGAAAGAGAAGTAAAAACGTCCGCAGCAAAGCACAGGTCCGGCCGAAAGTCAAAGTTGACCGAGAGAGACCGTCGGACTCTAAAGCGAATTGTGAGAGAGGATCGCAAGACCACGGCTCCGAAAATCACTGCTGAACTCAATGAACACCTACAGAACCCAGTTTCCTCAAAAACTGTTCGTCGGGAGCTGAACAAATCTGGATTCCACGGAAGATCTGCAATTCGAAAACCGCTGCTCTCAATGACAAATGTTTCCAATCATTTAGAGTGGTGAAGAAACCTCCAGAATTGGTCCCTCGAGCAGTGGAAACGTGATATTCTCAGACGAATCATCATTTACCCTTTTTCTGACCTCCGGCTGCGTGTACGTTTGGAGACAGCCAAAAGAAGCATTCCATCCAGACTGCCTTCTCCCAACCGTAAAACATGGCGGAGGTTCGTGATAATCTGGGGTGCTATTTCTTGGAGATCCACCTGGCCAATGACATCCCTACATGGAAGAATTAACAGCCACGATTATTTAGGCATTTTGGGCGACCAAGTGCATCCTATGGTTCAAGCACTGTTCCCGGAGGGGAACGCCATCTTTCAGGATGATAATGCGCCAATTCATACAGTTAGAATCATTAAAGCATGGCGCGAGGAACATTCTAATGAAGTTGAGCATCTCATCTGGCCCCCACAATCCCCAGACCTCAATATTATTAAACAATTATGGTCGATTTTAGAGATTCAAGTTAGACACCGATTTCCGCCTCCATCGTCGCTCAAAGAACTGGAGGGTGTTTTAACTGAAGAATGGGCTGAAATTCCTTTGGAAACAATTCACACCTTGTATGAATCCATACCTCGGAGAATTGAGGCTGTAATAGCCGCAAAAGGTGGACCTACACCATATTAAACAAACTTTTGTTGATGTTTCCAGGTGTTTCCATTATTATGTGCAACCACTGTATATATAGATCTTATTGATTTCAAGTTGTTTGGTCCTGAATGATGATTCCATTCAAATCTGTTGTGATTGTTTTTATGATGGATATATAGAGGTTATGTTTTGAAAGGTAATTTTATCTATCCATCTAAGTATTAACTAAGTGTGCAGTTAAAGTGAAATCCAAAACTATTCTATGAATTCTGAAGACTTCATTCAAAATGTATATTCAAAAGGGAAAGATAACACTAAATAAGCTTGATAACACTCTTTTGCGTCTTTATGTGTAGCAGGAGTACAATGAAACTAAATGTCAGATGTTCTCCTTGATTTTTCATGCCATAAAAAGCCATGTGGCATATAAGTTATAGTCTCTTAGGGTTTCAGTTATAACTAAGTTTTCTACAATTCATATAATACACTTAAGTTAAACTTAACTTGGGGAAAATGTACCCTGTTGAATTATAATTAAGAATAGCACAAACAATATTATAGTATAACATTCTGGAAAATAATGATTCCATTAAATGGGTTGTCTTGTGATTAGAAATGGGTGGATTAATCCAGTGATGATCAAATTCACTTAAAATTTCCTGAAATTTGTGGTTTCTCATGAATGTGAACATTGAGATTCGATTCTCTTTTCACAATAAAAACATTGCCGGATACCATTTCCCACAATGATGTAGCATTAGAGACTGGGCTTACACCATTTTGCATTGCTATCAGGCTTCTCCATAAAGCCCAGCATCTATGACATCTCACAGAATTTCATACTTTATACAGTGGTGGTCAGTACCTGGGCCATTAGCGGTTGTCAGTGAAGCACAGTTTGTACAGGAGTGTAAGCTAATTTAGTCAGTGAGTTCCTCTCTCTCTTACATGTAAATGTAAGCTATTATGGTCAATGGGGTCCTCTTGCTTCACTGTAAATTGTAAGCACTTAAAATCCATTGGGTTCTCTCTCTTTCTCACCTGTAGTTTTTAAGGTCTTATGGTCAATGAGGTTCTAGCTCTTTCTTCTCTTCCTATGTATATTTTCTATGCAATACAAGTTTTCCAGTATTGAAATTTTTGCTAATTTATTCAACGTTAATAAAAATGTATGAAAAAATTTGGTAAAGTTGGTAAATTTGAATTTCAAAAGATTTGCTCATCTCTACACAGATGAATCTTCAGCAAAGCCCCACTGTTGAACCTGACTTCTTAGGGGCGGTGTACTCCATGGTGTACTGTGCTGTCTTCTCAGGACACTTGCAGGCTTTGCCTTAGCAGCATAAGAGAAATTCCATTCCTAAGAATCTTTCCAGTACTCTCTAGTACAATACTCTCCAGTATTTTTAAAATGTGATACATTTCAGTTTCCTCTTTTTACAAACACTTTGCAATTTTACCCATTTGAGAACTTGAGACAAACCTATAAATTTTGATGAAATATAAGGGAACCTGTCAACTCATTTTTCACCTATAAGCTGCGGCCACCGCCATTAGCGGCTTATCTACAGTATTCTATAATGCTGTAGATAAGCCCCCGATGTAACCTGAAAGATAATAAAAACAAGTCAGATTATACTCAAGGGGGGGAGGTCAGGTCCGATGGGTGTCCAAGATCCGGGTCCGGAGCCTCCCATCTTCATGTGATGACGTCCTCTTCCTTGCTTCTGTCGTGGCTCCAGCGCAGGCGTACTGATTTGCCCTGTTGAGGGCAGAGTAAAGTATTGAAGTACGCAGGCTCTGGGCCTCTCTGACCTTTCCAGGCGCCTGCGCACTGCAGTACTTTGCTCTGCCCTCAACAGGGCAGAGAATTATGCCTGCGCAGGACCCGCGACAGAAGCAAGGAAGAGGACATCATCACATGAAGATGGGAGGTGCCGGACCTGTGACACCCATCGGACCCGGACCGCACCGGACCGCCCCGGGTGAGTATAATCTAACTTGTTCTTCTTATCTTTCAGATTACATGGTGGCTTATCTACAGCATTACAGAATGATGTAGATAAGCTCCTAATGGCGGTGGCCGCAGTCTGTATGCGAAAAATGAGCAGACAGGTTCCCTTTAAGATTGTAATGATTAAACAGTTTATCTTTGTTATATATTTAAAGATTATTTATTGTTCGCAAACTGTGAAATATACATGTTTCACAGTATAATATGAAAGAGAGCAAAATAACTATGGAAAGTTTAAGTATTGGCCAAAACTTGGGGCCTTTAGTGAAGAAATACAGGTCCTGTCCAGGCTGGGGCACATTTATAAGAAGTCATAGCAAGCATATTGACCCATGTGGCCCTTTTATGCACAGTAAGTAAGAATCACTCCAGTGAGGATCACATGGAAATGGACAGCATGTGATGTAAATATGAGTGCCTGAGCAAATGATCTGAATACTTATGTCCATGTGATATTTCAGTTTTTCTTTTTTAACAAATTTGCAAAAATTTCTACATTTCTGCTCTTTTTCAGTAAAGATGGGGTGCTGAATGTACAGTATTGAGAAAAAATGAACTTTTTTGCATTTACCAAATGACTGCAATGAAACAAAGAGTGAAAAATTTAAAGGGGTCTGAATACTTTTCAAACCCACTGCACATTTAGCACTATTCGTTACTCTCACAAATAGTACAGTATTCGGCTATTCTTTACTCGGTGAGTAGTTAGGTATTCGCCTTCGTATATTCAAGTGACCCGCCCAGCATGTTTGGCACATTATTTGCAGCCAATGAAATTGATGGGCTGGCTTGCCAATCACAGTAATGTCAGCATCATCTTTGGTGTGGCATTACTGTGATTGGCTGGCCTTCCAGCATCATAGGGGTTATTTATAGGCTGTCAGTGGGCACCATCTTGTGCACATTACAGCCGGAAACAGCGTAGGAAGAACGTAGGGACAGTGATAGGAGCAAATAGGGAATGTCATTCATGACAAAATCTTAAGATTAGTTGTTTGTTAGGTGGGGATAGCATAGGGAGAAATTTATTAGGCGTGACATTATTAGGCAGGCACTTGGGTGTTGTTCTCATCATTGCAAGCACATGCTGGAGATCTGTGCTGTTTTCCACTGTGTTGTATAGTAGTTAGTATTACAAACAGACTGTGGGATTAGGGTGAAATAGGGAGGGTTTCATCCACTACCAAAATCTAAAATCATCTGTTTGTAGAGGCAAATAATATTAGGTAGTACCAGCATATACAAAACCATTTTTCGGGGTGCTACATAATATTCCTGTGTAGCAGCCTACACAGTCAGGGCCAAAAGTTTTGAGAATGACACAAATATTAATTTTTACAAAGTCTACTGCTTCACTTTTTCTAATGGCAATTTGCATATACTCCAGAATGTTATAAAGAGTGATCAGCTTAACAGCAATTACTTGCAAAGTCAATATTTGGCTAGAAAATGAACTTTATCCCCCAAAACACATTTCAACATCATTGCAGCCCTGCCTTAATAGGACCAGCTAACCTCTTTTCAGTGATTGCTCCATTAACACAGGGGTGGGTGTTGATGAGGACATGGCTGGAGATCAATCTGTCATGATTAAGTAAGAATGACACCACTGGACACTTTAAAAGGAGGCTGGTGCTTGGCATCATTGTTTCTCTTCTGTTAACCATGGTTATCTCTAAAGAAACACGTGCAGTCATCATTGCAATGCACAATAATTGCCTAACAGGGAAGAGTATCGCAGCTAGAAATATTGCACCTCAGTCAACAATCTATCGCATCATCAAGAACTTCAAGGAGAGAGGTTCCATTGTTGCCAAAAAGGCTCCAGGGCACCCAAGAAAGACCAGCAAGCGCCAGGACCGTCTCTTAAAAGTGTTTCAGCTGTGGATTGGGCTACCAGCAGTGCAGAGCTTTCTCAGAAATGGCAGCAGGCAGGTGTGAGTGCATCTGCACGCACTGTGAGGTGGAGACTCTTGGAGCAAGGCCTGGTCTCAAGGAGGGCAGCAAAGAAGCACTTCTCTCCAGAAAAAACATCATGGACAGACTGATATTCTGCAAAAGGTACAGGCAGTGGACTGCTGAGGACTGGGGTAAAGTTATTTTCTCTGATGAATCCCCTTTTCAATTGTTTGGGACATTAGGAAAATGCCTCATTCGAAGAAGACAAGGTGAGCGGTACCACCAGTCTTGTCTCATGCCAACCGTTAAGCATCCTGAAACCATTCATGTGTGGGGTTGCTTCTCAGCCAAGGGAATCGGCTCTCTCACAGTCTTGCCTAAAAACACAGCCATGAATAAAGAATGGTACCAGAATGTCTTCCAAGAGCAACTTCTCCCAACCCTCCAAGAGCAGTTTGGCGATCAACAATGCCTTTTCCAGCATGATAGAGCACCTTGCCATAAAGCAAAGGTGATAACTAAATGGCTCAGGGAACAAAACATAGAGATTTTGGGTCCAAGGCCTGGAAACTCTCCAGATCTTAATCCCATTGAGAACTTGTGGTCAATCAACAAGAGACGGGTGGACAAACAAAAACATAAAAATTCTGACAAAATAAAGCATTGATTGTGAAAGAATGGACTGCTATCAGTCAGGATTTGGTCCAGAAGTTGATTGAGAGCATGCCAGGGAGAATTGCAGAGGTCCTGAAGAAGAAGGGTCAACACTGCAAATATTGACTTGCTGCATTAACTCATTCTAACTGTCAATATAAGCTTTTGTTACTCATATGTTTGCAACTATATTTCTGTCTGTGATAAAACATCTGTCAAACACACACATAAAAACCAGAGGGCAGCAGATCATGTGAAAATATAATATTTGTGTCATTCTCAAAACTTTTGGCCATGACTGTACATTTGTTTTTACCACCAAACAATCTTCCTCAGTGCCAGCATATAATAACATCCATTTTCAAATCAAACTGCTAAATAATATTCCTTGCCTATTGCTTCAATACCTAATATTTGTCTAGCAGTTGTGTGACTGGCGAAATCCGGTTATAGATAATCTTTCGTGACAATTTAGCAGTGGAAATAATTTTCATTAGTCCACTATTGGAGTGTGTCAGAAAGGCTATCTTTAAAAATAACCCCTAATTTTCTATTTGTTTAAAAAAATAGCATATCTTTACCTAGCAGTTGTGCGACTGGCGCAATCTGAATAGAGATAATCTTACGTGACAATTTAGCAGTGACAATAATCTTCATTACTCCACATCTGGAGTGTGTCAACAAGGCTATCATTAAAAAAAAAATCAAATTTTTTATTGGTTTTATAAATAGCGTATCTTTATCTAGCAGTTCTGCGACTGGCACAATCCAGGTAGAGATAATCTTACATGACAATTTTGCAGTGGAAATAATTTTCATTAGTCTGAATTTGGAGTGTGTCAGCAAGGCTATCTTTAACCCCTTAACCCCTTTCTGCCAGCTGACGAAATAGTACGTCTGCTGGCAGTATCACCCACTTTGAGGTGGGCTCCGGCGGTGAGCCCACCTCAAAGCAGCGACATGTCAGCTGTTATAAACAGCTGACATGTGCCCGCAATAGGCGCGAGTGGAATCGCGATCCGCCCGCGCCTATTAACTAGCATTTAACTAGCTCTTCCGGCCGCCGGGCCAGAAATGAATGCATAGCCGACCCCTGTCACGCGATTGAGGGTCGGCGATGCATTTCCTTGACAACCTGAGGTCTCATAGAGACCTCTGTGGTTGTTGCCGGCACATGGCTGTGAGAGCCGCCCAGTGGTCGGCGCTCAAAGCAAATGCAGTAAATCTGCTACATATGGGCGATCTGCTCATCGCCCATATGTAGCAGAGGTGATCGAGTTGTGCATGCCAAAAGTAAAAGAAAAAAGAGTTTAAAAATTAAAAAAATAAAGAAAACCTAAAAGTTCAAATCACCCCCCTTTCGCCCCAATCAAAATGAAACAATTAAAAAAAAATCACACATACACATATTTGGTATCACCGCGTTCAGAATCGCCCGATCTATCAATAAAAAAAGGATTAACCCAATCGCTAAACGGCGTAGCGAGAATAAAAATCAAAACGCCAGAATTACGTTTTTTTGGTCGCCACTACATTGCATTAAAATGCAATAACGGGCGATCAAAAGAACGGATCTGCACATAAATGGTATCCTTAAAAATGTCTGCTCGACATGCAAAAAATGAGCCCTCAACCGGCCCCGGATCACGAAAAATGGAGTCTCAGAAAATGGTGCATTTTTTTTTCTATTTTTAGCAAACTTAGGAATTTTTTGTTACCACTTAGATATAAGAGAACCTAGACATTTTTGGTGTTTATGAACTCGTAATGACCTGGAGAACCATATTGGCAGGTCAGTTTTAGCAACAAGTTTGAGATTGCACTTTTTTTTGCAATTTCACTGCACTTGGAATTTTTTTCCCGTTTTTGAGTAACACTACATGGTAAAACCAATGGTGTTTTTCAAAAGTACAACTCCTACAAAAAGTAAGCCCTCACATGGCCATATTGATGGAAAATAAAAAAGTTATGGCTCTGGAAAGAAGGGGAGCGAAAAACAAAAATGCAAAACCGAAAAAAGCTCCGGGGTTAATGAGCAGAGCTTTTTTTCTTTTTTGCGTTTTCATTTTTTGCTCCCCTTATTCCCAGAGCCATAACTTTTTTAGTTTTTGGCCATGCTTTTTGTAGGATAAGTTGTAATTGTGAACGACACTATTGGTTTTAACTTATTTGTACTGGAAAAGGAGAAAAAAATTCAAAGTGCGGTGAAATTGCAAAAAAAGTTCAATCCCACACTTGTTTTTGGAGTTTTTTTTCACCATGTTCAATAAATGCTAAAACCGACCTGTTATTATCATTCTCCACGTCATTGCGAGTTCATAGACACCAAACATGTCTAGGTTCTTTTTTATCTAAGTGGTGAAAAAAATTTCCAAACTTTGTTAAAAAAATGTAAAAAAATTGTTCCATTTTCCGATACCTGTAGCGTCTTCATTTTTTCATGATCTTTGGTTGGGTGAGGGCTTATTTTTTGAGTGCCGAGCTGACACTTTTATTGATACTATTTTGTTGCAGATACGATCTTTTGATTGCCCGTTATTGCATTTTAATGCAATATTGCGGCGACCAAAAAAATGTAATTCTGGCATTTTTAAATTTTTCTCCCTATGCCATTTAGCGATCAGGTTAGTCATTTTTTTATTGCTAGATCGGGCGATTCTCAATATGGTGATACCAAATATGTGTATATTTGATTTTTTTGATTGTTTTATTTTGAATGGGGTGAAAGGGAGGTGATTTGAACTTTTTTTATATTTTTAAAAACTTTTTTTTTCCTTTGGCATGCTTCAATAGTCTGAATGGGAGACTAAAAGCTGCCATAACCTGATTGGCTCTGCTACATACAGGCGATAATCAGATCACCTGTATGTAGCAGAATAGCAATCATGGCTCTCATAGCAATCAGGCAGTGACAATCATGGAGGTCTCCAGGAGACCTCTGGTTGTTATGCCAACCTATCGGTGACCCGCAATCACGTGACTGGGGTCATCAATGGGCGGATTTCTTGGCCCGATGGCAGGAAGCATGAGTTAAATGCCGCTGTCAGAGTTTGACAGCAGCATTTAACGAGTTAAGAGCCGCGGGTGGATCGCGATTCCACCTGTGGCTATTCCGGTCACATATCAGTTGTTCAAAATAGCTGAGATGTGCTGGAAAGATGTGGACTTACCGTCGGAGCCCACATCAAAGGGAGGGAGTCCGACATTGGCGTAAATGTACGCCAGTTGTCGGAAAGGGGTTAAAAAAATCTTAATTTTCTATTGGTTTACAAAATAGCTTATCTTTATCTAGGAATTGTGCGACTGGCGCAATCCGGGTAGAGATAATCTTACATGACAATTTAGCATAATTCATAATACCAAACAGGAAGCTTTATGCCATAAAAATCAATCAAATTTTATTATAAATCAATATTAAAATCATTACCAAATATTATAACACATATGGGGACAATAAATGCAAAAAATAAAGACCTTAAAAGGTACAAGGGGTTTAAGGATGCTAATATAAACAGTAGTGTTTCAAAATAAATAATGAAGCTTATAAATTTACAGCTTCCCCATCAGTAATGAGCCAGCTAGATCCTAATCTCTAAAGGTAACAGTATGTGTAAGCTGCATAAGTGCATAGTGCATAGCAGGAGCTGTCACAAAAGTAGTGGAAAGGGTTAACCGAAAGGGAAAAGGAAAAAGACACTGCTGGTAATCAGCCACCGTACCTAGTTGGCCGTAGCACCCCTGACGTGCCTTTCGCGGTTAAGCTTCTTCTAAAGGGAATGTGCTGACAATTTAGCAGTTGAAATAATTTTCATTAGTCTGCAAATGTAGTGTGTCAGCAAGGCTATCTTCAAAAAATCCAAATTTTTTATTGGTTTAAAAAATAGCATATTTTTATCTCGCAGTTGTGTGAGTGGCCTGCAGAGATACGCAAATGTTACTATTTACCTGTAATTTACGTCAGTCTGCTGTTTGCGTGTATAATCAAGCTGCGATCTCAAAAAAATAGCCACAAATTGCTAAATACAGTGAATTTGTACATAAGACCTTTGTGAGGGTACTTGTGAAAATTAAAGCCACTATTTTTTTTTCATAAGCATAACGCATTCAATATGAGGAAGGGTGACATTAAGGGACGTGGATGTGGTGGTGCCCGCGAAGACCGTGTGACAGATCCGAAGGTGACTGTATCTCGTTCTAGCTTCCTGTCCAGATTTGGTCAGCGCGCTACACCACTAATGAACTCTGACAAGTGCGAGGATGTTGTTGGTTGGATGGCAGACAAAGGCTCCAGTGTGTTGACAAGCAGCAATCAGCACCACAAAGTCTTCCACATGGTCCAGTCTCAGTAGTCAATAGGCTGGGCCTCTGAATCCTCAACCTGGTACTTCTTTCTCCCACCATCAAGAGTCCCAGGAGACATTTGACCCCCTGTTAGGGTTGGCGTATTGCACTAAATAAAATATAAAAATAAAGTGTAATCGCAACCCCGGGATCCACCACGCAGAAATTAATCTGCTGCTAGTAGGAGAAATTACATAACAAAACAGCCAGCATTACCTTAAGCACACTGTGTTAAATCCACACAGTGTGAACGGAATGCAGACTACCAAGCTCAGTGACTTCACAGAGAGGTACTGCCCTAAGAATGCTAAGCGTTACACCTTGTTAAACGTCACAGGGATGTTAGCATGTGGATTGAGCTTGCTCTGTGACTAAACTGTGCTAACTGCACATACAAATGGCGCAGATGCTGTTCCAAGAGCAAGAACTCTTATGACGCTAGATACAATACCCTGTCGCTTTTACTGAGAGGAGCATAAGGGTTGAGCTTGCTCTGTAACTGATCTGTGCTAACCGCACACATGAACAAAACAGATGCTAAGCCAAGCCATAGTTACTACTGTCCAGACGCTACTGAATTTGTGCCACACAGCCACCCTAAGCATGTAGCCGACTAGTAACTCAGGCGTTGAGCCATGGAAATGGAACCGCATTAGTGTGTTACCTGCCTGTTAGCATGTACAGTCTTTTAGCACAGACAGACACTAGAAAACATGCAGAGTGATAGAGTATCCACCCACACACACCAAAACATAAATGACACTAGCACACCCGCGTGCACCTCTGAGAGCCTTTTATATGTTAGGTGTTATGTTACGGTAGCTGAGGAGTGCAGGTAAAAAAGGAAATACACCAGAGCAGTTGGAATCTATGAGATTGCAGTACCCTGACTAACCACCACAACTAGAGGCAGCCGTGGAGCGATCCTACGATGGTCCTAGACGCCTCGTCACAGCCTGAGAAACTAACTACACCTAAAGATAGAAATAGGAAAAGCTATCTGCCCCGGAGCAGAACCCCAAAGATAATAGAAAGCCCCCAAACATGTAATGGCGGTTAGACAAGAGGAAATACTGACACAGAAAGAAAATAGTATGAGCAAACGCTGGGGCCCAAACTATCTAAATAGAAAAGGACAGGAAGGGTACTTACTGCAATCCCAGAAAACCCTGAAAAACACCAACATACTAATTTCAAAATCACCTGAGATCACACGACCTCTACCACCTAAATTAGTTCTCTGGTGTAACAAAAACAGCAGCCACTGAAAAAACTGCAAAAAGCAAAAGTACAAAACACAGTGGCTGGACTAAACTGAGAGGGCAAAAGCCCCCGGAGGGGACCCAGAAGGCCCCCACAGAAGTGCAGGACAAAATGCAAAAATATAGCAAAAACACAAAATAAGAAATTGTCTTATCTGATAGCAGGAGATGCAGACACGACACAGCAGGCTACAAGGGAAACTGGAAAGAAGGATTCAGACCAGAACAATTGATCACCGGCAACCCTGATGGGAAAATGATTCCCTTAAATAAGACCAATCAGTAACACCTGATTCCCAATCCTCACTAGTACCGCTTGTAACCACCAGAGGGAGCCTCTGCTCAGAACTCATCTCAAACCCATTCACAACAGTTAGGCTCCATCCCAAACATTCATGCCCAGTCGGTAGAGGCAACGCCCGCTGGCCAATCTGGTGCTGCAACATCACGAGAACAGCTAACTTCTAACCACCAATGAGAAGACGCCACATCACGGACATGCTCAGTAAGATGATCTCTGGACTTAGACTCGGGAGCGCAAGGCGGCACGTGCATATCACTGGTTACCATAAACTTGGCTGGAGAGCTAGCAGTAAGCAAGCGTATGCCACGAGCGTGAGCAAGATGCTGGGACTGACATCTGCGCTGAGAAGCAACCGCAGTGGCTGAACCTGAATGGGAGACCACGGTACCAGATAATGCTTGGGATCTATCCCACGCAGCAGGACAATCCCGACGCCTAACACCCCTATATTGCCAACTCTAAAGAACTGTTTACATTCCCTTGTAATTTGTCAGGCCTCTCAGCATGTACCATTAAAGAAGGTCATGAGGAGGTAGAGTGCAGTGATGCCCAAACATTTGAGCACCCACAGCCAGGAGAAAGCCATATTGGGGAAGGTCAATTCATGTCTGAAGAGGTGGAGGATAATCATGATGCACAGTTGCCATCAGGTCAGCCTCAAATTGCAACTCAGAAGGAGGATCAGATTGAGGAATTGGAAGACGACGTTTTTGATGATGAGGCCGCTGATCCATTTTGCACGGTGGTACACCTAGCGAGCACAGCAGTGTAGAGAGGTATGAATCCGTAGCACAAAAACAGGTAAGAAAAGATAATGGTTTGACCATAGTGAGAATTCGGTCAACTGTTCCACAGAGCCCCCCACTCGGCTAGATAACAGGCTAAGGGTGCATTGTTCCTCTGTAGTTTTTTTAAATTCCTTCAGGAAAAACAATTGTAATTTGCAGCTTCTGCCAAACTGTCGGGGGTCGAAACGACAAACACTCGTCCTTCAGTCACTCCAAATTAGATTATAAGCATGGGTTAACCGTTTAAAGAATGAATCAGACAATAGGCTGGTTCAAACTTCAGAGCATGCTTAGAGGGCTGTATGCAGGCACCAATCTCAGCAAAGTTCTGATCTTTATTTCTGAGAGCATGAGATTACATACACAGGATGTCAGGGTGGAGTAAAAGGGTGGACGAGAGCAGGGAGGTAAGCTATAGATGTCCATATATGTACATGTCCAGCATCTGGCCATCTCTAATTGGTCCTTAGATCTTCTTCTAAGTCCTCCTTTCATCGTGTCATCCTTAAGTTTTGTTTCCTTGTACATCACGTGGTTTCTCAGTTCAAGTTATTAAATAGTTGGTGTAGTACAGTGGCAGGACACAAGGTGGAGACAGACACCAGTGCATTTCTCGGAGACAGACACCAACTGGTACTGAGTCATCTTCTTAGAATACATTTCAATCTGAATACTACTCATTCAAGGAAAACTTTGTGTTTTTTAAATAGTGGTAAGTACATAAGCATATAAAAGTATAAGAAAACATATAAACATATGAATATAAAAATATAGCAGTAGAAAATTATATTTTACCTTGACAATCCCCCTAAACACTAAGTTTTCCCTTAATATATGCGGCCTTCGAGACTGTCCATGTGTGGGGACAGGGGTAATGGATTTCTTCGCTTGGTCATTTTAGAAGCTGACCCCTTATGGACCGCCCCCAAACAACCAAGTCCCTACCGAACCTGCACATGGAGTTCTCCCACTATCCCTAAACTAAATCTCTCATTTCCATCTGTATTTTGTCATAGGGGTTTTATCAGGTTTATCCTGCGGGGTATATTTCTCCATATCACCCTTATCAGTGTCATCATATAGCAGGGACACAACTTCCTGATGAAGGAAAGTACCTGAGGAGGCGGTTGCATTGGTCACAGCTTTCCTGTACAAGGGTATCACACAACATAGAATTATCAATCCTAGCACCAAAAGCCCTGCTACCACTTGACAGGCTTGTTGAAGAAATCCTTTGAGTCCTCCAAGCCACCCTGAGAAGAAAGAGGTATCTACTCCTGCATTGGCCTTTACTTCCTGAGCTAGATTTTTAATCTTTGTAAGGGCCACTATAGTTTTACCATTGACTCCAGAATTCTGAGGAATATAAGTACAGCATTCTTCCCCTATCATCCCACAGACTCCACCTCTTTCAGCTAGAATCATGTCAATGGCCAGTCTATTTTGAAGAGTCATTCTTGTATTGGGGCCCAATTCCTCAACTATACCCTGGAAAGCATCTTGACTAAAATTGATAAATCTTTGCTCAGTGTAGTATATATAATTTATCCAATCTACATTGTAATTGATCTGCACAGTTGGGATGAGAGAACGGAAACCCGCCAGGATCTGATTCTGAGCTTTGTATTCTTCTGGGACCCCCCTAGGAACACCTATGGGATCCATATAAACTTTGGGATCCTCAACATAACCGGTGTGCTGCTGACCCAGACTCCTTCTCTTTCTGGATATCAGTGGAGCTATATTCTCGGATCCAGACTCTCTCTCACGTGTCTTTTAATGACTACCCAGTCTCCAGGCTGCATACTCCCAGGATCCAGGTTCAGATCTGGAAGAGAACTGAAAACATTATCATGTACTTTCTTGAGTCTTTTATGCAAATCCCTTACATATGAGCTTAATACATGGTTACTCATTTCCAATGCTTGGGAAAGAAACATCCTAAACTAGGCACTTTGCCAAATAGTACTTCATACGGAGAAAGTCCAGTTCTCCTATTTGGAGTGTACCTTACTGAGTATAGGGCTAATGATAAACATTCAGGCCAAGATTTCCCTGTTTCAGCCATGGCCTTTTAGATTTTTAACTTCAATGTCCCATTTAGTCCTTCTACTTTTCCACTGCTTTGTGGATGATATGGGGTGTGGAAAACTTGTTGAATTCCCAGCGCTGTCAAGACTTCATTCATTATTTCACCTGTGAAATGTGTACCTCTGTCACTTTCGATTACCTTTGGTACTCCATACCTGCACACCACCTCCGCAAGCAGTTTCTTTGCGTTGCCCAGCCGTAGCCTTGGCAATCGGGAAAGCCCTCCGGCCAACCTGAGAATAAATCAAAACACACCAACACTCCCATGACCTGATTTTGGCAGCTGAATATAATCAATCTGCAGTTCTGGAAAGGATAGAAGGGCCGAGGGGCGTGTTTGGGTGATGTCTTGACTACCCTTCTCTTATTATGTGTAGCACATACCATGCATCCCTGGATCAAACCTTCTATACAGGTGGAAAAGCCTGGTGCCACCCAATGCTTCTGCATCACACTCATTACAGCAGTTTTGGACTGGTGGGTTGGCCCATGTAACATCTGGGCGACTGCAGGGTACAACGCCCTTGGAAGGCATCGACGCATCCCTCTTCCCCATACCCCATTTGCTTCATTCAGACATGCACCTTCTTTTTCCCACTTCTCTACTTCCTCCTGGTGCACCTGAGCCTGCATCTGGGCTTAGGCATCCTCCGACACAAAGGGATTTTTGGGAGCGCTTACCTGGTGCATCGTTACCCCTTGGAGTGGTCTACTGGCTGCTGTTTTTGCTGCTGCATCGGCCATTGCATTTCCTTTACTCACCTGATCAGTGCATCTGATATGTGCTTTAACTTTTATGACAGCTACCTCTTTTGGTAATTGTAATGCATCAATTAACTGCTGGACTGCGTCAGCATTTTTAATGAGATGTCCTGCTGCCGTCAGGAATCCTCTAGACTTCCAAATTGAACCAAAATCATAAGCTATACCGAATGCATATCTAGAATCTGTGTAGATGTTAACAATTCTACCTTCAGCTATCTTACAGGCCTGGGTCAGAGCCTTAAGTTCAGCCTCCTGGGCCGACTGATGTGGGAGCATTGGTTCTGCTTTGATTACTGCATTCAGGGAGACGATAGCATACCCAGTGTGGAAGGTACCTGAGTCATCTTGGTGGCGAGATCCATCTACAAAAGATTCAAAATCAGCATTAAGACTTTCAGTTTCAAACACTGTGGGTAGGCCTGCTGTTTCCTGTGCCATAAGCTGAACACAATCATAAGGAATCTCCTCTCTTGGATCTTCTTTGTACAATACCGTACCTGACCTCCCCCCTAGATCCGAGAGAGGCAACAATGTGGCAGGATTAAGTGTGGTACATCTCTGCAAAGAAACATTTGGAGGCATTAAAAATGCACATTGCAACCGAAGGAGACGTGCAGCTGAAAGATGTGCCAGTTGCACCTGGTTCAGTATGGTGTATACATCATGAAGTGTAAATACTGTCAGTAGATGATCAAGCACGATATCTGATGATTTGTGGAGCAATTGTCCTACAGCATGTACCGCCCGTACACAGGACGGGGCACTCTAGCCACTGCATCTAGTCTTCCACTGAAACAGGCCACTGGCCTCTGATTGTCACCATGTAACTGAGTCAATACTCCTGCCACGCGTCCCTGCTGTTCATGGAGATACAGGGTGAATGGTAGTTCATAGTTGAGGGTTCCTAGCGCTGGAGCTGCCACAATCCTGTTTTTGAGAGAATAAAAACAATCTATACCTTCAGGAGTTAGTTTAAAAAGCACAATGGTCATAGTCATAGAGAGGCTGCATGAGGATTGACACAGCATGTATCAACTGTCTGCAGTAGAAAATCAGTCTAAGAAATATCCTAAGAGCGGCAACATTAACAGGAATAGGAAAATTCTGTACAACTTCTTTGCGAGCGCTGGTCAGATGTCAAGCCCCTCGGTGTAATGCAATGTCCCAAAAAGATAACTGAAGATTTACAAAACTGCAGTCCATCCTTTGACGCTTTACATCCAGCTTGGTACAGAAACAACATAAGTAATATTTTTGCAATACGACACTATTTCCTGGAGGGGGCACAAATCAGTAAATCATCAACATATTATAAAAATAACATTGGCAAAATCAATAACTGTAAACTAAGCAGCATCCTGAGATATCTGGAACAAAAGTGTATATATATATTATATATATATATTGTACCAGCCAATACATAGAGGGTTAAATCCGGTAGCCGAAGGGGAAGCTGAAGTGGAATTTTTACTGGCTACTGATAAGGAACCTTAGCTGCAGAGATGCCGAAGGTGGGGGCTAGGTTTTAACTAAAACACCCCTTGTTACCAGTTTCTGCAATCTCTCCTGAAATGTCCTGGTCTCCTGCACTCGTGGCACACTCTCCCCTCCCTATTGTTTGCAGGACGAGCACCCACAACATATATCCTTGCTCCTCTCTTTGCCTGCACTAAATCATGTTGTGCCCCTTGTACTATTCTGGCCAGATCCTCTGCTTTTACTGATCTCCAATCTGGTCCACTTTACTTCCAAATTTTCTTTGTTATTTCCTTTTCTATTCATGTATACACTTGCTAGAATTCTCTCACTAGTCTTGTTTTCTGGGACAAAACCCATTTCTCTTTTCTTAGAGCCCAGAAATAATCTTTTGGCTCTTCTTCCTTTCCCTGAACTAATATAATTTCCTTTCTCTACCTGTCTATCCTTACATGCTTTTTTTTTTTTTTTCAATATTTCTGTAAACATACTTCTTACTTCTGCGTCATTGATTTCTGCATTACAGATCCGTTCCTACTAGTGTTGAGCATTCCGATACCGCAAGTATCGGGTATCGGCCGATATTCGCTGTATCGGAATTCCGATACTTAGTTCCGATATTTTTCCAATATCGTATACCGGAATCGGAAGTTCCCATAATTCTTTGAGAGGCAATGTGATTTTAGTCAGCCAATGAGGAATCTTATGAAGTGTGGGCACATCCTGTAATGCTGCGGTCATCTTAACTAATGGCATGGCTGTGATTGTCTGCTGAAATGATGTCAGAATGCACTATAAAAGGCGCCGCCGCCATTTTAGCGTCACTGTGCTGTGAACTCAGTTAGGGACAGAAGCTGTTCTGCTGACTTTGAGGGACAGTTAGACATTGCGATTTTGTGTACTGTGCTTTAGGCAGGCTAGTTTACCAACCGCTGTGTAAAGCTTCCTTTTGCCAGTGTTGTTTTAACAGCTCTGTGCAAGGTGTGTGTGAGAGTGCAAGTGACGCTGCAGTTTGCTCTGCATCCACCGCTGTTTGTAGGCATCTGCACGTGTCACTCACTGACTCTTTTTTTTATTTTATTTTGTGGAATTGGTGCAGCTCCATTATATTTGAAAAAAATCTAATCTATTAGTGTGACGCGCTTCCATCCGTATACAATACATTGGTTGCAAACACTATAGAAGTACAGAAAGGAGCCTTTCACAGATAGTGAACAGTTGTGTTTCAGTGTTCACTGCAGTCTGTGAGGTTTTGATTTTTTGAGTGCAGATCACACTCCAGTTAGTTCTTCAACCACTGCTGGTTGTAGTCTGCTGAGCGTGTGTCACTGCCTCATTCTTCACATTTTTCTCTAATTGGTGCTGCTCCATTATATTTGAAAAAAATCTAATCTATTAGTGTGACGCGCTTCCATTCGTATACAATACATTGGTTGCAAACACTATAGAAGTACAAAAGGAGCCTTTCACAGATAGTGAACAGTTGTGTTTCAGTGTTCACTGCAGTCTGTGAGGTTTTGATTTTTTGAGTGCAGATCACACTCCAGTTAGTTCTTCAACCACTGCTGGTAGTAGTCTGCTGAGCGTGTGTCACTGCCTCATCCTTCACATTTTTCTCTAATTGGTGCTGCTCCATTATATTTGAAAAAAATCTAATCTATTAGTGTGACGCGCTTCCATCCGTATACAATACATTGGTTGCAAACACTATAGAAGTACAGAAAGGAGCCTTTCACAGATAGTGAACAGTTGTGTTTCAGTGTTCACTGCAGTCTGTGAGGTTTTGATTTTTTGAGTGCAGATCACACTCCAATTAGTTCTTCAACCACTGCTGGTTGTAGTCTGCTGAGCGTGTGTCACTGCCTCATCCTTGACATTTTTCTCAAATTGGTGCTGCTCCATTATATTTGAAAAAAATCTAATCTATTAGTGTGACGCGCTTCCATCCGTATACAATACATTGGTTGCAAACACTATAGAAGTACACAAAGGGGCCTTTCACAGCTACTGAACAGTTGTCTGCAGTGTTCACTGTAGTCTGTGAGCTTTTCATTTTTTGAGTGCAGATTACGCTCCAGTTAGTTCTTCAACCACTGCTGGTTGTAGTCTGCTGAGCGTGTGTCACTGCCTCATCCTTCACATTTTTCTCTAATTGGTGCTGCTCCATTATATTTGAAAAAAATCTAATCTATTAGTGTTACGCGCTTCCATCCGTATACAATACATTGGTTGCAAACACTATAGAAGTACACAAAGGGGCCTTTCACAGCTACTGAACAGTTGTCTGCAGTGTTCACTGTAGTCTGTGAGCTTTTCATTTTTTGAGTGCAGATTACGCTCCAGTTAGTTCTTCAACCACTGCTGGTTGTAGTCTGCTGAGCGTGTGTCACTGCCTCATCCTTCACATTTTTCTCTAATTGGTGCTGCTCCATTATATTTGAAAAAAATCTAATCTATTAGTGTGACGCGCTTCCATCCGTATACAATACATTGGTTGCAAACACTATAGAAGTACACAAAGGGGCCTTTCACAGCTACTGAACAGTTGTCTGCAGTGTTCACTGTAGTCTGTGAGCTTTTCATTTTTTGAGTGCAGATTACTCTCCAGTTAGTTCTTCAACCACTGCTGGTTGTAGTCTGCTGAGCGTGTGTCACTGCCTCATCCTTCACATTTTTCTCTAATTGGTGCTGCTCCATTATATTTGAAAAAAATCTAATCTATTAGTGTGACGCGCTTCCATCCGTATACAATACATTGGTTGCAAACACTATAGAAGTACACAAAGGGGCCTTTCACAGCTACTGAACAGTTGTCTGCAGTGTTCACTGTAGTCTGTGAGCTTTTCATTTTTTGAGTGCAGATTACGCTCCAGTTATTTCTTCAACCACTGCTGGTTGTAGTCTGCTGAGCGTGTGTCACTGCCTCATCCTTCACATTTTTCTCTAATTGGTGCTGCTCCATTATATTTGAAAAAAATCAAATCTATTAGTGTGACGCGCTTCCATCCGTATACAATACATTGGTTGCAAACACTATAGAAGTACACAAAGGGGCCTTTCACAGCTACTGAACAGTTGTCTGCAGTGTTCACTGCAGTCTCTGAGGAATAACCACACTTAGGCCTTATAACTTTTCTGACTTTCTTTATCAATCTACCAAGATGAAGAAGGCAGGGAGTAAGGCACGTGGTCGTGGCCGTGGAGTTTCAGCAGGGAGAGGACGTGGGGATTCTGTGGCTGCTGCCGCACCCAGTGACACAGCATCCACCAGTTTTCCCCGTGAGCGTTCCTTTATGCGCACTTTTGTAGGAGCTCAGCGTACCCCCCTGCTGCGGGAAGAACAAATTGAAGCCGTTGTTGGTTGGATGGCAGCCAATGCATCGACTTCAATTGCTTCCACCTCCTCTCAGGACCACAGCACTGTTGAACAACCATCTGTCTCTTCACCGCCTGCCAAATTGCCCAGGCAGTCAGAGAGTTCTGAACTGGAGCCAGCTGAGTCTCTGCTTCTGTTCTCAGAATCTGTTGGCTTGCAAACAGGGGCCCAGCCAAGCAGCATTCTGGAATGTGAAGAAGAGGCAGTATGCAGTGATGCGCAACAGCTGTGTCTCTCTGAATCTGAAGAGGCGGGTGAGCCAGTGCCGATGGTCAGCACACCGCAGAACGCATCTGATGATGATGAGACTCAGGTGCCAGTTTCTGTTGAGCATGGTGCTGGCCAGACCACCCAACAGCAGCAGGTGTTGGAAGAGGGTAGTGGAGATGATGAGGTCCAAGACCCAACATGGCGTGAGGAACAGGAAGGTGGTGGTAGCAGCTCTGAGGAAGAGATTGCCCCAACGGTCCAAACAGTAGGGAGAGGTAGGCTGTAGACTCGGTTGCCTGTAGCCTCCAGTTTGGCACCCGTTCGTAGCAGTTCTCTTCCAACAGCAAAAACGGGCGCTCCCAGGACTTGCACTGCGTGGTCCTTTTTTGACTCACTTGCAGATGATATTTGCTATGTCAAATGCAAGCTGTGTAATCAAAAAGTAAAAAGAGGTAAAAGTGTCAGTAACCTTAATACCACAAATATGTGGAAACATGTGCGGTCAAAGCACGTGGTTGAGTTACAAAGGCACACTGGAGATGTAGGCCAACCTACAGCAGCACCTACATCTTCAGCTCGTGTTGGAGCCTCTTCCTCCAGCTCACACACAGCTGGTTCGGCTTCCTCACAGGATCGCCATGGAAGAACCTCTGTCACTGTTGTCCAGAGACCCAGTGTTATTCCACCCACAGCTGCAAGTTCCCTGTCATCCTCACACTCCCAGGCCACAAAACAGCCATCGGTAGCACAGGCATGGGATAAAAGACGGCCATACTCGGCAAACCATCCACGAGCACAGGCTCTGAATGCTGGCATTGCAAAACTCCTGTCCCTTGAAATGCTGTCATTCAGGCTGGTGGAGACTGACAGTTTCCGTAACTTAATGGCATTGGCAGTCCCACAATACAATGTGCCCAGCCGATTTTATTTCAGCAGGCAAGCGTCCCTGGTCTGCAAAAGCATGTTGAGGGAAAAATTAAACATGCGGTACTAAACGCCGTCAGTAGCAAGGTCCACCTGACCACCGATGCGTGGACCAGTACCCATGGCCAGGGACGATACCTTTCCCTCACTGCCCATTGGGTCAATGTTGTGGAGCCGGGTACAGATCTTGCGAGTGGCGCTGTACGTGTTCTGCCAACTCCAAGGATTGCAGGAATCAAGTCTGTCCACATTGACTCCTCCTCCTACTCCAGTTCCTCAGAATCATCGCTGCAGGAGCCGTCACGGTCTACCTCCACATGGACCCGTGAACGCTTACCTGATGCGACCGATATGAGCACAGCCGTGGCCAAACGTCAACAGGCCGTCCTGAAATTAATTTCCATGGGGAATCGAAGCCACACAGCGCAGGAGCTCTGGAATGCCATCAAGCAGGAGAGCGACGTGTGGTTTTTGCCAGCGAATCTCCAGCCAGGCTTGGTAGTGTGTGACAATGGCCGAAATCTGGTGGCAGCTCTGGGCCTTGGCAACCTCACTCACATACCATGTCTGGCACATGTGCTCAACTTGGTCGTGCAGAGTTTTTTGAGGGACTATCCGGATCTTGATGCACTGCTGCACAAGGTCCGCCTAGAGTGCGCTCACTTGCGACGTTCCAGCATGGCCAGATCGCGCATTGCAGCTCTGCAACGCAGATTTCGCCTTCCTGAACATCGCATCATATGTGACGTACCCACCAGGTGGAATTCCACGTACATATGTTGGAGCGGTTGTGTGAGCAGCAGCCAGCAGTAATGGAGTATCAGCTGCATCAGGCGCAATCAACTCGCAATTTGCGCCGTTCACACTTCACCACTACTGAGTGGGCCTCTATGAAGGACATCTGCCACGTTTTGCGTCCGTTTGATGAGTCAACGCGGATGGCGAGTGCAGATGATGCACTAGTCAGCCTGACTGTCCCCCTTATCTGCCTGCTTCAAAAAACACTGCAAGCACTAAGGGATGAGGTTTTGGAAGAGGTGGAGGATGAGGAGTCACAAATTCCATCACCTTCTGGACAGTCAGTGCAATGTGGTTCCTCACAAAGGGCTGGGCAGGGCTCACTTTGTGAGGAGGATGAGGAGGAGTCAATGGAGGAGGAAGACATCGCTCCAGAGGGAGGTACACAATGCTCTAGTCAGTATGTAGAGCGAGGGTGGGGTGATGCAGAGCAGGCAGAGATGACGCCTCTTGCAGGGGACAGCGTTTCTTGGCCAGTTGGGAGTCTGCAGCACATGGTTGATTTCATGCTGCAGTGCCTGAGAAACGACCGCCGCATCGCCCACATTCTCACCACGTCTGATTATTGGGTGTACACCCTCCTAGACCCTCGCTACCGGGACAACTTACAAAGCCTCATCACACCGTTGAACCGGGAGCGTAAAATGCGGGAGTACCAAGACACACTGGTGCAATCCATAATGTTCTCCATTCCAGCCGAGAGCACTGCTGCTGCTACTGCTTTACAAAGCAGCTCTGTGCGTCGAGGCAGTGGAGACAGCTCTGCAACAAGAGGGAGCACAAGCAGCGCCTCTGCACAGGGCAAGACCAGTATGTTCCAAATGTGGCGAAGTTTTGTGGCAGCGCCACAAATGTCTACACCATCCGAGACGGCTCCAGTCAGCAGGAGGCAATGTTTCCGTAAGATGGTGACAGACTACATGTCTTTTCCTCTCAGTGTACTCCCAGATGGCTCTTCCCCATTCAAGTTTTGGGTCTCTAAGCTGGATACATGGCCAGAGCTTAGCCAGTATGCATTGGAGGTGCTGGCTTGCCCTACTGCCAGTGTATTATCGGAGCGCGTCTTTAGTGATGCAGGTGGTGTACTAACAGACCGTCGCATGCGACTATCCTCCGATAATGTAGACCGGCTTACTTTTCTGAAAATGAACAAGGCATGGATCTCGCCAGAATTTGTCTGTCCGTTTTCAGATTAAATAACTGGTTCGCAAAGTTATCCATGTCTCCTGTTATGTTCATCTTTCTACCACCTGAACTCTACTCCCTGGGCTACAACACTGCCAGTTGCTGCTCAGAAGTGTCGTGTCCACAGACCAATACACAAGCTATAGTGTTAGTGGGGTTCAGTAACGCCAGCTGTTCCCCTGCTGTGTGTCCGGCAAGAAGTCTCCTGTTCCCTACACATGCACAGAAAAACCCATGTCGAACATGCTCCAAATAGGGAAGAGCCGTCACCCTGATTGTTATGCTTAAAACAGGAAATTGTGAAGTTTTCCAGGCCTAGAATGATAAATTTTTATGACAAATATGGACAAATAATAATTTGTCATCACAGCGCATATCTGCACATGTCTATTAGAAATGGTAACAAAAACTAAAACATAGTCTTCACTTTTTGAAATTAATGCATAAAAGTACATTTCATACTTATCAATTAATGCTTTTTAAGGAACTTTATCTGTACCTGTAAGATAATGCAGTCAATGGATGTACGAATCATAAAATCCTCATCATCATCATCACGAGTTTTATTTATGACAGACATTATAAAATACACATACTGATGCCAACTGTAACTTCACACACCATATATGAAATGGCCAGCATCTAAACCTGGTAATAATGTGCAATAATAAATTATTACATCTAGAAAGTGCATCATGCATACTGACAA
This sequence comes from Oophaga sylvatica, assembly GCA_033576555.1. NCBI lineage: Eukaryota > Metazoa > Chordata > Amphibia > Anura > Dendrobatidae > Oophaga > Oophaga sylvatica. The sequence goes on from JARQOD010000006.1 coordinate 301,742,220, forward strand.
TAGGTAGTTATACCTGCAAGTGCTGTTGAAACAACCACAACAGATATAAATTAATAATGGTATATAGGTATCACAGTGCATAGTTACTCATGGACAATGTCGATGTAATACTGTACCTCAATAAAGTCAGCGTCAACCATTATGCTTGTTAGTCTTGTAGATTGTTAAAGAGGGAACGGTCTTTTTTTGTTGGTCATAGGTGGAGTATTAGACAGTAAATGATTACTGCTGTCGTATTTTTGGCGTCCCTAGGGCGCAATAACGCTGCATAACGTCACATTTTATAGAGTCATCTAATTGACACATGCTACCCTACCCTACGCGTGACAGTAGGAAGGTAGTGCTGACGGATAAAGCCTTGCGCAACCAGACATGCTTTTACCCTCTTCAACACTGTACAAGCAAAAAATGCATGATTGCAGCCGCAGACTTTATTGACGTACAGTATAACATCGCCATTACCCATCAGAGGCTGTCCACTGTCTGATACAGACATAGAATATACCTTTGCTATCCGTAGCCTTTCTTTCACCTACACTTGCAGGCACACACTTAAATTGTGACAATGCATTATGTTTTTTTAAATGGTTATTTTTTATCGTACATTATTGTGTCATCACATTGATGAGTCCATGCTGGACATGTCATACATGCTGTACAAAGTAACGATTTTATTAACTTAAATAATTGAAATGTCTGTGACTGTCACATCTAAATTGCAATGATGATGATGATGAGTGACTATTACAAAATCCATTGTCTTCACTATGTTATGGTTTAACATAGCGTTCCTTAAGCATTATTCATAAATACAAAAATGGACTTTTATTCTTAAATTTACAACACTATATTTTGTAACCAATTTTTTGGGTGGTGTGTTGTTCCATTTCTTGTTGGCATGTGCATATATGCGTTTATATTTGCAGTGTCTTTATTTTTTTCTGAGTTAGAACTGTGATTAGTACGGTTAGCAGTAGATAAAAATATTTAGACTTGAGAGTCCGCAGTGGTTGATACCTTTTAATGGATAACTGAAAAGATGGTAACAAATTGCAAGCTTTCGAGGCTACTCACGTCTCTTCATCAGGCAAAGACTAAAACAAAAAATATATCATCACACAACAGGACACAGGAATAGTGCAATAGGTAAGACAAGTAAGTGACGTGTAGCAGAACTGTCATTATCACAGAGGGATGAACATAAATATTGGAACAGTTCCTAGATAAGGATAGAAAGTTTTATTGCCCTCTGATTGGGGTCTGGTTTTGTGTTTTCATGCCCCTGGAAGGGCAGAGACGCAGATTCCTTAATTGATATAGAATGACATAAATCCGTGTGATCTATTCATTCCATCACTAACAGTGTCAAAGGTCATGATGAGCTTTTATTCTGAAACCTTTGTATCTTTCTCATATTTGAAGTTATATTTTAATACCAGTAATTCCATATCCATCATGCTATGACCGGGCATACAAAAGTGTTTTGCCACAGGTAAATCCATTATTTTTTCTCTTATTGTGTGGCGCTGATAATTCATCCTTGTTCTCATTTTTTGGCCGGTCTCCCCCCACTTGTCTTACCTATTCCTGTGTCCTGTTGTGTGTAGAAATATGTGATTCTTCATTTTTTGTTTTAGTCTTAGCCTGATGAAGAGACCTGAGTAGTCTCGAAAGCTTGGAATTTGTTACCATATTTTCAGTTAGGCTGGGGTCACACTGGCGACAAAATCGGACGACTGCAATGCGATGAAATATCGCATTGCAGTCGGACCTATGTTAATCTATGGAGCAGCTCCCAGTATCAGATTTTTTGTGGTCCGTTTTAAACGTCCGAGTGCAATCGCAGCATGCTGCGATTGTCACCGATTGTGGGTCGACTATCGCCAATGCAAGTCTATGGGAGCGATGAAAAATCTGATTACAAACGGACCGCATGTGTGACTTGCGATTAAATCGCACCGGTTGTCCTTCAGAAAAGCCGGCAATTCATCCCCGGCTATACTGTAAAATCACACTGACAGCTTTATTAAAGAATAGAATCAATACATATACACACATAGAATACATATATATATATATATATGTAATTGTGACATATATATATACATATATTTATAGTTTCTAGACTTCTACATACTGTAATAGCCGCTAATTCAATTGCCGGCTTTTGTGAAATCACAGAAGCCGACATGAAATGATACATTGTTTAGACACAGTTAACCATGTAATTTCCTGTATTTTGATATATGGTTTGAACTTACAATTACATAAGTGTATGTGTACAAAATTTCAGACATGTAGGGGTTAATTAAAGGTGTAAATTCGTTGTAAAAAAAATGCGTGGGCTCCCGCTGTATTTTCTCCACCAGACAGACAAAGCAAGCGAGTGGGGGCAGATAATAATAGCCTAGGGAGGGTACATTTTTTTGTGCCCCCCCTGGCTACTGACATCTGCCCCCATACACCCAGAAAGGGCAAATCTAATTAGAGATTTGACACATTTTTTTTACAACGAATTTACACCTTTAATTAACCCCTACATGTCTGAAATTTTTTACATATACACTTATGTAATTGTAAGTTCAAACCATATATCAAAATACAGGAAATTACATGGTTAACTGTGTCTAAACAATGTATCATTTCATGTCGGCTTCTGTGATTTCACAAAAGCCGGCAATTGAATTAGCGGCTATTACAGTATGTAGAAGTCTAGGAACTATAAATATATATATATATATATACACATGTCACAATGACATGTGTATATATATATATATGTGCTCTATGTGTATATATCTATTCTTTCTATTGTGATTTAAATACTATTCTTTTGGATCCATTATATGTCAGTTTTGCAAGCCTGCGAGAAATTCTCGCAAGTCGGATGTAAATCGGATGTGACAACTACGGTCAGATGCGACTAAATCGCATCAACTACAAAAAATCAGATGCTAGTCGCATCAATGTTCATGAAATTTTAATCCGATTATCGACCGACTAAAACGGTCAGATTTTTTACTCGGTGTGTGTGACTCCAGCCTTAGCCATTAAACGGTATCAACCACAGAGGACTCTCAAGTATAAATATTTTTCTATTCTTGGAATTGAAATTCATCATTTTATTGTCCTAGTAAAACTTCATTTATTCTTGTTTTAAGTACATACATTTGCAATGGCCACGTAACAAGGCAATAACTCAATATTTTATGCCTACACCCTCCTTGACCCTGGGCTTCAACACCGACAGTTGCTGCTCAGAAGTGTTAGATGCACAGATGAAAACAATCGCTGATGTGTTTGTGGGGTTCAGTAACGCCTGCTGTGCCCCTGCTGTGTGTCTGGCAAAAATTACTGCTGCTAACTACAACTTCAACTTCAAACATCTCATACTAGGCCTCTGCCTACACCCTCCTTGACCCTGGGCTTCAACACCGCCAGTTGCTGCTCAGAAGTGTTAGATGCACAGATGAAAACAATCGCTGATGTGATTGTGGGGTTCAGTAACGCCTGCTGTTCCCCTGCTGTGTGTCTGGCAAAAATTACTGCTGCTAACTACAACTTCAACTTCAAACATCTCATACTAGGCCTCTGCCTACACCCTCCTTGACCCTGGGCTTCAACACCGCCAGTTGCTGCTCAGAAGTGTTAGATGCACAGATGAAAACAATCGCTGATGTGTTTGTGGGGTTCAGTAACGCCTGCTGTTCCCCTGCTGTGTGTCTGGCAAAAAATTACTGCTGCTAACAACAACTTCAACTTCAAACATCTCATACTAGGCCTCTGCCTACACCCTCCTTGACCCTGGGCTTCAACACCGCCAGTTGCTGCTCAGAAGTGTTAGATGCACAGATGAAAACAATCGCTGATGTGTTTGTGGGGTTCAGTAACGCCTGCTGTTCCCCTGCTGTGTGTTTGGCAAAAATTACTGCTGCTAACTACAACTTCAACTTCAAACATCTCATACTAGGCCTCTGCCTTACACCCTCCTTGACCCTGGGCTTCAACACCGCCAGTTGCTGCTCAGAAGTGTTAGATGCACAGATGAAAACAATCGCTGATGTGTTTGTGGGGTTCAGTAACGCCTGCTGTTCCCCTGCTGTGTGTCTGGCAAAAATTACTGCTGCTAACTACAACTTCAACTTCAAACATCTCATACTAGGCCTCTGCCTACACCCTCCTTGACCCTGGGCTTCAACACCGCCAGTTGCTGCTCAGAAGTGTTAGATGCACAGATGAAAACAATCGCTGATGTGATTGTGGGGTTCAGTAACGCCTGCTGTTCCCCTGCTGTGTGTCTGGCAAAAATTACTGCTGCTAACTACAACTACAACTTCAAACATCTCATACTAGGCCTCTGCCTACACCCTCCTTGACCCTGGGCTTCAACACCGCCAGTTGCTGCTCAGAAGTGTTAGATGCACAGATGAAAACAATCGCTGATGTGTTTTTGGGGTTCAGTAACGCCTGCTGTTCCCCTGCTGTGTGTCTGGCAAAAATTACTGCTGCTAACTACAACTTCAACTTCAAACATCTCATACTAGGCCTCTGCCTACACCCTCCTTGACCCTGGGCTTCAACACGGCCAGTTGCTGCTCAGAAGTGTTAGATGCACAGATGAAAACAATCGCTGATGTGTTTGTGGGGTTCAGTAACGCCTGCTATTCCCCTGCTGTGTGTCTGGCAAAAATTACTGCTGCTAACTACAACTTCAACTTCAAACATCTCATACTAGGCCTCTGCCTACACCCTCCTTGACAATGGGCTTCAACACCGCCAGTTGCTGCTCAGAAGTGTTAGATGCACAGATGAAAACAATCGCTGATGTGTTTGTGGGGTTCAGTAACGCCTGCTGTTCCCCTGCTGTGTGTTTGGCAAAAATTACTGCTGCTAACTACAACTTCAACTTCAAACATCTCATACTAGGCCTCTGCCTTACACCCTCCTTGACCCTGGGCTTCAACACCGCCAGTTGCTGCTCAGAAGTGTTAGATGCACAGATGAAAACAATCGCTGATGTGTTTGTGGGGTTCAGTAACGCCTGCTGTTCCCCTGCTGTGTGTCCGGCAAAAATTACTGCTGCTAACTACAACTTCAACTTCAAACATCTCATACTAGGCCTCTGCCTACACCCTCCTTGACCCTGGGCTTCAACACCGCCAGTTGCTGCTCAGAAGTGTTAGATGCACAGATGAAAACAATCTCTGATGTGTTTGTGGGGTTCAGTAACGCCTGCTGTTCCCCTGCTGTGTGTCTGGCAAAAATTACTGCTGCTAACTACAACTTCAACTTCAAACATCTCATACTAGGCCTCTGCCTACACCCTCCTTGACCCTGGGCTTCAACACCGCCAGTTGCTGCTCAGAAGTGTTAGATGCACAGATGAAAACAATCGCTGATGTGTTTGTGGGGTTCAGTAACGCCTGCTGTTCCCCTGCTGTGTGTCCGGCAAAAATTACTGCTAGCTAACCTAATCATGGTGAAAAAAACATGACATGTCAAATTGTCTAGTGCTACACATAGATATGAGCTACACCCTGATTTCTGAGCTGTAAACATTTGAAACGTCAACTTTAAAACCAAAAATGGTGTTTTGTCACAAATCGTAACAAATAATTGTGACATATTATTACAGATATGCTGTTCCCCTGCTGTGTGTCCGGCAAAAATTACTGCTAGCTACCTAATCATGGTGAAAAAAACATGACATGTCAAATTGTCTAGTGCTACACATAGATATGAGGCTACACCCTGATTTCTGAGCTGTAAACATTTGAAACGTCAACTTTAAAACCATAAAATGGTTAGTCTTTGTCACAAATCTGTAACAAAATAATTGTGACATATTATTACAGATATGCACATGTCGAAAACAAATGCAAACACAAAAGCCTACTTATGCTATAGGATACTGATGGTCAACCTTGTCACTCCATAGCTTAGACAAATCCAACTCACATCATGACTCAAATGCTGCAATGTTGGAAGTGCATAATGTGGGTTGAACTTTGACAACTGCTGCAGTGCGAAGGTTATACTTCAGTGTTCTTGCCTTTTAAATAAAAGCATACAAGTAAATATAATAATCCAATGTTGATTAAGGGATGTGATGTACACCTGTAATATTGTGCAAACAATGCATGTAGGAATAGTCCTCTTCAACATTACTTATATTTGTGTCATTTTAAAAAATACATATTTAATTAGAAAGTTAACAGCCCATATCATAAAGGTCCTTCATGTAAACATGATAATCGCTAACAAAAATCATGCATTACCTTGGTAAAGTCAATAGTGCATAGTCACAATAGCAAATATATATACCTGTAAGTGGTGCTGAAAGAACGACAACTGATAGAATAGGTGAATGATATCTATTTATCAGACTGAATAGCGACACCTGTACAATGTCGATATAATACTCTACCTTAACAAAACAGCTGTGTCACACCTCACACTCGTTTTTCTTGTAGCTTGTTAAGTAATAGGGCACATGCGTGTATGTTTCATCATAGGTGCATGTTTACTGAGTAAAGCAGTCATGACAACGCCTTTGTGTTGTCGGTACGCTTGCGATGATGAACGATGCGCACCGTGAATGTTAGTCTGCGTCATAAGACGTACAGACGCTCCAATACCCAACGCGTCACAGCAGGAAGCCAGTCTGCGTCCAAACAAAGGCGCAACCATACATGCACGTAACCTTTTATAAAGCTATATAAAAAAAAGGATGTAGTAGTAACGCACACTTTATTGAGGTACAGTATTACATCGCCATTCACCATCTGTGGCTATGCAGTCTCATCTATATATACCTTATCTATCCGTTGTCATGCTTGCAAGTCCACAGTCAGGCATAAATATCTGTTTTCACTCTGCACTATGCACTTTTTAAATTTTTTGTTTGTTAATATAAATGATTGGCACATATTATCAGTATTACATGATGGAAATTTTAGATATTTTTAAAAAAATTTTAGTGATATTATTCACCAAATGTAAAGTTTTATGAATGTCAAAGAAAACTTGTAATGCTGATTATGTTTTTAAGTCAGCCATTCATTGTCTACACAATAAAAATGGTGTACATACTGTTACTTAGCCATCATTAATGGATTCTGATATGTACTTGTATGCTTTTATTTTAAACCGTATAGCAGATTATTTAACCTATTTTAATTGTGGTTTGCATTGCTTTTCAACATGTTAATGTATGCGTTTATGTTTGTAAATTATTAATTTACATATATTTTTTTAAGTTAAATCATCATCTTATGGTACTAAAGGTTATATTTCTCTTGTTTGGAGTATAGACATTTTTAATTGACACGTAACAAGGAAAATACTTGATATAGTATTTAAACATCCTCCTTGACCCTGGGCTCCAACACCGCCAGTTGTTGCTCGGAAGTGCTGTTAGCACAGTCAACACTTGCTCCTGTGTTACTGGGGTTCAGTAATGTCAGCTGTTCCCCTGCTGTGTGAACGGCAAAAAGTCCTGCTGCCTCCACCATGTTCTCTTCTCATCCCTGGGCTCCAACACCACCAGTTGTTGCTCGTAAGTGCTGTTAGCACAGTCAACACTTGCTCCTGTGTTACTGGGGTTCAGTAATGTCAGCTGTTCCCCTGCTGTGTGTACGGCAAAAAAGTCCTGCTGCCTCCACCATGTTCTCTTCTCATTCGTGGGCTACAACACCGCCAGTTGTTGCTCGGAAGTGCTGTTAGCATAGTCAACACTTGCTCCTGTGTTACTGGGGTTCAGTAATGTCAGCTGTTCCCCTGCTGTGTGAATGGCAAAAAGTCCTGCTGCCTCCACCATGTTCTCTTCTCATTCCTGGGCTACAACACCGCCAGTTGTAGCTCGTAAGTGCTATTAGCACAGTCAACACTTGCTCCTGTGTTACTGGGGTTCAGTAATGTCAGCTGTTCCCCTGCTGTGTGATGGCAAAAAGTCCTGTTGCCTCCACCATGTTCTCTTCTCATCCCTGGGCTCCAACACCGCCATTGTTGCTCGGAAGTGCTGTTAGCACAGTCAACACTTTTCCTGTGTTACTGGGGTTCAGTAATGTCAGCTGTTTCCCTGCTGTGTGTACGGCAAAAAGTCCTGCTGCCTCCACCATGTTCTCTTCTCATTCCTATGCTACAACACCGCCAGTTGTTGCTCGGAAGTGCTGTTAGCACAGTCAACACTTGCTCCTGTGTTACTGGGGTTCAGTAATTTTAGCTGTTCCCCTGCTGTGTGTACGGCAAAAAGTCATGCTGCCTCCACCATGTTCTCTTATCATTCCTGGGCTACAACACCGCCAGTTGTTGCTCGGAAGTGCTGTTAGCACAGTCAACACTTGCTCCTGTGTTACTGGGGTTCAGTAATGTCAGCTGTTCCCCTGCTGTGTGAACGGCAAAAAGTCCTGCTGCCTCCACCATGTTCTCTTCTCATTCCTGGGCTACAACACCGCCAGTTGTTGCTCGGAAGTGCTGTTAGCACAGTCAACACTTGCTCCTGTGTTACTGGGGTTCAGTAATGTCAGCTGTTCCCCTGCTGTGTGAACGGCAAAAAGTCCTGCTGCCTCCACCCTGTTGTCTTCTCATCCCTGGGCTTCAACACCGCCAGTTGTTGCTCGGAAGTGTCATTGGCACGGGTACTCACTCCTGCCCAGACTGGTTACAGCACGCCATCTGTTTCCTGTCAGTGTAAACGTCACTTAGCCTCCAATAAGTTGTCCTGTCGTGTTGCGGTCGGGTTAGCCGACTCTATGGTGCTTGGAGTTTAGGTGCTTCCTATGTGTGCTGCGGGATATGCAAATAAAGGCTGTTTCCGTTGTGACAATAGGACAATCACCCACTGTAGTACTGTGGAATTCGGTAACTGCGGCCGGCTCGCGGCCTGTCAACTTAAATTTCCATGGGTACCTTCTGCTACCCGTCCGGGTTCCAGTACCGTCAGCTGGTTCCCCGCAATGCCTTTGGCCTAGGTGCCTCCATCTCGGTATCCGAGTTCCAGCAACGTCTGCTGGTCCTTGGTAGTGCTTTGGAGCACAGGTACCTCCTGCTTAGTAACCGTGTCCCAGTAACGTCAGCTAGTCCTCGGTTGTGCCATTGGCTCTTTTCCTTCTGCTGCCCCTCCAGGTTCCAGCACAGTCAGCTGGTCCTCGTTACTTGCATTGGCTCTTGTACCTTCTGCTACCCGTCCGGGTTCCAGTACCGTCAGCTGGTTCTCCGCAGTGCCTTTGGCCTAGGTGCCTCCATCTCGGTATCCGAGTTCCAGCAACGTCTGCTGGTCCTTGGTAGTGCTTTGGAGCACAGGTACCTCCTGCTTAGTAACCGTGTCCCAGTAACGTCAGCTGGTCCTCGGTTGTGCCATTGGCTCTTTTCCTTCTGCTGCCCCTCCGGGTTCCAGCACAGTCAGCTTGTCCTCGTTACTTGCATTGGCTCTTGTACCTTCTGCTACCCGTCCGGGTTCCAGTACCGTCAGCTGGTTCTCCGCAGTGCCTTTGGCCTAGGTGCCTCCATCTCGGTATCCGAGTTCCAGCAACGCAAAACTACTGGTCCTCGTTACGCTTTGGGACCTTTAAAACCTTCTCTACATTTAAATGAAATTTTTTAAAAATGGGTTTTTTGGGTAAAAAATCTGGATCCCAAAAATGAAGAAAACCCCTAGAAAAACCCCAAAAAAGACCAAAACACGAACCCAAGCAAACCAAAAACACACCAAAAAAAAATAAAAGTTAAAACAGGATAAAAGGAAAAAACTACAAGCAAAAAAACCCCAAAGAACAAAAAGAAAAAAACGAAAAAAAAAAGACCAAAAGAAGAAAAAAGCCTAAAAAAAAAAAACCCCAACATGAGGGGGGGAAACCTTCCCCCGGGGGCCCCGGGGAAAACCCTGCGACCCAAACGCCCCCAAAAATCGTTGAAAAATCGTGACCAAAAGAAAAAAAAACTACTTTCCAATCGATTTTTGAAAAATAAAAAATATAATAAGAAGTAAACAATTGAAAAAAATTAATATTTAAAAAATAAAAAATTTTAAAAAATTTAACAAAAAGGTAGAAAAGGAAAAAGAAAATAAAAAAGGTGAAATGAAGAATAATTTGATAAAAAATACCTGAAATTAAAGAAAACAAAATTTAAAAGGGGAAACTTTTAATTTAAAAAACAAATGGAAAAATAGAAAAAATTTAAAACTTTCAATTTCTTCGCAATCCAAAAACATTTTTTTAAAAAAAAAAAATTTTATCCCATTTGATTGGGGTTAAACATTATCCTTTAACCCCTCCCAACCCCCCAAATTTCTTCTCAACCTTTGGTGTTTCCTTATTAAATCCCCAAAAAAGGGCAAAATGGTTTTTTAATTCCAAAATTTTTTTTTCCCAAATTTCTTGGTTTCCCGGGAAATGGAAAAGGGGGACCCGGTTTTTGGAGGGCCCCGATCCACCCCGTTTGAACGGGAATAAAAGTATCCCAACCTAAGGCCAAGAAAATTGGACGTCAATCAAAAAAGCCCCACCCAGGGTAAAGCAAACGAAACAAAAAAATTTTTAAATGTACCGCGCATGATAAAAAAAATACAATACTGAAAAATTAACAAGACCTGTATTTCTGCAAGTATTTCACAACAAGGGGAAAATGGTTTTTAAAGTATGTCAAAGGACCCGGGGGGAAATGCGGGGTCGTTTCACAAGCAAGAAATGGTGCATTAAGGGAATATCATTGGTCACTAGATTGAAAAAAAGGGGGAAAATAACTGAATAAGGGGGCAAGAAAAAAAGGGGCGGAAAAAAGGGGGATGCCCTTATTTTTTTATTAAATTTGGTTTAAAAATGCCTAAAAAAAAATTCCCGAAAAAGAAAAATATGTATCGATAAATTCAATCGTTTTTTTGCTGTCAAGTGGGCTTCAAGGGAGGCATTTCCCAAGGGCAAGTGTAATATAGAAAAAAATTTCCGTTTGAAAATTTTCAAGGGGAAAAAAATACCTTTACAAAACTCAATCGACCAACTAAAGGTACCAATAAATAAAGTGCTGGTATGCGGTGCTCAAAGAATAAAAAAATTGATAAAAAGATAAGCGAACCTTTTTTTTAAAAGGGACTGGGCAATCCTTTCAAAAAAAGGTAAATTATTTTGAAGGTGGTGGGAGCGTTTTTAAATTTTTCCCAAAGGAAAAGTAGCCCGGGGAGGCCCCGGGGCCGGGGAGCAGCTCCCCCCCCCAAGCGCTGCAGAAAAGGTTCTGCAAAACGAGCCCCGGTTTTGCTAATTTTAAAACCCCCGAACAGATTAAAATTTTTGCAGAAAAATTTTCCCATGTCATAAATGCCCCCAAGCGAACCACCATTACGAACAAATGTATGTCCTTAAACTTAACAGTGTATGCTTTTCCAAAATTTTTTTAGAGTTTACTTTTTGGTCAAAGGGAATCAAAAATTAACCTGCAGAAGAAAATTCGTTTTCAAAAAGCCAAAGTTTTTTTTATAAAAAAACCCCGCCCCAAGGGAAAGGTTTTTAAAAAAACTGGAAACTTTCTTTTCATAGTTTTACTGACGTACAAAAAAAAAATTTACAGAGGGGGGTTACTAAATGCATTTTTTTAGTTTAAAAAGCTTTATACAATGCACGTCCAAAATTTTTCCCAAAAAAAAGTAAAATAATTATACTAAACAATTGTTTTCATTTTCTAACCTTTTTAAAAACATTTTCCCTTTTTTTAAAGGCAAATTCGTTTAGAAAATCACAGGGGTTTTTTCCCCCGGGGGAGCCATCACTAAACCCAAACCTCCCAAAAATCCAAAGGAAAAAATTATCCTTTTTTACAATAATGCCCGGGGAAAGTCCGGGGCCCCTGGTAAAAAAAACCCCAAAAAAAAAAAAATCAAATGAGAGTTGCAAATTAAAAGATCAATTTATAATTCCCCCCGTTGCTGATTCACATGTAAAAGGACTACCTCTAGCTCTTAAAGATTTTGAAACAGTTTTTAAAAAATTAAAACTATTGACTTTATATATCCCTCCCCCCAGAGAAACTTTTTCCATACATGCCGGGGTTTTTTTTTAAATTGGACAAAAAAAACGGTTTTAGGGAAAACAAAATTAATAAAATTCACCAAAAACCTCCCCCTTACATAACTTGTTGGGGAAAAAAGTTCCAAAAAATCAGCACTGTACAAAACACTCACATTTGTGAGGCGCTTCGTTCCAGCATGGACACTGTACACTTTTAAAAGCACGCCTCCACCCCTTATCTCCTCTACCCCGAAAAACAGAAGGTCGGGTAATGACCGAAAAAGTCCTTTTTTTCGGAAAATTTTACTTCAAAAAAAAATTTTTCCCCCAAAAAAATGATTTTATTGAAAAATTTTTCCTCAAAGGGAATATTTTAAAAACCTCCAATTGCCCAAAAAACATTTTTTCATATCACCGAACCTTAAAATATGCTAAACCCCCTTTTTAGCCTTTTAAACAAACAAAAGTTGGGGGAAAAAGGGTATAAAAAAGTGAAAATAATGTGTGGGGAAAACTTATCCAAAAACGCTCAATGTTACCAACTGGGGAATGTGTTTTTATTTCGACCCCGATTTCTGCATATTTTGCAGCTGTTAGACAAGCCAACATGGGGGATAGCCATTTTTAGGAAATCCCCACATGTTTTGGGAACTGTCTAAAATTTGCAAATCATCACCCCACAGGGACTTGATCAAAAACAGCACGCCCAAGATATTCGGATAACACCTGGCATGCTCCGATAAGACGTCATCCAAGCAGCCCCTCCCCTATAATAAAATAACCTCCACTGTGTTTTTCAGTTTTCAAGAAAAAATATAAAAAAGTGTTATTTAGGTGCTGTGCTGCAGTAAATTGAAGATCAATCAATTTACAGTCACACAGACTTTGCGCCCGCACCTCTCTGTAAATTGAATCTTAGCATTATTTAACACTACCTGATATTACCACTTCAATTTTCAATGCTTTTCAGGGGCTGTCCAATCCCGTAATCTGATTGGGCCTTTATATACCTCACCTGCAATGATGACCGGCACTCTGACCTCAAATTCTAGCTTTGCTAAAAATCCTTTCAATGGTGGCTTCTTTTCTGTTCTCACTATTATAGTACCTATGCTTTTTTCGTATCTGCAAAGAAATTATGGGGAAGCCTTGCAAACCATACCTGATACCCACAAGCCTACTATTTGGCTGATGCAATTTTCAGCATTTTTGAAATGGCGCAGGCAATTTTTTATATTTGGAATTTAAAAAAATTGAATCACAAATTTTCTAATTTGCAAGGACCTGAAAATTTCAAGAATTTAAAAAAATGCAGCAAATCAATTCTCTTATTTCTAGATAACATTAACATTTTACACCACTGTATCGTTCTTGTGTTTTTTTTTTAATTTAAAAGGGATTCTTTAGAAAATAAAACTTCCACTATGAAGGCATTCAGGTCATATTGGAAAAGGTTTAAAAAAATGATACCTTTAAATCTGAATCAGGTGTCTCATTCAGGGGAAATTTAAAAAATACAAAAATAAACTTAGTAGGAATTGCATGTCCATGATGTTAGGGTTTGGCGGAATCACTAAATAAAATTAATAACGAAGTGCGTTTCACCAACCCGGATCCACCCGTGCACAAGATGTAAAACCACAGCTAATGTGAACAATGGCGAACTAAAGACAGCAAAGCAGCAATCAAAAAAGCCCAGTAATAACCGTCACACTGTGTGAACATAAGACTAAGTTCCAACTCTGTTACTCCAGGGGCATCATACATAAACACTAAACACTATGCCTGTTTTACCGTCACAGGATACAGTAAAAATGACGCTAGGGGGGGTCCCTATTGTCTAACTCCACAGGGGATTCTAACTAGTGGTTTGCTTGCTCGTGACCCCTGTTGTCTAACTGCACACAGAAAAAGGAAACAGATACCAAGTCAAGTGGGAGTTCCCACCCTACCCCGCCTGTCCTAATAAACAATCGCCATTATAAATAGCGGCACATTGCAAAAGATGGTAGCGTGTCCACTTCCCACACACAACACACATAATACTAGCACACAGGTGTCACCATTGAACTTCTTATACCTTAAGCTCAAGTCCCGACAGACCCGGACCTTGCCTGTGGACCAATCTGAACTGCCACATCCCCAGAGCACTGACGTCCCCAGCACCAATGAAAGACGCACATCATGAACATGCCAGTAGGGAAAATCTGAACTTTGGCTCCAGGGCACAATGAAACACGTGTAAATCAGTAGGCAACCGTAGGCTTTTGCTGGAGAGCCAGCAGTAACTACACATACAGCACAAACCTGGCCCGGTGCGGGGGCAGGAGTCTGGTGCTGATCAGTCACCCAGTGGCTGAGCCTGAATGGGAGACCACTACACCAGGCAGGGCTTGGGATCTTTCCCAGCAGAGGGAGAATCCCGCACCTAGTAATTCCCCCCCAAAACTCCCCCCCGGTGACATTTGCCATGCTTAAAAGCTGCCATATCTGGGAGGCATGATGTGTTTTTTTTCTGAAGGCAAAGCTCCCAGAATTAAAATTGAACTTCCGGGGTACCTGGCCTCAACACAGGATTTTGTATGCTCCTTGTTGCCCCAATCAATTTTTTGGGGTGAATGAAGATGCAGCCCCAAAGGTAACCCAGAATTACCTCATCCAAAAACCTTCAGAGATAACTAAAAAGGAGATTATTTTCCTATACTTTGGAAACAAGGTGAAGTGGGTACCATCCATGGGAAATTGGGGTTGACAAAACGGACCCATTAACTAACTGAAAAACACGGCTTAGGCACATCACTAATGGGATAGGGATGCTGTTGGGCGAAGGTAGCGGACATGAAATTGCCCTCAGCCCTGTAGCTGTGGATCGCGGGCACCACTGCGCAGGTTATAGGGTGCCAAACCTCCACTGTCAGGTAGGGAAAAATAGGCCAGTGTAGGGGTAGGCACCTCCCCATGGTGTTTCATTACTTTAAAGGTATGATGCAGTTTTGTTTGGTAATTGTTTCAATTTTTGTTTTGATATTTGGATAAAGTTTGGTGTTTTTTTATATTAATAGAAGGGATAACTGTGAGCTGATTTAGATTGGTCTCTTACTGACTCATCATTTGAAACTGTGATTCATATTAAAAAATAACAGCTCTTTGGGGGTTCTACACCCAGTGCCCCCACCCTTAGTTAATTTTTGACCAAATATTAATAATTTGCTCCTATCAAAGGCTAAAGGCCGCTTTGAGCTGTTGTCAGCTACTACAGCACTCCTTTGAGAACCTTTGAATGGAAGTCATCAGTGTCAAATGCCCAGACAACCCATTTGGTAGGTTAATTTAAGCAAATTAAATTAACATATAATATAAATTAATCACATATTTTGTTGTCTTGAAGTAAAACTGTCATTCCTCCTAGTGTAATAAAAAATTCTCAATCAAGTTATGAAATCCACATTTTGACATATTTCTTTGGAACAATAATACTATTAAGCAAAAAGACATGAAAATAAGGCTTGAAATAGAACTCTTCATAATTCTCGATCAATTGACTTTGTGCTGTTTGGTGAATGCGAGTGTTAGGGTTCGAGTTCCCGCTCCTGCACAAGGGGAGTCTCGAACCAGTGCCGCTGCGGTCTCCCATTCGTCTCCGGCCGCAGTGGAGCCTGCTCAGCAGAGACGTCGTTCCAGGCGTCTTGCCCACTCCACTACTGGCAGTGACTTGCTGCTGCCTTTCCTGGATCTGCTATTGTAGCCAGTTCTGGAGCAGACGTCTTTGGATAAAGTCCTGCATTTCCCTTCTGAGCGTGCCCAGAGTGAGATCTCTCATTGGAGATCAGGGGTCCACATGTCAGGTACTGCAGCGGCTCCTATTGGCCCGCCAGGAAGGCCCTGTTACTACTAGTCTTCTGAACGGGGTTCTCATTGGTCCTTGTTCCTGGAAGGTCCTGTGGCTGTTGCTATAAAAGGGTAGCATGGCTGGGCCACCATGCGCTAATACAACCATGTATGCTATGCGCCAGTGTGGTCATGCGGGGTGTGGTTAGGGACCCCGGCTGAAATAAGCCACTAGAATACCGACTTAATCGGTGAGGAGTTTAGTGTGCTAGCTGGTCAGGGTCGGTGTCCTAATGCCCTAGATTACCGGCATAACCGGTGAGGAATTTGATTGCCGTATTCAGGGTCTGGCGTTCAGACGCCAAAGATTGCGGGTGACTCCCGCGAGGGCATTAGCGCATGACCACCGTATTATGCTCGCTTAGCAAAATTTTAACCGTGTGCCTGAGAGCCTGCACAGGACACGGCGTTTGTTCTCACGGCTCTGTGACTAACAGGGTTCGCTCTCGACGCTAGACAGCGCCCTAGCGTTTTACTTTGCGGCTCACTGAAGCTAAGTGAGTTCGCACATATCGCCATATAGCACTGTGCATCCCGTTAGCGGCTCTGTGAATTAACAGAGCTGCACTTACTGCCACAAACGCGCTACGGCGTTTATTTTAGCGACTCTGCGGGATAACAGAGTTCGCTACTTTCGTCATCTTACTAGCAGCAGGCTTTGCTTGCACGGTGGACCCCCCCGGGGTGCGAACGCACCTC
This sequence comes from Oophaga sylvatica, assembly GCA_033576555.1. Classification (NCBI taxonomy): domain Eukaryota; kingdom Metazoa; phylum Chordata; class Amphibia; order Anura; family Dendrobatidae; genus Oophaga; species Oophaga sylvatica. Next base: position 301,758,806 of record JARQOD010000006.1, read on the forward strand.
TCCCCCCTTATATATTTGGTGCGTTCCGCAACCCAAACATAATATTAGCGCCAGGGCTGGCTAAATAAAATGGCGGACGAACAGCGTCTATTGCAGTAACATCCAGCAGCTGAAGGGTAGGTTGGAGGCTCTTGAGAGCACAACCTCAGCTGTGGATGTTACCGCAGTCGCTGTTCAGGCTGCTAGCGTGGCTGCAGCCAGTTTGTCCTCTCCACCTTGCCCCTACATTATCCCACCTCCCGTTTCCTGACAAGTTTTGCCGGTGATAGCAAGCAATGTCGGGGATTCCCTGAGTCAGTGCTCTAACATCTTGAGCTTCTGGCTGCACGTTTTCCCACGGATCGGGCACAAGTGGGTTTTGTACTTTCTCTACTCTCAGGCAGAGCGTTGGAGGGCAACGCCGCTGTGGGAGCGCGATGATCGTAGTGGTGCAGAGTGCTCCTCGTTTCTTGGAGGCTCTTAAAAAGGTCTTTTTAGGACCCCAGGTCACCCACGATACGGCGCTACAAAATGCTGGCATTGACACAGGGTTCGTCTTTGGTCAGTCAGTTTTCCGTCCAGTTTCGGACTCTGGCTGCTGAGCTAGATTGGTCTGAATAAAGTTCTTATTCCTATCTACTGGCGGGACTGGCTGACCATGTTAAAGACGCTTTGGCTACCAGGGAGAATTCCCGCCACACTGGAGAAGCTTATCTCCATATCTACCCGCATTGACCTCCGTTTTTCACGAGCGGAGGTTGGAGCGGGGCCCAGTGTAGGCAGAGGTTTCGGTTGGCTCCCTACCTTTGCCAAACCTCTCGAATTCCCCGATCTGGCGTCCGAACCTCAAAAGGCCACAGAAGTTCCTCATGCAGGACCTAAGTCTCGGTCCGTCCGAGTATCCGTGGTTTGTAACCATTGTCAGCAGACAGGACACAATGCCAACAGATGTCCACAGCGATCGGGGAAGCGATCGCGTCTAGTGGCCCTGGGAGGAGGTTCACTAGAGACAGCGGCATTTTCCTCCAAGATAACATTTAAAGGGACAATCACTGTTGGTACTTCCATTCTCACCGCCGACCTTTGCGTGGACTCAGGAGCAGAGGGGAATTTCATGTCCTCTAGCTTTGCTCGCCGTCATGCAATACCTCTGGTGGTGCTTGACAAATCAGTGACTGTTCGGGTAGTGAATGAGTCGTCATTGCCCTCACAAATTACTCACCAGACTGTCCCACTTGCATTGTCTGTATCTCCTTCCCATCAGGAATTTATTTCCCTACTCGTCCTTCCCGAGGGAATAGACGAGATCCTACTAGGTATACCTTGGCTCCGTTTCCACTCCCCACATATAGAGTGGACTTCGGGTAGGATACTGGGTTGGAGTGATGCATGTACAGGCAGATGTTTCAGAAGTTGCGTTCAGGTTACCACTACTGAGTTACCCGCAGATCTTACTCCACTTCCCAAGCACTACTGGTCATATGCAGACGTGTTCTCCAAGAAGGCTGCGGAGACTCTTCCGCCTCATCGCCCCTATGACTGTCCTATCGACCTCTTGCCTGGCGCAGAACCTCCTCGGGGAAGGGTCTATCCCTCTCTCTTCCTGAGACAGAGGCCATGTCGCAATATATTCAGGAGAACCTGGCAAGAGGGTTTATTAGGAAGTCGGTGTCACCGGCAGGGGCGGGATTTTTCTTCGTGCAGAAGAAAAACGGAGAATTGCGTCCGTGTATTGATTACAGGGGTCTTAACGCCATCACCGTTAAAAACAAGTACCCGTTGCCCCTGATCTCTGAGCTATTTGATAGGCTTCGGGGAGCAAGGGTATTCACTAAACTAGATCTGCGCGGTGCTTATAACCTGATTCGCATCCGTGAGGGGGACGAATGGAAGACGGCTTTTAATACCAGGGATGGGCATTACGAATATCTGGTGATGCCCTTTGGGCTCTGTAATGCTCCAGCCGTTTTCCAAGACTTTGTCAATGACATCTTCCGGGATATGCTCTCCACCTCGGTCGTAGTCTATCTGGATGATATACTCATATTCTCTCCAGATATTGACTCCCACCGGAGGGATGTTGGCAGGGTCTTCGACCTCCTACGGGCAAATTCCCTTTACGCAAAGTTGGAGAAATGTGTGTTTGAGCAGGAGTCCTTACCTTTCCTGGGCTATATCATCTCCGCCCAGGGATTGGCTATGGATCCTGCCAAACTACAGGCGGTGATGGACTGGCAAGAACCCCACTCTCTAAAGGCGGTGCAGCGCTTTATGGGGTTCATTAATTACTACCGTCAGTTCATTCCCCACTTCTCAACTTTGGTAGCTCCCGTGGTTGCCCTTACCAAAAAGGGAGCTAATCCCAAATTGTGGTCTGAAGAGGTCTCCAAGGCCTTCACGTCTATTAAGTCTCATTTCGCTAGAGCTCCCATCCTACATCGCCCCGATGTTGATAAGCCATTTATATTGGAGGTGGATGCCTCGTCCGTTGGTGCTGGAGCAGTCCTCTTCCAAAAGGATGCTCAAGGTCGGAAGCATCCATGCTTCTTTTTCTCCAAGACCTTCACACCAGCAGAGAGGAATTATTCCATCGGGGACAGGGAGTTGCTAGCAATGAAGTTGGCCTTCTCGGAGTGGAGACATCTGTTGGAGGGAGCTCGCTTTCCCTTCCAAGTCTTCACGGATCACAAAAACCTGGTATATCTTCAGACAGCCCAGCGGCTTAATTCTCGCCAAGCCAGATGGTCCTTGTTCTTCTCCCGGTTTCATTTCACACTGCATTTCCTCTCGGGAGAGAAGAACATTCGTGCCGACGCTCTCTCTCGCTCTGTGGTGTCCTCGAGGAGGAGGTGGAGGAGCCTCGGCTTATCGTCCCCACAGAGAGCCTGAGAACAGTGGCCCCGGTTTCGCTAGAGTCTGTGCCCCCGGGCAAGACTTTTGTGCCTACTAATTTGCGACCGGAGGTACTCTCTTGGGCACATTCGTCCAGGGTGGGTGGACACTTTGGGGCAAAGAGGACATCTGAGTTGCTGGCGAGGACATATTGGTGGCCGCATATGGTCCGTGATGTTGGGGACTATGTTCGGGCGTGTGTCTCCTGCGCCAAAAATAAGTCTCCACGACAACGGCCAGCTGGGTTACTTTACCCTTTGCCGGTGGCAGACAGGCCCTGGGAGATGGTTGGGATGGACTTTGTGGTGGCTTGCCCAAGTCTCGGGGTTGCACCATCATTTGGGTAATCACCGACCATTTCTCTAAAATGGTGCATCTGGTGCCACTACCACGGTTACCTTCTGCACGGGCTCTGGCAGCGTTGTTTGTTAGGCACATCTTCCGTTTACACGGCATGCCGGACAAGATTGTCAGTGACCGAGGTCCCCAGTTTGCGTCTCGGTTCTGGAGAGAGCTTTGTCGTCTACTCAGTATTGAGTTAAATCTCTCTTCAGCGTACCATCCTGAGACAAATGGGTTGGTAGAGAGGGCCAACCAGACCTTGGTCACCTATCTACGACATTTTGTCTCAGCCAGGCAGGATGACTGGGCATCCTTGCTACCATGGGCTGAGTTTGCATTAAACAATGCTGTGGCTGATTCCACCGGACAGACCCCATTCCTCCTGAACTACGGTCAGCATCCGCGGGTACCAGTGCCTATGCCCGTGTCTTCCGCCGATTCCAGGGTGGCAGACTGGGCTGTGGAGGCACGGGACATTTGGGACCGCACGCAGGATGCCATTCAGGCCTCCAAAGAGAGGATGAGGTCTTCGGCCGATGCCCATCGGCGCCCCGCTCCTACATTTGCTCCTGGGATTTGGTGTGGCTCTCCGCCCGTAACATCAGGCTGCGAGTTGAGTCCACTAAGTTGGCACCCCGCTACCTGGGTCCTTTCAAGGTCCTCGAGCAGGTTAACCCTGTGGTATACCGTTTAGCTCTTCCACCACGCCTGGGTATCTCCGACACCTTTCACGTGTCCCTCCTGAAACCCGTGCTCATGTCCCGGTTTTCTGAGTCATCTGCCGGGATATCGGGTTCATCTGCGGATGACCATGAGGTGAACGCCATCGTGGGGTGTAAGGTGGTACGGGGCAGAAAGTTTTATTTGGTGGACTGGAGGGGCTATGGGCCTGAGGATAGGTCTTGGGAGCCTGCCGAGCATGTTCACGCTCCGCAGCTCATCGCTGCCTTTGAACGCAGCGAGGCCCAGAGAAGGGGGGCCCATGTTAGGGTTCGAGTTCCCGCTCCTGCACAAGGGAGTCTCGAACCAGTGCCGCTGCGGTCTCCCATTCGTCTCCGGCCGCAGTGGAGCCTGCTCAGCAGAGACGTCGTTCCAGGCGTCTTGCCCACTCCACTACTGGGCAGTGACTTGCTGCTGCCTTTCCTGGATCTGCTATTGTAGCCAGTTCTGGAGCAGACGTCTTTGGGATAAAGTCCTGCATTTTCCCTTCTGAGCGTGCCCAGAGTGAGATCTCTCATTGGAGATCAGGGGTCACATGCTCAGGTACTGCAGCGGCTCCTATTGGCCCGCCAGGAAGGCCCTGTTACTACTAGTCTTCTGAACAGGTTCTCATTGGTCCTTGTTCCTGGAAGGTCCTGTGGCTGTTGCTATAAAAGGGTAGCATGGCTGGGCCGCCATGCGCTAATATCAACCATTGTATGCTATGCGCCAGTGTGGTCATGCGTGTGTGTGGTTAGGGACCCGGCTGAAATAAGCCACTAGAATACCGACTTAATCGGTGAGGAGTTTAGTGTGCTAGCTGGTCAGGGTCGGTGTCCTAGATGCCCTAGATTACCGGCATAACCGGTGAGGAGTTTGATTGCCGTATTCAGGGTCTGGCGTTCAGACGCCATAGATTGCGGGTGACTCCCGCGAGGACATTAGCGCATGACCACGTATTATGCTCGCTTAGCAATTAACCGTGTGCCTGAGAGCCTGACAGGACACGGCGTTTGTTCTCAGCGGCTCTGTGACGTAACAGGGTTCGCTCTCGACGCTAGACAGCGCCCTAGCGTTTTACTTTGCGGCTCACTGAAGCTAAGTGAGTTCGCACATATCGCCATATAGCACTGTGGCATCCCGTTAGCGGCTCTGTGAATTAACAGAGTCTGCACTTACTGCCACAACGCGCTACGGCGTTTATTTTAGCGACTCTGCGGGATAACAGAGTTCGCTACTTTCGTCATCTTACTAGCAGCAGGCTTTGCTTGCACGGTGGACCCCGGGCTGCGAACGCACCTCTCCACTTTATATATTTGGTGCGTTCCGCAGACCCTAACAGCGAGCTTTTGTTTTATTGATTATTTTGCTACAAAAACTGAACCATCTGATCCACATATATGGTCATGTTATTTTGCTACTCAAGCTTGTTACAAAATATTCTAAACCATGAAAATATTGTGCTCAAATTAGAAACATACTACATGCTATAAATAAATACTTAGAGGAAAAATAAATTCTGCTTTGCTTCATGCTTTGGAGACCGCTTCAATGTTGTATCTAAAGGTAACAAAAAAGGTTTATAATAAAAATCAATCTTTGGAAGCATTATGAAAATGTTTATTTAAAAAAATGTACATATATGGAGTATAGTTTTGAATATCAAGTGAAAAAATTGTCAAGTTCAATAAAAGAAGTCAAGGGGTTGTCTAAAGATAATTATTTATAAACATTCTAGTACATGAGGGATCCTCCTTTGGGAGGATGCATTATAGACAATCATAGCATTGAATAGACAGGTGATCACAGGAAACGGGTTTGTACTTAAAAAATTTGCAGATGCTCCTAAAAGCCTGCAGAGAAATATTGAATGCTTTTATTAAATTTTACTTAAAAACAGTATAGAGATATTTTTTAAAAAATGCAAGATATTGTCAGCATCCCAACAGTGATTAAGCAGATAAAGGAAGTGCATATGTCCTTTACGACAGACCTCTTGTTTTCTTAACTTTATATTATTATATTGTTAAAACAAATTAAGTATTAGAAAAATGCAGTATGAGAAAATGCAATCTTATTTTTTCATATAATCATGGACACCTGTATTGCTGGATTTTGATTTATATTCATTGTGTCACATTTAATATTTGCTTTAATGTTTTTATTTTGTACTGCCTTCCCGAGATCTCAATCTCCGCAGGAGACTCCACCAACTTTTTGTGAAACTCAAGACCTGTCACAGCCTCGCACCGCCGAACACCACCTCCTCCCATCCCATAGCCGCAGCATTGCTCCACTTCCTACCGCTCCCACCGCTGCCAGCTTCCTGCAGCAGCAACCCTGCCTGCTGTGACCCCGGTAAGCTACATTCGGATTATAAGACGCATCCCCCTTTTCCTCCCAAATTGTGAGGAAAAATTGTGTCTTATAATCTGAAAAATATGGTGTAAATATATATATTTATTTTATGAAAATTAATTTTGTTATATATTTATCATAATTGCATGTGCTCATGGATTTCTTTGCAAATGAATCTTTTTTTTTGTATTTACATATTACGATTCTCCCTGGTCTACTTTAATAGTAGTGTTCATCATCAACTTATTTTCTCTCTTTCATTAAGCCTCTGACATAACTGTGCACTGTGCCTTTGCAGTAAAAATCGTGACATCGTGACATTATTATACAAATAGCTTGAGGCCTAGTCAGTGCTTTGAGAATGCACTTTGTGACTACATGGCAAACCGTCAGTGGACTGGCTAGTCACAACGTGTCAGTGGCCTAGAGAGACACCAAAGCATATTAAGAAACATTCCTTCAATGCAAATCAAAATTCCCTTCTAATTCATGTGATTTGCCAAATTTTGACCCTGTAGATTTGAATATCTCAATTGCATGCTCGTTCTATAGACAAACAATCTTTATACACAGAGATATTAATCTCCACAAATGTGGCGCCCAACGTAGCCTGTGTGGCATTGCATGGAGGCCACACCAAATAAACCAGCGGAGCATCCACTAGAATTCAATCTCTGCCAGTGATGGAAGAATATGGTGAGTTCAATTGATTTGTGCTGTGGGTAAAGTGAGCTGTAAAATACACATTGAAAAATAAATATTTCTTATAGATCTAATTTTTGGAAAAGAAAAAGAAACAACTTTCTAATATCAATACTTTTTGAATTACTTGATAATTAATGCATTATGTTATTTACATTATACTTTTATTCCAGCATACCTACAGACAAAAATAATTGATACAGTTTGATAAAAAGGTTCTACAAAACAGTACATTCGAAATTTCCTTCTAGGAGAGTAATTTTTAGAACAGTGGTTTACTAACCTGCATTGCTATGATACACATCTCTGCTGGTCTCAAACTATAGCTGCCAGCCTGGCAGATAATACAACTGATGTCCTGCTAAATCCAAACTGACAGGGATATAAAGTTTTAAACCAAACTTACATCAATAACTTATCAGCTGATGGTTCTATTAGGATGATACAAGTAATTTTGCATTTTTAGAATTTATAATATTTCAATTCAAATTAGATCAATTAGGGTTAAGTTTCAATTTTCTCTGTACCATTTTATTACTGTGATGCAAAATTTATACGCTTTTACAGTCTCCTGCTGTGTTTAGCCTGGGATACATTCTTTTATGTTTAGAAAACACATAAAATGTGTGTGAAACAAACCTAGAGGGATATAAAAGTTCAACAATTGGAGCTTGCATACTATCTGATATGTAAATCTTTTTATAGTACTAGGAAATATAGTGTAAAAATGTACATGCAGCAATCACCTTAAATAACTTCTAGGCAAGGAAATTAATGCAATTTATGAAAGAACATATTCACAAATGTATTCAACATTTTTATTGCAGACACTGCAATAATCATGGATTTCACAACTATTTTACCGATATTTTCTAAAGCATCTGTAGCAAAATGAAAATTGTTGTAAATATTTAAAACACTATATATGCACGCAAAAAGAAGTTGGGTGAACTGTTTTCCCAGTGAGTCTAGCATCAGGGGCATATTTTTAGATGGCAATTATATATTGAAAAACCTGCATTTATGATGCCAGCTCTGCATTTATGATGCTTTCTCTGCATTATCAGTGTAGTTTCCAAGTTTAGAAGGGTAAAGATATCAGTGTAAGATGTGCCATGCTGCATTGTAGCAGTTGGTGCTGAAATGTAGTAGTCTGTGTCTAACTGGTGGTATTTGGTAACACTAATGGGGATAATATTGATGTTGCAGAGTAGGTATTTTACGCAACACATTAGTATTTGTTTGTTAGTGAGTAACTATCATGACTGAGGATTCTATGGTTTGGAGCAAGCTGAAAAATTCTGAGAACCTCTTATTTATTATTAGATCTAACCAATTGATATAGCATGATAATATTACCATCTCTTAGACTTTTCTTTAGTTCCGAAAACTGCTGTATGTCCTGACATAGTATAAATCTTCAGTAATCTAAAATTGCCCTAACTACTATTTCAGATGATATATCCATGCTTGTTTTAAGAATGGCTTAAGTTTACTGCTGCTCAATGGTGCATGGAGCCTCTTTATCAATGTGGTCATACATTCTGAGGCCAATTCATTAAAATGGTTACACCAAAAATCAGATTTAAACACCTTAATAAGTTGCAATATTTTTGTGCAACTTGGAAGTTGGGCAAAAAAATATTGTGTCTTTTGGCATATACACTCTGATCCCGGCCATCTTTACTAATATGGGTGTAGTATGGGTGGGACATAGGCAGGGCCATGCATCCAACTGTACAATCCATTATATGTTATGCCACTAGAGTGGTGTAACTCACAACACAAATTTATGCCAGTCCTCAACTGGCGTACATTTCTGGCAGCAGGGCAAGGTGAGTAAGAGATGTGTATTTATGGATTTGCTTAATGAATCAGGTGACTGTACTGCAGCGAGCGCTTCATTAAGAGAGGCATGTGCTATGCCAATCTTAATAAATTGCCCTTCAGGCTTCAATACCTGTTGATCAGTAACACACTGTTGGTCAGTACCACATTTAACCAGTTACAAACAGTACTATTAAGTAACTGAAAATAAGAAGTTTTTGTTCAACTGGGGTGAATTACCCTTGTAGGACAATGTTTAGGATTTGTCCCTAATGTAGAAATGGGTACAAAATACATTTTTTTTTTTGTTTTTTTGAAAAATTCTTGGCTTTCTGTGAAAATAAATTTGTTTAACCAAGTTCAACAAACAGGTCTGGGGGCATGAGAAAAAAGCTGAAATGGATGGGACACATAGATATAGATGGAAAGCTGACAATTCATGTGCCTCGTACAGTAAAATCACAGTGTGACAGGTTAGAATAGAATAGATATAATAGATATATACACATAGAATAGATAGATATATAGATGTCAGTGACACACACACTTATATATGGATATATATTACATCTATCTGAGAAAAGCCGGCAATTCAGCTGCCACCTACTCTAAAATCACAGCAGGAGCCGACATTATAGAATAAATGGATTACACACAGTATATGCACATAGAATTGATAGATATATAGATGTCAGTGACACACACATATATGTATTTATATTACATCTATCTATCTATGAAAAACTGGCAATTCAGCAGCCACGTACTGTAAACTCACAGCAGGAGCCGATGGATTAGAATTGATAGATTACATACAGTATATACACATAGAATATATAGATACACAGATGTCAGTGAGATATACAATTAGTACAGTGTGTGTACAGCTTACTGTATATGTAATTATTAAAAGATTATTTTTCAGTAAAAAATGGCATGGACTCCCATGTAATTTTCTTAACCAGCAGAGGGAAAGCCAATGGCTGGGGACAGATGTTTATAGCCTGGGAAGGGGTTAATACCCAGAGAGCTTTCCAGGCTATTAATATCAGCTCACAGCTGTATACTTAGCCTTTACTGGCTATTAAAATGGGGGACTCTAAAAAAATTATGTAGGGTCTCTCTAAAATTAATAACCAGCAAAGGCTATGCAGACAGCTTTGGTCTGTTATTAATAGCCAAAGAAGGGGCCATAGATACTGGCCCACCCCAGGCTAAAAACATCAGCTCTCAGCAGCCCCCAGAAAAAGCGCATCTCTAAGATGCGCCAATTCTGGCACTTTGCCTCACTCTTCCCACTTGCCCTGTAGCAGTGGCAAGTGGGTAATAGTTGGGGGTTGATGTCACCTTTGTGTTTTCCAGTGACATGAAGCTCACGGATTAGTAATGGAGAAATGTAAGACACCTATTCATTTCTAACTCTATAGTTGTATGAAAAATAATCTTTTATTAATTAAATACATGTACAGTAAGCTGCACACATCCTATACTAATTGTAATTGTATTTGTCACTGACATCTCTATATCTACCTATTCTATTTGTATTTACTGTGTGTAATCCACCTTTTATCCTGCAGCTCCTGCTGTGATTTTACACTACCGTGGCTGCTGAATTATCGGCTTTTCTTCTATCTATGTAATATATATATATATACATATATATGTGTCAGTAACATTTATATATGTGTTCTATGTTTATATATCTATTCTGTTGATTCTATGCTAACCTGTTACGCTGTGATTTACTAAACATGTCACATGTATTGCCGGCTTTTATTATATCTTGTACCGAATGTTACCAACTATTTACGATTTTAAGAAAAATGATTGCGTTACCGATCACGAATACGAATATACCATATTTGTGGCGAATTTATGTTTGCCGATCGTTTTCTGAACATATTTGCTCATCTCTACTCCATTCTTTCCAAAGGATCTAATAATGCCTGCTTGCCCGATCACCATGAGATGTGAATGTTGCATCAAAATCCAAAGGTACAAGGGCAACTCTTCTTAAGGAAAGTCAGACAAGAGCCACATGACCACATGACCTAGTACATACTGGTGTACGTTAACCTATGAAAGTGCATACACCCAGAGATAACAGTTATATGGTGACTTTCAAAAACAGGCTCTCCATGCATGTGCTCTGACTGTGACACAGCTGTGACACATGCAGCTGCAGCGCCGATCAGCTGATCAGCCGGCACGATCCAGGTTCCCTCAGCAGCTTATTTGGCAAGCGCTATAGCTTGCCGAATAAAACGGAACCTGAACAAATTCGCTCAACTCTACTCAGAAAGAGAAAGCTGGCCGAAGAAACAGCTTCACTTAAACTTTCTGTCAAACAAGAATTAATCCGCCTGAAAGCATAGGTAGAAAGTGATGAACAGCAGTGCATTGTACTGGAGGAGGATCTGTTCCGCCTGAAGAATAAAGTCAATGAAGCAATGCAAAGAAGAAGAGATCTGGAAAAAGAACTCGCCAAGGTCCGTGCTAAAATCGAGTTCCTTCAGAAGGTCAAGGTCAAAGCAGAAGAAGAGTCTCTGTCTGCAAATGAGAAGTCTAAACAGATGATGGAAGAGAAAGCAAACAAGCTGAGAGATCTTGCCAAATAAGCTGCCAGGTTACAGTCTCCCCTATTTCCGTATAGATTGTAAGCTTGCTTTTATTGTCTGTACAAGTCCCCTTTAAAATGTAAAGTGTTGCAGAATATGTTGGTGCTATAGAAATAAATTTCCATTCTTATTATTATAAGAGGCAAAGACAATAAGCAGAAGAAGAAGAAGCCACACTGCAAAGAGCAGGATCTGATAGGATCCGGAATAAAAAAAGCTTGCTGCCATCAATGAGGTCACATGGTTAAAGATGGAGGCTGAGATTGCATTGAAAGGCTTCAAAGGCTAATAAAGAAGTTATGACTGATTGAATAAGTCTTCGCTGTTGAGAGAAGGTGTTGAAATGCATGCAACAAGCTACAGACTTGTTATACTTTGGAGAAGATACATTGCAGTATCAGCAGATGGTTCTGTTTCTGTTGATGCTCAATAATATGTAGTCCAAAGTGATGAGCAAATATATTCGGCACTATTCGCTACTCGCACGAATAATATCGTATTTGGGCTATTCGTTAATCGGCGAGTAATTTGCTATTCACCGCAATATATTCGAGTGACCCGCTCAGCATGTTTGTCATTTTATTTGCTTGCAAATCACAGTAAAGACGGCACCATATTTGGTGTGACATTACTGTATCTGGCTGCCAGAACACTGGGTGTTTGACATGCTATCATGTGCATGACAGCGCGGAAAACATCGCTTGTCACACAGCCGCATTTCCCACACTGTCAAATGACAGCGTCATTGCGCAGCTGTGATCGGAGATACCTATCAATTACTATTCCTATAATTATATGGTAAAAAAGACACAGCCAGAATAAAGTCTTTTATTAGAAATAAAGTAAAACACACTTTTCTATTTTTAAAAATAACAAACAGTTATACTCACCTAATGCCTAATTCCAATGAATCCCTCATCTCCTGTAAGAAAACAAAAATAAAAAAACAACAAAATCCCTCACCTATCTGTCATTCTGTCCCATGCCACAATCCATGTCTGGAGCATAAAATGTTTTCAACCTGGACGGTGCCAAGATTCGACCGTTCAGGCTGAAAACCACTGGTGAATGAGATGCTAGAAGCACAGCTTCAGTGACTAGAGGTGACATTACTGAGTTTGCATTCCCAGCCGGGCTGAACCACGGTGACCTCGGTGAGATCCCCGCTATCACCGTGAGTTGGTAAATGCTGCGTATAACGCTACTTCTTGTGCATTAGGTTGTAAATTGCTAGTATCGATTTTTTTTTGTGGTGCACCATACTACAGTTATTTTAATTATGTATCAATAAATGCTGGATTTTTAAAGAAGTTCTTGTTTCTCACTAGAATACATCTGTTTTCAGTGTCCTAATTATTGTTTAATTAAGATTTATTAAAGAAGTCTGTGTCATTCTTTCAATTAAAGTACTTTTTCTGAGTGTGTTTTTATACAATATGACTATTGTTTTAGTAATGGGGGAGTCTTATTGACACCTCTCCATTACTAACCTCGGGGCTTACTGTCACTCACATAAAAATACAAAGGTGACATCAACCCCCCAACTATCACCCCACTTGCCACAGCTACAGGGCAAGTGGGAAGAGCAAGGCCTAGTACCAGAATTGGCACATCTTAGAGATGCTCCTTTTCTGGGGTGGCTGAGAGCTGATGTTTTTAGCCTGGGGGGCAGGTCCAGGTTGAAAACTAATTATCCCACAGACATGGATTACGGTGTGGGACAGAACGATGGACAGGTATAATATATATTGTTACTTTTTTATTTATTTTATTACAGGAAATCGAGGGCTTTGCTGGAATTAGACATTTAAAAAAAATGGAAAACTGTATTTAGTCTTATTTCAAATAAAGGACTTTATTCTGGCTGTGTCTTTCTTTACCATACAACTATAGAATTAGTAATGGAATGGTGTCTTATAGACACTTCTCCATTTACTAATCCGTGGGCTTGATGTCACCGGACAATACAGAGGTGACATCAACCCCACAAATATGAACCTCACTTGCCACCACTACAGGGCAAGTGGGAAGAGCCAGGCAAAGCACCAGAATCGGCACGTGTAATAGATGTGCTTTTTCTGGACAGCTGCGGGCTGCTTTTTTTAGTCTGGGGGGGTCAATATCCATGGCTTCTTACCAGCCTGAGAATACCAGACCCAGCTGTTAGCTTTAGCAAGGTTGGTTGTCAAAAATGGAGGGGACCCCACACCTTTTTTAAAATTATTTATTTAAATAATTAAAAAAAACAGCGTGGGGACCCCTCTATTCTTGATAACCAACATTGCTAACGCTGACGGCTAAGGGTTTCAGCTCCCAGCTGTGAGTTTTGCCTGGTTGGTTATCAAAATTAAGGGGGAACCCATGGCTTTTTTATTATTATTTATTTACAGTGCAAGAGCGGCTGAGAAATACCCTGATTATCAGCTCCTGCTTTCACTGTTATTAGCGGCAGCAGGTGTCGGATGATGGAACGGTTGTCCCATCAGCTGACACCATTGACCGGAGATAAATTTTATTACTCCTATCACATCTGAGAGCGGAACCGCACCATGGGAACTGTGGCTCTCTGACCAGCAGGGATGGTTCACCGCCAATCAGAAGCAGGGTTTGCATGCTGTCATGCATATGACAGCATGCTAAACATCGTATTGTCGGGTCCTCCATTCAAGTGAAAAGGGTTTGGGTCCACTCTACTGGATGACAGGCTGTATGGACACATCATGCAGCCTGCCATCTAGAGGTAGCGCAGCCGAATATGAGGTCTCATCCTGCTTTCCTTAACCTTTCTGCAGCAAATGTGCTGCAGAATGTCAACCTGCGTATTTGCAGTGATTTTTCACCATTAATTCAAGTCAATGAGTGAAAAACGCTGCAAAAACGCTGAAAGAAGTGAAATGCTGTATGTCAAAAAGACGCTGCAAAGCACAAAATCCTGATGACAAAAAAAAATGTGTGTGTATGAGATTTCTGAAATCTCATAGGCTTTGCTGGTACTGTAAAAAAACAGCTGAAAATTAGCATAAAAACACACGATCGCTGAATATTGAAAATTCAGCGATCTTGAGTCAAACCTTACATTGAAATATTCGCTCATCTCTAGAATGGACAGAAGAATCGAATGGACAAGATTTGGAAATCTGCAGCAGGATATTCCCTTTCCATTTCTGACAACTTGGGGACAGATCCAGACTTTATGAATGACCTCAGTGAGAAACAGAGATGGGGAGCCAAAACTATGGAAGAATCTGGGCTCCAGGAGCACATCAACATTCATACATTGAGGGAAAATGTCTCAAAGTAGCACCAGTCCCTGAAGAAACAGGGGCTGGATGAAGGACTCAAAGCCTCTAATTAATATGGAGGAAGGTTGGATGTCGAGCAGGAATGGGCCAAGGCATAAAAGACAGTAGGACTTGGTGAATTCAAGGAATAATTCAGAAAGTTTCATCTCTTTATGTTGCAGATTTGTTCGACTTCAGCAAAAGTAACACCAATCAAACTTGACATATGGAAAGCATTCAGACCCCTTTAAATTTTTCACTCTTTGTTTCATTGCAGCCATTTGGTAAAGTTAAAAAAGTTCATTTTTTTCTCATTAATGTACACTCTGTACCCCATCTTGACTGAAAAACAGAAATGTAGAAATTTTTGCAAATTTATTAAAAAAGAAAAACTGAAATAACACATGGTCATAAGTATTCAGACCCTTTGCTCAGTATTGAGTAGAAGTACCCTTTTGAGCTAGTACAGCCCTGAGTCTACTTGGGAATTACACAAGTTTTTCACACCTGGATTTGGGATCCTCTGCCATTCTTCCATGGAGATCCTCTCCAGTTCCGTCAAGTTGGATGGTGAATGTTGGTGGACAGCCATTTTCAGGTTTCTCCAGACATGCTCAATTGGGTTTAGGTCAGGGCTCTGGCTGGGCCAGTCAAGAATGGTCACAGAGTTTTTCTGAAGACACTCCTTTGTTATTTTATCTGTGTGCATGGGGTAATTGTCTTGTTGGAAGGTAAACCTTTAGCCAAGTCTGAGGTCCAGAGCACTCTGGAAGAGGCTTTTCTTCCAGGATATCTCTGTACTTGGCCGCATTCATGTTTTCTTCAATTTCAACCAGTCGTCCTGTCCTTGCAGCTGAAAAACACCCCCATAGCATGATGCTGCCACCACCATGTTCCACTGTTAGGATTGTATTGGGCAGGTGATGAGCTGCGTCTGTTTTTTTCCACAGATACCGCTTAGAATTATCACCAAAAAGTTCTATCTTCATCTCATCAGAACAGAGAATCTTATTTCTCAGAGTCTGGGAGTCCTTCATGTGTTCTTTTAGCAAACTCTATGCCGGCTTTCATATGTCTGGCACTGAGGAGAAGCTTCCGTGGGGCCACTCTGCCATAAAGGTCCGACTGGTGGAGGGCTGTAGTGATAGTTGACTTTGTGGAACTTTTTCCCATTTCCCTACTGCATCTGTGGAGCTCAGTGACATTGATCTTAGGGTTCTTCTTTACCTCTCTCACCAAGGCTCTTCTCCCACGATTGCTCAGTTTGGCTGGATGGCCAGGTCTAGGAAGACTTCTGGTGGTCCCAAACTTCTTCCATTTAAGGATTATGGAGGCCACTGTGCTCTTAAGAACCTTGAGTACTGCAGAAATTATTTTGTAACCTTAGCCAGATGTGTGCCTTGCCACAATTCTGTCTTTGAGCTCCTTGGCCAGTTCCTTTGACCACATGATTCTCATTTGGTCTGACATGCAATGTGAGCTGTGAGGTCTTATATAGACAGGTGTGTGCCTTTACACATTAAGTCCCACCATTTTATTTAAACACAGTAGGACTCCAATGAAGGAGTAGATCCATCTCAAGGATGATCACAAGGAAATGGATAACATGTGGCTTAAATATGAGTGTCTGAGCAACCTGTCTAAATACTTATGACAAAGTGATATTTCAGTTTTTCTTTTTTAAATAAATTTGCAAAAATTTCTACATTTCTGTTCTTTTTCAGTCAAGATGGGGTGCAGAATGTACATTAATGTGAAAAAAAAAGATTTTTATTAAATTTACCAAATGGCTGCGCTAAAACAGAGAGTGAACAATTTAATACTTTTTTTGTATCCTCTGTACATTAAATGTCCAAATTATCAACTGAGAGGAAAAACAGTAAGTATGCTATGATGGCTGCTGTACCAGGGAGTGACAGTTTAAACATCAACAGACACAACAGCACCATCTGTTGACACTGCAATGTATCTCCTCCAATGTATAATAAGTCTGTAGCTTGTTGCAGGGCACACCAAATGTACACTGTTTTACAAGCTGTACATTGACTACTTTACATTGTATAAAAGTGTCATATCTCCTTTGTTGTCCAATGAAAATATACACTGAAATATTTACAAAAATGTGACGGGTGTACTCAATTGTGATTTAATGCATGAACTAAAACTGCCACCTTATTCAGCGCCTTTGCTGCATTCCTTAAATGGTTACATAACCCCCTGAATCCCCTGTAACCACACAAAAACCTTTTGAAATTCTCACACCTGTATGTTAATCCTGTTGGTCTGGTCTGATAGGCTAAATTTAACTTTATGCAAACAAAATGAACTTCTAAGACATGCAGTGCCACAGCTGCTTTGTTGAAGGGATTTTGGAATGTGCATTTATAACTGTGAATATGTAGCTATGAGTTTTATTGCGCACTTTGTTGTATTTTGCCCAGAGCAATATCAATCTCAATACTGTTATTGAATGCACTATACTAAACCACAATCCAAATCACTTTTGCTCTTTTGATCCTTTTGTGCCAACCTCAGAGCAGCTTATCATCAGAGGACCAATTAACAGGGTGGTGTAGAGTATTAGGTAGTGTCGAAATTACTAAGAACTGAATTTTTAAAATCCTTTAATGTAATATTTGTCATATTTAATTAAAGGGAATTTGTCAGCAGGTTTTTTGCTATGTAATCTGACAGCACCATGAGGTAGAGACCTTGATTTCAGTAATGCATCATTTAGTTTACTTAGTGTGGCAGTTATGATAGTCACAGTTTTTTTTGCACTTCAATCAGAGTTCAGTTGTTGAGCTCTGTATAATGAAGGCTGCTGAAATATAATGATGTAATATAAAGGCAGCTGAAGTCCACCAGAACAAGGGCTGCCCTCAATAAGGGTGCTTTTAATGTTTCTGGACAGATGGAGCAGGAGGAAAAGCTTTGGGAAAGGTGAAGATATAAAATGAAGATAATGCAGAATGGATTTTAGAGCTAATTTTTTTTTTCATATCATCCAAAAATCAAGTGTTTCATTCACAATTAATCTATAAGTTCATTTTTATCACAAAGGGTTAACATAATTCATATTTTTAACGCTACATAACAGATGAGCATTTCTACTACACATAGCTGAAGGCCTCCTAATGAGACTATTGAAGCAAGTGAAAAGTGTAAAAAAATGTTTTTAAAAATATTTAAAACATTTAAAATAATGTAAAAGTTCAAATCACTCCCCTTTTGTCCCATTCAAAAGAAAACAATAAAAAAATAAAAAATACACATATTGGTACAGAAATACCAAATACACATATTTGGTTCAGAAATGCCCTATCAAAATATAAAAATAATTAATCAGATTGGTATACGATGTAAAGAGAAAAAATTCAAAATTCCAGAATTACGTTTTTTTGGTCACTGCAACATTTCAATGAAATGCAATAACATGCTAACAAAACATTGCATATACCCCAAAATTGGACTGATAAAAACATCAGCTCAATGAGTAAAAAATAAGCCCAAACCCAGCCCCAGATCCCAAAAATGGAGACTTACAGGTCTCGGAAAATGGTATCATTTTTTTTATAAATTCCCATTTTCCAGTATATTATTTGGTAAAATCAATGGTGTTTTTGAAAAGTACAACTTGTCTTGCAAAATACAAGAAAAGATGGCCACATAGATGGAAAAATAAAAAAGTTATGACTCTGGAAAGAAGGGTAGCAAAAAATAAAAACGAAAAAAAAAAATGTCCTTGGTTGAGGGGGTTAATTTTTGACTATTCAGTATTAGATGGCTATTGCTGGCATCTGCGAAGATGAATTGAGGTAGAAAGCAATCAACATCATCCTAGAAAATAACACAGAGAAGCCCCACATGGGCAATAAGTCAAAACTTGAATTGGCTGCTTTGAAGACTCTGTATCGAAGAAAGCAACACTTAACTGTGGCAGTGAGGACATTTTAATCTATAATGACAGAATTTACTGCCATGTAAATCCTGATGTTAAAAATTACAGCAACATATGACCCAACCCTAACATGTCTTCCTGTCCTGTACTTCCTTTTGGCTATTACTGTGAAAATCTTCACTGGGGAGGGCTACTTGCAGTTACTTGGCTGTGGCTAACAGAAATGAGACCAGAGTTGAACAAATGATTTGAGAAACAAATATAAAACTATAAGAACTCCCAGCAGCTCCTTAGTCTTTTTTCGGTCTTGACAAGGGTAGAAAGATGGATGAAACATTGTTAGTAATATATCCCCTTAGTTTCATTTTATAAAACTCACCTAAGACATAATTGAACAGCATCTCACGACAGGTAAAAATGCAGCATCTCTCAGCTGTACACTATAGCTGACACACTGCTGCATCAGTCCCAACTGGTGTGACACCAACCATGGCCATTTAACCCTATATATGCTGCTTTAATATTAACTAAAGCATCTAGATAGCTAACAGAGTGTGGAGTCTCCCACTTTACCCCATTGACACTCTGAAATTGTGATTGTGTAGTCATCATGGCAATTCAAGGCCTTACAGACTGCCTGCTATAAGGGCCTGTTCAATAGATAGCAAAATTTACAGTGGCATTTAACAGTTTGCACACCTCTGCTAAAAATTACTGTTATTGTGAACAGTTAAGCAAGTAGAGGATGAAATAATCTCTAAAAGGCATAAAGTTAAACATGACACATTTCCTTTGTATTTTAGAAAAAAATACAGTGTCATTTTTTTTCATTTTAAAAAGCACATAAAGGAAATTGGGCCAATGCAAAGGTTTGGGCACCCTTGGAGATTTAAAGCGCTTAGAGCTTTGAACAAAGTTTCAAGCCTTAATAATCCTGTTATGGCTTGTTCACTATCATCATTTGGAAAGATCAGGTAATGCAAATTTCCCAGATTTATAAAATCCCAACCTCCTCTAATGTTGTGACAAAAAACAGCAGCCATTGGTTCTTCTAAGCAGCTGCCTAGCATTCTGAAAATGAAAATGGTAAAGTGCCACAAAGCAATAGAAGCATATAAGAAGATTGCAAAGCTTATTCAAGTTGCCCAGTTCAAAATAAACGGCAGTTAACAGGAACAGTGGAGGTCAAGGTAAGGGGCTGGAAGACCAAGCAAAATTTCAGTTAAAGCTGCTCATAGAATTGCTAGAGAGGCAAATCATAACCCCTACTTGACTGCAAAAGACCTTTAGAAAGATTTAGCAGACTCTAGAGTTGTGGTACATTGTTATACTGCACAGCGACACCTGCACAAATATTACCTTCATGAAGAGTCATCAGAAGAAAACTTCTCTTGGATTCTCACCATAAAATTCAAAGTATGAAAAAGTATGAAATTCAAAGTATCCAAAAGAACATCTAAACAAGCCTGATGCATTTTGGAAACAAGTCTTTTGTGGACTGATGTGGTTAAAATAGAACTCTTTGGCCACAGTGATCAAAGGTATGTGTGTAGAAAAGAGGGCACAGAGTTTCAGGAAAATAACATCTCGCAGGCTATTAATCATGGGGGTGGATCAATCATGCTATAGGGTGGTGTTGCAGACAATGTTACATGGAGTAATTTACGGGTAGAGGGAAGAATGAATTCAATGAAATTTTAACAAATTCTTGATGCAAGCATAACACCATCTGTAAAAAAAGGCTGAAGTTGAAAAAAGCAGGCTTCTAAAAATGAATAATAATCCTAAACACTAGTGTTGAGCATTCCGATACCGCAAGTATCGGTATCGGCCGATATTCGCGTTATCGGAATTCCGATACTTAATTCCGATACTTTTTCAATATCGTATACCGGAATCGGAAGTTCCCATAATTCTTTGAGAGGCAATGTGATGTTAGTCAGCCAATGATGAATCTTATGAAGTGTGGGCACATCCTGTAATGCTGCGGTCATCTTAACTAATGGCATGGCTGTGATTGGCTGCTGAAATGAAGTCAGAATGCACTATAAAAGGCGCCACAGCCATTTTAGCGTCACTGTGCTGTGAACTGAGTTAGGGACAGAACGCTACTCTGCTCACTCTGAGGGACAGTTAGATATAGCGATTTTGTGTACTACTGTGCTTTAGGCAGGCTAGTTTACCAACCGCTGTGTAAAGCTTCATTTTGCCAGTGTTGTTTTAACAGCTCTGTGCAAGGTGTGTGTGTGACAGTGCAGTGACGCTGTAGTTTGCTCTGCATCCACCGCTGTTTGTAGGCATCTGCACGTGTCACTGACTCTTTTTTTTTTTTATTTTATTTTGTGGAATTGGTGCAGCTCCATTATATTAGAAAAAAATCAAATCTATTAGTGTGACGTGCTTCCATCCGTATACAATACATTGGTTGCAAACACATAGAAGTACAGAAAGGAGCCTTTCACAGCTACTGAACAGTTGTCTGCAGGGTTTACTGTAGTCTGTGAGCTTTTAATTTGTGAGTGCAGATTACGCTCCAGTTAGTTCTTCAACCACTGCCGGTTGTAGTCTGCTGAGCGTGTGTCACTGCCTCATCCTTTACATTTTTCTCTAATTGGTGCTGCTCCATTTTAGGGGAAAAAAAAATCTAATCTATTAGTGTGACGCGCTTCCATCCGTATACAATACATTGGTTGCAAAACACTATAGAAGTACACAAAGGGGCCTTTAACAGCTACTGAACAGTTGTGTTTCAGTGTTCACTGTATCTGTGAGCTTTTCATTTTGTGAGTGCAGATTACGCTCCAGTTTGTTCTTCAACCACTGCCGGTTGTAGTCTGCTGAGCGTGTGTCACTGCCTCATCCTTCACATTTTCTCAAATTGGTGCTGCTCCATTTTAGTGGAAAAAAATCTAATCTATTAGTGTGACGCGCTCCATCCGTATACAATACATTGGTTGCAAACACTATAGAAGTACACAAAGGGGCCTTAACAGCTACTGAACAGTTGTCTGCAGGGTTCACTGTAGTCTGTGAGGAATAACCACACTTAGGCCTTATAACTTTTCTAACTTTCTTTATCAATCTACCACGATGAAGAAGTCAGTGAGTAAGGCACGTGGTCGTGGTCGAGGCCGTGGATTTGCAGCAGGGAGAGACGTGGGGATTCTGTGGCTGCTGCCGCACCCAGTGACACAGCATCCACCAGTTTCCCCGTGAGCGTTCCTTTATGCGCACTTTTGTAGGAGCTCAGCGTACCCCCCTGCTGCGTGAAGAACAAATTGAAGCCGTTGTTGGTTGGATGGCAGCCAATGCATCGACTTCAATAGCTTCCACCTCCTCTCAGGACCACAGCACTGTTGAACAACCATCAGTCTCTTCACCGCCTGCCAAATTGCCCAGCAGTCAGAAGCTCTGTACAGAGCCAGCTGAGTCTCTGCTTCTGTTCTCAGAATCGTTGGCTTGCAAACAGGGGCCCACCAAGCAGCATTCTGGAATGTGAAGAAGAGGCAGTATGCAGTGATGCGCAACAGCTGTGTCTCTCTGAATCTGAAGAGGCGGGTGAGCCAGTCCGATGGTCACACACCACAGAACGCATCTGATGATGAGACCATTGCCAGTTTTCTGCATGGTGCTGGCCAGACCACCCAACAACAGCAGGTGTTGGAAGAGGGTAGTGGTGGAATGATGAGGTCCAAGACCCAACATGGCGTGAGGAACAGAAGGTGGTGGGAGCAGCTCTGAGGAAGAGATTGCCCCAACGTCCAAACAGTAGGGGGAGGTAGGCTGCAGACTCGCTTGCCTGTAGCCTCCAGTTTTGGCACCCGTTCGGAGCAGTTCTCTTACAACAGCCAAACCGGGCGCTCCCAGGACTTGCTCTCGTGGTCCTTTTTTGATACTTTTGCAGATGATATTTGCTATTCAAATGCAAGCTGTGTAATCAAAAATTAAAAGAGGTAAAAGTGTCAGTAACCTTAATACCACAAATATGTGGAAACATGTGCGGTCAAAGCACTTTGTTGAGTTACAAAGACACACTGGAGATGTAGGCCAACCACAGCAGCACCTACATCTTCAGCCTCGTGTTTGGAGCCTCTTCCTCCAGTTCACACACAGCTGGTTCGGCTTCCTCAAAGGATCGTCATGGAAGAACCTCTGTCACTGTGTCCAGAGACACAGTTTATTCCACCCACACTGCAAGTTCCCTGTCATCCTCACACACCCAGGCCACAAAACAGCCATCGGAGCACAGGCATGGATAAAAGACGGCCATACTCGGCAAACCATCCACGAGCACAGGCTCTGAAGTTGGCATTGCAAAACTCCTGTCCCTTGAAATGCGTCATTCACGGTGGAGACTGACAGTTTCCTGAATTAAGGGGATTGGCATCCCACAATACAATGGCCAGCCGATTTTATTTCACAGGCAACCGTCCCTGGCGCAAAAGCATGTGAAAAAATTAAACAGCGCACAAACCCGTCAGACAAGGGCCACCTACCAC
>JARQOD010000006.1:301782003-301952180 GCA_033576555.1 Oophaga sylvatica
CGCCGATATTTTTTGTGTATCGGCGATACCATTCAGATTCGATACTTTTGGATATCGGAAAGTATCGCTCAACTCTACTAAACACATTTCAAAATCCACAACGGACTACCTCAAAAAAGGCACAAACTAAAGGTTTTACAGTGGCACTCACAGTCCCCTGATCGGAAACATCATTGTAAATCTGTGGTTAGACTTCAAAATAGCAGTGCATGCAAGACGACCAAGGAATCTGACAGGACTGGAAGAATTTTCCAAAAAAGAATGGATAAAAATCCCTCAAACAAGAATTGGAAGACTCTTGTCTGGCTACAAAAAGCATTTACAAGCTGTGATACTTAGTACTAACCATGCAGGATGTCCAAACGTTTGCATCTTCCATTACATTTTTGCAATTTTTTAAATTTAACCAATGAGAAAATTTTCTATTTTGTCTATAAATGCAAAGGAAATATGTTATATTAACTTTATGCCTTTTAGAGCTCATTTCATCTTCAACTTGCTTAACTGCTCACACTAACAGTAATTTTGCCCAGGGGTGCCCAGACTCTTACATACCACTGTACAATAGGTGGTAAAAATAAAATGTTTCATTCCTGTTATGTCACTTTGCATAATTCATGAAAAGCACCTGAAGGGTTAATAAACTACCTGACAGCAGATTTTAATATGTTGAGGGTGCTGTTTTAAAATGGTATCAAATTTGGGAATTTTCCAATATATAGGTTTCCAAAAGTCACTTAAAAACTGAATAGGTGACTAAAATAATAAGTTTAGTAAATTTCCAAAAGGATAAATTATTTCTACAACTTTTAAGCTTCTAATATCCTAGTAAAATAAAAGAACATTTTACAGAAGTTGATGTTTTAAAGAAGACATGACAGGGAAATTGTAATTATTAACTACAGTTTTTTTTGGGGTATGACTGTCTGGATTAAAGGGATAATCATTTAAAGTTTGAAAATTGCTATTCTTTAGAAATTTTTGTCAAATTTCTTATTTTTATAAAGAATCGCAAAACATATCAACCTAAATTTACCATTACCATAAAATTTATTGTGTCACAGAAAAAAATCTTAATCATGGCATATGTTAAACATTCTAGAGTTATTGCCACATAATGTTATATACAAGTATGTATTATTTGAAAAATTTGGCCTGGTCACTAAGGGTTTAAAAAGCCCAGTTCACACTTCCCACTCACAGTGACCGTTATATTTTTTTGTGCATCAAAATTAGCTCACTAAGTCATGCTGTGTTGCCAAATATACTTGAATTCTTGACACTCTTCATAAGTCAGAGTGCGTCTCATGACTTACTAGCATTCTTTTGAACTCACATCTGGCATAGATACTGGGGTGAACAGAATCTAGAAGACATTTTCTCAAACTTTGGTGTTTAATGTTTAAAATGATGTATTACCATTAAATTGACTTAAATGTTCATAAATAAAATCTATGAAGACGTATGAAACTCGCGAATTTCAATGGACTTTCAAAGGTAAAGATTTGTGTAAATACTTAACTTTGCTCAAGCTGTTCAATTCATTCCATACTTAATGTATTTCTATTAGCAAGATCATTAGTGAATTTCTCTTTACAAATGCAAATTAGGTTTAAATAGTTTGAAATAATGGTCCAATCGGTGCTTGACCTTTACATGAGGATACTAAAAGCTTCTTTCAGATACCTATCTTTCTATAGATACTATGAAAGTCAAATCGAAACAGCTTTCCTTCTTTTCATTTAAAATTCATTTGTCTCCTTAGTCACATCCTGTAAACTTTCCTGGAATAAAAGGCTGCAAATGTCATTTATAATTAATCATGAAATGTCCATGAATGTGTTTGATTATTGTATATAATGTAACTAAATAGATTTGAGAAGCAGACCAAGCTAACTGCATTGCCATTACAGAAAGAGTTGTTTAGTTAATTTTGTGAAATTCAATGTGCTGATTATAAAAAAATATTTTAATTTCTTTTTCTATCTTGTCTACCAATGGAACATTTTAATGTAAGAAATGTCAGAATAAACCCAACTGGTAAATTGTCATACCATGTATTTAAAATACTTGATTTGATATATTTCATACCTAACAGATTCCTATAATAGTTCTCCTGACTAGAGATCAATTTTTTTTTAGAAGAATTGCATTTAAAATTCTACAAAAATTTGTATTCTCTAGAATATTGATATTCAGCAGTACTCTCTAAGCACATTCAGCAAAATAACAGCCAGTTCCTGTTGACATTCTGCTGAAACATAGAAGGTCATCAAAAGGTTAAAGAAAAAAATATTACTCACTTCCCCACTAACATGTCCCTCAGCCCTCCATCCAGTCCTTCATGTACTTTCTTTTCAGTTTTTTAAGTTGCGCTCATCATCATTGGCCTGCTTTATTTTTTGTTAAGGCTATTACCACCAACTGGTCCCAGTACCTCAGTGCATGCCATGCTAATGAGCTCATGTCATGAAATTAGGATGTACATTGCTGTAGCTTGAATGTGCGCCGTGATGTCAGGCATACAGTGATTTCATAGACTTAGGCTACTTTCACACTTCAGGCTTTTTGTATCAGGCGCGATCCGGCGTGTTTTAAAAAAACGCATCCGGTACCGGATGCGTTTTTTTACCATTGACTTACATTAGCGCCGGATCGCGCCTGATGTCACAGCGTTGCATCCGTTTTTGGCCGGATCCGTCGGAAATGTACATTCCGGCGGCCGGACAAGACGCTTGCTGTAACGTTTTTTTTTTTCCGGAGCCGCCTGATAGTGCCTGAATCGGCACTTCAGGCAGCCGGAAACAATGCAAACCTATGGAGCCAGACCAGTATTTTGACAAATCCGTCAGAAAACTGATCCGGAATCCAAAGTCTCTCTCTCTCTCTCTCTCCGGTCCGGGCATTGATAACTGCATTTTCAACATAGAAATTTATATTTCCGGGTTCAAAAGATCACAACGGATCCGGCAAAAAACCGGATCAGTTGCATCAGTTTTTTCAAATCAGCGCCGGATCCGTCCTGTCAGGCATAGGACGGATTATGCCTGATTCAAAAAACCTGATGTGTGAAAGTAGCCTTAGCAGGCCTATAAATAATCTCCGTTATGTATTTAGGCAGGCCAAAGAAAATGCGTGTGATGGGGAAGGTGAAATGAAGAGGCGTGGAGTACCGGGCGACAGATTATGTGGGATACTTGAGAGGTGTGGTATCATTATTTTGATAACATTCTGCATATATTAGGCTCTTGGGTCCAAAAAGACCCCAAAGCATAATAAGGAAAATTAACTTAGCATCAAACAGCTTGTGTTGAAAATTGAATTTCACTGTTAAATTTGCATGATTTGCTGAGCTTGAGTCTTGACAGATTTGATCATCTCTACTTTTAATGCTTGCTTTTGGACATCCTTGTATTCCTTGATTAAATAATTGTTGAAGTATATTTCTTATTGCTCTGCACTCTGCCATTCCTTTGGTATTCTCTTTTTGAAATGTGTGATTATATTATAGTGAGTCTATCCTCATGATTGTCACAGTAAGCAACAAATAATTCCAGCAGAGACTTCCTACTTGGCAATTAAATTCCTTTTTTATTATTTCGTCTTTAAAAAATATTCCATTTAGCAGAAATCCTTGTTGGAAGACAACCTAAGAAGGTCGAAACGCGTTGTCTTCATGCATAAAGCAGCAGTGTGTCCCCTTTTTTCTGATCCCCCTGTGTACAACAAGGATTTCTGCTAAATGGAATATTTTTTAAAGATGAAATAATAAAATGGATTTTAATTGCCAAGTAGGAAGAATCCGCTGGAATTATTTGTTGTTTCCTGTGGCTATAGCACCATGGGTGTGCCTCTCCCATTTCAACTCAGTGTGGCTTCCTGGCAGTAAGTGGATCTCCTAAAGACGACGGACTGGGTTAGCTGGCTATAATTCTTATTATTTGGACATATCCTCATTACTGTTGCACAAATATACACATGCATAAACACACACAACCAAACATAATATACACACTTACTGTTAAGCATCCAAGTGCAGAATGGAGGAACTGTAGTCATGCAAATAGGAGAAACATTGTTCTTGATGTTCATATAAAACAAAGACAAATTAACTCTATAATAAAAGTGCTGTTCTCATTATGAGTACTTTTTTGTTACCAAATTACTGTTATCATGACTTTTTCACTATGCTACTAGGAATAAGAGGATCAAGCATGTTGAGTAAACAGAAGATAATGTTTGAGTCAAAATTTCTGAAATTTGCATTCAAGTGAAATCAAACATTGTGAAATAGAGCGGTGTATGAGGGGTTAACTTCTGCAGAGCAATCCACTCGCCCGACCAGCGCCGTTTCGCTAGGTAGCTTCTTCCTCATACACCGCAATTGCAGCACCATCCTCAGCGTCACCTAACAGCAGGTAAAAATCTTTGTTAAATGTTCCTATACACCTGCATATTTATATTCACATTTCTACCTTGGCTGAGTCTTTTGGTGTACCTATTGATAAATCCTTATGCAACCAACATTGGTGAATATTTTGATGTCTTTCCAATTTTTCCTTTTTCCCCTTTTTACCAGCATTTAATATTGCCATTTTGCAAAACTTGGTAGTAGCAAACAATTGAATATTATTATCTTTACCAAGTGGTTTTGTTTGGCAAGCATATGTGTGGAGATTGCTAATTCATATTATTATAACCCTATAAGGTTTATCTATAACTCAGTTGCTTTTACTATACAATATATACATTGTTTTCTGCTGCAGACCATCCCTTTCATTTGGAGGCTTATCGCCCTGTTTTTTTAGCCTATTTTATATTTTAATGTTACCTAATAAAAATAATGATTTTATTTCACATTTTTGACCATTTCTTTACTTCATTTCGCATGGTACCCGCCGTTACGAAATACGTTGAGCTAAGTATCGAAGTGAATTCTCGCCTATAAAAAAAGGACCATGAAATTAATTATCTTCATTCTGTCTTGTAGAGTGTAAGCTTTTATGGTTCTCATTCTCTGTATCTTTCTCCTACATTTCCTCTTTCCACATTTTTTTTCAAGTCGTTACAAGCTTAACATCTGTAAGGATTCCGGATGTGTCTTGGAGCCTGTTTCGCCTTGTCCAAGAAGAAGTTTGGTACTTTGCCCTGCCCCTGTCTGTTCTTCCATTTTAGTCTGGGTCAGGAGATCCTCCTTGCTGAGTATTTTGTGCTGTTGGCTCCTGAGCTTCTGTCCAAAGTTTTCTGTATAATCATGTTAGTTACCTCCCGAGATCTCACATGGGCAAATCCGCTTATAGAGACTCGTGACCCTTGTTTGAGTAACCTTGACGATTTTCTTGCTGCAGTGTCTATAATAATAATAATAATCTTTATTTATATAGCGCCATCATATTCCGCAGCGCTTTGTCTATGATGTTTGATGATCCTAATCATCGCACTACAGCTGAAACCACATTGTTATCATTACGTCAGGGTGAGCGTTCTGTCGTTGAATTCGCTACTGAATTTAGATGGCTAGCAATGGATACAATTTGGGATTTTTATGCCCAGTTACCATTTTTAAGAGGGGATTGTCTAGTGTGATTAAAGATGAGTTAGCCCATGCAGATGCTCTGCAAGAGTTAGAGGCATTCATACAACATTGTGTACACATTGACATACGAATTACTGAGTGTAGACAGGAGAGATTTGTAGCCTCTAACTGTCACTAACTCTTCCCTTTCTCCTAAAGAACCTGCAGGCAAATCCTTAACCAGTTCACATGCCAGTGGATGCTTTACAGCAGCGTGAGAGTAACGAATGCAAAGAGCATCGTTTTCAGGAAGGTCTGTGTTTTTACTGCAGTCAGTCAGATCACTTCCTTATCAACTGTCCCAAGCAGCCACGCAAGGTACTTGCCGCAGTAGGGGAATATGAGAATCAGGATGCTGAATCTGTTGCTTCTAAGTCCAGTTCTTTTGTGAATGCCGTCTTTCATTCCCTGTCAGTGACTGCCTCTCCTAAAACATGGAGGGATAAAGAGACACATTGCTCCTTTCCCATAAAGATGCGGTTGTTGGGACAATGGATCCCCTGTGCAGCCATGGTGGATTCAGGGGCAGGAGGTAACTTTATGGACTTAACCTTTGCCAAGGAGCATGGCATACAGACTTAGCAGACAGCCACCCCACTAACCATGGAAAGAGTGGATGGTTTCCCTCTAGTTCAGGACCGGTGGATCAGGAAACTGTACCTCTGGAGGTTTTCATTGAACTGATCATCAGGAAATATTATCCTTTCTTTTGATTTCCTCACCAAATTTCCCTTTAATTTTAGGAATTCCATGGCTGCAGTTGCAGAATCCTATTATCAACTGGGAGACCAAAGAGATCACATTCCCACCCGTAACAAGCCAGGCAAGTTCTCAGGATACGGAATGTACCACTGAGGTATCTATGTTACCATCAATGAATAACGAATACTCTGATATTTGTGAGAAGAAAATAATAGACCAGCTTCCTCCTCACAGACCTTATGATTGTCCCAATGAACTGCTTCCTGGGGGGCTATTCCATTCAAGATTGTCTACCCACTAGCAGCTCCATCTGCAGGCGTTGAAGGAATACATTGATGAGAATCTGGCTAAGGGTTTCATTCGCCCCTCCACATCATCGGCAGGAGCACCCATCTTTTCATAAAGAAGAAGGATGGAACTCTTAGACCCTGTATTGATTATCGGGAGCTCAATAAGGTAAACATTCGGAACCTTTACCCTTTACCATTAATTCCTGAACTGCTGGAAAGAGTACGACATGCTAAAATCTTCTCTAAGTTGGATCTTCGAGGAGCTTATAATTTGATTCGGATCAGTTCTAGAGATGAATGGAAGACTGCATGTAGATGTCAGTATGCGCTCTTCGAATACCTTGTGAGGCCTTTTGGTCTCTGCTATGCTCCGGAAACCTTCCAACTAGTGTTGAGCATTCCGATACCGCAAGTATCCGGTATCGGCCGATATTCGCTGTATCGGAATTCCGATACTTAGTTCCGATATTTTTCCTATATCGTATACCGGAATCGGAAGTTCCATAATTCTTTGAGAGGCAGTTGATTTTAGTCAGCCAATGAGGAATCCTACGAAGTGTGGGCACATCCTGTAATGCTGCGGTCATCTTAACTAATGGCATGGCTGTGATTGGCTGCTGAAATGATGTCAGAATGCACTATAAAAGTCGCCGCCGCCATTTTAGCGTCACTGTGCTGTGAACTCAGTTAGGGACAGAACGCTGCTCTGCTGACTCTGAGGGACAGTTAGAGATTGCGATTTTGTGTACTTTGCTTTAGGCAGGCTAGTTTACCAACCGCTGTGTAAAGCTTCCTTTTGCCTTGCAGTGTTGTTTTAACAGCTCTGTGCAAGGTGTGTGTGTGAGAGTGCAGTTGACGCTGCAGTTTGCTCTGCATCCAACGCTGTTGTAGCCATCTGCACGTGTCACTCACAGACGCTTTTTTTTTTCTTTAGTGTAATTCTAGCTGCTCCATTCAATAGAAATTATAGTGTGACGCGCTTCCATCCGTATACAATACATTGGTTGCAAACACTATAGAAGTACAGAAAGGACCTTTTCACAGATAGTGAACAGTTGTGTTTCAGTGTTCACTGCGTCTGTGAGGTATTTTTTTTTTTTAAATGCAGATCACGCCCATTACTCTTCAACTAAGCTGCGTGTACTCTGCTGAGCGTGTTGGCACTGGCTCATCCTTTTCATTTTTCTAAATTGTGCTGCTTTAATTTTATTTTAAAATTTACTAAAATCTATTAGTGTGACGCTCTTCCATCAAAATACAATACAATTGCTTTCAAACATAATAGAAGTCCACAAAAAGGCCTTTCACAGCAAGTGAACAGTTTGTTCGTGTTTCACTCTAGTCTGAGGTTTAAATTTTTGGTAGGAGTGTAGATCCTGCTCCACTTCCTTCAACCACCGCTGCGTGTGGGTCTGCTGAGTGTCTGTCACCCGGCTCATCCTTGTCATTTTTCTAAAATTGGTGCTGCTTTTTTCTATTTTAAATTTACTAAAATCTATTAGTGTGACGCTCTTCCATCAAAATACAATACATGCTTGCAAACATAATAGAAGTCCCACAAAAGGCCTTTCACAGCAAGTGAACAGTTGTGTTCAGTGTTCACTCTAGTCTGAGGTTTAAATTTTGGTAGGAGTGTAGATCCCGCTCCACTTCCTTCAACCCCCCTGCGTGTACTCTGCTGAGTGTCTGTCATGGCTCATCCTTGTCATTTTTCAAAATTGGTGCTGCTTTTTTCTATTTTAAATTTAAATAAAATCTTTAGTGTGACGCTCTTCCCTCAAAATCAATACATTGCTTGCAAACATAATAGAAGTCCACAAAAAGGCCTTTCACAGCAAGTGAACAGTTGGGTTCAGTGTTCACTCTAGTCTGAGGTTTAAATTTTTGGTAGGATTGTAGATCCCGCTCCATTCCTTCAACCACCGCTTTCGTGTACTCTGAGTGGCTGTCACTGGCTCATCCCTTTTCATTTTTCTAAAATTGGTGGTGCTTTATTCTTTTTAAAAATTTTCTAAATCTTTTAGTGGACTGTTAGGGTTGGGAGTTCCCGCTCCGCAAAAGGGGAGCTCGAACCAGTCCCCGCGGGCGGTCTCCCATTCATCTCCGGCCGCAGTTGAGCCTGCTCAGCAAAAACGTCGTTCCAACGTCTTGCCCACCCACTACTGGGCAGTGACTTTTGTTTGCCTTTGGGGGATCTGTTTTTAAATAGCCAGTTCGGGAGCGACGTTTTTGGGATAAAGCCTCTTTTTCCCCTTTTCTGACGGCCCAAGTGAGATCCCCTTTTGGAGTTTGGGGGGCACATGCTCGGGAAACTGCAGCAGCCCTTTGGCCCCCCAAAAGGGCCCCTTTTACTACAATTTCCCCTAAACAGGTTTCATTGGTCCTTTTTCCGGAAGCCCGTAGCTGTTGCTATAAAAGGAGCAGGGCTGGCCCCATGCGCAAAATACAACCATTTTCAAATGCGCCAGTGGGTCATGGGGGTCTGGGTTGGGGACCCGGCTAAAATAAGCCCTAAATACCGATAATGGGTAAGGATTTAGTGTCAGCTGGTCGGGGTCGTGTCCTAGATGCCCAATTTCCCCGGCAAAAACCGGGTAGGATTTTGATTCCGTTTTCAGGTCGGCGTTCAGACGCCATAGATTCGGGTAACTCCCGGAGGACATTAGCGCATGACCACGAAATTATGCTCGCTTAAAATTTAACCGTGTGCCTGAAGCCTACGGGACACGGTGTTTGTTCCCCGCGGCTCTGTGACTAACAGGTTCCCCTCCGACGCTAGACGGGGCCCCCTATTTTTATTTTGCGGCTCACTGAAAAAAAGGGGGTTTTTCGCACATACCCATAACCCCTGGGCATCCCTTAGGGGCTCTGGAATTAACAGATTCTCACTTACTGCCACAACCGTAAAGGGCTTTTAATTTTTAGCGACTCTGGGGGATAACTTTTTTCGCCCCTTCGTCTTTTAAACAGAAAGGCTTGCTTGGGGGGAAAAACCCCGGCTGCGAACGCACCTCCCCACTCAAAAATTTTTTGGGTTCTTTCCCAAAAACCCCCTAACATAATATTAGCGCCAGGCCCCTGGCAGTAAAATGGGGGACGAACACGTAAATTCAGTACATCCACAAAAAAGGGGGTGGGTTGGGGGCCCTTGAGACACAACCCGGGCGGGTGGTTTTTCCCCGCGGGTCGTTTTTCGGGCTGCGGCGTGGCTGCAGCCTTTTTGTCCTCTCCCACCCTCCCCCCTACTTTTATCCCCCCTCCCGTTTTCCCGAAAAATTCCCGGGGAATAGCAACAATTCGGGTTTTTGTGAGTCTGCTCATACATCTCGAGCTTCTGGTTGAAAATTTCCCACGGATCGGCACAAGTG
The DNA here is from genome assembly GCA_033576555.1 of Oophaga sylvatica. Taxonomy (NCBI): domain Eukaryota; kingdom Metazoa; phylum Chordata; class Amphibia; order Anura; family Dendrobatidae; genus Oophaga; species Oophaga sylvatica. Next base: position 301,791,939 of record JARQOD010000006.1, read on the forward strand.
GGTTTTTTACTTTCTCTACTCTCGGGCAAGCGTTTTGGGGGGGGCAAAAGCCCCCGTGGGGGCGCGAGATCGTGTGGTGCAAAAGTGCTCCTCGTTTCTTAGGCTCTTTAAAAAAAGGGTTTTTTTGGACCCCAGGGCACCCACGATATGGGCCCACAACGCTGGCATTGACACAGGGGGTTTGTCTTTTTTATCAGTTTTCCGCCCCTTTTGGGGCTCGGCTGCTAGCTAGATTGGTCTGATAAAGTTCTTATTCCTATCACGGGGGGGACGGCTCCCCCCCTTTAAAAACCCCTTTGGGGTCCCGGGGGGAAATTTCCCCCCACACTGGAGAAGCTTAAACCCCCTTTCCACCCCATTGACCTCCGTTTTCAAAGAGCGGGGGTTGGAGCGGGCCCGTGTAGGGAGGGGTTTTGGGGTTGGGTCCTCCCTTTTTCCAAAAACCCCTCGGAAATTTCCCCCCCGGCTCCCCAACCCAAAAGGCCACAAAAGGGTTCCCCCGCAAAGGCCCAAAATCTCGTTTCCTCCAGTATCCCCGGGGTTTTAACCAATTTTTCAGCAGACGGGGCACTACCAAACCCATGCCACAGCGATCGGGGAAGCGATCGCGCACCCCCCCCGGGGAAGTTTACAGAGACAGCCTTTTCCCCCAAGGGGAAAAATTTAAAGGGCCCCCAAAAAAGGTGGATTTCCAAATTTTCACCGGGCCCCCCTTTTTCGGGGACTCGGGGGCAGGGGGGGAAATTTTTTTATGTCCCTGCTTGCTCACCGCCCTGCAATACCTCGGTGCGCTTGACAAATCATTTACTTTTGGAAAAAATGGTCGTCATTCCCCCCACAAATTTTAACCAACGTCCCACTTCATTTCGTACTCCTTCCCATCGGGGAAATTTTTTTTCCCCTCCCCCTTCCCGGGGGAAAAAAAGATCCACAGGTTTTCCTTTTGGGCCCCCTTTCCACTCCCCACAAAAAGATTTGGGCTTCGGGTAGGGTAGGGGTTTGGGTTTATCTTACGGGGGAATGTTAAAATTTTGTTCGGGGTTTCCCTTTAAAAGGGGGTTAAACCCCCAATCTTACCCCTTTCCCCCAAACACCCACTGGTCAAAACAGACGGTTTTTCCAAAAAGGCGGCGGGGACTCTTCCCCCATCGCCCCTATACGTCCATCGACCTCTTCCCCGGCGCAGAACCTCCCGGGGAAAAGGGGGGGACCCCCCCTCTTTTCCCCGAGACAGAGGCCCCCCGGGGGAAATTTTCCCGGAGAACCTGGCAAAGGTTTTTTTAGGAATCGGTGTCACCGGCGGGGGCCCGGGTTTTTCCCCTTTTGCAGAAAAAAGGGGGAATTGCTCCGTGTATTGATTACAGGGGGCTTAACCCCACACCGTTAAAAACAAGAAACCCCTTCCCCCCAAACCTGACTTTTGATGGGCCCTTGGGGGGCAAGGGATTCCAAAACTAACTGCGCGGGGGTTTTTAAAACCCGATTCGCACCCCTAGGGGGACAATGGAAACCTTTTAATACCGGGGGGGGGGATTACAATACGGTTTCCCCCTTTGGGGGCCCGTAAAAGCTCCAGCCGTTTTCCAAACTTTGTCAATGAATTTTCCCGGGGAAAAGCCTCCCCCCTGGGGCGTATCTATCGGGGGATATACTCATCTTTTCCCCCCAATATTCTCCCACCGGGGGTTTTTTCCCGGGCCCCCTTTGACCTCCTACGGGAAAAATTTCCCCTTTTCGCAAATTGGAAAAAATTTTTTTTAGCAAGTCCTTAAACCCTTTTCCGGGGTATATCACTCCGCCCGGGGGTTTCTAGGATCCTCCCCAAAATACAGCGTGAGGGTTTGGGAAAACCCCCCTTCTAAAGGGGTAACGCTTTAAAGGGTTCTTTAAATTTTTAAACACCTCATTCATTCCCCATTTCTCAACTTTGGTACTCCCGTGGTTGCCCTTCCCAAAAAAGGGGCTAATCCCAAATTGGGGGCTGAAAAGTCTAAAGGGGCCTTCACGTCTTTTTAAGTCCTTTTTGCTAACTCCCATCCTACATCCCCCCCATGTTAAAACCCCTTATATTGGGGGTTGATGGCTCCCCCTTGGGCGGGGGCAGTCCTTTCCAAAAGGATCTAAAGGCGAACACCCAAAGCTTTTTTTTCCCTCCAAGACCTTCAACCACAAAAAATTTTTTTTCCGGGGGGGAAGGGTTTTGCTAGCAAGAATTGGCCTTCTGGGAGGGGAAAAAATCTTGGGGGGACCCTTTTTTTCCCCTTCCAAGTCTTCACGGATCAAAAAAACCGGGTAAACTTCAGACACCCAGCGCTTAATTCCCCCCAAAACCAAAGGGGGTCCTTGTTTTTCCCTCTGGGTTTCATTTCACACGCTTTCCTCCGGGAGAGAAAAAAATTGTGCCGACCCCCCTCTCTCCCCTCTGGGTGTCCTGGGAGGAGGAGGTGGGGGACCCCTCGGCTATCTCCCCCAAGAGCCGAGAAAAAGGGCCCCGGGGTTTCGCAGATCGGGCCCCCCGGGAAAATTTTTTTGTGCCTACTTTTTTGCGCCCGGAGGTCCCTTTTTTGGGCAATTTTTCCGGGGGGGGTGGACACTTTGGGGAAAGGGGAATCAAATTTTGCGGGCGGGGACAATTGGTGGCCGCATAGGTCTTATTTTGGACTATGTTCGGCTTTTCCCTCCTGCCCCAAAAAAAAAGTCTCCCCCGACAAGGGCCACGGGGTTTTTTTCCCCCCCCTTTCCCCCGGGGCAACGGGCCCCGGGGAGAGGGTTTGGGGAAAGGGACTTTTTGGGGTTTTTTTCCCCAAAACCCGGGGGTTAAAAAAACCAAATCTTTTTGGGAATCACCGACCATTTCTCAAAATGGTGCAGGGGGTTTCCACTACCACGGTTACCTTCTGCAGGGCTCGGCACGTTGTTTGTTAGGCCATTCCTTTAAAAAGGTTTCCCGGGACAAAAAAGCAGTGACCGGGGGCCCCAGTTTCGTCTCGGTTCGGAGAGAGTTTTGGTCGCACTCATATTTTTTTAAAAACTCTTTTTGCGTACCATCCAGACAATGGTTGGTAGGGGGGGGGCCCAAACCCGCCCCTTTGGGCACCTACTACACATTTTTTCCGCCAGGGGGGGGAAAACGGGGGACCCTTCTGCCGGGGCTATTTTCCCTTTTAAAAAACGGGGCGGGGATTCCCCCGGGACAGACCCCATTCCCCTGAACTAAAAGGGAAATTTTCCCCGGGGGGACCATGCCTATGCCCGTGTTTTTCCCCCTTTTCCCCGGGGGGCAGACGGGGGTGTGGGGGCACGGAAACTTTTGGGGGCCGCACCAGGATGCCATTCAGGCCTCCAAAGAGAGGATGAGGGCTTCGGGGCCCATCCCCCGGGGCCCCCTCCTACATTTTCCCTGGGATTTGGGGTGGCCCCCCCCCCCGTAACTCAGCTGCGATTTTAGTCCCCTAAGTTGGGGAAACCCCCACCGGGGGGCCTTTAAAGGGGCCTCGGCGGTTTTAAACCCCGGGGATCCCCTTTAGCTTTTTCCCCCACCCTGGGTATCTTTTGACAAACCCTTTTACGGTCCCTCCTAAAACCCTCTCATGTCCCGGTTTTCTGAGTCATCTGGGCCGGGGCATTTGGGTTCATCTGCGAAAGCCCCCGGGGGGAACGCCATCGGGGGTGTAAGGGGAGGGGGCAAAAAGTTTTAATTTTTGGGGACGGAGGGCAAAAGGGGCCCAGGATGGGGTTTTTGGGGGCCTGCCGAGCATTTCACGCCCGCAGCTCACCCCGTCTTGAAGCAGCGAGGCCCAGAAAAGGGGGGGGGCCCCAGGGGGGGGAGTAATGTTGGGGTTTTGAGTTCCCGCTCCTCACAAGGAGTCCCAACCGTCCGCTGGGGCTCCCTTTTATCCCCGGGGCCCCATGGAGCCGCTCAGCAAGACGTCTTTCCCCAAACCCCTTGCCCACCCACACGGGCAGTGACTTTTTTTTGCCTTTCCTGGATCTGCAAAAAAAACCCTTTTTTGGAGCAACGTCTTTGGATAAAGTTTTCCCGTTTTTTTCCTTTTTGAGGGGGCCCAAAGGGGAGTCTCCTTTTGGGATCAGGGGGCCAGCTCGGGGACTGCAGCCCTCCTTTTGGCCCGCCGGGAAAAACCCGTTACTACTAGTCTTCGAACGGGGTTTTCTTTTTCCCCTTTTTTTCCGGAAGGTCCTGTAGCTGTTGCAAAAAAGGGGAGCAAGGGGGGGGGCCCCTGCGCTAATATCAACCATTGTAGCTATGCGCAGTTGGTCATGCGGGTGTTAGGGGCCCGGCGGGAAAAAAGCCACAAATACCGACTTAAAAAATGAGGGGTTTGTGGCTAAACTGGTCAGGTCGGGGTCCAGATGCCCTAGATTACCGGGAAAACCGGTGAGGGTTTGATTGGGCCCTATTTAGGGTCGGCTTCAGACCCTAATTGCGGGTGACCCCGCGAGGGGCTTAGCGCAGACCACTATTATGCTTCCCCTTTGCCCAATTTAAAACCCCCTGCCTGAGACCGACAGGACCGGGGTTTTTTTCTACGGCTCGTGACGTAAAAGGGGTTCCCCTCTCGGAAAGCTAACCGCCCAGCGTTTTACTTTTTGGGGGCCCCTGAAGCTAATAGTTTTGCACATTCCCATAAGACGTTTTGGGGAACCCCCTTAGCCTCTTGAAAACAAGTCTGGGACTTACTGCCCAAAACGCGCTACGGCTTTATTTTAGCGACCCCGGGGGATAACAGAGTTCGCAACTTTCGCTCTACTAGCAGCAGGTTTCTTCAGGGGGGAAAACCCCGGCTCGAACGCACCTCCCACCTAAAATTTTTGGGTCTTCCGCGCCCCAAAACCCCAGTGACCCTTCCATCAAAATACAATACTTTGCTTCAAACAAATTTAAAGTCCACCAAAAGGGGGCCCCCTTTCCCCACAGAAAGTGAACATTTTTCATGTTCACTCTATTTTGGGGTTTAAATTTTTTGGTAGGTGTAATCCCGCTACTTCCTTAAAACCACCGCGCGTGTACTCGCTTTTGTCTGCCGGGGGCTCATCCTTCCTTTTTTCAAAAATTGGTGCTGTTTTATTCTTTTTAAAAAATTTACTAAAATCTTTAGTGTGACGCTCTTCCTCAAAATACAATACTTCTTGAAAAACATAATAAAGTCCAAAAAAAGGCCTTTCACAGCAAGTGATTTTTTGGGGTTCGTGTTCACTCATCGGGGTTTTAAAATTTTTTTGGGTAGGATTTGTAGATCCCGCCCCCACCCCCTTAAACCCCCGCGCGGTACTCGCGATGTCTGTCATTCTACCTTGTCTTTTTTAAAAAAATTTGGGGCGTTTAAATTCTATTTTAAATTTACTAAAATCTATTATGTGACGCTTTTTTCATCAAAATACAATAAATTTTGCTTGCAAACAAATAAAGCCCAAAAAAAAGGGCCCCTTTCACAGAAATTTGAACTTTTGTGTTCAGGGGTTCACTCTAGTCGGGGGGTTTTAATTTTGGTAAGGTGATCCCCCCTCCACTTCCAAAAACCCCCCGCCCCGTTACCTCGAGTGTCTGTCAGGCTCCCTTTTCTTTTTTTTAAAAAGGGGTGCGCAAAACATTCAATTTAAAATAATTCAAATCTATTATGTACTTTTTTTCCATCCGTACCCAAAACCCTTGCTTGAAAAAATATAGAATTACACAAAGAGGGCATTCACAGCTTTTGAACGGGGGAAAAGTTTCACTGTAGTCTGGGTTTTTTTCGGTATTATTTTTTTTAACTTTATCTTTTATTTAAAACCCAAGAACTAAAGGGCAAAAATTCGCACTGCGCTGTTTAAAAATTAAACCCCACATTATGCATTTCCCCAAATTGAAAGTTTTTGGGGCCCTTTTGGGGTTTGATTTGCCTAATTATGGAGTGACAAAATGGCTGGGATATGTGACTTTTCCATACTCAAAAATCGGGTAGGGGGCCCATATTGGGGTGTAGGGAAATTTTTTCCCTTTTCCCATTCCCCCATTTTTTTGTTTTAAATCGGTCCCGGGAAGGGGGATTCCCAGTCACTGTCAGTTCCCCGTCGGTGGGGGCTGTCGGGGGCAGCGGCACTACCGGCAAAACCCCGGGGGTTCACGCCCCTGCACTGCTTCATGCCGCCATTTTCCTTTCCCCGCGGCAATCATTTTTTTTCCCCGATAACTGCAGTGACGCGGGTAATCCCGGCCGAAAGAGTCAGTCCGATGACGTCACCGCCGGGGGGAAACCCGGAAACAGCTTTTGCGCGCATGACAGGCCCCTCCCGTCATTTCGATGTGCCGGCGGATCGCTGGGACATCGTTAGGACTGCCGACAGGGGTTACTGGTTTTTGGTTTTTTTTTTTTTTTTTTTTTAAGGGGATCGATCGTCCAGGAAGGGGAAAATAAAAAAAAAAATGAAAAAATTGTTTTCCTTTTTTTTTTTTAAAGACTTTTTTCTTGCTGTGTCTTTTTTTATACATTTAATAACTTTGGGATTAAAAAAGGATCGTTCTTATTTTCACCTTCCATTATTAACCGGGGGGTTTTTTCACCGGCAATCAACGGTGACATTTTAAACCCCCATTACCCCGCTTGCCACCCCCACAGGGCAAGGGGAAGAGCCGGGGAAAATGCCACAATTGGGGGATCTTTTGATGCGCCAAATGGGGCGCTGTACCTGGTATTAAAAGGCTGGAGGGGCCCAAAAAAAATGGGGCCTTTACAGTCATTTTTAAAAACCGGGCCCAGCTCGCATTTACTTGGGTGGGGTTTCAAAAATAGGGGGATCCCCCCCGCCTTTTTTTTTTTGAGGGGGTCCCCTATTTTTTTTTAACCCCCCAAGCTAAGGACTGCTGTGGGCCGGGATTAAAAAAAGGCCTCAAGGGGCCATGGATAAGGGGTCCTTACCACCTGAAAAACCCCGGGCCCCGCGTCGCTTTATCTGGCTGGGGTTAAAAAAAAAAAAGGGGGGGGGCCCCCGCCAATTTTTTTTTGAGGGGGCCCCTTTTTTTTTTAAACACCCCAAAAGCAGCTGCTGTGGCCTGTATTAAACAGGCGGGGGGGCCATGGATCTTGGCTCCTTAACACCTTTTAAAACCAGGCCCAGCGGGCCCCTTTATCTGGGTGGGTTAAAACCCAAAAAAAAAAAGGGGGGCCCCCGCCAATTTTTTTCGAGGGGAAACCCCTATTTTTGTTAATCCCCAAATATACAGACTGTTTGGGGGCCCGGATTACAGGCTGCAAGGCCCGGGGCTTGCCCCTTTAAAAGCCTGAAAATTTCCGGCCTCACGGGTTTTTTTTCATCTGGCTGGTTTAAAAAAAATGGGGGGGGGCCCCCCCCAATTTTTTTTTGGGGGTAACCCCCATTTTTGAAAATCCCAAAAATAACAGACGCTGTCCTGTTTTAAAAAGCGGGGAAGGTCCATGATCTTGGCCCTTAACACCTAAAAAAAAGGGCCCCAGGGGTCTGCTTCACGGGGTTTGGTTTTAAAAAAAAGGGGGGGGGCCCCCGCCTTTTTTTTTTTCAAAGGGGAAAAAACCCCCTTTTTTTTTTAATCAGTTCCCTCGACGTCCCCTTTTTTTGGCCCTGGCGACCTGAAGGGAAAATGGAAAGCAAAAAATTAAGCTTTCCATTTAAAGGGGGCCCCTCTCACAAGCGATACGCTACCGAGAAAGCTGCTGATCACTAGTTTTGTGACCAGCAAAACCCCCCACGATACGCTGTGTGTGACTTTTTAGCGACGATCAGCCCCCCTCCCGGGGGATCGCTGATCAGCAGCGACCGGGGGTAGGATACGCATGTAGAGGGGCCCCTTAAGATTTCCCCCCCATGCGGTCCCAGACCGCCGAGCGCCTTTTTGGCACTCAGCAGCGATCATGTAGCGATACACCAGCGATCCCAAGTGCAACTTTGTCGGGTCGCGGTGTACTTTAAAGGACACCCAGCCTTTTCTCTCCTTCAGGAAAAGGGAACCATTTTTGGGGGTTTACTGTGGGGCGCAGCTTTTGCGGGGCCCCTCAGTAAACATTAACCCTTCTAAGGGTTTAAAAACCGTGGACCTACGTGCAGGATGAAAGAAAATTTTGCTTTTTTATTTTTTTTTTTTTACAGGAAAGGGTTTTTTGCAGTAAAATAAAAGAGTCAAAAACATGTGTCTTATTTTTTTAAAATGTTTTTTATTAAAGTGTGGGTGTTTTTTTTTATTTCATAAAAAAGGGGTTAATAATTGATAGTTGCAAAATTACAGCTCTCAATTTTAACCTGGTTAAGGCACCTTTCAATAGCAAGGGGCTTTTAACCCCATATAACCCTTCCCACCCCTACAGGGGAAGGGGAAAGACGGGGAAAGTGCCAGAAAGGGGGAATCTAATTTTTTGTTTGTTTTTCCGGGGGCGGGGGGGAAAGTTAGACCGGGGGGGGGGAAAAAATTTCCCTCCTGGGCTAAATTTTTTCCCCCACTCAGGCTTGGCCCCTCTGGTTTCGAAATGGCGGAGCCCCCATTTTTTTTACAATTTTCACCTCATAAAAAATATACATGTCTTGAATTTTTTGACACATATATTTAAATTTTTTTTTTATTTCAACACTTTTCAAGAAAAAGCCGCAACAAATTCCGGGCTTTTGTGAAATGCAGAACCCACTGAAAGACATTTGGTTACATAGGGTTTAAACCCTGTCTTTTCATTCCTTTCAACAAATTCACAAACAATTAAATCAGACTATGTTTCAAAATTTTTACACCGTGGGGGTTAATTAAAGTGTAAAAATTTGTAGCAAAAAAGTCCGTTTTTTTTTACAACGAATTTACCCTTAAAAAAACCCCCCAGGGGGAAATTTTTCACACATAGTCTGATTTAATTTTTTGTGCAAATTAGATAGCAAAGGACATAAAGACATGGTTAACCCTATGTACACCAAGTGTCATTTCATGCGGGGACATGAAAAAACATTGGGGTTTCATAGGTTTAAACCATTCTTTTCAGTCCTTTCTACCCCAAAGGGCCCGGGGTCACACGGGGGACAAAATCGAACGACTGCAATGCGATGAAATACGATTTCATCGGGCCTATGTAATCTATGGACCAGCCCCATATCAGATTTTTTGTGGTCCTTTAAACGTCCGTGTACAACCAGCAGCGCGATTGCACCGATTGTCGGTCGACAATCGCCAAAGCAAGTCTATGGGAGCGATGAAAAATCTATTACAAACGGACCACACGGTGACTTGCGATAAAAACGCATCGTGTCCTTTAAAAAGCCGGCAATTCATCCCCCCCTATATGTAAAATCACACTACCCCGCTTTAATAAAGACTAAAAGAATAATAAAACACATAAACACATACAATATATATCCCTGTCATTGTGACATTATAATACAAATATTTAAGTTCCTAAACTTCAACATACTGTAAACCGCAAATTTCAATCCGGGGTTTTTGTGAAATCACAGAAGCCACATGAAATATACATTTTTCCACATTTTTTTAAACCCCTGAAATTTTAAAATTTTTTTTTAAAATTTTTTGAAACATAAAAATTAATATGATTTTTGAAAAATTTCAGACATGTGGGGTTTTTAATTAAAGGTGAAATTTTTCGTTAAAAAAAATGCGTGGCTCCCGCTGATTTTCTCCACCAACAACAAAGCAAAGCAGTGGGGGCGAGAAAAAAATACCCCGGGGAGGGTGCATTTTTTGTGCCCCCCCTGCACTAACATCTCCCCCCCGACACCCCAAAAGGGCAAATCTATAATTAGATTCGCCCTTTCTGGCATTTTGGGCCCGCTATTCCCATTCCCCGTAGGGGTGGCGAAGGGGTTTAAACTCACCTTACGTCCCCTTGAAATTTTAAAGGTGACCTTAAGGCAGGTTAAATGTTTGAAAAACTGTCAATTAACAACTTCAATTTTTAATCCTTTTGAAGTAAAAAAAAAAAACACACCATTTTAAAAAATAAAAAAATTTTAATAAAATAAAAACAAAATTTTTTTTACCATTTTTATTTTACACTAAACCCGTGGGGAACCATTGATCTCCTAAAAAAAAGAAAAAAAAAAAAAACAACATTATTTTTACCTATTCCGCCGATCTTCACGTCCCCACCTGTAATCCTTCCCCAAAGGTTAACTAGCTTTGAGCCAACATGCAAAAAATCCTGCAGCTCACTCAAGCTCATGAAAAATAAGTTCCTCTCCTTGACAGGAAGGATTGTTTCATAAAAAAAGTTAATTTTTTTGTGTCCACTTTCCCCCAAAGGTGGGGCACTACATTTAAAAATTGGCAAAAAATAATTAAGCCCATTCAAAAAATCATTCCTCTACTTTCGCTGGGAGGGGAATTTTATTTTTTTCGGGGAATACAGGCTGAACACTTATTACTCTCTGCGCCTGTAACCTTTAAAACCCCTTTCGGGGAAAAAAAACCGTGGGACCGCGTACATGGGTTTGGTAAAAAAAAATTTTTCTTTTTTTTTTTTTTTATTACGGAAAAAGGTTTTAGAGAAAATAAAATGGGGCAAAAACTGGTATTATTTAATTAAACTTATTTTTTATAAAGGTGTGGTTTGATTTTTTTTCATAAATAGGATTAATAATTGATAGTTGCCTAATTGACAGCATCAATTTTAACCTGGTTTTAAATGACCTTTCAATTGGAAGGTCTTTTTAACCCCTTTTTAACCCTTCCCACCGCACAGGCAAGGGGGAAAAAAAGGGGAAGTGCCAGAAAGGGCGAACTAATTATAGTTTTTCCCCTTTTGGGGTTCGGGGGGGAGATTTAGTAGCCGGGGGGACAAAAAAAATGTACCCTCCCGGGGGTATTATTATCTGCCCCCACCGTTTTGCTTTGTCTGTCTGGGGAGAAAATAAAGCGGAGCCCCCGCTTTTTTTTTTTAAAAAATTTTCCCCTTTTTAAATTAACCCCTACTTCTAAATTTAGCACACATATAATCATGTAATTGTATTTTCAAAAATATAAAATACATGAAATTACAGTTTAAAAGGTGGAAACAATGTTCATTTCATGTCGGCTTTTTTGTTTCACTGAACCGGAATTGAATTAGGGCAAAAAAGATGTAGAAGTGTAAAACTAAAAATATGTAATATAATAATAATCACAATGACAATAAAAATAATAATATTAATATAATATATTATAATAAAATTGTAAAAACAATTTTTCTTTTTTGGATTTAAATACAATTTTTTTTGGGTCCATTATATGTCATTTTGCAAGCCTGCGAGAAAACTCGCAAGCGGTGAAAATCGGATGTTACAAGGTACACACACAGTGTTTAAATCGATCTTTGAAGGGGAAAACGGTGCCCCAAAGGGGGGTATGTTTTTATTTTGATCCATTTCGACCGCTAAAACGGGCCGATTTTTTGTGGGGTTTGTGTGACTCCAGCCTAATTTGCACAAACAATTAAATCAGACATGTGTGCAAAATTTCACACCTTAGGGTTAATTTTAAATGTAAAATCTAGCAAAAAAAGTCCCTTTTTTTTAAAAAAGAATTTTTACCTTTAATTAACCCCCCAGGTTAAATTTTGCCCATAGTCTGATTTAATGTTTTTGCAAATTTGATAGCAAAGGACTGAAAAAAAAATTTTTAAACCCATGTACACCAATGCATTTTTTTTCGGTGACCCACATGAAATGCACTGGTGAAAAAAGGGTTAACCCCCCTTTTATTTCCTTTGCTACTAATTTTCACAAACAATTTAAAACAACTATGGGCAAAATTTCACACCTCTAGGGGGGTTTAATTTTAAAAGGGTAAAAAATTTTACAAAAAAAACCGTTTTTTTTTCAACGAATTTACCCTTTAATTAACCCCTACAGGTGTGAAATTTTGCACACATATCGATTTAATTTTTTTTGAAATTAGATAGCAAAGGGGGATGAAAAAAATGTTTTTAAACCCCTAAACACCAAAAGTCATTTTTTGTCGGGTCTTTGTCTTTTTTTCTAAACCCCGGTTTTTTCCCCCAATTGAATCAAAGGATTTTACTATGTAGAAGTGAAAAAATACATATAGTATATAATTGTCACAATGACATGTAAAAATTTTTAAATATGTTTCTAAAAGGTGTTAATTTAGTGTTACAAGGAAAGAAAAGGGGTTTTTTTGTTGCGATATTTTGTTCCCATACTACGGGACTTTTCCGGGGTCGTTCGGTTCGCCGATTTTTAGTGATATTTTGGGATACCATTCCGATTTTCCGATACTTTAGCATACGGAAAAAATCGCTCAAAACTACTCGGAACAAAAATAGAGATTTTTGGCCAGGGCGGAAACCCCCAAAAAACTTAATCCCATTGAGAACGTGGGCAAAACAAAAAAAGGGGGGACAAACAAAAACTTAAAAATTCTGACAAAATGAAAGCATTGTTTGTGAAAAAAGGGACTTGCTATCACCGGGTTTTTGGTCCAGAAGTTTTTTTGCAAAAAGCCAGGGAGAATTGCAGAGGCCTAAAAAAAAAGGGTAAACCCCCTGCAAAAATTAGACTTCCCTTTTTAACTCATTCTAACTGTCAAAAAAAGCTTTTTTCCCCCATTTTTTTTGAATTTTAATATTTTCTGTCTGTGAAAAAAAATCTGTCAAACACACAAAAAAACCCAAAAAGGGCAGCAATTTTTGAAAATAATCTTTTTGTGTCATTTTAAAATTTTGGGGGCCATGACTGTACATTCAGGTGGAAAAAAAAAAATGAACAAACCCCGGATACATGAATAACGTTGCCAACCATTTTTTAAATTTTGGGAAAACAGGACAGGCAAATTCACCCCTGATCCTTTCCCCCTTGGGGTTTCATTTCAGAAAAAAAAACCCCGGCCCCTATTTTCCCCGGGGATAGTCGCACCCGATGGTTTTTTTAGTACCCCCCCCTTTTAAGCACAAAGACGCGCTCCGAAAAAACCTGCCCCCCGGGCAAGCCAGCCCCCAAAAGCAAACGGCCCCAAAGCTCGGCCCAAAAGTATCCACTTAGACCCCTCAAAACTTAATTTTGGGGAAAGCCATCTGGGAGTACACTGGGGGGGAAAAAAAAGTCGTCTGTCACCATCTTGGGGAAACTTTGCCCCTCCGGGGGACCATCCGGATGGTGTAGACTTTGGGGGGCGCCCCCCAAAAAATTTCCCCCTTTTTTTGGAAAAAAACCCCGGGCCCCTTCCCCTTTTTGGGGGAGGCCCCCCTTTGGGGCCCCCCCTTGTTGCAGGGCTTTTTTCCACTGCCTAAAAGGGAACCGGGAGCTGTTTGTAAAGCAGAAGCAGCAGCATGCCCGGGGCTGGAAGGGAAAACATTATGGATTCCAAAAAAGCTTACAACCTGCAATGATCCTCATTAAACCAAAACCCCATCGAACGACCAGCTCTCCCTTTTTTCCTATTAAAATTCCACCCATCCCTGCAGTTTTGTTAGCCCTCGCGGGGGGGGCCCCTCTCTCCTTCTGAACTTGTGTGCCCTTCCCCACACATCTTTTTTTCCCCTTTTCTTTTTTTCCCCCCCTTGTCATTTAAAAAACGCCAGGGAAAAAAAATGGCGCTAAAAATGTAAATTTTAAAATAATAATAATTAAAAGCAGGGGCCTTTTACTCCCCCCCATTTTACCCCCCCGGTTCAACGGTCTGAGGGGGCTTTGAAATTGTCCCTTTTTTGGGGGCCCCAGGAGGGTGAAAACCCAATTTTTAAATACGTGGGGTGAATGTGTTCGTGGGGCGGTCTTTTTCAGGCCCCCTGCAGCATAAATTTAACCTTTTTGCGGGAGAAACCCCCCAAAAAAAGGGGCCCAAAAAACGCATTCCCCCTGCAAGGGGGCTAAAATCTGCCGCTCTGCATCCCCTCCCCCCCCTCGCTCAAAAATACTGACTAGAGCGTTGTGTACCTCCCTCGGGGCGATGTTTTCCTCCTCCATTACTCCTCCTCATCCTCCTAAAAAAGTCCTTCAAATAAAAAAAAATTTTTAAAAAAATTTAAAAAATCAAAAAATTTAAAAACATTGTATCATAATTCTGTAACATCATTTTTTGGAAAACCCAAAAGAAAAAAAAAAGGATAGACAAAAACGGGGAAAATTAGGTTTTTGAAATTTTCATTAAAATTTTTTGGAAGGGGTTTTTAAAAAAAATAGAAAAGCAAAACCCTGGGTTAAAAATTTTTTATACGGGGTGGTATTTTTAAAGTCCCCACCCTTTGTGGGAACCCCCTTTTTCCTAAAATGCCCAAAAGGGGAAAAAATTTTTTGACTCCTCATCCTCCACCTTTCCAAAAAACCCCACCTTTTTGTGTTTTTCAGGTTTTTTTGAAGCAGGCAGAAAAGGGGCCCTCAGGCGACTATGAGAAAAAGCACTCCCCCAACCTCGTGACTCATCAAACGCACCAAAACGGGGCGATGTCTTCATAGAGTCCTTCGCCACCTTAAAAACGGGTCCCCCCCCATTATAAAACCAATTCAATTTTTCTGGTTCTCCCCAACCCCAAAACTCTCCACATGAAAACCCCCCACATCTCCTCCCTCATTTTTTATTTATGGGGCCCAACCGACTGCGCACTCTGCAAACGACCTTCGACAAAACCCCTGCAATTTAACCGTACCTCCCACCCCCCACCCAAAAAACTTCTCCCGCGCTGCCCAAAAACCTCGGGGGGCTCAACCCCCAAAAAAAAAGGACTAACCCAATTTTTGGAAAGGGGTTTTTGGGGGCTCCCTCAAAACACATTTTTCACAGTGGCCAAACACTTTTTCTAATCAAAGTTTTTCTAGGGGAAGTCTGTGTGTGTAGCCCTTTTTACTATCTCCTCCCCCCCCTCATTTTCCCTTTAAAAAACTGACCCTCTTTTTAAAAACACCATTGTAAAAAAACACCTGAAAATTTTTTCTCCCCCACCCCCAAAATTTTTAGATTGTAAGCTTTCACCAGCAGGGGGGCTGATTTTTTTTAATTATTTTTTTTTTTAACGTTGTTATTTTTTAACTTTTTTTTTAAAAAACTGTTAAACTGTAAAGCACTGGGGAAAAAATTGGGCCAATAAAAATAAAGTTTTTTATTATTATTCTTATTATGGGGGCCTACTCTTTTTGGGAAGTAAAAAAGGCCCAAAATTTTGGCGATTGATTGCGCCTATGCGCGATTTTTCCATTACTTTGGGGCTGCTGCTCACCCCAACCCCGCTCCAAAAAAATAAAAACGGGAAAAATTCCCCACCTGGGTGGGCCCGGCACATATGATCGATTTATAAGGTGAAATTGCTTGGGGCAGAGCTGCAATCAGCGATCTGCCCACCCCGGGAAGTAAAAAAGTGACAAAACTCTAGGGGAAAACCTTGTCCCAAAAAGGTGCAAAAAGCCCCCGGAGGGGCCCCAAAAAAAACCTCCCCAACCAAGTTGAGCACATATGACAACATGGTATGGATGGGTTCCAAAGGGGGCCCAGAGCTCCCCCAAATTTCGGCCTTGCACACACTCCAAAAGCCTTCCCTGTAAATTCTTTTCCAAAAACCACACTCGCTCTCCTGCTTTTGGGGTTTTTTCCCAGAGCTCCTGCGCTGGGGGGCTAAGATTCCCCAGGAAAAATTAATTTCATGACGGCCTTTGATTTTTGGGGACGGGGCCGTGCTCATATCGGACAAAACAGAAAACGTTCACGGCCATGGGGGGAAAAAGACCGTGACGGCTCCGCAGCGATTTTCTGAGGAACGGGAGGGGAGGAGGAGTCAAGGGAAAAACAACTTGATTCCTGCAACCCTTTGGGGTTTTGGCAAACACGTACAGCGCCACCGCAAGACAGTCCCGGGCCCCAACCCAAAAATTCCCCCCAAGGGGGGAAAGGGGGGAAAGGGGAATCCCCCCGGCCAAAAGGGTTTTTAAAACCCCTTTTTTTTTTTGTTTTTTTTGCGGTCAAAGACCTTTTTTCCCTATTTCCCCGGGCTCCCCCTTTTCGGCTTTTTTTAAATTTTAAATTTTATTATCTCCTGTTAACTAGCCGGGGCTTGGTTTTCCTTAAAAACAGTCTTTTTTGGTTTTTTTGGGGAAGCGCAAAGTTTTTTTTTTTTCTGTTTAATTATCCATGCTAAATTTTTATTTTGGGGGAGGTGCCAAAACCTTTTCTCCCACCCCCTAGATCTTGGGGGGTTTCCCTCCCCCGCAACTATAGGTCTTCGTTCACACTAATGAGTTTTTAGCGGGTCTGGCGGGGGATCGGTTTCCCCCCCGTAAAATCGGGGATTCAGCTTAGTTTGAATTGTAGGGAAAAGGAAATTCCCTTCTTTCCTTACTGTTTTGACAAAACCTAACAATGGGTACTGGCCAACCCCATCGGTGGTCAGGTGGACCGCTACTGAGGGCGTTTAGTAGCGCATGTTTAATTTTCCCTCAACATGCTTTTCAAAACCAGGGACGGCTTGCCTGCTGGAATAAAAAACGGCTTGGCAATTGAATTGGGGGGACTGACAATGATATTCATTTACGGAAATTGCCCTTTTCTTTCCCCCACCTTAATGACAGCATTTCAAGGACAGGAGTTTTGCAACCCCGCATTCAACCTGTGCACCCTTTCATGGTTTGCGGAGTAGGCCGTCTTTTTATCCCAAGCCTTGCTACCGATGGCTTTTTTTTGGCCGGAGGTGAGG
Source organism: Oophaga sylvatica (assembly GCA_033576555.1). Classification (NCBI taxonomy): domain Eukaryota; kingdom Metazoa; phylum Chordata; class Amphibia; order Anura; family Dendrobatidae; genus Oophaga; species Oophaga sylvatica. The sequence goes on from JARQOD010000006.1 coordinate 301,808,579, forward strand.
ATGACAGGGAACTTGCTCTGGTGTGGAATAACACTTTGTCTCGGACAACAGTGACCAAAGGGTTTTCCTGGCGATCCTGTGAGGAAGAGAACCAGCTGTGGTTGAACCCATGAAGAGGTTCAACACAAACCTGAAATGTAGGGCTGCTGTAGGTTTGGGCCACATCTCCAGTGGGTCTTGGGAACCAACTACGGCTTTGTCCGCACAAATTTTTCCACATATTTGTGGAATTGAGGTGACGACACTTTTAGCTATTTTTTTAAAATTTTTGAATTAGGCGCTTGCATTTGAACAAAAATTCATGTGCAAGTGTGTGAAAAAAAAGGGCCACCAGTGCAAGTCCTGGGCGCACATTTTTGACTTTTGGAAGACAACTGCCAGAACAGTGACAAACTGGAGGCACAGGAACCGATTTTGGAGCCTAACTTTCCCCCCCTTTTGTACCGTTGGGGCAATTCTTCCTCTTTTCTCCTTCTATCACTAACCACTTCTCTAGGCCTCCCCCCAATTTCAACCAAGTACTGGTTTCCGCCAAAAGCTATCCACATGCAGCACCCTCCTACTCCCTCCCTCATTTCAAACTACCGGCCAAACCACTGCTGCGCTCTGCAAAAAAACTTTCGACAACCCTGCACAATACGTACCTCACACCCCCATCCAAGACTTCCTTTCCCGCGGGTACGGAATCCCAAGGAATGCTGTACCCCAAACAAATTAGACTATCCCAATTTGCTGGTTTCAGGCCCCCCTCAAAACACATTTGTTTTAAGCGGCCTATCAAATTCACTACACTAACAAAGCCCTTTCAAAGTATTCTGTGTAAGTGTGTATGTGTGTGTGTGGGCTCTAGCCCATCACTATCTCCACCCCACCCCTTAAGATGGCTGGCCATCATTGTAAATGCACCATTGTATAAAAACCCCCCTTTTTCTTTGTATCCCCCCACTTCTTGTACATTGTAAGCCCGTCACACAGGGGCGACTTATTTAGCTTAAATTTAAAATTTATTGTTAACGTTGTTACTTATGACTTGTTTCTTTTAAAAATGCAAAACTTAAAGCGAGGGGAAAAAGAAGGCGCTATAAAAATAATATTATTATTATTAGGATTCCTCTGAGCTGTCCACCACCTCCTGTTCCTCACTCATGTTGGGTCTTGGCCTCATAAATCTCCACAAACCCTCTTCCAACACCGCTGCGTTTGGGTGGTCGGGGGCCAGCACCATGCTCAACAAAACGGCACCGGGATCTCATCATCATCAGATCGTTTCTGCGGTGTCCCTGCCCCATCGGCCGTTCACCCGGCCTTTTTCAATTCAGAGAGACAAAACTGTTGCGCATTACTCATACTCCCTCTTTTTCACATTACAGAAGCGCTTGGCTGGGCCCCTGTTTCAACCAATAATTCTGAGAACAGAAGCAAACACCAGCTGGGTCCTGTACAGAACCCCGCTTACTGCCTGGGCTTTTTTGCCAGGCGGTGAAGAGACAGATGGTTGCTCAACAAGTGCTTTGGTACTGAGAGAGGTGGAAGAAAATTGAATCGATGCATTGGGCCTGCCACCCCAACCAACAACGGCTTAAAATTTTTTTCCTTCCCGCAGCAGGGAGGTATTTCCCGACCTCCTACAAAAGGCGAAAATAAAGGAACCTCACGGGGAAAACTGGTGGATGCGGGTGTCACTGGGGGCCGCAGCGCCACAAAAACCCCACGTCCTCCCCCTGAAGAAACTCCACGGCCCAACAACACTTTCCTTACTCCCGGGCCTTCTTCATCTTGGTAAAAAGAAAAAGAAAGTTTTAAAAGTTAAAGGGGCCTAAGTGTGGTTTTTCCCCGCAGAGATTTTGCAGTGAACACTGCACACAACTTTCACTACCCAACGCATCCAGCAGGAAGGCATTCTTGCTCAAAACAAAGACGCAAGCAAACATCCACTTTACCCTTTTTAAAAAGCAATTTTTAAAAAAAATTGGTATAGTGACACACACTTTTGAGGAAACAGTATTACATTCCCCATTCCCCCATTTTGGGCTATGCGGGTCTCTTCTATTAAAAACCTTTTTCCTATCCGTTTTCAACTTGCAAGTCGACATTTTAGGCTTAAATGCAATTTTCACTATGCAAAAATTGCACTTTTTAAAGGTTTTTTTTTGTTATAAAAAATGATTTTCCCACAATTGTGAGTATTACTTTTAAATTGTATAGTTTTGTAAAAAAACTGTTTATTGACATTTTCACAAATGTCCCCTTTTAGTAATGCCACAGATAACTTGTAATGCTAAAGAGGGTTTTAAGTCAGACTTTTCACGTGTATACAATAAAAATGGGTAACAAATTTTACTTATCCTCATTAATGGATTCGATATGTTTGATGCTTTATGAACAACCGTATAGGGGATTCCTTAACAAATTTATTTTGGTTTTGCATTGCTGTTTCAACCTGTTAATAATGTGTTTATGTTTTCAATTCTTTATTATCTCGATATTAGTTTAAATGAAACATCATCTTATGGTAGTAAAGGTTCTCTTTCTCCCTTTTTGAAGTATAACATTTAAAATTGACAGGTAACAAGGAAATTACTTGATCTAGTATTTAAACATCCTCCTTGACCCTGGGCCCAACACCGCCGTTTGTTCCTGTAGGTGCTTTTAGCACAGTCAACACTGCTCCTTTGGTTACTGGGTTCAGTAATGTCAGCTGTTCCCCTGCTGTGTGAACGGCAAAAGTCCTGCTGCCTCCCCCCGGTTCTCTTCTCATCCCTGGGCCCAACACCGACAGTTGTTGCTCGGAAGTGTCATTGGCACGGGTACTCACTCCTGCCCAGACTGGTTACACACGCCATCTGTTTCTGTCAGTGTAAACTCACTTAGCCCCAATAAGTTTCCTGTCGTGTTGCGGTCGGGTTAGCCGACTCTATGGTGCCTGGAGTTTAAAAGGGGCTTCCTATGTGTGCTGCGGAATTCAAATAAAGGCTGTTTCCTTTGTGACAAAAAGGGCAATCACCCACTGTATACTGGGATTCGGTACTGCGGCCGGCTCGCGGCCTGCAACTTAAATTTCCAGGTACCTTCTGTTACCCCCTCCGGTTCCATAAACCGCAAACTGTTCTCCGCAGTGCCTTTGGCCTAGGTGGGCCCCCTCTCGGTTTTCCAGTTCCAGCAACTTTTGCGGTCCTTAGGTAGTGCTTTGGAGCACAGGTACCTCCTGCTTAGAAAACCCGGGCCCATAACGTCACGGTCCCGGTTGGCCTTGGCTCTTTTCCTTCTGCTGCCCCTCGGGTTCCAGCAAGTCACTGGTCCTCGTTACTTGCATTGGCTCTTGTACCTTCTGCTACCCGTCCGGGGTTCCAGTACCGTCAACTGGTTCTCCGCAGTGTCTTTGGCCTAGGTGCCTCCATCTCGGTATCGAGTTCCAAGCAACGTCTGCTGGTCCTTGGTAGTGCTTTGGAGCACAGGTACCTCCTGCTTAGTAACCGTGTCCCAGTAACGTCAGCTGGTCCTCGGTTGTGCCATTGACTCTTTTCCTTCTGCTGCCCCTCCGGGTTCCAGCACAGTCAGCTGGTCCTCGTTACTTTGCATTGGCTCTTGTACCTTCTGCTACCCGTCCGGGTTCCAGTACCGTCAACTGGTTCTCCGCAGTGCCTTTGGCCTAGGTGCCTCCATCTCGGTATCCGATTCCAGCAACGTCTGCTGGTCTTTGGTAGTGCTTTGGAGCACAGGTACCTCCTGCTTATAACCGGTCCCAGTAACGTCAGCTGGTCCTCGTTGTGCCATTGGCTCTTTTCCTTCTGCTGCCCCCCCGGGGGTTCCAGCACAGTCAGCTGGTCCCGTTACTTGCATTGGCTCTTGTACCTTCTGCTACCCGTTCCGGGTAACAGTACCGTCAACTGATTCTCCGCAGTGCCTTTGGCCTAGGTGCCTCCATCTCGGTATCCGAGTTCCAGCAACGTCTGCTGGTCCTTGGTAGTGCTTTGGAGCACAGGTACCTCCTGCTTAGTAACCGTGTCCCAGTAACGTCAGCTGGTCCTCGGTTATGCCATTGGCTCTTTTCCTTCTGCTGCCCCTCCGGGTTCCAGCACAGCCCAGCTGGTCCTCGTTACTTGCATTGGCTCTTGTACCTTCTGCTACCCATCCGGGTTCCAGTACCGTCAACTGGTTCTCCGCAGTGCCTTTGGCCTAGGTGCCTCCATCTCGGTATCCGAGTTCCAGCAACGTCTGCTGGTCCTTGGTAGTGCTTTGGAGCACAGGTACCTCCTGCTTAGTAACCGTGTCCCAGTAACGTCAGCTGGTCCCGGTTGTGCCATTGGCTCTTTTCCTTCTGCTGCCTCTCCGGGTTCCAGCACAGTCAGCTGGTCCTCGTTACTTGCATTGGCTCTTGTACCTTCTGCTACCCGTCCGGGTTCCAGTACCGTCAACTGGTTTCCGCAGTGCCTTTGGCCTAGGTGCCTCCATCTCGGTATCCGATTTCCCCAGCAACGTCTGCGGGTCCTTGGTAGTGCTTTGGAGCACAGGTACCTCCTGCTTAGTAACCGTGTCCCATTAACGTCAGTCTGGTCCTCGGTTGTGCCATTGGCTCTTTCCCTTCTGCTGCCCCTCCGGGTTCCAGCACAGTCAGCTGGTCCTCGTTACTTGCATTGGCTTTTTGTACCTTCTGCTACCCGTCCGGTTCCAGTACCGTCAACTGGTTCTCCCCCAGTGCCTTTGGCCTAGGTGCCTCCATCTCGGTACCCCGAGTTCCAGCAACGTCTGCTGGTCCTTGGTAGTGCTTTGGAGCACAGGTACCTCCTGCTAAGAACCGTGTCCCAGTAACGTCAGCTGGTCCTCGGTTGTGCCATTGGCTCTTTTCCTTCTGCTGCCCCTCCGGGTTCCAGCACAGTCAGCTGGTCCTCGTTACTTGCATTGGCTCTTGTACCTTCTGCTACCCGTCCGGTTCCAGTACCGTCAACTGGTTCTCCGCAGTGCCTTTGACCTAGGTTTCCTCCATCTCGGTATCCGAGTTCCAGCAACGTCTGCTGGTCCTTGGTAGTGCTTTGGAGCACAGGTACCTCCTGCTTAGTAACCGTGTCCCAGTAACGTCAGCTGGTCCTCGGTTATGCCATTGGCTCTTTCCCTTCTGCTGCCCCTCCGGGTTCCAGCACAGTCAGCTGGTCCTCGTTACTTGCATTGGCTCTTGTACCTTCTGCTACCCGTCCGGGTTCCATTACTGTCAACTGGTTCTCCGCAGTGCCTTTGGCCTAGGTGCCTCCATCTCGTATCCGAGTTCCAGCAACGTCTGCTGGTCCTTGGTAGTGCTTTGGAGCACAGTACCTCCTGCTTAGTAACCGTGTCCCAGTAACGTCAGCTGGTCCTCGGTTGTGCCATTGGCTCTTTTCCTTCTGCTGCCCCTCCGGGTTCCAGCACAGTCAGCTGGTCCTCGTTACTTGCATTGGCTCTTGTACCTTCTGCTACCCATCCGGTTCCAGTACCGTCAACTGGTTCTCCGCAGTGCCTTTGGCCTAGGTGCCTCCATCTCAGTATCCGAGTTCCAGCAACGTCTGCTGGTCCTTGGTATGCTTTGGAGCACAGGTACCTCCTGCTTAGTAACCGTGTCCCCAGTAACGTCAGCTGGTCCTCGGTTGTGCCATTGGCTCTTTTCCTTCTGCTGCCCCTCCGGGTTCCAGCACAGTCAGCTGGTCCTCGTTACTTGCATTGGCTCTTGTACCTTCTGCTACCCGTCCGGGTTCCAGTACCGTCAACTGGTTCTCCGCAGTGCCTTTGGCCTAGTGCCTCCATCTCGGTATCCGAGTTCCAGCAACGTTCTGCTGGTCCTTGGTAGTGCTTTGAAGAACAGGTACCTCCTGCTTAGTAACCGTGTCCCAGTAACATCAGCTGGTCCTCGGTTATGCCATTGGCTCTTTTCCTTCTGCTGCCCCTCCGGGTTCCAGCACAGTCAGCTGGTCCTCGTTTACTTGCATGGCTCTTGTACCTTCTGCTACATTTACAAATTTAAGATTTTTTAAATGTTTTTTTGGGTAATCACTCTGGATCTCCAACAATGAAGACGACGACCCTGATGACCACCCCGAAGAAGATGAGGACCACAAGGACGACGAGCATGAAGCCAACCAGCCTAAACACCATCACAAAGAAGAAATAAAAGATTACCCAACAGGACTAAGAAGGTTAAGACAAACTACAAGATACAGAACAAGAGACTGAAGAACAATAAGCAGAAGATCAAAAAGCAGAAGAACATGAAGTATAAGACCAAAATGAAGAGCAAAATATATGCTCTAAATTATAAGCAGAAGAAGACTAAGCAGTGTATGGGGGTGAGTCCGTTCCCCCTCGTGGTGCCCCTGGAAAATGCCTGCTGCTGCAGGCTAAACTGAACACGGACAAATACTGTTGTAATTTAAATCTTTTGTGACAGCAAGAACGCAAGGATGAAAAATTCATACTTTTACAGATTACAAGTACAGGAATCTCTGTCACAAATAAGAATATGATGAAGATGAAGTAGAATATGAAGAAGAATAATAGTTTAATAAGAACAATATGAGTAATGTTAACAAAAGATGAATAGCAATAAGTTTAAGAAGAAGATAAAGAAGGTGAAGATGAAGAATAATTTGATGAAAAAGATGATGCTGCTGAAGATTATGAAGGAGAAAGTGTGTCAAAAGTTAAAAGGTGAAGAGCATGGAAGTTGTGAAATATACATATTTGCCAAAATAGAAAAAACGTTAACAACATTGTCAATTTCTTCGTCAATCCGAACATCTTTAAAAAAAAAAATATTTATGCTATTCCATTTGATTGGGTTAAACATCTATGCCTTTAATGTCTCCTCAACCTTCCCCAATACATTCTACATTACTCTTTGTTGTTTTCCTTCATGTACAATTAACCAACAAGGCAAGAATGGGGTTTTTTAATTCGGATATTTTGTTCCCATAGACTTACATTGGATTTCCGGTATCGGTATCGGGTATCCCCGATATTTTTTGGGTATCGGCGATACCATTCCGATTCCGATACTTTTGGATATCGGAAAGTATCGCTCAACTCTACTTCCAACACTTGGCTAATGACATTTTTAGATACCTGTTAGATCATTTTGTTGTGATATATCTGGACGATATTTTGATTTTTTCCAGCACATCCTTTCATCGTGGAAGTGGACGCTTCGGATTGTGCTCTGGGGCCATCCTCTCGCAGAGAACAGGAGAGAAGGGTCTGTTACATCCATTCGCTTTTTCTCTCATAGACTTTCTGCTGTAGAGAAGAATTATGATGTGGGAGATAAAGAGCTTCTAGCCATTATGGCTGCATTTAAGGAATGGAGGCACCATCTGCAGGGGACAGCACAACAAGTAATTGTGCTCACGAATCATCGCAATCTGGAATTCCTTAGATCTGCTAGATGTCTTTCACCATTGCAGGCTCGTTGGAGTCTATTTTTGAATCAATTTAATTTTGCCATTTCATACCACCCATGTTCAAGTAATGGGAAAGCGGATGCTTTGTCACAAATCCATGCCACGGATTCCATACCTGGGACCCCGACTAAGTTTTGTCTGATGCAAACTTTGTCAGAGTCATCCAGAATAAGGACTTATGGAAGACCATTAAGGAGGCTTATGTTGCAGACCCATTTCTCGCTAACTGGACTGATGATGTGAACTTAGTTCTCAAGAGCGTTATGTGGGTCCGGGATCAACGTTTATACGTTCCAGAGGCCGTAAATTGCAGGTCCTCAAGTTTGTCCATGACTCTAATTTGGCGGGTCATCAGGTTACAGAACATACAGGAGTTCCTGAGACATTTCTTTTTGTGGCCTACCTGTCTGAAGGACATGTAGAGCTACGTTCTCTCTTGTGAGGTATGTGCATGCTTTAAGTCTCCTCATGCATCACATTCTGTACTGCTGCAACCATAACCTGTCCCCTTTCGCCCTTGGGGGTCTATTTCCATGGACTTTATAGTGGAATTGCCCAGCTCTGGGTGAAAGAATTCTATTCTGGTGGTAATTGATTGCCTTACCAAAGCAGCCCACTTCATTCCTTGCACTGGCCTTCCGTCAGCCAAAGGGGACGGTAGATCTGGTCATTCAGAATGTGTTTTGGCTGCATGAAGTTCTGGATGAAATCATCTCTGATCGGGGAGTGCAGTTTATTTCCAGGTCCTGGAAGGGATTCTGTTCTGTGCTTAGTGTTTATGTTTCTCTGTCTTCTGCATATCATCCTCAGACTAATGGGCAGACGGAGAGGACTAATCAAACTCTAGAATAATATCTTCGATGCTTTATTAGTCATTCACAGGACGACTGGTTGGAGTTGCCTTCGTTAGCAGAATTTTGTTACAACAATTGACAGAGCGCATCTACCAAGGTAACACCCTTCTTTGTCAACCTGGGTTGTAATTCTAGTAATTTTCCCAGATCCCTGATTGATGTCTGAAACTCATGAGAGGTTGTCGGCAGTGAAACAGAATCTGTAAACTCTGAATGAATCGCTATCTGCTGCGCAGGAGAGATATAAGAGATCTGAAAATAGGTTTAGGAGGCCTTCATCTATGTTTCAGTTAGGGGACTCTGTGTGGTTATCCACGAAAAATTTGAAATTGAATGTTCCATCACAGAATCTGGGACAAAAATTCATGGGCCGATTCAAGATCTCTGGGATCGTGAGTTCCGTTGCCTGTCATCTGAAGTTACCAAGGACCATGAAGGTACATCCTGTGTTTCATGTCTCCCTATTAAAACCAGTGTCTCCGAATAGTTTTCAGGGTTGTATTACACCTCCTCCTCAGCCTGTGTTGGTGGACTGACAAGAACAATTTGTCATGGAGAAAATTCTGGATTCTAGGATCCATAGGAATCAACTGCAGTAACTCATTAAGTGGCAGGGATGTCTGTCTGAGGAGAACTCGTGGGAGCCTGTCAGTAATATCTGTGCTCCTTAAAAGATTGCTTTACTTCACCAGAAATATCCTGGGAAACCTGGTGTTAGATCGTCCTGAGGCCGCTTCTAAGTGGGAGTAATGTTAGGATTACCACCTGCCCCTGAACTTCCTGTCTATTCTGCTATTTTAGTCTGGGTCAGGAGATCCTCCTTGCCTGAGTATTTTGTGCTGTTGACTCCTGAGCTTCTGCCTGTTTGCTGGTGAACTCCCTGCTGCTGCTCGTTACTCTGTGATCTGCCTCTCCACGTTCTGCTGCCTTCAGTCCTCTGTGCATCTCACTGATCCTGTCCATGGTTAACTATTGTCTGGACTTCTAGTGAGGAGTTACTCACCTCTGGAACTGCTGTGGTTAGTAGGGATTCTGACATCACTATCTCTTCTTGGACTGTAAATTTTTTGGCTGCAGTGCTGGACTTGAGCAGGACTTTTCAGACCAAAATTTAAATATAGTGATCTTCTCCTTTAACTCTTCACATGTGTATTGTTGAACTTCTATGTCTAAGTACCATATGCATTTTCACCCATATGATTGCTGGACTTCTACACTTAAGTGCTGTGTGCGTGCACACTCTATTATTGCTGGACTTCCTCGTTAAGTTTCATGTGCTTTCTCTTGTATATTACTGCTGGAATCCTACGATTGGTGCCTTGTGCATTCCTGCATCATATTACTGCTGGACTGGTTCGTATTAGCGGTTGCGCCCCGCTATTCAGTTATTGAACATTTCTATATTGTGCTGTGCATTCGTTACAACTGCAGGAAGTGCTCTGTTAGTTTGTTTCACTTGAACTATTCTGTTTTGTGCTGTGCATTCGTTACAATTGTAGGAGCCTTTTTGGCAACAATGAAACCTCTCTCCTTGAAGTTCTTCATGATGCGATAGATTGTTGACTGAGGTGCAATCTTTCTAGCTGCGATACTCTTCCCTGTTAGGCCATTTTTGTGCATTGCAATGATGACTGCACGTGTTTCTTTAGAGATAACTATGTTTAACAGAAGAGAAACAATGATGCCAAGCACCAGCCTCCTTTTAAAGTGTCCAGTGGTGTCATTCTTACTTAATCATGACAGATTGATCTCCAGCCATGTCCTCATCAACACCCACACCTGTGTTAATGGAGAAATCACTGAAAAGAGGTTAGCTGGTCCTTTTAAGGCAGGGCTGCAATGATGTTGAAATGTGTTTTGGGGGATAAAGTTCATTTTCTAGCCAAATATTGACTTTGCAAGTAATTGCTGTTAAGCTGATCACTCTTTATAACATTCTGGAGTATATGCAAATTGCCATTAGAAAAAGTGAAGCAGTAGACTTTGTAAAAATTAATATTTGTGTCATTCTCAAAACTTTTGTCCATGACTGTAGAAGATCGGTCAAAATCTACTCCTTGTGGCTAATGCACATGTGGAATTCCAGAAGTAGGAAGTTAGAGTCTAAAAAATCTAAAAATGTGAAAATTGCAAGAGTTCTTTTTTTATTAGACAAATTGTAATATGAGAAAATAATTTACTGTTTAAAAAATGCATTAAACAGACATACCTGATTTAAACAATAGGTCATTTACTGAGGATAACTTTCCTTTAAAGCATTCAACAGCCGTATACCAATAGATGTGTAATTTGTCTATTAGATTATGTATATACGTGTTTAAACTTTTTGAACGGCTTGTACAAAATAGTACTTTTTGACCTTTGGCTAACCCAATCTCTGCATATATTATAAGTTCTTGTGAGCAGGACCTTTCTTCTTATTCAGGAAAAATACCAAAATCCAGCAAATGGGTCCTTAAAATAACATCGTCATCCAATGTGGAATAGCATACGCGCTTCTGACACAGCATCCTTAACCCATTCACTACCTTGGGATTTTCCATTTTGGCACTTTCGTTTTTTGCTCCCTTTCTTCCTAAAGCCATAACTTTTTTATTTTTCCATCACTATGGCCATGTGAAGGTTTGTTTTTATCAGGACCAGTTGTACTTTTTAATGACATCATTGATTTTACCATACAGTGTACTGGAAAATGGGAAAAATTCCAAGTGTGATGAAATTGCAAAAAAAGTGCAAGTCCACAACTGTTTTTCTTACCATGTTCATTAAATGGCACCATTTTCCAAGACCAATAGTTTCTCCATTTTTCAGGATCTGGGGCTGAGTGAGGGCTTACTTTTTGTATACTGAGCTGACATTTCTATAGATACAATTTTGGGGTAGATACAATGTTTTGTTCGCCTGTTACTGCATTTTATTGCAATGTGGTGACTGAAAAAAGAACTAAATTCTGGTGTTTTGATTTTTTTCTCATTACACCACTTACAGATAGGATTAATTTACTTTACATTTTGATAGATGGGGCATTAATGAATGTAGCAATATCAAATATGTGTATTTTTTTAATATTGTTTTATTTTGAATGGGGCAAAAGGGGGTGATTTGAACTTATATTTTTTTAGAGTTACGGTTCCACCAGCGGCTGTTGGAAGCACATGATAGCTGATCAAATCAGCTTTCATGTGCCAGAAAAGATGAGGGCTCAGTGCCAGAGCAAGCATCAAAGGGCTATATGGCATTATAAGTCGTGAAGGGGTTAATCGTTGCATAACTAGTTCACACTGCAATCTTCAGCTATACACTCCCTGACAGAAGTTATGTCGCTTATCCATGTTATGTAAATAAAAGCTTATAACATGACTTTAAATTCATCCATTGGTTGTATAAATGATTCTTTTGAAAGTTGAAACCCTCCGAAATGTGGTTTAGGTTAAGAAAATTAATTGGCATCAATGCAGAAATATTGATCATTTAATGCAGGGTTCCCCAACTCCAGTCCTCAAGGCCCACCAACAGGTCATGTTTTCAGGATCTCCTTAGTATTACCCAGGTGATAATTGAATCAACTGTGCAATACAAAGGAAATCCTGAAAGCATGACCTGTTGGTGGGCCTTGAGGACTAGAGTTGGGGAACCCTGACTTAATGGACACAGAATGGTAAGATTTTGGCAAGACAAAAGTTTTGTCGCCTGGTCATATAATGCACCCAATCCAAGTTTAAATCCTTACCTGTGCTCAGTAAATGATCAGTTAATTAGTGGGTGTGTATAGAAAGAAACCCAGCACCCCAGACTTTTAGTTGAACTGCAACTTGAGCTCTGACAACATGTCAAAAATCCACCCTGCGACCAAAGCCTGGATTATCAAGAGGCTGAAGACCAGATCCACTGCAGAGGTAGCTGGCACCTTTAATGTGTCTCAGCGTCAATACAAAGAATTAAAAAAAGATTTGAAGAGACTGGAGATGTGTTTGACAAGCCCCGGTCCGGCAGACCCAGCAGACAACTGCTCAGGAGGAATGTTTGTTGGTTAGAAAATCCAAAGCAAGCCCCTCTTCCACTGCAGCAGAGCTCCAACAGGCCTAGTCACCTCAAGTCTCTGTGTCAACTAGAACAGTTTGTAAAATTCTGTCTCAAAATGGCCTCCATGGTCGAATCAGTGCTCAGAAGCCAGCACTAAATAAAAGGCAAATAAAAAACTGTGTGGCATTTGCAAAGTCCCACAGCCTGCTAAACAGATGGATGCTGGAAAAGCGGCAGAAGGTGGATTTCTCTGATGAATCTTCAGTAAAATTCCTCCACAACTGCCGCAAATACTGCTGGAGACCTACTGGAGCCTGTATGGATCCAAAATACACCCAGAAAACAGTTAAATTTGGTGGTGGAAAGATCATGGTCTGGTGTTACATTCAGTATGGGGGTGTGCAAAACATTTGCAAGGTGGAAGGAAATATCAATAGCCTAAAATATCAAGAAGTATTAGCTACCTCTTATATTCCAAATCATAAAAGGGGTCAAATTCTGCAGCAGGATGGTTCTCCATCTCCTACATCCATCTCTACAACAATGTTCCTCCAGGCAAAAAAGATCAAGGTGCTCAAGGACTGGCCAGCCCAGTCACCAGACAAGAACCTCATTGTGCATGTTTGGGGTAGGATGAAAGAGGAAGCTTGGAAGACAAAACTTAAGAATCTAGATGAACTCTGGAGGCATGTAAGACTGCATTCTTTGCTATTCCTGATAACTTCATTAATAAATTGTATGAATCATTGTTGAACCGCATGGATGCAGTCCTTCAAGCTTATGGAAGTCACACAAAATATTAAATATGACTCTAATAGCACCATAACTTCATTCTCCAGTGTTATGCAACATATTGTTAAGGGTCTGCGGAACGCACCTAATAGATATTAAGGAGAGGTGCGTTCGCAGCCAGGGGTCCACTGTGCAGGCAGAGCCTGCTGCTAGTAAGATGGCGCAAATAGGCAGTATGAGCGAACTCTGTTATCCCGCAGAGTCGCAGATGTAAATGCCGTAGCACTATATGGCGATATAAGCGGACTCTGTTAATTCACAGAGCCGCTGTGACAAAACTGTGTCCTGTTAGGGAACACAGATGACTGCTAAGCAGATTGCAATCTGTGGTCATGCAATCAGAACACAAGCAATAATCTCCTCTCCGGAGAAGCCGGTATTCTAATGGCACTTTCAGCCGAGCCCTGAACACGTGCATACAAAACTCCTCACCGGAGGTGCCGGTATTCTAGGGGCTTATTTCAGCCAAACCTAACCACATGCATACATGACCACACTGGCACAAGCACGTAACAGATTTGATACTAGCGCGCCGCCGTGCGGTCATGCACACCTTTTATAGTAGCAGCTACAGGACCTTCCAGAAAAGGACCAATGGGTAAGCTGCTCCAGAACTAAAGCAGCCTCAGGACCTTCCTGGAGGACCAATGGGAGTCGCTGCAGTACCCAACCATGTGACCCCTGATCTCCTATGAGAGATCTTACCCTGAGCATGCTCAGAAGGGAACACACAGAACTTAGTCCCAACTACGTCTGCTTGCCGCTGACCTGCACTGGTTACAATGGCAGGACCTGGGTAAGCAGCAGTCATCCTCAGCACAGTATTAGACTGGGCCAGACGCTGGGACCGACGTCTCTGCTGAGCAGGCCCCACTGCGGCCGGAGACGGATAGGGGACCTCAGCGGGGATGGTTCGAGATTCCCCTTGTGCAGCAGTGGGAACTCGATCCCTTACACATATATTTGTATTTTAAGTTAATTAGTTGTTTGAATATCACATTATTTTCTGTGGGCAACAAAACTTGTCTTGCCAAAATCTGACCATTCTGTGTCCATTAAATGATCAATATTTCTGCATTGATGCCAATTTATTTTCTTAACCTTACCACATTTCGGAGGGTTTCAGCTTTCAAAACAATAATTTATTTAACCATTGGATGTATTTAACGTCAGGTTATAAGCTTTTATTTACATAACATGGATAAGCTGATTCAGTTTCTTCCAGCATGTTGCACAACATAGCCCACATTAGGAGTGAACAGCAAGCATGACAGAGAGAGATAAGATCTAGCCTTACACAAGCATTTATCTTTTTATTTGGTAATAATTTTTACCCACGGGAGGGACCTTATCCCTCTCCCCTGGGTGTTTGAACCTAAAAGTCCCAAAACCTATGAAGAATCATTACTTCCCAAGATCATAGAGAGGTTATGATGGATCCGTACGAGCACCCTTTACCCTTGGAGACCAAACAGGGCTTTGATACCTGGCTTGCATTAGACGATCTGCCCACCCTGATGTGCTGGAATGGATTGAGACCTGTGAAGGTGTTCGGCCCATTCAAGAGGTCTTGAAAGTCTAACCAGTGTAACTGGTTTGAGGCTAGGATGTATGATAACTCCATATTCATATTAAATCTCTTTAAGAAATCCCCATCTGACTGAACAAATCAGTTACACTGCATGGGCTCCCCAGGTTGTCATCCTACATGACTTGGATACTAGCTAGTGTGGATGGACCACCTGCTGAGACAGGTTTCCTGTTACAGCTACTGATGCTGAAGGAGGATAGTAAGCTGCCAATAAACCCCCTGATATTCTACAAAGGTAATAATAAGGGTTATAAATAATAGATATAGATGGATAGTGGGGCTGGTATATGCAAAATGAACCAGCTACAAATACGACCATAAACCACATAGGTCAAGGAGAAATTAAATGTAAAATATTGTTTATTTGCTCTGTGGTTAAGTATGCAAAAATTGGTGGATCTCATAAAAGACAGGGTGAGTAGTAGGAGGAACGGTTAATAACTCATGTTCCAATGCCAAATAAGAGGCAGGATTGGTAATAGACCTATAGAACATTGTGTTGTGAAAATGTCAGTGACTCTGTGAGAATTCTTGTAAAGTCATAGGTGTTGGTTCCTTGGATAGACTAACAATAGGTTGGTAGAATAGCAGGCAGGCAGCTATGCTGCAAGTTGAATAAACTGCAGAATGTTGGAGCACTGTCTCAGCCGGTGACAGGCGCTCAATACACTGAAGCCGGTGTATTATTAAACTTGCAGCATAGCTGCCTGCCTGCTATTCCACCGACCCGTTAATCTATCCAAGGAACCAATACCTTTGACTTTGCAAGAATTCTCACAGAGATACTGACATTTCACTACAACACAAGGTAACTTACCGTTGTGCTCTATAAGTCTATTACCAAACCTGCCTCTTTTTTGGTGTTAGAACATGAATTATTAACCATTCTTCATCATTAATAATAAGAATTGACTATGGGACTATGTATCATGTCTTTAAACCTCAAGTGAACCCACTGAATTTGTCAAAAAGAAAATGATTCAAGGATTGTGGCATCTTTTGTGTTGTTTTTTAGATCATTTCTGAACATTTTTTGACACTTTCGGCCGTCTGTGTATTTTTTGATTTTTTTTTGCCTTTTTTGTGATACTTTTTTACTGTAGTTTTCCATTGTTTTTTTCACTGAAATTTCAGGCTCTCACATGCTATGCCTGGATTTCAGACTCTGATGAGGCCCGTCTTTGTGGTTTTGTGTATATACGCTCAAGGTCACAGTGCATGTCATATTACTATGTGGAGACTTTATGTGCACTTGCACATAAACTTCCTGGGCCTCATCAGAGCCGGAAGTCCTGGTCTAACATGAAGAGGTCCAAGGATTTACTGTGAACGCTGGTCATAAGAAGATGTGGTGTGGAACAGACAGGTTACAGTGACCAGTGGAGGGAACTGGAGAGGTGAGCAGTAACTAAGGTGGTAGCAGTGTCGGACTGGGGTGCCAAGGGCCCACCAATAACATTGACTTTAGGGGTCCCATTTTTTAACCTGTATACAAATATTACATTACCCTAGTTCACAACTTTACTTATATCTCTATATAATAATAAACTGGGTAGTTTGGTTAATGAATGATGAGATGCTGCTTTATTCTTTACAGAGTGAATCAAGTGACATCTTTTGTGTTGTTTTTTAGATCATTTTCTGAACATTTTTTGACACTTTCGTCCGTTTGTGTATTTTTTGATTTTTTTTTGCCTTTTTTTGTGATACTTTTTTACTGTAGCTTTCCATTGTTTTTTTCACTGAAATCCCAGGCTCACACATGCTATGCCAGGATTTCTGACTCTGATGAGGCCAGTCTTTGTGGTTTTGTGTATGTACGCTCAAGGTCACAGTGCATGTCATATTACTATGTAGAGACTTTATGTGCACTTGCACATAAACTTCCTGGGCCTCATCAGAGCCGGAAGTCCTGGTCTAACATGAAGAGGTCCAAGGATTTACTGTGAACGCTGGTCATAAGAAGATGTGGTGTGGAACAGACAGGTTACAGTGACCAGTGGAGGGAACTGGAGAGGTGAGCAGTAAGTAAGGTGGTAGCAGTGTCGGACTGGGGTGCCAAGGGCCCACCAATAACATTGACTTTAGGGGTCCCATTTTTTTACCTGTATACAAATATTACACTACCCTAGTTCACAACTTTACTTATATCTCTATATAATAAACTGGGTAGTTTGGTTAATGAATGATGAGATGCTGCTTTATTCTTTACAGAGTGAATCAAGTGAATTATGCCAAGTACTGCCCATACAATGGGTAAGGTGGCCCAGATCTGCACAGCCTCGGATGGTAGTGTAAGTGTTTTTTGAATTTTACGTTTATTATTCTTGGGCCCTGGAGTGACGCCAGAGCACAATTAGAGACATTAATTTTCTGGAGAATAAATCAAGTTTCCAGGGAAAATTCTCACGAACAAACAAATGCACATTTTTCCTCAATCAATTATCTTTAATTTCATGCCATAGTATTTTTTTTAGCATTTCTAGTATTAAATATAGATAATGCACCATAAAACTGGATATTTAGCTTTTCCAGATCAGCATACTGCAATTCTGTTTCCACACAACTTAGCAGAAAAGTGTTTAACTTTGGCAATTTCTCTAATACGATTTGACATATGACTAAAGCTTAGACTGGTTGCTTTCATCTGACATTTTCAAGTCGCCAGGTGAATAATCATCTTCTGATAAAGATAGGTCATGTGTGCTCATTCCAAAGAAGTTGACAACTATTAAGAAAACAGACATACTTTATGTTCTGTTGAATGGAAGATTGTTTCTCAATCAGACAAAGTGTCTACATGTTGTTTTTATCTTTATAATTTCTTTTTTAATGGAAATTATGCATCTGGAAAAACACAAGAGACAGCAAAGAAGACATACACTTTAAATGGCTGCAAATGCTGGAAGATGGGGTAAGTGTAAAGCCGTGCTACCAGAGATTCTTATATGATAAGAAACCAAAAGAAGTGTAGATGTGATTTTATTCATCAACTCGTTTCAAAACAGGTTGCCCTGATTAAGAAGTTGGATTACGTGGTGCTGCAGAGAATGATCATTTTCTAGTCAGCTTTAACCTTTTCACCACCGGGCGATTTTCCATTTTCGTGTTTTCCTCCCTTTCTTTCAATTGACATAACTTTTTTATTTTTCCAGTTATATAGCTGTAAGATAGCGCTTTTATTTTGCAGGATGAGTTGTACTTTTGAATGACACCATTCCGTCTGCTACATAATGTACTGAAAAACGGGAAAAAGTTCCAAGTGCGATAAAATTGCAAACGAAACTACAATACCAATGTTTTTTTTTTATTTATCATGTTCAAAATATGGTACAACTGACCTGAAATATAATTCCCCAGGTCAGTTTGCGAATGCAGATGCCAAACAAGTATGTATTTTCTTTTAATTAAGTGGTGAAAATAAATTCAGAAATTTGTTAAAAAAATTTGGCTTTTGTCAATATTTTCTGAGAACCAAAGCTGTCTCAATTTTCAGGATCTGGTGCTATGTGAGGATTTATATTTTGCACCCCAAGCTGACATTGTTACAGATACCTTTTTGAGGTAGATACAATGTTTTACCGTATATACCCATGTATAAGCCGAGATTTTCAGCCCATTTTTTAGGGCTGAAAGTCCCCTCTCGGCTTATACGCGGGTCATATACGAGGGTCGGCGGGGGAGCGGGCGTGTCGGATCATACTCACCCCTCCGCCGGCGCGGTCTCTGCAGCCCCCCTGCTTCTCCCATGATCTCCTCCTTCCTGCAGCGGTCACATGGCACCGCTCATTAAAGTCATGAATATGCACATATTCATGACTTTAATGAGCGGTACCACGTGACCGTTGCAGGACTGAAGTGCTGCGGAGAGCGCCAGGAGAAGAGGAGAGGCTGCAGGGACGCGCGGCGGAGTGGTGAGTATAGTGATATTTACCTGTCCCTCGGTCCACCGCAGCGCTGCTCCCTCGGTCTGACTCCTTTGGGGATGAATGTTCAGGCAGAGGGCGCGCTGACGTCGTTAGTGAGCGCCCCGCCCCCTGCCTGATCATTCACAGCCAGAGGAGTCAGACCGAGGGAGCAGCGCTGCGGTGCACAGAGGACAGGTAAATATCTCAGGTGCCGGGGTCCTGAGCAAGCAGTGACACCGGCACCTGTCCCCCATAGCGCGCCAGTGTCACCGCCTGCTCAGGACACCGGCACCTGGCCCCCAGCGACGAGAGGTGAGTATGTCATTTTTTTTTTTTTTTGCAGCAGTATATGAGGCCTATACTATGGGACATAATTGTGCAGAATATGTGGGCATAATCTGGAGCATATGGGGGCATAAGCTGTGGAACATATGGGACATAATCTGGAGCATATGGGGGCATAATATGGAGCATATGGGGGCATAAGCTGTGGAACATATGGGCATAATCTGGAGCATATGGGGGCATAATATGGAGCATATGGGGGCATAAGCTGTGGAACATATGGGGCATAATCTGGAGCATATGGGGGCATAATATGGAGCATATGGGGGCATAAGCTGTGGAACATATGGGGCATAATCTGGAGCATATGGGGGAATAATATGGAGCATATGGGGGCATAAGCTGTGGAAAATATTGAGCATAATATGGAGCATATGGGGCATAAGCTGTGGAACATATGGGGCATAATCTGGAGCATACGGGGGCATAATCTGTGGAACATATAGGGGCATAATATGGAGCATATGGGGGCATAATCTGGAGCATATGGGGGCATAATCTGTAGAACATATGGGGAATAATCTGGAGCATATGGGGGCATAATCTGTGGAGCATATTGGGCATAATCTGTGGATCATACGGGGGCATAATCTGGAGCATATGGGGGCATAATCTGTGGAGCATATTGGGCATAATCTGTGGAGCATATGGGGGCATAATCTGTGGAGCATCATATGGGGGCATAATCATTTTTCACCCTAGGCTTATACGCGAGTCAATAAGTTTTCCCAGTTTTTTGTGGCAAAATTAGGGGGGTCGGCTTATACACGGGTTGGCTTATACATGAGTATATACGGTAATTGCCTCTTATTACATTTTATTTCAATGTTGTGGCAAACAAAAAAAACTTAATTCTGGCTTTTTGATTTTTTTCTCTTCATGCCATTTACCGATCTGATTAATTTATTTTATATTTTGATAGATTGGACATTTTTAAATGCAGCGATACCAAATATGTGTATTTTAATTTCTTTAATTGTTTTATTTTTAATGTAGCAAGGTTAGGTTGATTAAAGCTTTTGTGTTTTAAACTTTTTTTACAGTCTACTGTATTTAATATTCCCCTTAGGAGACTTAAAGCTGCGATTGTCCATGTATATCCTTGGTCGTGAGGGGGTTAACCCATTCACGACCTAGGAATTTTCTGTTTTTACATTTTCTTTTTTGCTCCCCTTCTTCACAGAGCTATTACTTTTTTTCCCATCATTATGGCACGTGAGGCCTTGTTCTTTGTGAAACGAGTTGTACTTTTGAATAACAACATTTATATATATACCATATAGTGTACTGGAAAATGGGAAAAAAATTCTAATTGCGGTGAAATTGCAAAAAAATGCAATTCCACAATTGTTTCTTTCACCATGTTCATTAAATGCTAAAACTGACCTGCCATTATGATTTTCCAAATCATTGCATGTTCGCAGATGCCAAACATATATAGATTCTTTTTTATTTAAGTGGTTGAAACAAAACCCAAAGTGTTATGATTTGGTAACAGAGGAGGATACTAGAAAAATAGGCTAGGCAACCAGTCACCCAGAGAGGTTGGTAACTTAGCGGATTGCAGACCGCTAAACTGACAACACAACTAGAATTAGTCGTGGGACGTACCTACGATGCCCTAGACGCCTCGACACAGCCAAAGAGTTAACTAAGCCTAAAGAGAAAAAGGGGAAATCTAATCTGCCCCGGAGGAGAGCCGCAAAGGAATAGATAACCCCCAAACATATTGCCGGTGAGACAGATGAAGTACAAAACACAGGCAGAAAATAGTGTGAGCAAATGCTGGAGCCCAAACTGTCTAGATAGAGCAGGACAGGAAAGGATACTGTCTGCAATCCTGCAAAAACCCTAAGAAAAATTCCAACATGATATGTGTGATTGACCTCTGTCAGCCAGATCAGCTCCATTGCCAGCAGCAGCCACCAGAGGGAGCCCAAACTCAGAAGCAAGATCCAAAGTGTTCACAACAGTACCCCCCTAGAGGAACGGTCACCGAACCCTCACCCAAGCCACCAGGCCGATCAGGATGGGCCCGATGAAAGGCACGAACCAATCTCTCGGAATGAATGTCAGAAGCAAACACCCACAAATTATCCTCCTGACCATAGCCTTTCCACATGACCAAGTACTGGAGTCTCCGTCTAGCCAGACGAGAATCCAATACTTTCTCTACTTCATACTCCAGATTGCCCTTAACCAATGCAGGATCAGGGGTCGCAGCTATGGGAACTACTGGCTCAACAAAGATTAATGAAAGACATTGTGAATCTTAGACGTTCCTGGAAGAGCTAAACGGAAAGAAACGGGATTAAGGATTTCCAAAATCTTATAAGGTCCGATGAACCTTGGCTTAAATTTTGGAGACGCAACCTTGATAGGAATATTTTTTGAGGACAACCAAACCATGTCACCTACTTTAAACCGCGGACCATCAGTCCTATGCCTGTCGGCGAACCTTTGGGCCTTCTCCTGAGAGTGAGACAACTTATCCACTACATGATTCCAAATCTGCTGCATTGTCTCTACCATAGAATCAACACCTGGACAGGCTTAAGCCTCCACCTGCCCTGAAGAAAACCGAGGATGAAACCCGAAGTTGCAGAAAAAAGGGACATCAATTGGCAGAACTAGCCCTATTATTTAGAGCAAATTCAGCCAAGGGCAAACAAGAGACCCAATCATCTTGATCAGCAGACACAAAACATATCAGATAAGTTTCCAAAGTCTGGTTTGCTCTCTGTCTACCCATTGGTCTGAGGGTGAAACGCAGAGGAGAAGGACAACTGAATTCCCAGTTTAGAACGAAAGGCTCTCCAAAATCTGGAAATAAACTGGACTCCTCTGTCAGACACAATGTTCTCCTGAAAGCCGTGCAACCGAACCACCTGCTGAAAAAACAAGGGCACCAACTCGGAAGAGGATGGCAACTTGGAAAATCTATCACAGATCACCAAGATACCAGTCATTCTCAGAGAGACAGGGAGGTCGGAAATAAAATCCATTGAGATATGTGTCCATGGCCTCCTGGGCACTGGAAGTGGCACTAACAATCCACTAGAGTGAGAACAGGGTTTGGACCGAGAACAAGTCCCACAGGACTGCACAAAATTCTTGACATCACGAAATAAAGCAGGCCACCAAAAAGACCGACTCACCAAATCTCTGGTACCAAAAATACCGGGATGACGATCCAAAGCGGAGCAATGAATTTCAGACATTACTTTCCTCCTCCATTGGTCGGGGACATACAATTTCCCCATAAGGCGTCGTTCAGATTTATCCTCCTAATATTCCTTGAGGGCAAGTCACAAATCGGGTGAGATAGCGGAAAAATCACACCCTCATTTAGAATTGTTGTAGGCTCAGTCACATCAAGAGAATCTGCAAAGAAACTCCTAGAGAGGGCATCCACCTTAACATTCTTAGTACTAGGGAGAAAGGAGACCAAAAAATTTAAACACGTGAAAAGCAAGGCCCACCTAGCCTGTCTAGGATTAAGTCGCTTGGCCGATTCAAGATAAACCAGGTTCTTGTGATCCGTGAGGACCACCACCTGATGTTTGGCTCCTTCCAGCCAATGTCTCCACTCTTCAAAAGCTCACTTCATAGCCAATAACTCCCGATTTCCCACGTCATAATTACGTTACGCTGGGGAAAATTTTCGAGATAAAAAGGCACAAGGGTTACTCTTAGAGGTCTCCGGATCCCTTTGGGACAAAACGGCTCCTGCACCAATCTCAGAAGCATCAACCTCCACCTGAAATCGTAGAGAAACATCAGGTTGCCGTAGAACATGAGCAGAAGTGAATCTCCGCTTAAGCTCCTGAAACGCCGAAACTGCCTCAGGAGGCCAATTAACCACATCAGTGCCCTTTTTGATCAAATCCGTCAGTGGTTTCACAATACCAGAAAAATTACTTATGAATTTATGGTAAAAATTAGCAAAACCTAAAAATTTCTGAAGAGCCTACAAGGAAGTGGGCTGAACCCAATCATAAATGGCCTGAACCTTGACCGGGTCCATTTCAATAGCGGAAGGAGACAAAATAAATCCCAAAACGAAATTTTTTGTACACCAAAGAGACATTTCGGTCCCTTAACATACAAAGCATTTGTCATAATCCGTTCCAGGGTTTAGTCCTGTCTGCCCTTGGTCCCGGCGGATCATGTCAAGGGTTAACATTGCTCTGCCTCATTCTGGGTTCAGGTTGGCTATTTAGCTCTCACACATCCTGCTAGCGGTGTGAGCTATACTGCTACCTTCGGCTTGTGAACCTGACTGGTAACCCTTGATTTGTCCTGCTGTTATCCCTGACTTGTCCCATGTCTGTTGTTCCCCTCTGTCTGCCCTGTTCCCTGCATTTCCCTGTTTGTCTGTTTGATTCTCTGGTTTTTGACTCGGCCTGCATTCGAACTCGCTTCTTCTTTCTGTCTTTGTCTTATCTGCTTCTGACCGCTGATGACCTCCTGGCTTTCTCCTGACCACGTGTATTGCTTATTCCTTTTGTCCTGTTGCCTCCGTACGGTTTTGACTTGGCTTGCCTGACCACGCTCCCGCCACTTGGTGGCGCCTGTGTTTCTGCTCTGTAGAGGGCTTGCTGAGACCTCTGGTACTTCAGGTGACTGATTATTCCTGACTCAGACTTGGAGGTTTTTGCTGCCACCTGGTGGTGGTTTTGGCTACTGCAGTGCAGGCCTACTCTGGAAGTGTGTAATCCCTTCTTCCCTCTGCAACCTACATGTGGAGCACACACCAGCCTGCATTACAGCTGCTTGACAGCATTTTCTTTCAAAATCCGGAATGCAATTCGAACATGTTCCACATAAGAATCCCAGTCATTGGAAAAAATCAAAATATCGTCCAGATAAACTATCAAAACTTGTCCACAAAATCCCGGAAAATATCGTTCATTAAAGACTGGAAGACGGAAGGGGCATTATTGAGCCCAAAAGGCATCACTAGGTACTCAAAATGCCCCTCATGAGTATTAAACGCCATCTTCCATTCATCCCCGTGCTTAATGCGAATAAGATTATACTCCCCCCTAAGGTCAAGCTTGGTAAACCAACTAGCACCTTTCACTCTGGAGAATAAATCGGAAATCAGTGGTAATGGGTACTGATATTAAACAGTGATTTTATTAAGGAGACGATAGTCAATACATGGCCTCAATGAGCCATCCTTATTGGCCACAAAGAAAAACTCTGCACCTAAAGGTGAAGAGGACGGTCTGATATGGCCCTTCTCCGATGACTCTTTGATATAAGATCGCATAGCATCATGTTCAGGTACAGATAAATTGAAGAGCCGACCCTTGGGAAATTAACAACTCGATCGCGAAATCATAGCTCCTGTGAGGAGTCAAGGACGCAGACTTACTCTCACTAAGCACATCAGAGAAATCAGCCAAATAGTCAGGGACATCCTGAGACTGGGGAGAGGTAGAGAAGACTGGAGTGTCACTAAGAACACATTGACACCCCCAACTAACCACAGACACAGACTTCCAATCTAGAACAGGATTATGGGTCTGCAACCAAGGAAAACCCAGTACAATAATGTCATGTAAATTATGTAACACCAAAAATTTACAATTCTCTTGGTGTTTTGGGGCTACCCGCATTATCACCTGGGTCCTAAACTGGGGTTTATTCTCCACTAAAGGGGTAGCATCAATACCCCTCAAAGGAATAGGAGTCCGCAGGGGTACCATGGGATAACCACAACATTTGGCAAAGTCAAAATACATCAGGTTAAAGGCTGCTCCTGAATCCACAAAAGCCTTAGCAGAAAATGAAGATAAGGAGCAGATCAAGGTAACAGTCAAGAGAAATTTAGGCTGTACATTGTCCAAAACAAATGAGTGAGCAAAACGTATTTCCCGCTTAGGGCAGATGGAAATAGTATGAGAGGCGTCCCCACAAAAGAAGCACAACTTATTACGCCTTCTAAACTCTTGACGTTGAGCACTAGAAACAATCCTATCACACTGCATGGGCTCAGAAGTTTGTTCGAATGGCAACACCACCTCTCACATATTTTTATGTTCACGTAAACGTCTGTCAATTTGAATGGCTAATGACATAAAGTCGTTGAGACCAGAAGGGACAGGAAATCCCACCATAACATCTTTTACGGTCTCTGCCAGACCTTTCTGAAAAAGAGCCGCTAGGGCATCATCGTTCTATTTAGTAAGGACTGCCCACTTTTGGAATTTCTGACAATATAACTCTGCTGCTTCCTGACCCTGGTGCAATGCCAATAAGGTTTTCTCAACTTGACCAATAACATTAGGTTCATCATTAGTGTTGAGCGATACTGCTCGATATCTAAAAATATCGGATCGGAATGGTATCGCCGATATCACTAAATATCGTCGATATCCGATTCCGATACCGGAAGTCCAATGTAAGTCTATGGGAACCAAATATCGACATTAAAAAAAACTATTCTTGCCTTGTTGGTTAATTGTACATGAAGGAAAACAACAAAGACTAATGTAGAATGTATTGGGGGAGGTTGAGGAGACAATAAAGGCATACATGTTTAACCCAATGCATTGGAATAGCATTAATATATTTTTTTTTGGAAATACGTTTGGATTGACTAACAAATTGACAATGTTGTTAACCTTTTTTCTATTTTGGCAAATATGTATGTTTCACAACTTCCATGCTCTTCACCTTTTTAACTTTTGCCAGTGCCACACTTTCTCCTTCATAATCTTCAGCAGCAGCATCATCTTTCTCATCAAATTATTCTTCATCTTCACCTTCTTAATCTTCTTCTTAAACTTCTTGCTATTCATGTTTTTGTTTACATTACTCATATTGTTATTATTAAACTATTAATCTTCTTCATATTCAAATTCTTCATCTTCTTCCTCTTCATCTTCTTCATCATATTCTTATTTGTGACAGAGATTCCTGTACTTGTAATCTGTAAAAGTATGAATTGTTCATCCTTCCGTTCTTGCTGTCACAAAAGATTTAAATTACAACAGTATTTGTCCGTGTTCAGTTTAGCCTGCAGCAGCAGGCATTTTCCAGGGGCACCAAGAGGAGGAACGGACTCACCCCCATACACTGCTTAGTCTTCTTCTGCTTAGAATTTAGAGCATATATTTTGCTCTTCATTTTGGTCTTATACTTCATGTTCTTCTGCTTTTTGATCTTCTGCTTATTGTTCTTCTGTCTCTTGTTCTGTATCTTGTAGTTTGTCTTAACCTTCTTTGTCCTGTTGGTGATCTTCTTCTGGGTAATCTTTTATTTTTTCTTTGTGATGGTGTTCAGGCTGGTTGGCTTCATGCTCGTCGTCCTTGTTGTCGTCATCTTCTTCTGGGTGGTCTTTAAGGTCGTCTAATTTCCGAGAAACAGCTGACGTTACTGGAACCCTGACGGGTATCAGATGGAGCAAGAGACAATGGAAGTAACGAGGACCAGCTGACTGTGCTGGAACCCGGACGGGTAGCAGAAGGAAAAGAGGCAATGTCACAACCGAGTACCAGCTGACGTTACTGTGACACGGTTACTAAGCAGGAGGTACCTGTGCTCCAAAGCACTACCAAGGACCAGCAGACGTTGGTGGAACTCGGATACGGAGATGGAGGCACCTAGGCCAAAGGCACTGGGGAGAACCAGTTGACGGTACTGGACCCCGGACGGGTAGCAGAAGGAAAAGAGTCAATGTCACAACCGAGTACCAGCTGACGTTACTGTGACACGGTTACTAAGCAGGAGGTACCTGTGCTCCAAAGCACTACCAAGGACCAGCAGACGTTGGTGGAACTCGGATACGGAGATGGAGGCACCTAGGCCAAAGGCACTGGGGAGAACCAGTTGACGGTACTGGACCCCGGACGGGTAGAAGAACGCACCCATGAAAATGTAAGTTGACAGGACGCAAGCCGTCCGCAGTTACCGAATCACACAGTCCTACAGTGGGTGCTTGTCCTATTGTCACAATGGAAACCGCCTTTATTTACATATCCCACCGCACACATAGGAATCACCTAAACTGCAGGCACCATAGAGTCGGCTAACCCGAATGCAACACGACAGCACAACTTATTGGAGGATAATTGACGTTCACACTGCCAGGAAACAGCTGTCGTGCTGTAACCAGGCTGGCCATGAGTCAGTACCCCTGCCAATTACTTACGAGCAACAAATGGCGGTGTTGTAGCCCAGGGAGTAGAGTTCAGGTGGTAGAAAGATGAACATAACAGGAGACATGGAAAACGTTGCCAAACAGTTATTTAATCTGAAAACGGACAGGCAAATTCAGGTGAGATCCATGCCTTGCTCATTTTCAGAAAAGTAAGCCGGTCTACATTCTCTGAGGATAGTCGCATGCGACGGTCTGTTACTACACCACCTGCAGCACTAATTGAATTTGTGACTCCTCATCCTCCACCTCTTCCAAAACCTCTTCCTTTAGTGCTTTCAGTGATTTCTGAAGCAGGCAGATAAGGGGGACAGTCATGCTGACTAGTGCATCATCTGCACTCGCCATCCGCGTTGAGACATCAAACGCACGCAAAACGTCGCAGATGTCCTTCATAGAGGCCCACTCAGTAGTGTTGAAGTGTGAACGGCGCAAATTGCGAGTTGATTGCGCCTGTTGCAGCTGATACTCCATTACTGCTGGCTGCTGCTCACACAACCGCTCCAACATATGTAACGTGGAATTCCACCTGGTGGGTACGTCACATATGATGCGATGTTCAGGAAGGCGAAATCTGACTTGCAGAGCTGCAATGCGCGATCTGGCCATGCTGGAACGTCGCAAGTGAGCGCACTCTAGGCGGACCTTGTGCAGCAGTGCATCAAGATCCGGATAGTCCCTCAAAAAACTCTGCACGACCAAGTTGAGCACATGTGCCAGACATGGTATGTGAGTGAGGTTGCCAAGGCCCAGAGCTGCCACCAGATTTCGGCCATTGTCACACACTACCAAGCCTGGCTGGAGATTAGCTGACTTTAACCACACGTCGCTCTCCTGCTTGATGGCATCCCAGAGCTCCTGCGCTGTGTGGCTTCGATTCCCCATGGAAATTAATTTCAGGACGGCCTGTTGACGTTTGGCCACGGCTGTGCTCATATCGGTCGCAACAGGTAAGCGTTCACGGGTCCATGTGGAGGTATACCGTGACGGCTCGTGCAGCGATGATTCTGAGGAACTGGAGTAGGAGGAGGAATCAATGTGTACAGACTGGATTCCTGCAATCCTTGGAGTTGGCAGAACACGTACAGCGCAACTGGCAAGATCTGTACCCGGCTCCACAACATTGACCCAATGGGCAGTGAGGGAAGGTATCGTCCCTGGCCATGGGTACTGGTCCACGCATCGGTGGTCAGGTGGACCCTTGCTACTGACGGCGTTTAGTAGCGCATGTTTAATGTTTCCCTCGACATGTTTTTGCAGAGCAGGGACAGCTTGCCTGCTGAAATAAAATCGGCTTGGCACATTATATTGTGGGACTGCCAATGCCATAAAGTTCCTGAAACTGTCAGTCTCCACCAGCCTGAATGACAGCATTTCAAGGGACAGGAGTTTTGCAATGCCAGCATTCAGAGCCTGTGCTCGTGGATGGTTTGCCGAGTATGGCCGTCTTTTATCCCATGCCTGTGGTACCGATGGCTGTTTTTTGTTCTGGGAGTGTGACGATGACTGTGAACTTGCTGCTGTGGGTGGAATAACAGTTTGTCTATGGACAACAGTGACCGAGGTTCTTCCATGGAGATCCTGTGAGGAAGCCGAACCAGGTGTGTGTGAGCTGGAGGTAGAGGCTCGAACACGACCTGAAGATGTAGGTGCTGCTGTAGGTTGGCCTACATCTACAATGTGTCTTTGTAACTCAGCTACGTGCTTTGTCCGTACATGTTTCCACATATTTGTGGTATTCAGGTTACTGATATTTTTACCTCTTTTAACTTTTTGCTTACACAGCTTGCATTGAACATAGCAAATATCATCTACAAGTCTGTCAAAAAAGGACCACGCAGTGCAAGTCATGGGAGCGCCAATTTTGACATTTCTAAGAGAACTGCTCCCAACAGGTGCCAAACTGGAGGCTACAGGCAAGCGAGTCTGCAGCCTACCTCTCCCTCCTCTTTGTACCGTTGGGACAATCTCTTCCTCAGAGCTGCTCCCACCACCTTCCTGTTGCTCACGCCATGTTGGGTCTCGGACTTCATCATCTCCACTACCCTCTTCCAACACCTGCTGCTGTTGGATGGTCTGGGCAGCACCATGCTCCACAAAACCTGGCACCTGAGTCTCATCATCATCATAAGATGCGTTCTGCGGTGTGCTGTCCATCGTCACTGGCTCACCCGCCTCTTCAGATTGAGAGAGACACAGCTGTTGCGCATCACTGCATACTCCCTCTTCTTCAAATTGCAGAATGCTGCTTGCCTGTGCCCGTGTTTGCGAGCCAACAGATTCTGAGAAGCAGAGACTCAGCTGGCTCCTGTACAGAACTCTCTGACTGCCTGGGCAATTTGACAGGCGGTGAACAGACAGATGGTTGCTCAACAGTGTTGTGTTCCTGAGAGGAGGTGGAAGGAATTGAAGTCGATGCATTGGCTGCCATCCAACCAACAACGGCTTCAATTTGTTCTTCCCGCAGCAGGGGGGCACGCCGAGCTCCTACCAAAGTGCGCATAAAGGAACGCTCATGGGTAAAACTGGTGGATGCTGTGTCACTGAGGGCGGCAGCAGCCACAGAATCCCCACGTCCTCTCCCTGCTGAAACTCCACGGCCACGACCACGTGCCTTACTCACTGACTTCTTCATCTTGGTAGATTGATAAAGAAAGTCAGAAAAGTTATAAGGCCTAAGTGTGGTTATTACGCAGAGACTGAAGTGAACACTGAAACACAATCTTTTAAAGGCTACTCCTTTGTCTACTTCTATAGTGTTTGCAACCAATGTATTGGTACGGATGGAAGCGCGTCACACTAATAGATTATATTTTAAATGGAATGGAGCAGAACCAATTGGAGATAAATGAAAAGGATGAGGCACTGAGACACGCTCAGCAGAGTACAAGCAGCAGTGCTTGAACAAGTTACTGGAGCGTGATGTGCACTCAAAAAATAAAAAACACAGATTGAAGTGAACACTGAAACACAACTGTTCACAATCTGTGAAAGGCTACTCCTTTGTCTACTTCTATAGTGTTTGCAACCAATGTATTGGATACGGATGGAAGCGCGTCACACTAATAGATTATATTTTAAATGGAATGGAGCAGAACCAATTGGAGATAAATGAAAAGGATGAGGCACTGAGACATGCTCAGCAGAGTACAAGCAGCAGTGCTTGAACAAGTACTGGAGCGTGATGTGCACTCAAAAAATAAAAAACACAGATGAAGTGAACACTGAAACACAACTGTTCACAATCTGTGAAAGGCTACTCCTTTGTCTACTTCTATAGTGTTTGCAACCAATGTATTGGATACGGATGGAAGCGCGTCACACTAATAGTTAAATTGCATGTGAGAGCTGCAAAAGAATTTAACACTGAAGAAAAAAAAAAAAGACTAGTGAGTGACACGTGCAGATGCCTACAGACAGCGTTGCAATGCAGAGCAATACTGCAGCGTCACCTGCACTCACACACACCTTGCAGAGCTGTTAAAACAACACTGCAGGCAAAAGGAAGCTTTACACAGCGGTTGGTGCTAGCCTGCCTACAGCACAGTACACTAAATCGCAATCTCTAACTGTCCCTCAGAGTCAGCACAGCAGCGTTCTGTCCCTTACTGAATTCACAGCACAGTGACGCTAAAATGGCGGCGGCGCCTTTTATAGTGCATTCTGACATCATTTCAGCATCCAATCACAGCCATGCCATTAGTTAACATGACCGCAGCAGTACAGGATGTGCCCACACTTCTTAGGATTCCTCATTGGCTGACTAAAATCACATTGCCTCTCAAAGAATTATGGGAACTTCCGATTCCGGTATACGATATATGGAAAATATCGAAACTAAGTATCGAAAGGCGATAGAGCTAATATCGGCCGATAGAGCTAATATCGGCCGATACCCGATACTTGCGGTATCGTATCGCTCAACACTACTCATCATACAACAACCCCAGACACTGAAAAAACGCATCCACGTTAGCCAAAACAGGATCCCCAGGTGTCAGGGTAAAGCCCAGTCCTGAGGGTCGCCGCGCAACAGGGAGATGACACTTTTAAAATGCTGCACAGAGTTTCCAGAGGAATTAGGTTTCAAGGCAAAAAACAATTTACAATTATTGTTAAAGGTCAAAAATTTAGACGATCCCCAGAAAATAAATCAGTAATAGGGATCTTAGGTTCTGCAGTAGACAACTGAGCGAGATAGGCAGAAATTCTCTGAAATTCAGCAGCAAGCTGTTCAACACGATCAGACAGATGCTTAGTCTCCATTGAAGAAAAAATCCTCCTACGGCCCCCAGAGAAAAAGAGGAAAAAATATATAAAAAATTCCGACACTTTTTTTTTTTTTTACTATTCTTTCCTTCTTTAGAGTACCCTAGAATCTACAGTGGGGCCGGTGATTCTGTTATGATTTGGTAACCGAGCAGGATACTAGAAAAATAGGCTAGGCAACCAAACACAAAGAGAGGTTGGTAACTTGGTAGCAGATTGCAGATCCCTAAACTGACAACACAACTAGAATTAGCCATGGGATGTACCTACGATGCCCTAGACGCCTCGACACAGCCAAAGAGTTAACTATGCCTAAAGAGAGAAAGGGGAAAGCTAAACTGCCCTGGAGGAAAGCCCCAAAGGAATAGATAACCCCCAAACATATATTGCCGGTGAGACAGATGAAGTTCAAAACACAGGCAGAAAATAGTGTGAGCAAATGCTGGGGCCCAAACTGTGTAGATAGAACAGGACAGGAAAGGATACTGTCTGCAATCCTGCAAAAACCCTAGGAAAAATTCCAACACGTCTGATATTCAAAAATACTGAGGCCACACGACCTCTCCCCCATTAAATCAGAACTCTGGTGTGAACTGGATGCCAAACAACAGATACTGAAATAACAGGAGACTAGAAATACTGAAAAGACTGACATAAGCTGTGGCAAAGGAAAACAGAGTCCAGCACAGGTCCCAGCAGGGAACCTGGCTGAACTCACACCAGCAAGGCAGAGAAAAGCAAAAAGGGAAAAAAATGCCACAGATAAAAACAGACAAATAACTTATCTGAAAGATGCAGGACAAAGCAGGGAGCAAGGGAACTTCCAAAAGGCTCAGGAAGAAAACAAATCACCAGCAACCACTAAGTGAAGGCTGCTCATTTAATTCTCCCCAGTCAGTAACATCTGATCCTCAATCATCCCTTCAGGTTATTGACCTCTGTTAGCCAGACCAGCTCCATTACCAGCAGCAGCCACCAAAGAGAGCCCAAACTCAGAAGCCAGATCCAAAGTGTTCACAACACCAAAGTTTGTAAACATAAAAAAAGTCGCAAATTTCTGAGACCAGTAGCACTTACATTTCTCAGGATCTGGGGCTGGTTGAGGGCTTATTTTTTGTGCCCCTAGCTGATGTTTTTGTTGATGCTATTTTAGGGTAGATATGATGCTTTCATTGCCTGCTATTGCCTTTTATTGTTATGTTGCGGCGACCAAAGAAAACGCAATTCTGGGATTTTTGATTTTTTTTCTCCTTACAATGTTTACTGATAGGATTATTAAGTTTATATTTTGATAGATCCGGAGTTTATTATACCAAATATGTGTATTTTTTATTTTATTTAAAAGGTGGGTGATTTAAACTTTTATATTTATTTTTTGATATTTTTAAAAACATTTTTTCCACATTTTACTTGCTTCAATAATCTCCTTTGGAGACTTGAAGCTGCAATTGCTTGTGCTCAGCCCTCAGCCCTACTATGTGTAGCAATAATCATCATCATCTATGAACACCGGTCACGAGGAAGCGTTTATAGCAGATCAGCAATAACAAGCATAGGGGTATTCTGCAGACCCACAGTTGTCATGTCTTCCTTTTGGCGCCCTGCGATCATGTGAGAGAAGCGCCAAAGAGTGAGGTTTGTGACCACCTAATGGCGTATATAAAAAGGCACAGCAGCACTCTGTGAATGCCAAGACATATAATGTCAATGGAAATAACTTCCAAATGCTTTGTCCCTCAGCAAGATGTACTTACAAAAAAAGCGAAGGTTCTTAGCGCATAAATTGGCCAATTCATGTGTGCCTGTCAACAACTTCAAGCTGACACTTCTCTGATGGGTCCTGTCTTAACCCTTCCATATCCTACTGTACATGGCACTTTCGGGCTAAAAAGCCTACATTAATGGACAAACATGTCTCTCATAGGCTGCAAGCCTACAATTTGAATGGGCACTTAGAAATGGTTGAGAACACCTGCAGGTTAATGGGAGGAGTGCAGAGTCAGAGCAGAGGAAGTCACACCCTCCAAATTAGCTATACAAAAAAAACCTGACCAGCATCTCCTAAGCATGAATAAGTGCAAGCTGCAGTGACTGCAAAACATGTATAAAAAGGCACAGCAGCACTCTGTGAATGCCAAGACATATAATGTCAATGGAAATAACAACATCCAAACACTTTGTCCCTCAGCAAGATGTACACTACTTACAAAAAAAAGTGAAGGTTCTTAGCTCATAAAATGGCCAATTTATGTGTGACATTTCTCTGACGTGTCCTGTCTTAACCATTCCATATTCTACTGTACATGCCACTTTCAGACTAAAGAGCCTACAATAATGGACAAACATGTCTCTCCTGGGCTGCAAGCCTACAATTTGAATGGGCAAGTAGAACTGGTTGAGAACACCTGCAGGATATGGTGTAATCATGTTAATTTCAGCTATCACAAATCAACAGCTGCATTTAACAATGCAAATCCACCTGTGGCTGATAGGGGCACATGACAGCTGATCAAATCAGCTGTCATGTGCCAGAAAAGATGCTGACTTTGATGCTGAGCCTGCATCAAAGGGAAAGACACCACCTATGACATACTTATATGTCATAAGTCAAGAGGGGGTTAAATAGCTTTATTCAACAAACAAGCTTCATTACGTGTTTGGCAGCCTGTTTAAGATGCCTTATGTGATGCTAATCACTTCTCATGGTCAAGCTGTGAGGCAGAGTAATCAAGGAGTCCAATGTCAGAAGCCAGTTGGGTACGTCATAAACAGAAGGAAGAGACAAAAGCGTAGACAGGTAACGTTCCGAGGTTAGAGTACCGAGAGGATAACGGATCAGAGCTGAAGGGGTTAAACAGGAGGATGGTTAGAAGGAAGTCCAAGCTCAGGCAACAGATCAAGCATACAGAACTCAAGGCACAGGAAAGCACAGCACAAACCTCACAGGCTGAAAGTACATCTGGCAGATTTTTGGGAGACATAGCTCAGTTAAGAAGCATGGCAGTTAACTGGAATAATGAACACATGGAGACAGCTGACGCCTCACAGTATCAGATTGGATAGATGAGCTGTCAATCAACACATTGACAGCTCAGCATGCCCCTGTACCAGATTGGCTGGCCAAACTGTCAATCAAAGTACAGACAGCTTCAGCACACCCCTATACCAGATTGGATGGCCGAGCTGTCAGTAAATGCATCCCAGATACACTGAGGGGTGGAACCGTGATACCTTGTTATCTGTAAATGAGCATTCTTAAAAAAAACTTTTTTCAGGATAATGAGGTGCTGTAATTCCATCTTAACATAAGGGATTTGGGTAAAAATCTTCGCCCATCACAGTCACTAGATGCTTGGTGGTCCAACAAAATGCAGATGCCATTATTGAAAAAAATATGTCCACCTTTAGATTTAACAAGGGAATTAAATATGCATCTCACTAATATATGTAGCAGATTTGAATATCAATATTACAAACAGCTTTTGTGCAGTTTTAACATTTCATGTTGTTTCTATGTAAATGCATTATATATCAATCGTTAGATATTTAATAATACAAAGGACAAATAAAAAGCAAAGCAGAGTACTTTAATTGCATTTATCCGGCACTGTACTGTATTGTGTAATCTGGTGCCTGATTAGTGTCTGACCTAAGGTGATCAATAATGGAAGCATGGGAACTTCCGTAATCTTAAATGGAACTTTTATTGCATGGATTGCTTTTATGTTAGTATAATAATATCTCCATTATGAACATAAATTTCATGCTGAATACTGAACAGATTATAATACAATACTATGCTAAAAAAACACAACTTGAACTTTTATGACTTTGTATAAACTTATTTGATAAATATATTTAAGAAACTTTTACAATTTCATAATGTTTACATCCAAAATATATAGGTAAATAGTTTATCTATGAGAACCTCAGATTTAAAACAGAGGCATAAAGAGATCAACTTCTTTTGTTTTTTTACAGATTTAAATGTAATCTTTAGCCATGTCCAATCACTTCTTTTACTCTGAAGTCAATCTCTAAGTTTTGCACCACATGGCTGTAAATTGAGTGAACATTGTTCATTAGTATGAACCTATAACATCAATTTGCCACATGGATAGTGTCAAATAAATGTGTAGCCTCCTCTTCATGGGATTTGTAAGAAGTTTTCATTTTACGGTGGTACTTAAGGAGTTGTTCAACTTCCAAAATAACTTTTGTGGCAGAAATTGCTTTCAAACAATTGAAGGAACATTTCTCATTGCTTCTAAACCTCTTCCCTTTAGGCTTTAATTTTTCATTAACACAAAACTATGCTTTATTATAATCTTGCACAGTTATATTTTAAAGTCCTACTCTCCAACCTTTGTTCAATCTACTATCGGTAATATAAACCTAACAGAATAACTGACTTCAGATAGTTCAGATTGATCTTGCTGCAGAACAAACAGAGGAGTGCTCCAGCCTACAGGTGCCATCCAAAAATATCAAAAGAGGCAAGAGTGAAATGAGATGTGACCATGACTATATGACAGAGTGAGGGGCAGCAGCAAATGCATGTGAATCAATATTAGACGGTGATGAAATACGGAGAAAACTAAAGACACTATGGACACTCTTAAATCATGTAAGAGCCAAATATATTTAAAGAAATATCTTTGTATATTTAATTGAAATCTTCGTGCCTTAAAATGTATCTCAGTTTTCCTATATGTGCTTGAAATTGCATAAAAGTCAAATATAGATATTGTAGCAGGATAGTTGAAAAAGGAAACCAATGTATTCCATCTTCGTGTATTCAAAACTGATGCACTGTTGGTATATGCAGGTACATGGATGTCTATGAGCATGCCGGCATTTCTTCAAAGAATATAACCTATAATATAAAATATGAATGTGTGGTTGTTACACTCTGTGTATTCCATGTCCAAGTGAATACCTAGGAGGAGATGTGAGTGTTGAACACAATCCAAGCATGGAGCTACTGTGCCCTGCAACTGGCGCTGATATTTTGAGTTTTCAGCAGCTTTCTTTGTAGAAGTTTTTCTGTTATTTGTAGATATTTATGTTTTAAAAAATACGCCATTTAGCCACTCATGACTTTTTTTACACTTTCAAAAATTATCCAATTTTTCTTTTAACTTAGAAATTTACAATCTGAATAAATTTAAAAGTAGAGATGATAAAATTGCTCCACTTCAAATTGAATGTGAATCGAATTTCAGGAAATTCAAACAAATTTTATTTGCATGGATAGTTTTTAAAATGCCTGGGTCCGTTTTGTACTTTGTCTAACATTGCACCAGCAAGGGAGTGGGCTAACATGAAGTCTGGCATGGTTGTGTGGGATTCTACATAATGCCTGTGCATGTTTTAAAATGTTCACATTTTTTTGTATACTTCTTTTCATTCCTTCACCCTGAAGCCTGTTTTCAGCTTCTTCACAAGGTCAAATTTTACAATTCTGACTAGTGTCAATTTATTAGGTAATAACTCTGGAATGCTTCAACAGATCCCACTGATTTTGACATTGTTTTCTCTGGACATATTGTATTTTACATTATTGGTAAAATGTATTTAATATGACTTGCATTTATTTGTGAAAATATCGGAAATTTGGCAAAAATTTGGAAAATTTAGCAATTTTCAAAAAATGTAAACCGGAGAGTTATGTCACACAAAATAGTTAATAAACAACATTTACAACATGTCTACTTTACATCAGCACCATTTTGGAAACAGAATATTTTTTAGCAGAAAATTATAAAGATTAAAAATTTGCCAGCAATTCTAATTTTTCCAACAAAATTTACAAAATCAATTTTTAAGGACCACATCACATTTGAAGTGACTTTGAGGGGCCTATAGGGCAGAAAGAAAACAAAAGTGACACCATTCTAAAATCTACACCTCAAAACCACATTAAATAAGTTTATCAACCATTCAGGTACTTTACAGGAATTAATGGAATTTAGAAAGAAAAAATGAACATTTAACTTTTTTCAGAAAATTTTTCCTTTAAACACATTTTTTTTAATTTTGCAAGTGTAACAGGAAAAAATAGGTACCAAAAGTTGTTGTGCAATTTTTCCTGATCACAACAGTATCCCATATGTGGGGGAAAACTACTGTTTTGGCACAAAGCAGGGCTCAGAAGAGAATGAACACCATTTGATTTTTTGAATGCAAAATTTGCTGCAATCTTTAGAGAATGCCATGTCGGGTTTGGAAAGCCACAGATGTGCCTAAACAGTGGAAACACTCCACAAGTGATACAATTTTAGAAACTAGACCTCCTCAGGAAACTTATTTAAGAAGTTTATAATGTTGAGCGGTAAAATAATAAAATCACATTTTTCCCACAAAAGTGTTATTTTAGCTCCATTATTTTTATTTTCACAAGGTCACCAGGAGAAAATGCATCATACAATTTGTTGTGCAATTTCTCCTGAGTATGCAGATATACAACATGTGGAGGAAAACTACTGTTTGGGTGCTTGGCAGGGCTCAGAAGGGAAGGAGCGCCATTTGAGTTTTTGAATGCAAAAATTGCGGGATTCAAAAGTGGACACGATGTCCCGTTTGGAGAGGCCCTGATGTGCCTAAAGACTGGAAACCCCCCACATGTGACTCCATTTTAGAAACTAGACCCCTCGAGGAACTTATATAGATGTGTGGTGAGTAACTTGTCCCCCCAGGTGTTTCAGAAACGTTTACAATGTTGAGCTGTGAAAATAAATAAAAAAATCACATTTTCCCCACACAAATATTCCCCACAAAAATATTTTAGCCCCATTTTTTATTTTTAAAAGGGTAACTGGAGAATATGGACCCCAAAATTTGTTGCACAATTCTCCTAAATATGCAGATGCCCTATAAGGGGAAACTACTGTTTCTGTGCATGGCAGGTCTCAGAAAGGATGGAGTGACATTGTAGAATGCAAGTTTTGAAAGAATGTTCTGTGGGTGTCATGTCACATTTGGAGAACCCCTGATTTGCCTAAATTGTGGAAACCCCCCACACATGACCCCATTTTTAAAAGCAGGCCATTCAAGGAATTAATGTAGATGTGTGGTGAGCACCTCAAACTCCACGATGCGGTAAAGAAGTATATAACGTTGAGCGTGAAAATAAAAAAAACACATTTTTGAGTGTGATTCTACATAATACCTTGCAACTGTGAAATGACTGATGTGTGATATATTGCAACACTGCACTTTATTAACACCAAAGGTGAAAATGGACCGCAAGATTTGTTGTGCAATTTCCCTTGGGTACACCAATACCCTATGTGTGGTCAAAAACTAATTTTGAGGCACAGTGCAAAGCTCAGAAGGGAAGAAGTGCAATATTGGAGTTCAGAGTTTGCTGGACTAGTTTGAAGGTGCTGTGACACATTGGTAGAGCCTCTGAGGTTCCAGAACAGCAGAACATCCTGTAAGTGACTTTTTTTTTACAAACCACACCTCTGAATGAATTCATCTACTGGTGCAGTGATCATATTGACATCACAGGTGCGTCATAGAATTTTATACCATAGGGGAAATGAAGAAAAAATAATTACATTTTTACCAACAAAATTTTGTTTTAGCACCAGATTTTAAATTTTCACACTGGGAAATGGGTAAAAATGGCACCAAAATTTGTCACACAATTTCTGCTAAATGTGGAAATACCCCATATGTGGCTGTAAAAGAAAAACAACAAACAATGAAATATATACCCTTTTTAGAGTGGGAAGGAGTTAACGGGAATACACCAGAAAATCAGAAAATTGTAATTGGTTCATTTTCTGGTGCTGTCATTTGGTCGTGTTGAGAACCTCAGACCAATCCTGGTCTTGCTCATTTTGATAACTGTCAGCCTTTCAGCATTTTCAGTTGACAGGCAGATGCACCTATCAGTTTTTATTCCTCTGAGGCACTAAAAAACAGCTCTGACAAAATGCTAGCAGCAGGGTAGATAAGCACCTCCAAGGCATAAAGGGACAGTTCTTGTCACGTGTCCAGCTTGCATACCCAATAGTTGTATGGAACATAGGAATCACGGAGGATGCTGTTAAGGTCGACTAGGTACCCCTTCACCATCTTCCATTTTTCCTCCTAGTCAGACTACCCCATGTATTAGGGCCTGGGTGCTGTAGGGTCTAATTAAATGGTCCCAGACCTTTGATAGTGTTCCCCTGCCTCTGTTTCACTTGATGTGTCTCCCTCTTTTCTCCTCTTTGGTTACCTAAGGATCTATGACCTCTGCTGCCAGAGTTGTCAGATTGTAATTTTTGTACTAATTATACTACTAAGGCCTTCTGGTATTGCACAATTTTACTAGCCCTCTCCCCTGCAGAAAGGAAAGATGGAAAAATCTCCTTGTAGTGTAGGTTCAGAACGGTGAACAACCAGTAATCTGTGTTGGCCAAAATACATATAATGTGAGGATCGCAAGAAAGGCAGTGGGTCATAAAGTCAGCCTTGTATGCCAGACTCCAAACAGGCAGGACTTCCCTGTCCCTACCAGGAGCATGACTCTCCATCTCAACCTCCTCCTATTCAGTCCATCCATACTGAACAGATGGGATGAAGCTGGTGTGGGTATTACCTGCTGTAGCACAGGCAACCATCTCCTGTTCCTCCTCCTTCTCATTATCATCCAATCCATGCTAAGAAGATGAAATGAGGCTGGGTTGGGAGGTATCACTTTATGCACTCTCTTCCGCCAATCCCATCTGGTCCATATGCAAAGTTTCTTCTTTAATTGTGAGCAGCAAGCAAATGAGTAGACTGAGAAGCAGCATCATCACTGCTCACCTTCTTGGTTAATTCCTCAAAGTTTTGTAGAACCTCACAGATCTCAGACATCCATGTACACTCGGCGGTTTCTATGTGTGGAGGCTGACCCTAAAAATGACGGGCATGTTGTATCTGTTATTCAGCTACTGCCATCTGCTGCTCACAAAGCCTTGCCAAAATGTGTAATGTAGACTTCCAATGTGTGGTCATGTCACACATCAGTCGATGAGCTGGCACTTGCAAGTGCTGCTGCAGCACTGTCAAACCGTAGGCAGCTGTGGCTGACTTGCGGTAATAGGCACACAGGCGGTGTTTTTTCACAAGTGCCTCAGGCAAATCAGGGTAGGTTTTGAGAAACCGCTGAACCACCAAGTTTAGCACGGCCAGGCATAGTATGTATGTCAGATTGCCAAACTTCAGAGCTGCCACCAGGATATGGCCATTATCCCACATGACCATCATACCTAGTTTTAGGTTGAGGATGAGGAAGGAGTGCAAAACCTGTCGTAAGCAGTGGAGAAAACCCTGATTGAACTAGGGCCCTCAATCCTTGGAGTCGGTAGCAGGTGTGCCATCCCAGGGTCTGTCTCGGTCCCAGTATCTACTCTGTTCACCCAGTGTGCTGTCATGGAAATTTAGCCTTCCTTGCCGCAAGCACTTGTCCACTCATAGGTCATGAAGTGTACAATCCCAATAACTGCATTTGTCAGGGCACAGGGGATGTCATGGGACACGTGCTGGTGTAAGGTGGGGACAGCACACCGGGAAAAATAGTGGCAAATGGGTTGCGGAAAGCCTTAGTATCCACAAGCCTAAATGGCACCATTTCCAAGTCAAGCAGTCTGGGAATGTAGCCATCAAGTGAATGGGCCTGTGGGTGGCTGACTATTTCCATTTACGTTCCAAGGCCTGTTGTAAGGACAGCTGAAAGCTGAGCTAGGAAGAAGAATTGGACATGGTTTCTGTTCGTGATTGTGAATGTGCACCAATGGATGCAGGGCAGGAGGCATCTGTGTTTTCTCTCTGAATAGGGAATTGGCAAGCATGTAGCACAGTGGAATAGGCAGTGGTGTCACCTGCAGACCCTGGTTGTGGACGTTTGACCCACCTAGTTGGGTGCTTTTATGACATGTGTTGGAGCATGTTGGTGGTGGTCAGGCTTATAGTGTTCAGGCCCCTACTGATCTTGGTTCGACACAGTTTGCAAATGACTGTTCTTTTATCATCCGCTTTTTTTTTTTTTGTTGCAAATGAGCCAAACTAGGGAACACCTAACCCTTGGCCTGGGAACTTGCTGCATGTCGGGGCTCTGGTGTACAGTTGCCTGACTTCTCCCTCTGCCCACCCCAATGTCTCTTCCTGCCTGTTGTGGTGCTGTGGATCTCTCCCATTTGCTCTGCTGGCTTCGCTCTGCATGTCACTTTCCTAAGTTGGGTCAGTGACTTCATCTTCCACCACCTTGTCTTCCACTTCCACACTCTGGCCCTCCTGACTTGTTGATTTAACAACAGTACTTGTGGGCAACTGTGTCTCATCATCTACCTTTTGAGACACTAATTGCTGTTCCCAACCATCATCTTCTTCTGACCATGGATGCTCAAATATTTGGGTATCACTAAACACAATCTCCTCACGTCCCTCTTTAAACGTGCAGGGTGAGAAGCCAGAATCAAAAATTGTAAAAAATGAAAAAGTGAAAAGCTTTTCGAAGTGTCCAATTGTGGCATCACTTGTCCTTTGGGACTTGCCATGATGGGAGGAATGAGGATCAGGGTGAGGATTATGTGGTCAAGACTCTTTGATAGATAAGACTGGACCATAAGGGGAAAGAGTGGGGCTGGAAAACATATTATAAGCATTTTCTGCCATCCAACAGGCCATCTGTTCAAACTGCTTTGACTTCAAGAGTGATGTCCCATGCTCCCTGCAAAGTGGGACAGGAAGCTAGGTGTCATGGATGAGCATGTTTGTTGTGCTCCCGCATTAGGCACAGTTTCACCTGGCCCACGGCATAAGCTTGGGCATGCAGTATCAGCAGCACGTCCACTTCCCTGTCCCTTACCACATGCATTGTGCATTTTAAATTAGGCACATAATATATGCCTGCAAACTTTCCACTATTCATAGGGAAAAGAAAATATGTAGCCCTAAAAATAACTTTTGTTCTTATGTTGCAGCAGGGTCAGGGCTGGCATTAGGGGAAGGCAGACCAGGCAGTTGCCTAGGGCCCCTGCCCCTCTAGAGGCCCCCAGCCAGTGGCTTATAGCTTATATCGGCACACCATGCAGCTGCTATTGGGCCCGTAAGAGGGGCCTGGCGGCA
Organism: Oophaga sylvatica; assembly: GCA_033576555.1. Classification (NCBI taxonomy): domain Eukaryota; kingdom Metazoa; phylum Chordata; class Amphibia; order Anura; family Dendrobatidae; genus Oophaga; species Oophaga sylvatica. The sequence continues at coordinate 301,851,061 of JARQOD010000006.1, forward strand.
CCCTCCGCATCGTGTATTCAACTTATCGGCATCATATATGCCGATACAGTTAAAAGTAGTGATGGACGAGAGAGCGTCAGATGACGCTCCACTTGCATCACTCCCCCTCCGCATGTGAAACAGCAGGAACATGATTACATTACTTTAAGGTGCACCACACTGTGCCAGCTGTGGAGGAAATGAGATGCGCTGCAGAAGCCAGAGCAGCTGGGGAATGGGTGGAGGTAAGTATTGTATATGTGTATACATGTGTATGCATTATACTGTGTGTGTGGGCTGTACGATACTATGTATGGGGCTGCACTATAGTGTGTGTGTTATTGGGGGCTGCACTATAATGTGTGTTGGGGCTGCACTATACTGTGTGTGGAGAGCTGCAATATACTTTGTGTGTGGGGGGCTGCATTATACTGTGAGTGGGTGGGGCTGCATTAAACTTTGAGTGGGACCTGCACTGTGTGTGTGGGGAGGCTGCATTATTATTATTATTATTATTATTATTATTATTATTATTATTATTATACTGTGAGTAGGGGGCTGCACTATACTGTGTATGGAAGGGCTGCATAATACTGTGTAGGGGGCTGCACTATACTGTGTGTGGGGGGCTGCATTATACTGTGTGTGGGTGGTAGTCTGCATTATACTGTGAGTGGGGAATGCAATACACTGTGAGTGGGGGAGGCTGCATTATACTGTGGTTGGGTGGTGGGGCTGCATTATACTGTGACTGCTGGGCTGCACTATACTGTGTGTGGGGGACTGCATTATACTGTGTATGGGTGTCTGCATTATACAGTGGGAGACTGCATTATACTGTGTGAGGAGGTTGCATTATACTGTTTAAGGGGCTGCACTATTCTGTGTGGGGGGCTGCATTATACTGTGTCTAGGGGACTGCACTATAGCATGTGTGTGGCTTCATTATGCTGTGTGTGGCTGCATCATACTCTGAGGGGGCTTCTGTATACTGTATTGAGGACTGTGTGTTCCCATCATTCCTCCTCAGCCGGCGTAAGTAAACTCAGGAACAAGTGTTGAAAGACTTCAATATTGATGATCACTCTCATTTAACGGCTTGAACTCAGCGCATGTAAATGCAACTGAAATGTTTCTGTGTGATGGTGCAATATGTGAGTATTTAGGCCCCACTTTAATCTTTTCCCCAGGGCCCCATTTTGTCTAAAATCGGCCCTGAGCAGCAATATACCTATAGAAGGACTGTAAGGAAATAAGCCATACCTATATGCCTCTAATCCAAAACTATCCCTCCACCACCAGCTATCCAAACACTTAATGTAGGTAACAGCAGTTTTGCTAGAGAGATGATAGTATGTAGCCCAGCCCTGAAAAAGACTTTTGTTTTAATGGTTCAGCAGTGGTATACAAGTACTGCAATAGCAATTAAATGCTGCCTATATGCCTACTCTAATGTAAGCTGTCCCTCCTAGTTCAACTCTCTCCAAACTGATTCCAGAGAACAGTGTGCTGAGTGTTCCGTAAATTATTGTATGAGAATCGAAGATGCGTTGCAGCCTGCCTATCAAAGTAATGCCAGTAGCCAACATTGATATGACAGTATCGTGTATGGCAGGCAAATCCTGCTTGTTTATAGGTTGCCTAAGAGCCACAAACATGCAGGGAGGGGACATGAGCATGATGCTCGAGCAATTGCGATACTCAATAGACTGACTAGCATACCGAGCAGCTGGATGCTCAACTGAGTATTTAGCAGTGGTGAGCATTCTTGCTCATCACTATTACATTGTCTTGTTTGGTTAGTGGGATTTAATTTTCTTACCGAAGAAATCTAAGATTAAATTACACTAAATTAAGACATTTATTCACATATTAGTCACTCCTATTTAGCTTTGCTAATTGGAGACCCTAACACATCACAGCAATATTATGGGTAGTCTAGAAGAAATAGTGAAATAGAGCAGAGTTTATGCCCTTAATTGAAAGTCAGGACAATTTACACATTTAAATTTAGGTAAGAGACTTCAGAGGAATGTATTTCTTATATTTTAAGGATGAAATTGGTACATCTAATCTGGTTTTCTATATACAGCTATGCTGTGAAGGTCAAAACAAAATGAAACAGCATGTTGTAAATTATATATAAACTTGCTTTCGTCTTGTAAAGGCAGGACATTTTTATACCAGATTCTGTGTGCAGGGCCGATGTTAGCGGCAGGCAGACCGGGCAGCTGCCTGGGGCCCCCACTTCCCAAGGGGCCCCCAACCAGTCACCCCCCGCCAGCGCCAACTCCCCATGCCAGCTGTGACTCCCCCCTCCGCCGCATTGAACTATGCCGGCGTCATAGATGCCGGTACAGTTCAAAGCAATGATGGAGGAGAGAGCATCAGATGATGCTCCCTCTCCCACCATTCCCCTATGCCTCTGACACTGCAGGTGTGCAATGATGTCATATGGTCGCGCACCCACTGTGTGCCAGGCAGACTGCAGCTGATGAGACTGGAGCCAGGAGCAGCGCGGGGCACGAGGAGAGGTGTGGATTGTGTGTTTTTTTTTTTTTTATATGATATGGTAGTGAGTACTGGGGGTAGGTGGGCGCGTATTATATTCTATGGGGAGGTGGGCCATATTATATTTTGGGGCTACATTATATTCTATGGAGGCATATCATATTTTATGAGGAAGGTGGGCCATATTATATTCTATTGGTTTACATTATATTCTATGGGGGCGTATTATATTCTATGAGGGAGGTGGGCCATATTATATTCTATGGGGTTACATTATAGTCTATGGAGGGGCATATTATATTCTATGAGGGAGGTGGGAAATATTATATTCTAAGGGACTACATTATATTCTAAGGTGGCCGTATTTTATTCTATGGGGTTACATTATATTCTATGGGGGGTTGTATTATATTTTATGAGGGAGGATTGTATCATACTCTTATGGGACTATATTATAGTCTATTGGGAGGTTATATTCTATGGGGCTACATTTATTTCTATGGGGGGCTTTATTATATTCTATGAGGGAGGACTCTTATGGGGATACATTATATTCTATAGGGGGCTGTATTAAATTTTTTATATTCTATGAGGGGTGATTGCATCATACTCCATGAGGGGACTACATTATGCTATATGAGACACTACATTGTATTCTATGGGGGTTGCGTTATATTCTATGGGGGCTAGATTATTTTGTATGGGGGGCTTCATTATACTCTATGAGGGGGCTACATTATATTCTTTAGGGGCTGCATTAAACTATATGAGGAGGGCTACATTATATTCTATGGGTGGCTGTGTTATACTCTATGAGGGATCTACCATATATTCTATGACGGGGCTGCATTATACTCAGGGGGCTACATTATATTCTGTGGGGTGGCTGCATTATACTATGTGGGGTGGCAGCATTATAATATATGTGGGCTGCATTATACTGTATCGAAGACAGAGCTGTGTATTTTAATATATCGATGACTATGAGGAGTGTATTATACTATATGGAGGAGTATAGGGAGTATATTATACTATATGGTGTACTATAGGGAGTGTACAAAAGGTTTCAAGTTGTATTATGAGCATCTGTTTTGACTGAGTCTCCTAAAAGAACCAGAGTATATATTTGTTGAATTTAAGTGGATAGTACATTGTCCTAGTGCTCTGTTTGTGTCACCAGCTTTGGGTCTTCTTGGAGTTTCAGAATGCACTCCAGTTTTCAAAACTTTTTGTAATAACCCTAAGTAAAAAAAATGCAGGCTTTGAGTTTTTTGTATGTTGTTGCAATAACCTTTTAAACTGGCACACTTACTTATTATTTCTGATAGTTTCATATTTTTACCACGTTGAGATAATTGTGATTTAACCTTATTCTAAACATTATATTGGTATCCTAAATATATTGTAGATGAAATGTGGAACTGACAATAAATATGCTGATACAAGAAAAAGGAAGTCCTTTACCACGGCTAAAAATGTAGGAGTCGCTAGCAGCAGCTGCACCACCTGCACTGGTGGCACCAGCCATTCTGGCAGTAGTAGTACCAAGTGAATGATGTCACAATTAGCCTCCTTTTCCACTGATAAGCTTATTACTGGGTAGAAAGTGGAGGCAATAATAGAACATATGGCATATTGTTTATCTTAGTCATAACAAATGTTACCTGTTGTGAACGTGTTGGAGACGATTTCAGAGCTGAAGCTCCCTCTGGTGCTTGCTGAGGGTATTGAACCTATGTTGAACAGCAAAAGTCCACCACCTGCAATTGATGATTGGTTATCAGTGGGACGGACTGGCCTGATATAAGTGAGCTTTCCTCCCATGATCCTTGCCTGTGATCAATTGTTCTTCCTGGTCTAGGTTGGAACTCAGCTTGCTTTTCTGCTGTCTCCTGCAATTATTCAGATAAGTTACTTTCTGTTTTTTTTTTCTGTGGTTTGATTTTCCTTGTTTTTGCTGCCTTGCTTTTGAGTTCAGCCGGGTCCTGTTGTGAATGTGTTAGAAATGAATTCTGAGCAGAAGCTAACTACACCTAAAGATAGAAAGAGAAAAACTATCTGCCCCGGAGCAGATCCCCAAAGAACATAGGAAGCCCCCAAACATGTAATGGCGGTTAGACAAGAGGAAATACAGACACAGACAGAAAATAGTATGAGCAAATGTTGGGGCCCAATCTTCCTAGAAAGAAAAGGATAGGAAGGACACTTACTGCAATCCAAAAAACCCTAAAAAAATACCAACTCACTAATTGCAAAAACACCTGAGATCACACGACCTCTACCACCTAAATTAGTTCTCTGGTGTAACAAAACTAAGCAGCAGCCACTGAAAAAACTGGAAAAGGCAAATGAACAAATAACAGTGGCTCAGATAAACTGAGAGGAGCACACGCCCCCAGAGGGGACCTAGCTGACCTCCACAGAAGTGCAGGACAAAATGCAAAAAGCAAGCACAAAAATAAAAGCAGAAAATATCTTATCTGTTAGCAGAATATGCAGGCAAGACACAGCAAGCTTCCAAGTGAACCAGCAACCAAAGTTGAGACAAGAACAATTGATCACTGGCAACCCTGATGGGAGGGAACTTCCCTTATATAAGACCAGTCTGTAACACCTGATTGCCAATCTTCACAATCTTCATTGAATAGTTCAGTACTGTTTGTAACCACCAGAGGGTGCTTCTGCTCCAAGGGGGGGTCTGCTCAGAATTCATTTCTAACACATTCACAGCAGTACCCCCCCCCTTGAGGAGGGGTCACCGAACCCTCATTTGGGCAACCAGGTCGGTCAGGATGAGCTCTGTGATACGCACGGATCAGTCTCCTAGCATGGATGTCCGAAGCAAACACCCAAGAATTGTCCTCCTCACCTCCTAATTAAGACATTGGTTCACCATGGCAACGATCGGGCCCCCACGATAACGTCACATGGAAGCCTATTGGAATGCAATAGGGGGCTCCCTCTCTCTGCATGCCTGCTAAATACTGCAATTGCAATATTTAGGGGGTTAAATTTCAGATAGGTGTGTGGACACCACTTATCCTATGCCGTGTGTCAGAATCAGCTATCACCTGGCGGCAATCCCTGAATGTACTCGTTACATCTAAGGTCGGTAAGTATCAGCCGATCAAGATGTACTGAGTGCATCAAAAGTCATGATGGGGTTAATCCTGGACTAATACGTAGGCCACACAGTAATGTTAGTGCATGCGTTGTGTTCGGCACTGTGACACATTGCAGAAAATATGTCTCCCATATCTATAGAAACTCAGTCTGTCAAAAAAGCAACAACATTCATATTTGGTATAACAGGAGAAAACTAAAGTCCAGAACGATTTAAATAAGTATATATTTTATTAATACAAAAAAGACACACATGAGAAAACAGGATAAATGTGGTTAATAAGGTTGACAATGGATTAATAGCCCAGAACTAAGAAGAAAAAAAACAGCTGTTAGGATTCGAGTTCCCGCTGCTGCACACGGGGAGTCTCGAACCAGTCCCGCTGCGGTCCCCCATCCATCTCCGGCCGCAGTGGAGCCTGCTCAGCAAAGATGTCGGTCCCAGCATCTCGCCCGGTCTAATACTGTGCAGAGACTTGCTACTGTCTCTCCAGGTTCTACTATTGTAGCCAGTACTGGTCAGCTGCGAGCAGAAGTCTTTAGGACTAAGTCCTTTGTTGCTTCACCTGAGCATGCCCAGGGCAAGATCTCCCATTGGAGATCAGGGGTCACATGCTCAGATACAGCTGCCACTCCTATTGGTACTTCAGGAAGGTCCTGTGGCTGTTGATGTTCTGAAGCAGCTTCCCATTGGTCCTTCCTGGAAGGTCTTTTTCTCGTGGCTGCTATAAAAGGCTGTCCTTACCGCACGGCCGTGTGCTAGTATCAACCGTTATATGCTTTGCGCCAGTGTGGTCATGTGTGTGTGTGGTTAGGGCGGCTGAAATACCCCATTACAATACCGACCTAATCGGCGAGGAGCTTGGTATGCTAGCTGGTCAGTGTCGGTGTCTTAGATGCCTTAGATTACCGGCATAACCGGTGAGGAGTTTGTTTGCCGTATTCAGGGCCTGGCGTTCAGATGCCATAGATTGCGGGTGACTCCCGCAAGGACATTAGCGCATGATCACTTTCCATATTCACTTAGCAGTCAACTGTGTACCTGGGTGCCTAACAGGACACAGAAGTTTGTCTCAACAGCTCTGTGATGCAACAGGGTTCGCTTTCAACGCTAGACAGCGCCCTAGCGTGTTTACTTTGCGACTCAGTGGTGTTAACTGAGTTCGCACACATCGCCATATAGCGCTGCGGCACTCCTTCTAGCGACTCTGTGGACTAACAGAGTTTGCACATATTGCCGCAGAGCGTTACGGCGTTTATTTTGGCGACTCTGCGGGATAACAGAGTTCGCTTCTTGAGCCATCTTACTAACAACAGGCTCCTCCTGCACGGTGGACCCCGGGCTGCGAAAGCACCTCTCTACATCTTATATTTGGTGCGTTCCGCAGACCCTAACACCAGCCTCCTAAGTAATATGCATAAAGCCAAATGGCACAGCTTAATGAGGAGAGAACAGTCCCTGTGTGTTTGGTAACAGACATTGAAATTAAAAAAAACATCCCTCATAAGAGACCCTAAGTTGATTAAATTAATTAATTACACAAATGTGTGTCAAATTGCACTATGCCCTATGTGTCTGAAATTACTGACACTGCAGTGGGAAAAACAACTAACATGAAAATGAGTAAGCACGGCACTCCTTGTCAAAACCGTGGTGCCTGGACATGGGATGCCAATCCCTATATCAGAATAAATATAATCCGGCACTTTATAGATCGTTTCTCATTTCTCCCCTTACATACCATTACCTGTCTGAAGAAGGTCTTGTTATTGACCGAAATGTCACATGTGTTGGAACACATATAATAAATATATTTTTTGCAAGCATATCTTTGGAGTGCCGGATTATATTTATTCGGAAAAACAACTAACAGCCATGGTGGGCATGAAATAACCACATCATGCAAGATAAACTGTATTTATACTGTCAAGTCCACCTAAGCTACGAGCGCCACCGCAGAGTCAGAGGCGATATTAAGCCATTATGTAAAATAAAGATCGCACGGCAACATATCAGAAAGGGGAACTCCACTCAGTGAGTAGACGGATGGATGTATAATATGCGGTCACACAACACAATAATGATACATTTCTACAGAAACATACCCATCAAGGCAAAGTCAAAGAAGGTACACTGGTAAGGATACCCCAATCCTTACCACCGCACCTGCTTTGACTTCGCCATGATGAGTATGTTTCTGGTAGAATCATGTGCAGGATTGAGTCTCTGCACAGGTTTAGACACAAAATTCAAAAACATTTTAAAAACTTTTCATCTTCCATTAGTCAAATTTTGGTACATCTCAGATTCTTCTTCACTGTTTTTGAAATTTAATTTGTGGGGAACTAAATGGAGTGAGTTCCCCAGATCAGACCCGAACAAGATTGGGAAAAAATATAAATCAAGTTAATATTCATGGACTTCTATTACTGCAATTTTCAGAAACTACCATACATTAACCTATTGCAATATATGTTAACCCGTTTACCCCTGAACCTGTTTTCACCTTCCTGACCAGGCTAAATTTTTTAATTTTGACCTGTGTCAATTTATGTGATAATAACTCTAGAACACTTCAAGGTCTCACAATGATTCTGTGATTATTTTTTGAAGCACATTGGACTTCATGTTAGTGATAAATATAGGCCGATATGTCTTGCATTTATTTGTGAAAATGTCTGAATTTTATTAAAAATTTTAAAAATTTTCAATTTTTAAACTTTTCATTTTTATACCCTTGAACTATAGTTATATCACACAAAATAGTTTATAACATTTCCCACAAGTTTACATAACATCAACATAATTTTTTAAACAGATTTTTCGTTAGGAAGCTAGAAACGTTAAAAGTTCACCAGCAATTTCTCAATTTTCCAACTAAATTTACAAAACCAATTTTTTTTAGGGACCACATCATATTGGAAGTGACTATGAAGGGCCCATATGACAAAAAACACACATTTTAAGAATTGCACTCCTCAAAATGCTCAAAACCACATTCAAGAAGTTAATAAACCTTTCATGTCATTCAGAGGAACCAAAGCAGTGTGTAAGGAAAAAATGTTACTTTTTCACACAAAAATTTGACATTTAATTGGCTATGAACTCCTCTCACCTTTCTTACAACACTGCGAGGCACTGATGCTGTGCTAGCACGTACAGCTCAGTGTCTCTGCTGGCTGTCAGGCTGAACGCTCACATCATGCCAGCATTCAGCCTGTAAAATGTAAAATTTTAGCCCCAAATTTTACATTTTAAGAAGAGTAAAAGGATAAAATTGAACATATAATTTCTTCTACAATTTCTCCTGAATACACTGATACCCCATATGTGCTGAAAAATAACTGTTTGGGTTCACAGCAGGACTCAGAAAGGAAGGGGCACCACTTGATTTTTGGAGACCAAAATCGTCTGGAATAGATAGTGGATGCCATGTCACGTCTAAGGAGCCCCTGGTGTGCCTAAACACAGGAAACTTCCACAAGTGACCCAATTTTGGAAACTACACCCTTTGGGAAACTTATATAGAGGTGTGGTGAGCACCTTAAATAGAAATACAGAATGTTGAACCATGAAAATTAAAAAATTAAATTTTCAAGCAAAAAACGTTTTTTTTGCCCCAGTCTTTTCATTTTCACAAGGGGAATAGTAGAAAATTGACCATACAATTTGTATGTACCTCTCAGAACCTTTGAGAGGCCTAAACACTGGTCACCCCCTATAAGTTACCCCATTTTGGAAACTACACTTCTCAAGGGACTTATCTAGAAGTGTGGAGAGTACCTTAAACCCCATACATACTTCACAGAATTTTTATAAGGGGAAATAGGAAAAAAATGGACATTACAGTCTGTTTTGTAATTTCTTTTGAATGTGCCAATACTCTACATGTAATCTGGAAACACTTTTCAGGTACAGTGGGAAGTTCAGAAGGGAAGTAGCGCCATATTAGAGGGAAGATTTAGTTGTATGGTTTGTGTTGGCCATGACCAACTGGAAGAGGCCCTGAGATGCCAGAACAGCATAAACCCCACATAAGTGTTCCCATTTTACAAACTACACCTCTCAATGAATTAATTTAAGGGCACAGTGATCATATGTAAACCACAGGTATGTCACAAAATTTTGTAGCATTGGGCAGTGAAGAAAAAATGATTAGATTTTAGCCACAGATTTCACATTTTCTCTTCAGTGGAGTCCTTCTTTTCAGTGAAAAGAGAAAGTTCTCATGCTAGTGGTGATGTCATGGAGGTGAACAGATTAATTGGCTATGAACTTCTCTCACCTTTCTTACAACACTGCGAGGCACTGATGCTGTGCTAGCACGTACAGCTCAGTGTCTCTGCTGGCTGCCAAGCTGAACGCTCACATCATGCCAGCATTCAGCCTGGCAACTAGATGTAGCAAAGCTAGACTCGTCAAGGGACAAATGGATTATCTTCTCATTGGACAGGTGAGGAATATGGTTGTTTATTTATTTTTTGTTCTACATGGGACGTGGGCATGGGAGAATTATCTTCACGTTGGGCAGGAGAGCTATATGGTTGTTTATTTATTTTAATTGTTTTACAGGGACATGGGATTCAGTGGATAAAGCGTAAAGTTTAGTGTATAAATTAGCTTTTTTATTTTTCATTAAAATAAAGGTGTCATTCAGGCTATTTTTTTATTTAATTTATTGATTTATTAATTAAATACATGTACTGTAAGCTACACAAACACTACTAAATATATATCTTATATACATATTTGTAGCTATCCTTTATATGTGTATATATCTATTCTATCCAGTCTATTCTGACTTGTTAAGCTCTGATTTTACTGTACTTGGCTGATGAAAAGCCAATTTTTCCAGGAGATATGTGAGTAAAATTCGGACGTCAAAGCATGTGCAATTTTTTTCTCGCACCCATTGACACACTGCCAATTGCGATCCAAAATTTACATCCACGCGCATGATGCAATTTCTTTTCAGTCCGATATTTATCCGATCTGAGCTGAAAAGAAATCGCAGATGAGCACAGAATCATTGAATCACATTGGTTTGAATGCAAACCGTTTTCATTTGTCCAATTTCATCGCAAGTGTGAGCTAGCCTTTAGTATGAGTACAACAATTCCAAACTTACATAATTTTTTTATGAATTGCCGCTTTTACACAATTGAAACCATTTTCTTGAAAAAATAATTTTTTTCACAATCAGTATATTCTTAGAGCTAGAACTCTTATTTCTCCACTGAGAAAGCTGTTTCATGGATTGTTTTTTGGAGGACAAAATGACATTTTCACCTATACAATTTTCCTTTACATTTGTCTTTTTATAAAATATTTCTATACTTTTTTCGTCCATGTGATGAAAAAGCATAGTTTTTTTGCCACAATTTTAACCCCTCTCTGACATTAGACATACTATCCCGTCCATAAAACCCGTGACAATCTGACCATGGACGGGATAGTACGTCATAGCGATCAGCTGCGCTCCTGGGGGGAGCGCAGCCGATCGCCGCCGGGTGTCAGCTGATTATCACAGCTGACACCCGGGACTGTGTGCCAGGAGCGGTCACGGACCGCTCCCGGAACATTAACCCCTTGCACACCGCGATCAAACATGATCGCGGTGTACTGGGGGCACAGGGGGCATCGCGCAGGGAGAGCGCTCCCTGCGCGCCCCCCTGAGACCCTCAGAACAGCGCGCTATTCTGAGGGCTTCCTCCCTCCCAGGACCCGGATCCAAGATGGCGCTGGGGTCCTGGAGGGAGGCGGCTTCCTCAGTGCCTGCTGAGAGCAGGCACTGAGAAGCTGCAGCGCTGCCTGTGAGATTGCTGGTCTCACAGTGTGCTGTGCACACTGTGAGACCAGCGATCTCACATTTTACAGTGATGTCCCACCCTGGGACAATGTAAAAAAGTAAAAAAAATAAAAATAAACGTGTAAAAAAAATTCCAAAATAAGTAAAAAAAAAAAAAAAATATTCCCCAATAAATTCATTTTTTCCTGTAAATAAAAAAAATAAAACAATAAAAGTACACATATTTGGTATCGCCGCGTCCGTAACGACCCCCCTATAAAACTGTCCCACTACTTAACCCCTTTAGTGAACCCCTTAAAAAAAAAATAAAAACAAAGCAAAAAATCAGTGCTTTATCATCATAACGCTGAACAAAATGTGGAATAACACGCGATCAAAAAGACGGATATAAATAAACCTAGCATCGCTGAAAACGTCATCTTGTCCCGCAAAAAACGAGCCATCACACAGCATCATGAGCAAAAAAATAAAAAAGTTATAGCTCGCAGAATAAAGCGATGCAAAAATAATTATTTTTTCTATAAAATTGTTTTTATTCTATAAAAGCGCCAAAACATAAAAAAAACGATATAAATGAGGTATCGCCGTAATCGTACTGACCCGAAGAATAAAACTGCTTTATCAATTTTACCACATGCGGAACGGTATAAACGCCTCCCCCAAAAGAAATTCATGAATTGCTGATTTTTGTTCATTCTAACCTCCCAAAAATCGAAATAAAAAGCGATCAAAAAATGTCACAGACTCAAAAATGCTACCAATAAAAACGTCAACTCGTACCGCAAAAAATAAGACCTCACATGACTCTGTGGGCCAAAATATGCAAAAATTATAGCTCTCAAAATGTGGTGATGCAAAAACTATTTTTTGCAATAAAAGCGTCTTTTAGCGTGACAGCTGCCAATCATAAAAACCCGCTATAAATAGTAAATCAAACCCCCTTTATCACCCCCTTAGTTAGGGAAAAATAATAAAATTACAAAAATGTATTTATTTCCATTTTCCCATTAGGGTTATGTTTAAGGTTAGGGTTGCGGCTAAAGTTAGGGTTAGGGTTGGCGCTAAAGTTAGTATTAGGGTTATGGTTGGGATTAGGGATAGGGGTGTGTTAGGGTTACGTTTGTGGTTAGGGTTGAGACTAGGGTTAGGGGTGTGTAGAGGTTAGGGTTGGAGTTAGAATTGAGGGGTTTCCGCTGTTTAGGCACATCAGGGGCTCTCCAAATGTGACATGACGTCTGATCTCAATTCCAGCCAATTCTGCATTGAAAAAGTCAAACGGTGCTCCTTCCCTTCTGAGCTCTGCCATGCGCCCAAACAGTAGTTTACTCCCACATGGGGTATCAGCGTACTCTGGACCCTAAGAATTATTGTGCAATTTGTCCTATTTCTTCTGTTACCCTTGGGAAAATAAAAAATGGGGCAAAAATCATTTTTTTAAAAAAAAAATGATTTTTTTTTGTTTTTTACGGCTGTACGTTATAAACTTGTGTGAAGCACTTGGGGCTTCATAGCGCTCACCACACATCTAGATAAGTTCCTTGTGTGGTCTATTTTCCAAAATGGGGTCACTTGTGGGGGGTTTCCACTGTTTAGGCGCATCAGGGGCTCTCCAAATGCGACATGACGCCCCCACACCATTCCATCAAAGTCTACAATCCAAAACGTCACTACTTCCCTTCCGAGCCCCAACGTGTTCCCATACAGTAGTTTTCTCCCACATATTGGGTATCAGCGTACTCAGGACAAATTGTACAACAACTTTTTGGGTCCAATTTCTCCTGTTACCCTTGTGAAAATAAAATATTGGGGGCGAAAAAAATAATTTTTGTAAAAAAAAAATATATTTTTTATTTTTACGGCTGTTCGTTATAAACTTCTGTGAAGCACTTAGGGGTTCAAAGTGCTCACCACACATCTAGATAAGTTCCTTGTGGGGTCTATTTTCCAAAATGGGGTCACTTGTGGGGGGGTTTCCACTGTTTAGGTGCATCAGGGGCTCTCAAAATGCGACATGACGCCCCCAGAGCATTCCATCAAAGTCTGCAATCCAAAACGTCACTACTTCCCTTTCGAGCCCCAACGTGTACCCATACAGTAGTTTTCTCCCACATATTGGGTATCAGCGTACTCAGGACAAATTGGACAACAACTTTTGGGGTCCAATTTCTCCTGTTACCCTTGTGAAAATAAAATATTGGGGCGAAAAAAATAATTTTTGTAAAAAAAAAAATTTTTTTGTCTTACGGGCTGTACGTTATAAACTTCTGTGAAGCACTTGGGCTTCATAGCGCTCACCACACATCTAGATAAGTTCCTTGTGGGGTCTATTTTCCAAAATGGGGTCACTTGTGGGGGGTTTCCACTGTTTAGGCGCATCAGGGGCTCTCCAAATGCGACATGACGCCCCCAGACCATTCCATCAAAGTCTACAATCCAAAACGTCACTACTTCCCTTCCGAGCCCCAACGTGTACCCATACAGTAGTTTTCTCCCACATATTGGGTATCAGCGTACTCAGGACAAATTGGACAATCACTTTTGGGGTCCAATTTCTCCTGTTACCCTTGTGAAAATAAAATATTGGGGACGAAAAAAACATTTTTGTAAAAAAAAAATAATAATTTTATTTTACGGCTGTACGTTATAAACTTCTGTGAAGCACTTGGGGGTTCAAAGTGCTCACCACACATCTAGATAAGTTCCTTGAGGGGTCTAGTTTCCAAAATGGTGTCATTTGTGGGGGGTTTCCACTGTTTAGGCAGATCAGGAGCTCTCCAAACACGACATGGCATCCAGCCAATTCTGCGTTGAAAAAGTCAAACGGCACTCCTTCCCTTCCAAACTCTGCCATGCGCCCAAACAGTAGTTTACTCCCACATGGGGTATCAGCGTACTCTGGACCCTAAGAATTATTGTGCAATTTGTCCTATTTCTTCTGTTACCCTTGGGAAAATAAAAAATGGGGCAAAAATCATTTTTTTAAAAAAAAAATGATTTTTTTTTGTTTTTTAACGGCTGTACGTTATAAACTTGTGTGAAGCACTTGGGGCTTCATAGCGCTCACCACACATCTAGATAAGTTCCTTGTGTGGTCTATTTTCCAAAATGGGGTCACTTGTGGGGGGTTTCCACTGTTTAGGCGCATCAGGGGCTCTCCAAATGCGACATGACGCCCCCACACCATTCCATCAAAGTCTACAATCCAAAACGTCACTACTTCCCTTCCGAGCCCCAACGTGTTCCCATACAGTAGTTTTCTCCCACATATTGGGTATCAGCGTACTCAGGACAAATTGTACAACAACTTTTTGGGTCCAATTTCTCCTGTTACCCTTGTGAAAATAAAATATTGGGGGCGAAAAAAATAATTTTTGTAAAAAAAAAATATATTTTTTATTTTTACGGCTGTTCGTTATAAACTTCTGTGAAGCACTTAGGGGTTCAAAGTGCTCACCACACATCTAGATAAGTTCCTTGTGGGGTCTATTTTCCAAAATGGGGTCACTTGTGGGGGGGTTTCCACTGTTTAGGTGCATCAGGGGCTCTCAAAATGCGACATGACGCCCCCAGAGCATTCCATCAAAGTCTGCAATCCAAAACGTCACTACTTCCCTTTCGAGCCCCAACGTGTACCCATACAGTAGTTTTCTCCCACATATTGGGTATCAGCGTACTCAGGACAAATTGGACAACAACTTTTGGGGTCCAATTTCTCCTGTTACCCTTGTGAAAATAAAATATTGGGGGCGAAAAAAATAATTTTTGTAAAAAAAAAAATTTTTTTGTCTTACGGGCTGTACGTTATAAACTTCTGTGAAGCACTTGGGCTTCATAGCGCTCACCACACATCTAGATAAGTTCCTTGTGGGGTCTATTTTCCAAAATGGGGTCACTTGTGGGGGGTTTCCACTGTTTAGGCGCATCAGGGGCTCTCCAAATGCGACATGACGCCCCCAGACCATTCCATCAAAGTCTACAATCCAAAACGTCACTACTTCCCTTCCGAGCCCCAACGTGTACCCATACAGTAGTTTTCTCCCACATATTGGGTATCAGCGTACTCAGGACAAATTGGACAATCACTTTTGGGGTCCAATTTCTCCTGTTACCCTTGTGAAAATAAAATATTGGGGACGAAAAAAACATTTTTGTAAAAAAAAAATAATAATTTTATTTTACGGCTGTACGTTATAAACTTCTGTGAAGCACTTGGGGGTTCAAAGTGCTCACCACACATCTAGATAAGTTCCTTGAGGGGTCTAGTTTCCAAAATGGTGTCATTTGTGGGGGTTTCCACTGTTTAGGCAGATCAGGAGCTCTCCAAACACGACATGGCATCCAGCCAATTCTGCGTTGAAAAAGTCAAACGGCACTCCTTCCCTTCCAAACTCTGCCATGCACCCAAACAGTGGTTTACCCCCACATATGGGGTATCAGCGTACTCAGGACAAATTGCACAATAACTTCTGGAAAATAAAAATTGGGGTGAAAAGATCATTTTTGTGGAAAAAATATGATTTTTTAATTTTACGGCTCTACGTTATAAACTTGTGTGAAGCACTTGGGGGTTCAAATTGCTCACCAAAGATCTAGATAAGTTCCTTAGGGGGTCTAGTTTCCAAAATGGGGTCACTTGTGGGGGGTTTCCACTGTTTAGGCACATCAGTGGCTCTCCAAATGCAACATGGCGTCCAATCTCAATTCCAGCCAATTTTGGTTGGAAAAAGCCAAATGGTGCTCCTTCCATTCCGAGCTCTGCCGTGCGCCCAAACAGTGGTTCCCCCCCACATATGGGGTATCAGCGTACTCAGGACAAATTGGACAACAACTTTTGTGGTCCAATTTCTCCTGTTACCCTTGGGAAAATAAAAAATTAGTGACTAAAAATAATTTTTGTGGGAAAAAAATAGGATTTTTTATTTTCATGCCCGGGCATTATAAACTTGTGTGAAGCACTTGGGGGTTCAAAGTGCTCACCAAAGCTATAGATAAGTTCCTTAGGGGGTCTAGTTTCCAAAATGTGGTCACTTGTGGGGGGTTTCTACTGTTTAGGCTCATCGGGGGCACTGCAAACGGAACATGACCCCCATCAACATCTGCATTCCAAAACGTTACTACTTCCTTTCCAAGCCCTGCCGTGCGCCCAAACAGTTTCCCCCCCCCACATATTGGGCATCAGCGTACTCAGGACAAATTGGCCAACAACTTTTGGGGTCCAATTTCCTTGAGAAAAATCAAAAATTTGGGACTAAAAAATCATTTTTGTGGAAAATTGTTTCTTTTTTTTTTCACACCCAGGCATTATAAACTTTTGTGAAACACTTGGGGATTCAAAGTGCTCACAACAGATCTAGATAAGTTCCTTAGGGGGTCTAGTTTCCAAAATGGTGTCACTTGTGGAGGGTTTCCACTGTTTAGGCGCATCAGGGGCTCTCCAAACGCGACATGGCGTCCAATCTCAATTCCAGCCAATTTTAGTTTGAAAAAGTCAAACGGCGCTCCTTCCCTTATGAGCTGTGCTGTGCACACATACAGGGGTTTTCCCCCACTTATGGGGTATTGGCGTACTCAGGAGAAATTGCACAACAACTTTATGTGTCCATTTTCTTCTTTTACCCTTGTGAAAATAAAAAAAAAGTTTGTAAAAGATCATTTTTGTGGCTAAAAAGTTAAATATTCATTTTTTCCTTCCACGTTGCTTCAGCTCCTGTGAAGCACCTGAAGGGTTAATAAACTTTTTGAATGTGGTTTTGAGTACCTTGAGGGGTGCAGTTTTTATAATGGTGTCACTTTTGGGTATTTTCTGCCATATAGACACCTCAAAGTGACTTCAAATATGAGGTGGTCCCTAAAAAAAATGGCTTTGTAAATTTTGTTGTAAAAATGAGAAATCGCTGGTCAACTTTTAACCCTAAGGGTGAGTTTCCACGGTCAGGAAACGCTGCGTGTTTGGCGCTGTGCCATGTATATATCTATACATGTCATTGTGACATATATACGAGGTATATATATTTATAGTTCATAAACTTCTACATAGTATAATAGCCGCTAATTTAATTGCCGGCTTTTGTAAACTTACAGACCCGACATGAAATGACACATGGTTTACATACAGTTAACCATGTCATTTCATGTAGTTTGATATATGTTTTTCACTAACAATTACATGAATGTATGTGTGCAAAATTTCACACATGTAGGGGTTAATTAAATGTGTAATTTCGTTGAAAAAAAATGCGTGGGCTCCTGCTGTATTTTCTCCACCAGACAGGCAAAGCCAGCGAGTGGGGGCAGATAATAATAGCCTAGGGAGGGTGCATTTATTTTGTGCCCCACCTGGCTTCTAACATTTGCCCCCAACCACCCCAGAAAAGGCAAATCTATAATTAGATGCGCCCTTTCTGGCACTTAACCCCCGTCTATTCCAATTGCCCTGTAGCAGTGACTAATGGGTTAATAATGGGTTAAAGCCACCTTGCTATTGGAAGGTGACTTTAAGCCAGGTTAATAATTGAGAATTGTCAATTAGACAACTCTCAATTATTAATCCTATTGTATGAAATAAAAAAAAAAACACACACACTTTAATTAAAAATCATTTTAATGAAATAAACTCACAGTTTTGACCATCTTTTATTGTACTGGTATTCCTTTGATTCCCTTGTTCTCCTGTAATAAAAAAATAATAATAAAACAACATTATTCTTGCCTATCCGGCGCTCAGTCAGGTCAAACGCTGTAATCCTTCACAAAGGGTTAACTGGTTTACAGCAAGCAGCACAGCTAATGCTGGCATCTCAGCTGTAAGCCCCTGAATGAATAAGCTCCTCTCCCGGCTAACAGGAGAGGAAGTGATTAGCTGGGAAGCTTAATTGATTGCTTCCCAGGCTAATCAGTTCAGTTCAGGTTAGCCAGGGACTCCCTCTGACATCACTGATGCTGTGCGGTGTCCCCGACTGACCTGAACTGAACTGATTAGCCTGGGAAGCAATCAATTAATCAATTAAGCTTTCCAGCTAATCACTTCCTCTCCTGTCAGCCTGGAGAGGAGCTTATTCATTCAGGTGCTTGCAGCTGAGCTGCAAGCATTAGCTGCGCTGCTTGCTGTAAACCAGTTAACTCTTTGTGAAGGATTACAGCGTTTGACCTGACTGAGCGCCGGATAGGTAACAATAAAGTTGCTTTATTTTTTTTTTATTACAGGAGAATAAGGGAATCGAAGGAATACCAGTACAATAAAAGATGTCCAAAAACTGAGTGTTTATTTCATTAAAATTATTTTTAATTAAAGTGTGTGTGTTTTTTTTTATTTCATACAATATGATTAATAATTGAGAGTTGTCTAGTTGACAACTCTCAATTATTAACCTGGCTTAAAGTCACCTTCCAATAGCAAGGTGGCTTTAACCCATTATTAACCCATTAGCCACCGCTACAGGGCAATGGGAATAAATGGGCTAAGTGCCAGAAAGGGCGCATCTAATTATAGATTTGCCTTTTCTGGGGTGGTTGGGGGCAAATGTTAAAAGCCAGGTGGGGCACAAAATAAATGCACCCTCCCTAGGCTAATATTATCTGCCCCCACTCGCTGGCTTTGCCTGTCTGGTTGAGAAAATACAGCGGGAGCCCACGCATTTTTTTTCATCGAAATTACACATTTAATTAACCTCTACATGTATGAAATTTTGCACACATACACTCATGTAATTGTTAGTAAAAACCATATATCAAACTACATGAAATTACATGGTTAACTGTATGTAAACCATGTGTCATTTCATGTCGGGTTCTGTAATTTCACAAAAGCCGGTAATTGAATTAGCGGCTATTATACTATGTAGAAGTGCATGAACTATAAATATATGTGTATATATATATATATATATATATATATATATATAATATATATATGTCTCAATGACATACTATATATATGTATTCTATATGAATCTATCTATTCTTTCTTTTGTGATGTAAAAACTGTCATTGGGATCCATTATATGTTGGTTTTGCAAGTCGGCGAGAAAATCTCATCATACGGATGACACACGGATGTTTTGATGCGAGGAAATCGTATCCTCGCATTGCACACGGATGACATAAGGATCATTTTTCAGGGGCTTTTCTGCGTATTACGGCCGTTTAATACGGTCCAATTTTTAATCGTTGTGTGTGACTCCGCCCTTAGTGTGATCGCTGGTATAATGCATTGCAATGCATTATATGTTTTAGTGCTGCACTGACAGAAGCCTCTTAGACAATGCTGTCAGAAAAAAAACCTTACTTACACACAAAAATTGCAAGACTCATTTTAAGTATGCCAAAAGACATGTGGGAGTCTCCCCAGATGAATAGAGGAAGGTGCTTTGGTCAGACAAGACCAAAATTTAACTCAATGAATACTGCTAAAGCAACACTCAAGTTGTTCAAAGAGGAAACATGTAAATGTTTTGGAGAGGCCTAGTCAAATCCCAGACCTTAATCCAATTGAGAATGTATGGTCAGACTTGAATTTTGCTGTTCTCCAGAGGAAACTATCTAATTTGAAGGAGCTGGGGCAGTTATGTTTGCGGAATGGGCAAAAAATCCCAGTGGCCAGATGTGGAATGCACATATAGACTTATCCGAAGTGACTTTCAGCTGTAATTGCTGCAAAAAGAGGCCCTACAAACTACTGACTTTAGAGAGTGTGAGGGGACAAACTCAGCTGCTTCCCAAGGTAGACACAGGAAAACTTCTTGTGTTAAATCGCCTGCTGGATTATTCTGGAACAGCCTAAACCATGATAGGGTTCAGCATAGTAAACAGGGCCTTTCTGGCATAAAAGCAAAACAAAAAGATAACATATAGCAACGTCTAATTGTCTGAGGGATTCGCCCGCTCAGGCCACCATGTGTTTTTAGCTCCACTAGTAGCCACCGTTTGGAGTTCTTTCCTCTCCAAACGACACACAGACTGCCTGTTAAGTACAGCCATTTAAACCCAAGTGACCGATCACAAGACTGTGATATCACACAGGTTATGTTAGCACACGACTCTGCAGGTGGAGATATGGTAGACATCTTCCCACCCACTCTATAGATGTCCACCTAACACCAGCCCATGTATGCAATTTTATTTTAACCCTCACTATACACTGGTTTCACATCACTGATGCCATTATGCACAGTGACACATATCTCCCCTCATATACCATGCCAGTGACCCTGACACAGTGGGGGTAAACAGTTATGCACAATGAAGTTTTCAGTTATTTTGTACTATTTGCTGTTTGCTTCACAATAAGAAAAAAAAACAAATGTTCACAGTTGTAGGCGTGTTCTTTACATAAACTGATACAAACCCTCAAAAAAACAGTGAAATTCCAGGTGTTAGATAGCAAAACACGAAAAATGCAAAGGGGGTGAATTTCGCAAGCCACTGTACGTCAAATGTCATGAAGTGGTGTAGATTACGTGGCCATTAATAAGACTGTGTTTGTATTGAAGAACTTAAAAAGAGATTAATACAGTCCTAAGAGACATCAGAAAGTAAAGAACTGTCTTTATTGACTAAATAGAAGCTTTACAGGGTTGTGATTTGCAATGAATTGAATTTTTGGGAAAAATCAGTTGAACCTGATGAATTCAGATTTCAAAATATTTGATCATCCTTAATTCCTAGCATTCCAATTGCCGACCAATGTTGTAAAGTATGTGGTTAAGGCTCGACCCATAAAGCTAAGTTGCAATATTGGTGTGGAATTCTAAATAAAGAAAAACATATATTTTATTAATATTGTCAAAATGTTTACCTAAAATTAATGATTTTTTTATATCTAAAAATGAGAGCAAAAACACCTGTTTATACTTCTTACTTTAAAACACATAATAGAGTTTTGAAAAGATCTAAATATATGTTTATATTCGGTTTATGTACCCAATAGTTCCCTGTTGCCTTTTCATTAGCTTTCACAGTAAAATACAGTAAAACCTAACAGTTGCTTATAGTAAAAAATAACACAGTTGTGCATATTCTGTAGTTTTTTGTATGTTATAGACATTTTCAAGTAAATATTAACAGGCAGAATTTACATGGTAATGAATTTATAAATATACATGTTATATGTTATGATATTGTATGACGTTAGCATAAAAGTAAGGTATAGTGCTGATCTATAATTTCACATAATTCTTTTTCTGAAGCTTTGCTCTATATTTCTCTTGTATCCATGAACTGCAGTTGAACTCAAATTAAATCCCCAAACATAAATAAAACTAGCTTTATAATAATGAATTCTCCTTTTAGCGTAGTATCACAGCTAAATAAAAACATAAACATAGTGTACATTTATAACATGAAATAATTGAATGTTTATGTTTTATATACTTTGTTTAATATAATCTTACTTATTATAAGTTTAAATACAAAAATACATAATATATTTTAAGATGAATGTTTTCAATATAAAAGTTCATGTTAACCAATCAGTAGAAAGGAGCAGGTTGATCTTCGGAGGATTGAGTTTGAATCCAATTTCCTGAAATGCACGGTTTCAACGTGAATTTTAACCCCTTCACCCCCAAGGGTGGTTTGCACGTTAATGACCGGGCCAATTTTTACAATTCTGACCACTGTCTCTTTATGAGGTTATAACTCTGGAACGCTTCAACGGATCTTCGCGATTCTGAGAATGTTTTCTCGTGACATATTGTACTTCATGTTAGTGGTAAAATTTCTTCGATATACCTTGCGTTTATTTTTGAAAAAATGCAAATATGGCGAAAATTTTAAAAATTTTGCAATTTTCAAACTTTGAATTTTTTTTTCCCTTAAAACAGAGAAATATGTCACACAAAATAGTTAAGAAATAACATTTCCCACATGTCTACTTTACATCAGCACAATTTTGGAACCAAAATTTTTCTTTGTTAGGAAATTAGAAGGGTTAAAAGTTGACCAGTGATTTCTCATTTTTACAACAAAATTTACAAAGCCATTTTTTTTAGGGACCACCTCACATTTGAAGTCACTTTGACGGGTCTATATGGCAGAAAATACCCAAAAGTGACAACATTATAAAAACTTCACCCCTCAAGGTACTCAAAACTACATTCAAGAAGTTTATTAACCCTTCAGGTGCTTCACAGGAGCTGAAGCAACGTGGATGGAAAAAATTAATATTTAACTTTTTAGCCACAAAAATGATCTTTTACAAACTTTTTTTTATTTTCACAAGGGTAAAAGGAGAAAATGGACAGATAAAGTTGTTGTGCAATTTCTCCTGAGTACGCCAATACCCCATATGTGGGGGAAAACCACTGTTTGGGCACACGGCAGAGCTCGTAAGGGAAGGAGCGCCGTTTGACTTTTTCAAACTAAAATTGGCTGGAGTTGAGATTGGACGGCATGTCGTGTTTGGAGAGCCCCTGATACGCCTAAACAGTGGAAACTCCCCACAAGTGACACCATTTTGGAAACTAGACCCCCTAAGGAACTTATCTAGATCTGTTGTGAGCACTTTGAACCCCAAAGTGTTTCACAAAAGTTTATAATGCCTGGGTGTGAAAAAAAAAAAAACAATTTTCCACAAAAATGATTTTTTAGTCCCAAATTTTTGATTTTTCCCAAGGAAATTGGACCCCAAAACTTGTTGTCCAATTTGTCCTGAGTACGCTGATACCCCATATGTGGGGGGGGAAAACTGTTTGGGCGCACGGCAGGGCTTGGAAAAGAAGCAGTAATGTTTTGGAATGCAAACATTGATGGGGGTCATGTTCCGTTTGTAGTGCCCCAGATGAGCCTAAACAGTGGAAACCCCCCACAAGTGACCCCATTTTGGAAGCTAGACCCCCTAAGGAACTTATCTAGATCTTTGGTGAGCACTTTGAACCCCCAAGTGCTTCACACAAGTTTATAATGCCCGGGCATGAAAATAAAAAATCCTATTTTTTTCCCACAAAAATTATCTCTTAGTCACTAATTTTTTATTTTCCCATAGGTAACAGGAGAAATTGGACCACAAAATTTGTTGTCCAATTTGTCCTGAGTACGCTGATACCCCATATGTGGGGGGGAACCACTGTTTGGGCGCATGGCAGAGCTCGGAATGGAAGGAGCACTATTTGACTTTTTCCAACCAAAATTGGCTGGAATTGAGATTGGACGCCATGTTGCATTTGGAGAGCCCCTGATGTGCCTAAACAGTGGAAACCCCCCACAAGTGACCCCATTTGGGAAACTAGACCCCTCAAGGAACTTATCTAGATGTGTGGTGAGCACTTTGAACCCCAAAGTGCTTCACAGAAGTTTATAACGTACAGCCGTAAAATAAAAAATTTTTTTTTTTTTTTACAAAAATGATTTTTTTCGCCCCCAATATTTTATTTTCACAAGGGTAACAGGAGAAATTGGACCCCAAAAGTTGTTGTCCAATTTGTCCTGAGTATGCTGATACCCAATATGTGGGAGTAAACTACTGTATGGGCGCACGTCGGGGCTCGGAAGGGAAGTAGTGACGTTTTGGATTGCAGACTTTGATGGAATGGTCTGGGGGAGTCATGTCGCATTTGGAGAGCCCCTGATGCGCCTAAACAGTGGAAACCCCCCACAAGTGACCCCATTTTGGAAAATAGACCCCACAAGGAACTTATCTAGATGTGTGGTGAGCACTTTGAACCCCGAAGTGCTTCACAGAAGTTTATAACGTACAGCCCGTAAAAATAAAAAATCCTTTTTTTTTTTACAAAAATGATTTTTTCGCCCCCAATATTTTATTTTCACAAGGGTAACAGGAGAAATTGGACCCCAAAAGTTGTCCAATTTGTCCTGAGTACGCTGATACCCAATATGTGGGAGTAAACTACTGTATGGGCGCACGTCGGGGCTCGGAAGGGAAGTAGTGACGTTTTGGATTGCAGACTTTGATGGAATGGTCTGGGGGCGTCATGTCGCATTTGGAGAACCCCTGATGCGCCTAAACAGTGGAAACCCCCACAAGTGACCCCATTTTGGAAAATAGACCCCACAAGGAACTTATCTAGATGTGTGGTGAGCACTTTGAACCCCGAAGTGCTTCACAGAAGTTTATAACGTACAGCCGTAAAAATAAAAATCCTTTTTTTTTTACAAAAATGATTTTTTCGCCCCCAGTTTTTTATTTTCCCAAGGGTAACAGGAGAAATAGGCCAAATTGCACAATAACTCTTTTGGTGCAGAGTATGCTGATACCCCATATGTGGGGTAAACTACTGTTTGGGCGCATGGCAGAGCTCAGAAGTGAAGGAGCACCATTTGACTTTTTCAACGCAGAATTGGCTGGAATTGAGATCAGACGCCATGTCACATTTCGAGAGCCCCTGATGTGCCTAAACAGCAGAAACCCCCCAATTCTAACTCCAACCCTAACCCCAAACACCAATAACCCTAGTCCCAACCCTAACCACAAACCTAACCCTAACACACCCATAACCCTAATCCCAACCCTAATCCTAACGTTAGCGCCAACCCTAACCCTAATACTAACGTTAGCGCCAACCCTAACCCTAACTTTAGCCGCAACCCTAACCCTAACGGGAAAATGGAAATAAATACATTTTTTTTATTTTATTATTTTTCCCTAACTAAGGGGGTGATAAAGGGGGTTTGATTTACTATTTATAGTGGGTTTTTGTGATTGGCAGCTGTCACGCTAAAAGACGCTTTATATTGCAAAAAATAGTTTTTTGCATCACCACATTTTGAGAGCTATAATTTTTGCATATTTTGGCCCACAGAGTCATTTGAGGTCTTATTTTTTGCGGGACGAGTTGACGTTTTTATTTGTACCATTTTTGAGCACGTGACATTTTTGATCGCTTTTTATTTCGATTTTTGGGAGGTTAGAATGAACAAAAATCAGCAATTCATGAATTTCTTTTGGGGGAGGCGTTTATACCGTTCCGTGTGTGGTAAAATTGATAAAGCAGTTTTATTCTTCGGGTCAGTACGATTATGGCGATACCTCATTTATATCATTTTTTTAGGTTTTGGCGCTTTTATAGAATGAAAACAATTTTATATAAAAAATCATTATTTTTGCATCGCTTTATTCTGCGAGCTATAACTTTTTTATTTTTTCGCTCATGATGCTGTGTGACAGCTCGTTTTTTGCGGGACAAGATGACGTTTTCAGTGGTACCATGATTATTTATATCGGTCTTTTTGATCGCGTGTTATTTCACTTTTTGTTCGGCGGTATGATGATAAAGCATTGATTTTTTGCTTCGTTTTTTTTTTTTTTTTTTAAGGGGTTCACTAAAGGGGTTAACTAGTGGGACAGTTTTATAGAGGCGCTCGTTACGGACGCGGCGATACCAAATATGTGTACTTTTATTGTTTTGTTTTTTTTATTTACAGGAAAAAATGAATTTATTGGGGAATATTTTTTTTTTTTTTATGATTTTTTTTACACTTTTTATTTTTACTTTTTTTACTTTTTTACTTTGTCCCAGGGTGGGACATCACAGTATTTTAGCAGATCGCTGGTGTGACAGTGTGCACAGCACTCTGTCACACCAGCGATCGCTCTGGCATCGCTGCAGGCTTCCCCAGCGCCTGCTCTCAGCAGGCACTGAGGAAGCCGCCTCCCTGCAGGACCCCGGCGCCATCTTGGATCTGGGGACCTGGAGGGAGGACGGACCCTCGGAACAGCGCTATACATCGCGCTGCTCTGAGGGTCTCAGGGGAGCGCGCAGGGAGCCCCCTGCCTGCGCGATCCTCCCCTGTGCCCCGGGTACACCGCGATCATGTTTGATCGCGGTGTGCCAAGGGTTAATGTGCCGGGAGCGGTCCGTGACCGCTCCTGACACACAGTCACGGGTGTCAGCTGTGATAATCAGCTGACACCCGGCGGCGATCAGCTGCGCTCCCCCCGGGAGCGCAGCTGATCGCCCATGACGTACTATTCCGTCCATGGGAATTAGGTCCAGGGTCACATGGACGGAATAGTACGTCTGATGGCAGAGAGGGGTTAACATTTTGAGATTTGATTTAAAAAAAATTCCCAGCATCATTTTCCACACTGCTGATCAAAGAACAGGCTAATATAATTTTGCATTGCTGTGTGGTCCTTCCCATAATGCCTTTCTTCTATGATAACGTAAGGATCATCACACTTTGTACAGAGGGGTATATACCAGGGTTTTCACAGATCAGTGGATTCAAGTGGATCACATTTTATACAGCAGAGTTGTTTTTCCATCTATCTCCTGTAAACTGTAAGCGCTTATGGTCAGCTGCAGGGACGGGTTGGGACTGAAATTCAGCCCTGGCATATGAAAGCACACAGGCCCATTCTGTCCCTGCCTTTTCCCAGATGGGGATATCTATTACCAATATCACCCTGCCTAGAGGAAATCAAGATTTATTTCAGTACCAATATTACTAATTATATGCTATATAAAATGGAATAATAATAGTATGATGGTCCCCCAAACAGCCTTTTATATAGTATGATGGTCCACCACCCCAACAGACCCCTATATAGTGTAATGGTCCACCTCACAGAACCCTACATAGTATGAAGTCTTCCCACAATACCTTATATAGCATGCTGGTTGTCACAATAGAACCCCATATAGTATGATAGTCATCTTAACAGTACAATATATCGTATGATGATCCCACAACTTCACACTATATAGTATGCTCCAAGGAACGGCACCCTATACAGTATGATTGTCCCTCCACACGGTATTTTGATTTTCAAGACAGATTTATGGTCCCCCACAGCCTCCCAAAAATAAAAATCTTTTTACTCACCTAATGCAGACTACTCATACTCCGCTGTGTCTGTTTTGTTTTTCTATTTGGTGTTGCAGTGGGTGCAGGTATCATGATACACTAACATCATCATGCAGCCAATATCACATGTGAGGTGTTGGCCTCTGGTGGGTCACAGACAGGAAGGAAGCACACAAACTTCCGAAATAGCTCTGTACTCTGTCACAGCTATAAGCACTGTATGCATCCTGAACATGTTGTTACTGTTAAAAGCATAGCAGACAATGCCGTCCATGGTCAGACCAGCCCATGAGGTATTTGTCAAAATTTCCAGATGGCCAGTCCAGATCTGGTAAGCAGCATCTTCTAATTTTCTCTTCTTTATGGCTCATGCAAACCAGCATATAAATCAGACATAAGCTATCCAATTTTTAATCTGACAGCACACAGAACACTGATGATTGTTATTACAAACTGCTGCTCAGATGATTTCTTCTTGGTCCGACTTTCCATGAGGAAAAGAATAGCAGCATGCACTACTTTATTCTAATTCTCGGATGAAACTCACACATTCAAGTCTATGAGTGCATGAAAAAAAATGGATCCCACATGGACCATCCAAGAGGCATCCGAATTTTACAGATAGATTTTGATTATAAGCCTAGGAAATGCTATTTGATTATGTATATATTTTTATGTAGATACAGTTAGGTCCACATATATTTGGACAGAGACAACATTTATCTAATTTTGGTTCTAGACATTACCACAATGAATTTTCAACAAAACAATTCAGATGCAGTTGAAGTCCAGACTTTCAGCTTTCATTTGAGGGTATCCACATTAAAATTGGATGAAGGGTTTAGGAGTTTCAGCTCCTTAACATGTGCCACCCTGTTTTTAAAGGGACCAAAAGTAATTGGACAAATGACTCCAAGGCTATTTCATGGACAGGTGTGGGCAATCCCTTTGTTATGTCATTCTCAATTAAGCAGATGAAAGGGCCGGAGTTGATTTGAGGTGTGGTGTTTGCATTTGGAAGGTTTTGCTGTGAAGGAAACATGCGGTCACAGGAGCTCTCCATGCAGGTGAAACAAGCCATCCTTAAGTTGCAAGAACAAAAAAAAACCCATCCAAGAAATTGCTACAACATTAGAAGTGGCAAAATCTACAATTTGGTACATCCTGAGAAAGAAAGAAAGCACTGGTGAACTCATCAATCCAAAAAGACCTGGGAGCCCACGGAAGACATCAGTGGTGGATGATCGCCGCATACTTTCTTTGGTGAAGAAGAACCCGTTCACAACATCAACTGAAGTCCAGAACACTCTCAGTGAAGTAGGTGTATCTGTCTCTAAGTCAACAGTAAAGAGAAGACTCCATGAAAGTAAATACAAAGGGTTCACATCTAGATGCAAACCATTCATCAATTCCAAAAATAGACAGGCCACAGTTAAATTTGCTGAAAAACACTCCAGAAGCCAGCTCAGTTCTGGAAAAGTATTCTATGGACAGATGAGACAAAGATGAACCTGTACCAGAATGATGGGAAGCCAAAAGTTTGGAGAAGAAAGGGAACGGCACATGATCCAAGGCACACCACATCCTCTGTAAAACATGGTGGAGGCAACGTGATGGCATGGGCATGCATGGCTTTCAATGGCACTGGGTCACTTGTGTTTATTGATGACATAACAGCAGACAAGAGTAGCCGGATGAATTCTGAAGTGTACCGGGATATACTTTCAGCCCAGATTCAGCCAAATGCTGCAAACTTGATTGGACGGCACTTCATAGTACAGATGGATAATGACCCCAAGCATACAGCCAAAGCTACACAGGAGTTCATGAGTGCAAAAAAGTGGAACATTCTTCAATGGCCAAGTCAATCACCAGATCTTAACCCAATTGAGCATGCATTTCACTTGCTCAAATCCAGACTTAAGAGGGAAAGACCCACAAACAAGCAAGACCTGAAGGCTGCGGCTGTAAAGGCCTGGCAAAGCATTAAGAAGGAGGAAACCCAGCGTTTGGTGATGTCCATGGGTTCCAGACTTAAGGCAGTGATTGCCTCCAAAGGATTCGCCACAAAATATTGAAAATAAAAATTTTGTTTGGGTTATGTTTATTTGTCCAATTACTTTTGACCTCCTAAAATGTGGAGTGTTTGTAAAGAAATGTGTACAGTCATGGCCAAAAGTTTTGAGAATGACACAAATATTAATTTTTACAAAGTCTACTGCTTCACTTTTCTAATGGCAATTTGCATATACTCCAGAATGTTATAAAGAGTGATCAGCTTAACAGCAATTACTTGCAAAGTCAATATTTGGATAGAAAATGAACTTTATCCCCAAAACACATTTCATCATCATTGCAGCCCTGCCTTAAAAGGACCAGCTAACCTCTTTTCAGTGATTGCTCCATTAACACAGGTGTGGGTGTTGATGAGGACATGGCTGGAGATCAATCTGTCATGATTAAGTAAGAATGACACCACTGGACTCTTTAAAAGGAGGCTGGTGCTTGGCATCATTGTTTCTCTTCTGTTAACCATGGTTATCTCTAAAGAAACATGTGCAGTCATCATTGCAATGCACAAAAATGGCCTAACAGGGAAGAGTATCGCAGCTAGAAAGATTGCACCTCAGTCAACAATCTATCGCATCATCAAGAACTTCAAGGAGAGAGGTTCCATTGTTGCCAAAAAGGCTCCAGGACGCCCAAGAAAGACCAGCAAGCGCCAGGACCATCTCTTAAAAGTGTTTCAGCTGCGGGATCGGGCTACCAGCAGTGCAGAGCTTGCTCAGGAATGGCAGCAGACAGGTGTGAGTGCATGTGAACGCACTGTGAGGCGGAGACTCTTGGAGCAAGGCCTGGTCTCAAGGAGGGCTGCAAAGAAGCCACTTCTCTCCAGAAAAAACATCATGGACAGACTGATATTCTGCAAAAGGTACAGGCAGTGGACTGCTGAGGACTGGGGTAAAGTTATTTTCTCTGAAGAATCCCCTTTTCGATTGTTTGGGACATCAGGAAAACGCCTCATTCGGAGAAGACAAGGTGAGCGCTACCACCAGTCTTGTCTCATGCCAACTGTTAAGCATCCTGAAACCATTCATGTGTGGGGTTGCTTCTCAGCAAAGGGAATCGGCTCTCTCACAGTCTTGCCTAAAAACACAGCCATGAATAAAGAATGGTACCAGAATGTCCTCCAAGAGCAACTTCTCCCAAACCTCCAAGAGCAGTTTGGCGATCAACAATGCCTTTTCCAGCATGATGGAGCACCTTGCCATAAAGCAAAGGTGATAACTAAATGGCTCAGGGAACAAAACATAGAGATTTTGGGTCCATGGCCTGGAAACTCCCCAGATCTTAATCCCATTGAGAACTTGTGGTCAATCATCAAGAGACGGGTGGACAAACAAAAACCTAAAAATTCTGACAAAATGAAAACATTGATTGTGCAAGAATGGACTGCTATCAGTCAGGATTTGGTCCAGAAGTTGATTGAGAGCATGCCAGGGAGAATTGCAGAGGTCCTGAAGAAGAAGGGTCAACACTGCAAATATTGACTTGCTGCATTAACTCATTCTAACTGTCAATATAAGCTTTTGTTACTCATATGTTTGCAATTATTATATTTCTGTCTGTGATAAAAACATCTGTCAAACACACATAAAAACCAGAGGGCAGCAGATCATGTGAAAATATAATATTTGTGTCATTCTCAAAACTTTTGGCCATGACTGTACAATTCCTACATTTTCTAACACATATTTTTGTTCAACCCTTCAAATTAAACGTTACAATCTGCACTTGAATTCTGTTGTAGAGGTTTCATTTCAAATCCAATGTGGTGGCATGCAGAGCCCAACTCGCGAAAATTGTGTCACTCTCCAAATATTTCTGGCCCTGACTGTATATGAAAATGGATGCCACATAGATGTCACATGGATGTTAAAAATAGACACATGGATGGCACATTTATGAAAATCAGATATAAAGTAATTATGAAAAATCATCCAAGTTTCATCTAGAAAACTTGGAAGAACTTTCATACGCTCATCTGCAGACGGTCTTAGGGTATGTGCACATGTTGCAGATTTTGATGCGCTTCTGCAGCGTTTTTGGAAGCGTGGAGTTGCCTCAAATCGTTGCGTTGTGCACCCAATGTTAATCAATGGGAAATACAAAAATGCTGTGCACATGCTGCCGAAAAAAAAACGCGTATTTACTGCATTTTATTTTTTGCATCATGTCAATTCTTTGTGCGGAACTGCAGAGTTTCTACACCCATTGACTTGCATTGAGTTGGGCACTTCCACAGCAAAACTGCAGGTCTAAAAAAGATCTGCAGTTTTGCTGCGGATGAAACGCTGCATTTCGGGAGGAGGGAAGTGTGTGGGCAGTGTGGGTGATGACTGTGTGCGTCTATAGTATTTGGGCAGTGACTGTGTGTATATGTGTGTGCCAGACAATGTGTGTGTGTGTGTGTGGGGGGGGGGGATTACTGGGGCTGTCCGGGGGTTGCCAGGGCTGTCTGCGGGTATGCAGGGGTTGCCAGGGCTATCCGGGGCTGTGTGGGGGTTGCCGGGGCTGTGTGGGGGTTACTGGGGTCTGCGGGACTGTGCGGGGTTGCCAGGGCTGTGCGGGGGTCTACACGGTCATGAGGGGGTTGCCGGGGCTATCCAGGGGTCTGCCGGGGCTGTGCGAGGGGTCTGCGGGGCTATGAGGGGGTTGCGGGACTATCCTAGGGTTCTCAGGGCTGTCCGTTGGTCTGCAGGGATGCCAGGGCTATCTGGGGGGGTCTGTGGGGATTGCCGGGGCTGTGTGGGGTATGCCGGGGGTGTGCAGGGCCGCCTGGGGGCTGCCGGGACTGTGCGGGGGTTGCCGAGGGCTGTGCAGGGGTTAGCGGGGGCTGTGTGTATGCAGGCATCGTCCGATGGGACTACAAGTCCCATCCGGCTATGCCTGCTACACTGACAGTGAATGACATATTAGCCAATGATGGGACAGTAGTAATCCCATCATCCTACTAATGTGTTGAATGTAAAAAAACCACACAGAGCATACAACATATAACATACAGAACATACACATAACATACAACACCATAACATAGAGTATAAAATTACCAATCACCTAGTCCCCGATGCCCTTGCCTCCTTTAATAAAAGTTAAAATAAAAAACCAACCTATACTTACCTTTCCACTGTAGTCCAGTTATTAATGAGTGTCCCACGACGATCTCTGGTGTAGAACACTGACATCGGGTGATGTCAGTGCTCTATACGGTCTCCACGATGCACTGACAGCTGAGGTAAATCCTCTTCGGTGTATATCCCTCCGCCGCCGGGAGAGAGTGAGGTCACTTAAGTTCATTCTCTCACCGGCAATGCTGGGTGAGAAAATTCCCACTCAGCATTGCTGTAAAGTGAGAGCCTGAACTCAGGTAACCTCAGTGATGCACTGCAGGAGCCATTGTCTCCTGTCAGTTCATCACTGGGAGGCCCTATAGAGAAGTGACATCACCTGATGACACTGTTCTATAGGGGACATCGTCGTGGGACACTCGTTATTAATTGGACTGCGTCGGGCAGGAAGTATACGGTTGGTTTATTTTTTTACTTTTTATTATAGGAGACCGAGGGCATCGCATGGATTGGGCGTGCAATAAAAATATGAAAACTTTGTTGTGTTTTATTTAATTAAATTACTTTATTCATATGTGTGTGTTTTTTTTAACCCTTTGATACTATAAGATTAATAACAGATAGACGTCTTATTGATGCCTCTTCATTATTAACAGGGCTTAATGTCACCTAACAATAGCAAGGTGACATTAACCCCTTATTATCCCATATGCCAACACTACATCAAAAATGCATCAAAAACGCAACTGCGTTTTCTGCCAAGAGGTGCGGATTCTGTGCAAAAAATTCTGCAGGTTAATCTGCAACATGTGCACATACCCTTAGAGTGTAAGCTTTTATGGTACATAGGATCCTCTCTCCTGTAGACTGTAAGCTCTTATGATCATCATGGATCTCCCTCTCTCCTCTCTCCCACTTGTATTTTCTGAGCAATTACAAGTTTTCATTATAGAGATTCGGGCAAATGTATTTGCCGAAATTCAAATATTTAGAGAAAATTTGAAGTAGGCAAATTTGAATTTCAAAATATTTGCTCATCTCTAGCTATCCGTAAATTACATAAAAAATAATTAACTAATTCACTTTCAACATTTTACAGTCAACATTAATTTTATTTTTGAACACATCGTTTTTTTTAAAGTTTTCTATTCTCAAGTTTTTGTCAAAAACGAAGTATATCTAAATATTATTTTTCAGAGAAACTTTTTCTAATCATTAATATAATTTAACTGGGTAAACTAAGGAATTTAATAATTCATATTAAAATGCCCCCCCCCTTAGTTGTCTTATAAAGCAAACACTGATGGCTTATAAATATATTTTAAAAGTGAAATACATTAATACAAATCTAACATCAAGATAGATAAATACAACAGACCATAGGGTGATACCTTAAAAAAAAGATATAATAGAACCATGTAATGTGCTCCCTGAGCGAGTTGTGTAGGCACAACTTCACCAGGAAGCTTGAAGATAAAGACAATTCAAGGTTTGGGCTGTGTTAACCGAAATTAACATCCTTGATTGAATATAATAAGAAACGGTTTTTAATAGACTGTCATGTAACATAAATTTAGCTAAGATCAAACAATTATCTCAATGCAGGAAACAGCTTGAGTTAAATGCACAGATTAACAGGATCCACAGAAAACTGATACCTAATCAAGGTGTTATCTAAGTAGGTTGAAAAACATAATGATGACCAATTATCAATTCAGCTTCAAGATGTAGTGATATAAAGTCTTTAAGTTTTAAGGTCCCCAAAAAAAAAACCTAGAGCCAAAATGAGCCTCACTCTGATGCAGGCCCATCTGTTCCTGTCAGCCATGCTTAGAAATTATCAAGGAATGCAGTTCATGATCAAACCATAGTGTCACGAGAGCTTCGGAGGTGACAGGCTGTCATCCTGCGTCAGGCCTCAGAAGGTCTGATCGCCTGTCCATACAGACTGCTCCCTGAACCATCTGCTTCTAGGACCCATCGTCGACCTCCCCCTCCTCAGAGTAGTTTAGATCTATTTAGTTAGTGGCTCAGCTGTGACCCAGTGCGTGTAATAGCTCATTTCCACTTGTGCTTGCTAGAGTGTTGGACTTATTCAGAGTGCTCCAGTTTCGTGTCTGGAATCTCTCATCTGGTATCCATATCTGGTGATTCAGCTAAGTATTCCCCTGTTCGTCTCATCTTATTGTCTTTAGTTTAGCGGAGACTGCCTAGCGCGCATCTCCCTCCCATTCCCTATTCAGGACTTAGGCCTCAGGGAGATTCAGGGTCTGAGGTTCCCGCTCGGCGACTGGTGAGGAACCAGTATAGGGACTCGGGTAGGAGTTCTAGGGAGAGTTTAGATCTAGCCTAGGGGTCTCCAAATCCCTTCATGTTACACTTGGTTTTCCCACACTGTGCGTGACACATAGACCATTAAGGAAAATTTACTGAATGGCCAAATAGCAATTTTTAAGACCCAAGTGGTTTCACTACTACCGAACATACAGTTATAAATATCCTAACTATATGCTACTAACATTCGTATACTGTATTAGAAGACATTAAATATTGCAGAAAAAAAACAAATTTGGAGCAATTAAAATGACACTTAAAAGGTAATTCCCAACTATACATGCACATATACTGTACACCAACATACACTAACATACTATATAGCGGATGTGTCCTTCTGATTTGCAGATTCTTCTGCACTCCTCAAATTTCAGGAGATCAAAAACAGGAGAGATCTGTATACATCAGAGAGAAGAGGAAGACAGTACAAATAGAACTGTAGGTAACTTCCTGTTCCTGCCATGCTGTTTTCCCTCCATAATCTTTAGGGCTGTTACTCTCACACCTCTTTTTCTTTTAGCTAACATTAAAGGTTCCTGGCAGGAACTCCATACCATGCCCCAAATGATTACTGCTGTAGGTACTGTCCGTACAGAAAACAAAAGTGCATTTAAATCAGGGTTCCCCAACTCCAATCCTCAAGGCCCACCAACAGGTCATGTTTTCAAAAACAGGTCATGCAATTATCACCTGGGCAATACTAAGGAAATCCAGAAAACATGACCTGTTGGTGGGCCTTGAGGACTGCAGTTGGGGAACCCTGATTTAAATGACATAGTGTTCTTAGTAAACACAGTTTTTGATCAAAAAAGCATAAAAAAGCCATCCCACCATCGGCAAGGTAACTGTTGTGAATGAGCAGAGGCTACCTCTGGTGGTTACAGACAGTACTGAACCTTCCAGCGAGGAATGGCAATCTGGGATCACTGACTGGACTGATATAAGGGAGGTTCCCTCTCATGTTGGTCACCGGTGATCAATTGTTCTTGTCTCAATTGTGGTTCCTGGTTCATTTTGAAGTTTGATGGTGTCTTGCCTGCGTCTGCTGCTTTCAGATAAGATATTTTCTGCTTTTCTTTTTGTGCTTGCTATTTGCATAGTTTTCTGCACATTTGTGGAGGACAGCCGGGGCCCCTCCTGAGGCCTGTGCTCCTCACAGTTTGTCTGTAGCCACTGTTGTTTTTTCATTTGCTTTTTCCTGCTTTTTCAGCGGCTGCGGCTTGGTTTTGTTCACACTGAGATCTGATTTAGTGGGAGGCGAGATCGTGTGATCTCAGTATTTTTGTAATCAGAATTGTTGGATTTTTGTAGGGTTTTCTGGGTTGCAGAAAGTAATCTATCCTGTCCTATCCTATTTAGTCAGCTTGTTGCCCCAGCCTTTGCTCTTTCTATTTTCTGTCTGTGTTTGTGCTTTCTTCTTGTCTAACCACCATTACATGTTTGGGGGCTTCCTATTTTCTTTGGGGATCTGCTCCGGGGCAGAGAGCTTTCATCTTTCTGCCTTTAGGTGTAGTTATCTCTCAGGCTGTGACGAGGCATCTAGGATCAACGTAGGAACACTCCACGGCTACCTCTAGTTGTGTCGTTAGTTTAGGAATCTGCAACCCATCAGTTACCAACATCTCAGGTGTTCGGCTGCCCGGCTGTTGTTCCTGTCCTCCTCAGCTACCTAACATAACAGGTGACCCTGTTCTGTATGGTCCTCCACTGTCTAATATTAAAATTGTTACCATGTATCAGAGTTGACCTCAAAGTGTATAAGGACCGGGTTCCAAACTGTGGAACTAGGCATGGGAAGCTATTTAAATGTAATATCCAGCTCAAGGAATGGAGTCAATGCCCTGGCTGACACAAAATTCAAAAATACAAAAAAGCAACAAAAAAAGGAGCTTGGGTTTAACCTATTCCCGACATTTGCAGTACATGTACATCATGATCACTTAGCTTAATGGCTTCAGTTATATAAAGCCAGAGTATTTTCCTCCAGCACACTAAAGTGTTGTGAGGCTTAAACTAAAGTTGCATACATAGCTGGTTTTATGTGGACATTCATAGAACAGGTGAGAGAATGTTCACCTTATCTTCACCTACTGAGTCTTGATAGGACCTGTGTGATGTCACAATCATGTGATCAGTCACATGATGGAGGAGTCACGTGGTCTGGACTTAAATGGCTGAACTCCAGGGGCATTCTGAGTTAGTGAGTGCCTGGATAGGAAGACTCCAGGACAGTGTTTGTGCACATGGTGCAGTTAAAAGATATTGCTGACCCTGAGTGGGCTGACCCCCACTAAAGCAAGCACTGCACATAGTGCTATCATTGTGTTTTGTTTTGCTGTTTTTGCCTAGAGGGACATGTTTATTTGAGCGTAAAACTTGGGTTATGCTAAACCAATATTCCAAGTGCATCTTTAAAGACGCAGTGTTCCCGTGACTATGTATGTGTGCAGCCAAGAGTGCTGATCTACCACAATATATCTATACGTGTATATATATATTTTTTATTTACAGTATATATATATATATATATTACACCCATAAATAAATATTAAATAAATATTATTATGATAAAAAAAATAAAGGTACGCAAATTTGGTATGGCAGAACGACCTGACTTATAAAAACGTATCACTAGTTAACCCCTTTAGTAAACACCATTAAAAAAGTAAATAAAAATGAGGCAAAAAACGATGCTTTACCATCTTACCGCCAAGCAAAAGGTGGAATAAAAAGCCATCAAAAGACGAATGTAAATAAAATATTATCACTGATACTGTCATCTTGTCCCACAAAAATAAAGCTGCCATACAGCTCCATCAGCTGAAAAATAAAAAAGTCATAGCAATGCTGTCTGGCCTGAGATCCGGAAATGTCCATTTTTTTATTAGGAGTGCACAAAAGTGCCGTCAGCCACAGTTTTCTACACCTCTGAACAAAGGACACCGCTGAACAGAGGTCAGACGGAGTACAGAGTACAGTGGGTACGGAAAGTATTCAGACCCTCTTTAAATTTTTCACTCTTTGTATCATTGCAGCCATTTGGTAAATTAAAAAAAGTTCATTTTTTTCTCATTAATGTACACTCTGCACCCCATCTTAA
Organism: Oophaga sylvatica; assembly: GCA_033576555.1. NCBI lineage: Eukaryota > Metazoa > Chordata > Amphibia > Anura > Dendrobatidae > Oophaga > Oophaga sylvatica. The sequence goes on from JARQOD010000006.1 coordinate 301,888,812, forward strand.
CTGAAAACACAGAAATGTAGAAATTTTTGCAAATTTATTAAAAATGTAAAACTGAAATATCACATGGTCTTAAGTAGTGTTGAGCGATACTGCCCGATATGCTAAAATATCGGATCGAATTGGATCGGCCAGATACTCAAAAAGTATCGGGTATCGCAGATCCGATACCGGAAACACAATGCAAGTCAATAGGACAAAAATATCGGAACTAAAAATAACCCTTTCTTTCCTTGTAAACACTAGATATACACACATAGAATACATATATATATATATATATATATATATATATATATATATATACATGTCATTGTGACATATATATATATATACATATATTTATAGTTCATACACTTTTACATAGTAAAATAGCCTCTGATTCAATTGCCGGGTAATGCCGGCTTTTGTGAAAATACAGAAGCACCCGACATGAAATGACACATGGTTTACATAGAGTTAACCATGTCTTTTCATGTAGTTTGATATATGGTTTTCACAAACAATTACATGAGTGTATGTGTGCAAAATTTGACACATGTAGGGGTTAATTAAAGGTGTAAAATCATTGTAAAAAAACACAATTTTTTGCTACGAATTTACACCTTTAATTAACCCCCTACATGTGTCAAATTTTGCACACATACACTCATGTAATTGTTAGTGAAAACAATATATCAAACAACATGAAAAGACATGGTTAACTCTATGTAAACCATGTGTCAATTCATGTCGGGTTCTGTATTTTCACAAAAGCCGGCAATTGAATTAGCGGCTATTATACTATGTAGAAATGTATGAACTATAAATATAAATATATATATATATATGTGTGTCACAAATTCAATGACATGCATATATATATATGAGGTGTAAAATTGTTGAAAAAAAATGCGTGGGCTCCCGCCCTATTTTCTCAACCAGACAGAAAAAGCCAGCGAGTGGGGGTAGATAATTATAGCCCAGAGAGGGATCATTATTTTTGGCCCCCCCCCGGCTACTAACTTCTGCCCCCAGACACCCCAGAAAAGGCAAATCTATAATTAGATTCGCCCTTTCTGGCACTTTGTCCGTCTATTCCCATTGCCCTGTAGCGGTGGCGAATGGGTTAATAAGGGGTTAAAGCCACCTTGCTATTGAAAGGTGAGTTTAAGCCAGGTTAATAATTGAGAGCTGTCAATTAGACAACTATCAATTATTAATCCTATTGTATGAAATAAAAATAAAACACACACACACTATAATTAAAAATCATTTTAATGAAATAAACACACAGTTTTTGACCATATTTTATTTTACAGCCATTCCTTGCGAAGCCCTTGTTCACCTGTAATAAAAATAAAATAATAAAGCAATATTATTCTTACCTATCCGATGTTCAGTCAGGTCCCCCGATGTAATAATTCTGAAAGGGTTATGTTTACTGCAGAGACCGCAGCTAATGCTGACAGTCTCACAGTAAACCCCCGACTGAATAATCTCCTCTCCTGGCTGACAGGAGAGGAAGTGGTTAGCATAATTGATTGCTTCCCACTTTCACTTCAGGTCAGCCAGGGGCACCCACAGCATCAGAGGGAATCCCGGCTGACCTGAAGTGAACTGATTAACAAAAATAGGGGATCCATTTGAAAAAAAAAATGACGTAGGGTCCTCCCTATTTTTGTTAACCAGCCTGATAAAGCAGACTACTGAGGCCTGGTTTTTCAGGCTGTTAAGGAGCCAATATCCATGGACCTTGCAAGCCTGATAATACCAGGCCACAGCAGTATGCTTATCTTGGCTGGTTAACAAAAATAGGGATCCTCTCGAAAAAAAAATGACGTGATGATCCCCCTATTTTTGTTAACCAGCCAAGTAAAATGCAGACTGCTACGGCCTGTGTTGTGAATAGGCTGGAAATGAGTTCTGAGCAGAAGCTCCCTCTGGTGGTTACAAACGGTACTGGACTGTCCAGTGAAGATTGTGAGGATTGGGAATCAGGTGTTACTGACTGGTCTTATATAAGGGAGTCGCCTTCCCATCAGGGTTGCCGGTGATCAATTGTTCTGGTCTCAATCCTTGATTCCTGTTTCCTTGGTAGCCTGCTGTGTCTTGTCTGAATCTCCTGCTAACAGATAAGACATTTTCTTCTTTTTGTTTTTGTGCTTGATTTTTGCATTTTGTCCTGCACTTCTGTGGGGGGCTTCAGGGTCCCCTCTGGGGGCTTTTGCCCTCTCAGTTCAGTTCAGCCACTGATGTTTGTACATTTGCTTTTTCCAGTTTTTTTAGTGGCTGCTGTTTTGTTTTTGGTTACACCAGAGAACTAATTTAGGTGGTAGAGGTCGTGTGATCTCAGGTGTTTTTGAAATTAGTAGAGTTGGTGCTTTTCAGGGTTTTTTGGGATTGCAGTAAGTGCCCTTCCTATCCTTTTCTATTTAGTAAGTTTGGGCCCCAACGTTTGCTCATACTATTTTCTGTCTGTGTCAGTATTTCTTCTTGTCTAACCGCCATTACATGTTTGGGGGCTTTCTATGTTCTTTGGGGATCTGCTCCGGGGCAGATAGCTTTCCTCTTTCTATCTTTAGGTGTAGTTAGTTTCTCAGGCTGTGACGAGGCGTCTAGGACCAACGTAGGAACGCTCCACGGCTGCCTCTAGTTGTGGTGGTTAGTCAGGGTACTGCAATCTCATAGTTTCCAACTGCTCTGGTGTATTTACTTTTTTGTCTGCTCTTCTCAGCTACCAAATCATAACAGTATCACCGGCTCAAACTAAAAATTTTATGGTACTCACAGAAGGGAAAAATATTGTGGAAAGAAAAAAGTTGTCAGAGTTGTCAGAGATTTTTTTTTTTTTTTCTGTTTGTTGCATTTTTTTTTCCCTCTGTATCTCTGGGTGCTGAGGAGGATTTTTTTTTTCTCTCTCAATGGAGTTTGCACAGTTGTCTGGCCGTGTGGATCAGCTTGCCACTGAGGTTCGGAGTATTGCTACCTATCTTGCTAGGTTGCCTGTTGTGGAACCTAGGATTCCCATGCCAGATTTGTTTTTAGGGGATCGAGCTAAGTTTCTGAATTTCAAAAATAACTGTAAATTGTTTTTTGCCTTAAAATCTAAGTCCTCAGGGAACGCAGCGCAGCAGGTTCAAATTGTCATCTCTCTCCTGCGCAGCGACCCTCAGGATTGGGCTTTTTCCCTGACACCTGGTGATCCTGTTTTGAGTGATGTTGATGCGTTTTTTCAGGCTTTGGGGTTATTGTACGATGAGCCTAATGTCACTGATCAAGCTGAAAAAACTTTGTTGGCATTAAGTCAGGGGCTTGAGGACGCTGAGTTATACTGTCAGAGATTCCGTAGGTGGGCAGTCCTGACCAAATGGAATGACGACGCTTTGGCAGCTCTTTTTCGGAAGGGACTGTCAGATAATGTAAAGGATGTTATGGTGGGATTCCCTGTTCCCTCTGATCTCAATGATTCTATGTCATTAGCGATTCAAATTGACAGACGTTTGCGTGAGCGGAAAGATATGCGTGGAATAATGTTGCCTTGTGAACCTGCTTCTGAATCCATGCAGTGTGATAGAGTGGTTTCTGGGGCACAGAGTCATGAATTTCGAAAGCGCAATGGGTTATGTTTCTACTGTGGTAATGCCTCTCATACTCTTTCAGTCTGCCCTAAGCGGGGAAGACGTTTTGCACGCTCAGTTGTCTTGGGTAGTGTTCAGACTAAGTTTTTATTAACTGTTACCCTGATATGCTCTCTGTCCTCATTTTCTGCTCAGGCTTTTGTTGATTCTGGAGCAGCTATTAACCTGATGGATTTTGATTTTGCTAAACGTTGTGGGTTTCCCTTGATACCCCTACGGAAGTCTATTCCCCTACTGGGGATCGATTCTACCCCTTTGGCTGAGAATAAACCTCAGTTCTCTACTCAGGTGATAATGAGGGTAGAACCTGATCATCAGGAGAGTTGCAAATTTTTGGTTCTGTATAATCTGCATGACATTATCGTACTGGGTTTCCCTTGGTTACAGTCTCATAATCTGTTTTGGATTGGAAATCTGTGTCTGTTACCAGTTGGGGCTGCCAATGTGTTAATACCAACACTCCTGTTTTTTCTGCCTCCCCCCAGGCTCAGGATGTTCCTGACTTTTTGATTGATTTTTCTGATGTGTTTAGCAAAAGTAAATCTGCATCCTTACCTCCCCATAGGAGCTATGACTGCGCTATTGAATTAGTGTCTGGTAGTAAATTCCCTAAAGGTCGCCTTTTTAACTTGTCTGTACCTGAACATGACGCTATGCGGTCTTATATCAAGGAGTCATTGGAGAAGGGTCATATCAGACCATCCTCTTCACCCTTAGGTGCCGGTTTTTTCTTTGTGGCCAAAAAGGATGGTTCAATAAGGCCGTGTATTGATTATCGTCTCTTGAACAATATTACTGTGAAATATCAATATCCTTTACCCTTGATCTCTGATCTGTTTTCCAGGGTGAAAAACGCTACTTGGTTTACCAAGCTTGACCTCAGGGGGGCATATAACCTTATTCGCATTAAGCACGGGGATGAATGGAAGACGGCATTTAATACCTCTGAAGGGCATTTTGAGTACCTTGTGATGCCCTTTGGGCTCACTAATGCTCCTTCTGTCTTCCAGTCCTTCATGAATGACATTTTCAGGGATTTTGTGGATAAATTTCTGATTGTTTATTTGGATGATATCTTGATTTTTTCCAATGACTGGGACTCTCATGTAAAACATGTTCGGACTGTGTTCCAGATTTTGAGAGAGAATGCTCTGTATGTGAAGGGATCAAAGTGTCTTTTTGGCGTTCAGAGGATCTCATTTCTGGGATTCATTTTGTCTCCATCTGTTATTGAAATGGACCCGGTCAAAGTTCAGGCCATCTGTGATTGGGTCCAACCTACTTCATTAAAAGCTCTTCAAAGATTCTTGGGTTTTGCCAATTTTTATCGTAAATTTATTGGTAATTTCTCTGTTATTGTTAAACCATTAACTGATTTGACCAAGAAGGGTTCTGATGTGGTGAATTGGCCTCCTGAGGCAGTCTCTGCATTTCAGGAACTTAAGCAGAGATTCACTTCTGCTCCTGTTCTACGGCAGCCTGATGTTTCTCTACCATTTCAGGTGGAGGTTGATGCCTCTGAAATTGGGGCAGGTGCCGTTTTGTCCCAAAGAGTTCCAGAGACCTCTAAAAGTAACCCTTGTGCTTTTTTTCTCTCGAAAATTTTCTCCCACTGAACGTAATTATGACGTGGGTAATCGGGAGTTATTAGCCATGAAGTGGGCTTTTGAAGAGTGGAGACATTGGCTGGAGGGAGCCAAACATCAGGTGGTGGTCCTTACGGACCATAACAATCTAGTTTATCTGGAATCTGCCAAGCGACTTAATCCTAGACAGGCCAGGTGGGCCTTGTTTTTCACACGTTTTAATTTTGTGGTTTCATTTCTTCCTGGCACTAAAAATATTAAGGCGGATGCCCTCTCGAGGAGTTTCCTGGCGGACTCTCCTGAGTTATCTGATCCTTCTGTTATTTTGAAAGAGGGTGTAGTTCTTTCCGCCATCTCGCCCAATTTGAGACTGGCTCTGGAGGGGTGTCAGGAGGATAAGCCCGAGCACTGCCCTGTTGGGAAATTGTTTGTCCCGGACCAGTGGAAAAAGAGTGTAATGTCTGAGATTCATTGTTCCGCGTTGGCCGGTCATCCCGGAATTTTTGGTACCAGAGACTTGGTTAGTCGGTCCTTTTGGTGGTCTACCTTGTCTCGTGATGTCAGGGAGTTTGTGCAGTCCTGCGGGACTTGCTCTCGCTCCAAACCTTGCTCTCGTTCTAGTGGTTTGTTGATGCCATTACCTGTGCCCAAGAGACCATGGACCCATATCTCTATGGATTTCATTTCCGACCTCCCTGTTTCTCAGAGAATGACCGTCATCTGGGTGATTTGCGATAGGTTTTCCAAGATGATACATCTTGTGCCATTACCTAAGTTGCCTTCCTCCTCTGAATTGGTGCCTTTGTTCCTTCAGCACGTGGTTCGTCTACACGGCATTCCTGAGAACATTGTGTCTGACAGAGGAGTCCAGTTTGTTTCCAGATTTTGGAGGACCTTTTGTTCTAAAATTGGTGTTCAATTGTCTTTCTCCTCGGCGTTTCATCCTCAGATCAATGGTCAAACTGAGAGAACAAACCAGACATTGGAGACTTATCTAAGATGCTTTGTGTCTGCTGATCAGGATGACTGGGTCTCTTTTTTGCCTTTGGCTGAGTTTGCTCTTAATAATAGGGCTAGCTCTGCCACTTTGATGTCTCCATTTTTCTGTAATTCTGGGTTTCACCCTCGATTTTCTTCAGGACAGACGGAGGCTTCTGTCTGTCCAGGTGTTGAGGCGTATGCAACAGATTTGGGACCAGGTAGTGGAGAGGTTGTCCATCTCTCAGGAGAGGGCCCAGCGGTTTACTAACCGGATGGTCCTCGGTTTAAAGTGGGGGACTTGGTCTAGTTGTCCTCAAGAAATATTCCTATGAGAGTGGCATCTCCTAAATTTAAGCCTAGGTTCATTGGACCTTATAAGATCATGGAGATTCTTAATCCTGTTTCTTTTTGTTTGCTTCTTCCAGGGACATTTAAGATCCATAACGTGTTCCACAAGTCCTTGTTGAAGAGGTTTGTTGAGCCAGTGGTTCCTACTACTGTGCCTCCTGACCCTGTTTTGGTTGAGGGCAATCTGGAGTATGTGGTTGAGAAAAATATTGAATTCTCGTTTTTCTAGACGGAAACTCCAGTATTTGGTTAAATGGAGAAGTTATGGTCAGGAAGACAATTCTTGGGTGTTTGCTTCGGACATCCATGCTAGGAGACTCATCCGTGCGTATCATAGAACTCATCCTGACCGACCTGGTTGCTCAAATGAGGGTTCGGTGACCCCTCCTCAAGGGGGGGGTACTGTTGTGAATAGGCTGGAAATGAGTTCTGAGCAGAAGCTCCCTCTGGTGGTTACAAACGGTACTGGACTGTCCAGTGAAGATTGTGAGGATTGGGAATCAGGTGTTACTGACTGGTCTTATATAAGGGAGTCGCCTTCCCATCAGGGTTGCCGGTGATCAATTGTTCTGGTCTCAATCCTTGATTCCTGTGTCCTTGGTAGCCTGCTGTGTCGTGTCTGAATCTCCTGCTAACAGATAAGACATTTTCTTCTTTTTGTTTTTGTGCTTGATTTTTGCATTTTGTCCTGCACTTCTGTGGGGGCCTTCAGGGTCCCCTCTGGGGCTTTTGCCCTCTCAGTTCAGTTCAGCCACTGATGTTTGTACATTTGCTTTTTCCAGTTTTTTCAGTGGCTGCTGTTTTGTTTTTGGTTACACCAGAGAACTAATTTAGGTGGTAGAGGTCGTGTGATCTCAGGTGTTTTTGAAATTAGTAGAGTTGGTGCTTTTCAGGGTTTTTTTGGGATTGCAGTAAGTGCCCTTCCTATCCTTTTCTATTTAGTAAGTTTGGGCCCCAATGTTTGCTCATACTATTTTCTGTCTGTGTCAGTATTTCTTCTTGTCTAACCGCCATTACATGTTTGGGGGCTTTCTATGTTCTTTGGGGATCTGCTCCGGGGCAGATAGCTTTCCTCTTTCTATCTTTAGGTGTAGTTAGTTTCTCAGGCTGTGACGAGGCGTCTAGGACCAACGTAGGAACGCTCCACGGCTGCCTCTAGTTGTGGTGGTTAGTCAGGGTACTGCAATCTCATAGTTTCCAACTGCTCTGGTGTATTTCCTTTTTTGTCTGCTCTTCTCAGCTACCAAATCATAACAGGCCTGGTATTAAAAGACTGTCAAGGCCCATGGATTTTGGCCCTCAACAGCCTAAAAATACCAGGCTGCAGCAGCCCCACAAATGGCGCATCCAAAGATGCACCAATTGTGGCACTTTACCCGGCTCTTCCCACTTGCCCTGTAGCGGTGTCAAGCGGGGTAATAAGGGGTTAATGTCACCTTTGATTGATCGGTGACAATAAGCCCGGTTAATAATGGAGAGGCGTCAATAAGACACCGATTCATTATTAATCATAGTTTGAAAATTAAAAAAAAAAGACACAGCCGGAAAAAAGTTGTTTAATGAGATAAAACACCACACAGTTTTCATTATTTTTATTACACTCTCATTCCTGAGACGCCATCGATCTCCTGTAAAAAAAAAAAAATTAAAAACCAACACAAATACTCCCTGTCTGACGCAGTCCAAAATCACGAGTGTCCCACGACAAGTCCAGCCCTGCTACATCTGGATGACAGGCTGAGCCTGACATCCACATACAGCAGAGCTGCTTACCAGAGCTGCGTCCCCGGCGGTGACGTCATCCAGACTGGTTTACGGCCAGCTGTCGCGAGAGTACAGCTGGCCGATATTACCCAGTACCCGGCAGTCACTGCAGTTATTGCGAGATTCTGCACGTGACCGCCAGGGACAGGGTAATGGCGGCCATCCAGGAGGACGTGACCACCGGGGAAGGGGATCTTCTGCCAGGTAAGTGCTGACTCTGCTGAGTGCTGACACCTGACAGACCTGACCGACACTGACAGTCACACTACAGCCCAGCAAGACGCGGGAGCGTCGCTGCCCCACACCAACATAAGACTTTACACCTTTCAGCTTGAAAGGTCCTAAACGCCATTTATCTAACAACCATCCAGGCCCTACCTTGGGGAGACACCTCCTTCTAATTTTTACTCTTGGCTATTTCATTGCAACAGCAATGCATTAATTGCCTCTCTTTAAAAACTTCGTCTAAAGCAATTTTCCAGCGGCGTTTGAAAAAGACTCGGGAGAGTCGAAACGTTATGCTTATGACGCTTTAATTATTATGCTTCTCACTTTGGTTGGTTGGATCAATAAAAGTTGTTCTATTTTGCATGGAATTCCCTCTTGAGTGTGCAGTGCAATTTACATTACTGACAGTGACAGTTTCGAGAAGTTCCTGTGTCACGTACTTCGTTCTGTGACACAGGAACTCCCATAGACTTGGTCGGAAAACTCCGATTCCGGTATCCGATATGACAAAAATATCGGAACTCAGAATCGGATTTCCGATACAGCAAATATCGGCTGATACCCGATATTTGCAGTATCGGAATGCTCAACACTAGTCTTAAGTATCAGACTCTTTGCTCAGTATTGAGTAGAAGCACCTTTTTAAACTAGTACAGTCATGAGTCTTCTTGGGAATGATGCAACAAGCTTTTCACAACTGGATTTGGGGATCCTTTGCCATTCTTCCTCGCAGATCCTCTACAGTTCCATAATTTTGGATGGTGAATGTTGGTGGACAGCCATTTTCAGGTCTTTCCAGAGATGCTCAATTGGGTTTAGGTCAGGGCTCTGGCTGGGCCAGTCAAGAACGGTTGCAGAGTTATTCTAAAGCCATTTATTTGTTATTTTAGCTGTGTGCTTAGGGTCATTGTCTTGTTGGAAGGTGAACCTTCGGCCAAGTCTGAGGTCCAGAGCACTCTGGAGGAGGTTTTCATTGAGGATATCTCTGTACTTGGCCGCATTCATATTTCCTTCAATTTCAACCAGTCGTCCTGTCACTGCATCTGAAAAACACCCCCTTAGCATGATGCTGCCACCACTATGTTTCACTGTTGGGATTGTATTGAGCAGGTGATGAACAGTGCCTGGCTTTCTCCACACATATCAGAGAATCTTATTTCTCATAGTCTGGGAGTCTTTCATTTGTTTTTTAACAAACTCTATGCTGGCTTTCATATGTCTGGCACTGAGAAGAGGCTTCCGTCGGGTCACTCTGCCATAAAGGTCCGACTGGTGGAGGGCTGCAGTGATAGTTGACTTTGTGGAACTTTCTCCCATCTCTCTACTGCATCTGTGGAGCTCAGCCACAGTGATCTTGAGGTTCTTCTTTACCTCTCTCACCAAGGCTCTTCTCCCACGATTGCTCAGTTTGACTGGATGGCCAGGTCTAGGAAGACTTCTGGTGGTTCCAAACTACTTCCATTTAAGGATAATTGAGGCCACTGTGCTCTTAGGAACTACTGCAGAAATTCTTTTTAACCTTGGCCAAATCTGTGCCTTGCCATAATTCTGTCTCGGGGAGCCTTGGACAGTTCCTTTGACCTTATGATTCTCATTTTGTCTGAGATGCACAGTGAGCTGTGAGGTCTTATATAAACAGGTGGGTGTCTTTACAAATCAAGTCCTATCAGTTTAATAAAATACAGCTGGACTCCAATGTAGGAGTAGAACCATCTCAAGTAGGCTCACAAGGAAATGGACAGCATGTGACTTAAATATGAGTGTCTGAGTAGAGGGTCTGAATACTTATGACCATGTGATATTTCAGTTTTTCTTTTTTAATAGATTTGCAAAAATGTCTACATTTCTGTTTTTTTCAGTCAAGATGAGGTGCAGAGTGTACATTAATGAGAACAAAATTAACTTTTTTGAATTCACAAATCACTGCAAAGAAACAAAGAGTGAAAAATTTAAATAGGTCTGAATAATTTCTGTACCCACTGTAACTCTGCTGCCTCATTATAGTGAGTGCCTCACTCGGGGGAATTCAGGGAATTCATCTGAATTATGTCACTTGAAGATTTAAAGGAAAACCCCAATGTAAGTGCTCAGCATAGTGTGCCAGATAAATGTGATCCATATTGTTATGTGAAATGTTCCCAATAAAAGCTTCAACTCCATCCGCAAAAAAGCTATTCCCCACTCAGGTCTTTCATCTTTTAATGGAAGTATAGGGGGTTTCCATGTTACTGGTAGCACAAAGGTTCTTGGAAAAGTGAAACGAACCTTGCCACCTAAATATATTCAACAAATTCTGCGTTTCCAAATCAAAATGCCCCCTTTCTTTTGAGTCACAGTGTGCCTAACCCTCATATTGCATCTACATATTTGGCATTTCTGTAGTGATGAGAGCCTGCCTAATTTGCAGGTGCATGAGCTGGACACAATGTACATGCACTACAACGTACTGGTCACTACAACATACTGGTCACTTCAATGGCAGTTTGCATTTTTCACTCAGCAACATCCACTGCTGTTTGTTTCTGGAAAACTCCCATGGAGTCAAAATCATCACAATACTTGTAGATAAATTCCTAATGGGGTATAATTTCTTCAGGGGAGACTCTGGTCTGCTAGCACTTAGGGGCTCTGTATATGGAGTTCGCAAATATTATAGAAAATTCTGCGCTCCAGGATGCCACTTATATATGAATAACGGTACTGCTTAGCCGTATGGCGAGACTCAGGAGGGATGGAGAGCTATTTGCCAATAGTGCTCCATCCCTCCTGAGTCTCGCCATATGGCTAAGCATTACTGTACAGCCACATTTGGGGTATTTCTACATTCAGCAGAAATTTTTACCCATTTCCCCATGTGAAAATGTAAAATCTGGGGTTAAAACAAAATTTTGTTGATAAAAATATAATTATTTTTTCTTCACTGCCCAATGGTATAAAAGTTTGAGACACACCTGTGGTGTCAATATAATCACTGCACTCCTAGATGAAATGAGAGGTTTAGTATATAAAATGGGGACTCATATGATGAGTTCTGTTGTTCTGGCATCACATGGGCTCTGCCAATGTGACATGGCACCCTCAAACCAGTCCAATATGGGGTATTGGCGTACTTAGGAGAAATTGCACAACAAATTTTAAGGTCCATTTTTCCTTCTTTCCTTGTGAAAATGCAAAACTTGAGGGAAAAAAACATTTTTGTGAGGAAAATATGATTTTTTTATTTTCAATGCTCAATATTATAAACTTCTGTTATTCTAGGGATTAAAGATGCTCACCACATCTAGGTAAGTTCCCTGAGGGGTCTAGTTTACAAAATGGTGTCTCTTGTGGGGGGTAATGCACTGTTTAGATACATCAGGGGCTCTCCAAATGCAACATTGCATCCACTAATTAATCCAGCAAATTTTGCATTCAAAAAGTCAAATGGTGCTCCTTCTCTTTCAAACCCTGCTGTGCACCAATAGAGTAGTTTTTCCCCACATATTGCATATCGGCGTGCTCAGGAGAAATTGCGCAACAAACTCTATGGTTCAATTTCTCCTTTTATCCTTGTGAAAATGCAAAATTTGGTGCTAAAAACATTTTTGTAGGGAAAATCTGATTTTTTTAATATCATGGCTCAGTGTTATAAATTTGACCGAAGCATCTAGGGGTTAGAGGGAACCTACCTGCAGGATTGTGCACAAGAACAATCTGTCAGAAGCCATACACATGAATACCTAATCAGAGCACCACATGAAGGACCCCCATAGGCCCACTCTGGAGTAGGAGCATCTCATTAACTCAAAACTGAAAGTAAAGATTAAATTACAACCACAAGATGGATTTCATCAACCAAGATATCATTTTAACCCCTTTACCCCCAAGGGTGGTTTGCACATTAATGACAGGGCCAATTTTTACAATTCTGACCACTGTCCCTTCATGAGATTATAACTCTGGAACGCTTCCATGGATCCTGGTGATTCTGACACTGTTTTCTCGTGACATATTATACTTCATGTTAGTGGTAAAATTTATTTTATATAATTTGAGTTTATTTGAGAAAAAAATGAAAATTTGCAAAATTTTTGAAAATTTCGTAATTTTTCAACATTGCATTTTCTTGCCAATAAATCACAAAGATATGGCACACAAAATACTTAATACCTAACATTTCCCACATGTCTACTTTACATCAGCACAATTTTGGAACCAAAATTTTTTTGTTACAAAGTTATAAGGGTTAAAAGTTAACCAGCGTTTTCTCATTTTTACAACATCATTTTTTGGGGGGTACCACATCACATTTGAAGTCACTTTGAGGGGTCTATATGATAGAAAACACCCAAAAGTGATACCATTCTAAAAACTGCACCCCTTAAGGTGCTCAAAACCACAGTCAAGAAGTTTATTAACCATTTAGGTGCTTCACAGGAATTTTTTGAGCATTTAAAAAAATGAACATATAACTTTTTTTCACAAAAAAAAATATTTCAGGTCCATTTTTTTATTTTCCCAAGGGTAACAAGAGAAATTGGACCTCAAAGGTTATTGTGCAATTTGTCCTGAGTACGCTGATACCAAATATGTGGGGGGAACTACTGTTTCGGTGCACGGCAGAGCTCGGAAGGGAAGGAGCGCCGTTTGACTTTTTCAACGCAAAATTGGCTGGAATTGAGATCGGGTGCCATGTCTCGTTTGGAGAGCCCCTGATGTGCCTAAAGAGTGGAAACCCACCAATTGTAACTCCAACCCTAACCCCAACACACCCCTAACCCTAATCCTAACCCTAATCCCAACCCTAACGCTAACCCTTACCCTAATCCTAATGGGAAAATGGAAATAAATGCATTTTTTATTTTATTATTTTTCCCTAACTAAAGTGGTGATAAAGGGGGTTTGATTTACTATTTATAGGGTTTTTTTTATATCGGGTTTTATGATTGGCAGCTGTCACACACTAAAAGACGCTTTTTATTGCAAAAAATAGTTTTTGCATCACCACATTTTGAGAGCTATAATTTTTCAATATTTTGGCCCACAGAGTCATGTGAGGTCTTATTTTTTGCGAGACGTGTTGACGTTTTTATTGATACCATTTTCGGGCACATGATATTTTTTGGTCGCTTTTTATTACGATTTTTAGGAGGCAGAATGAACAAAAACCAGCAATTCAGGAATTTATTTGGGGGCCTTTATACGGTTCTGCGTGTGATAAAATTGATAAAGCAGTTTTATTCTTAGGGTTAGTACAATTACAGCGATACCTCATTTATATCATTTTCTTATGTTCTGGCACTTTTATACAATACAAACAAATTTATATAAAAAATAATTATTTTTGCATCACTATTCTGCGAGCTGTAACTTTTTTATTGTTTTGCTGATGATGCTGTATCGTGGCTCGTTTTTTACGGGACAAGATGACGTTTTCAGTGGTACCATGGTTATTTATATCCGTATATTTGATGGTGTGTTATTCCACTTTTTGTTCGGCGGTATGATGATGAAGCAGATTTTTTACCTTGGTTTAGTCTTTTTTTAAAGGGGTTCACTAAAGGGGTTAATTAGTGGGACTTTTTTATAGGGTGTGTAGTTACGGATGCAGCGATACTAAATATGTGTACTTTTATTGTTTTTTTATTATTTACATAAAGAAATTAATTTATTGGGGAATATTTTTTTTTAAATTTATTTAGGATTTTTTAAAATTATTTTTACACGTTATTTTTATTTTTTTTACTTTTTTACCTTGTCCCAGGGTGGGATATCACTGTATAGTGTCAGATCGCCAATCTCACAGGCAGTGCAGCAAGCTTTCTCAGCGCCTGCTGTCAGCAGGCACTGAAGAAGCTGCCTCCCTGCGGGACCCGGAAGGACCCCATGGCCATCTTGGATCCAGGGTCCTGCAGGGAGGAGGCCCTCGGAACATCGTGATCACATCGCGCTGTTCTTAAGGGTCTCAGAGAAGCACAGAGGGAGCCCCCTACCTTAACGATGCTTCCCTGTGCCCCCGGTACACTGCGATCATGTTTGATCGCAGTGTGCCGGGGGTTAGTGTTCCGGGAGAGGTCCGTGATCACCCCTGACACATAGTGCCGGGTGGAGTGTCAGCTGTGATAAACAGCTGACACCCAGCCGTGATTAGCTGATCGCTATTATGTACTATCCCGTCCATGGTCATATGGGCCCAGGTACCATGGACGGGATAGTACGTCCGATGTCAGAAAGGGGTTAATCAGTATAACGGCGCTGACCTGACACTGTCTGTGCAATATCCTGCTGAAAATTTCCCTTTAAAGGTGCTCACTACACATCTAGATATGTTACTTGAGGGTTCTAGTTGCCAATATAGTGTCACTTGTGGGCAGTTTTCACTGTTTAGGCATAGCAGGGTCTCTTCAAACACAACATGGCGTCCGCTAATTAATCCAGCAAGTTATACATTCGATAGGTCAAATAGCGCTCCTTCCCTTCCAAGCCCTTCTGTGTGAACAAACAGTAGTTTTCTCCCACATATGGTGTATCGGCATGTTCTGGAGAAATTGCTCAACAAATTTTGGTGTCCATTTTTCCTACTACACTTTCAAAAATTAAAAATTTTGGTCCTAAGGAAAATCTTTGTGAAAAAAGTTAAATGCTTAGTTTTTCCTTCCACATTTCAAAAATTCTTGTGAAGCACCTGAAGGGTTAATAAACTTCTTGAAAGTGGTTTTAAGCACCTTGAATTTTTAGAATGGGGTCACTTTTTTGTTTTTTTTCTGCCATATAGGCCCCTCAAAGTCATTTCAAATATGATGTGGTCATATCTCAGAATCAGTGGAATCCGTTGAAGCATTACAGTGTATTACCACATAAAATTACATAAAATGTTAAGTTGGTATTCATGCAGCACAAACGCATGTTCACATTGGCTATTAAACAGACAAAACTTACAAGAAGCAAAATGATCATATACCCTACTGTAACTGGATAAGTTAAAAAGAAAAGTGCATTTAAATAACATAGGGTTCTTAGTAAACACTGCTTTTGATCAAAAAAAGCATAAAAGCCATCCCAAGGTGGCCCTGTTTAGGATGGTCCTACACTGTCTAACATTGAAAACCTTACCATGTGTCACAGTTGATCTCAATGTCTTCTCTTGCTTCCTAAAACTCAGTGTGGACAAAACTAATCTCATGATCTTTCCTCTATCTCACCTACTAAATCTATTTATCTATCACTATTGATGGCATCACGCTTTCTGCAGTACCAGAAGAAACCCTCGATTTCGCCCTATTTTTCAACCGACACATCCAAGCTCTTGCCAGCTCCTGTGACCTCCAACTCAAAAACATTTCCAGAATCCATCCTTTCCTCAACCCTGAATATACTAAATTGATAGTGCATGCTCTCATGATCTCCTACCTCGACTACTGCAGAATCCTCTTCTGTGGTCTCACTTCTTACACTTTTGCACCTCTTCAGTCCATCATTAATTCTGCTGCCTGACTAATCCACCTCTCTCCATGCTACTCCTCTGCTTCTCCCACCTTCAAATCACTCATTGGTGTCCAATTCCCCAATGTTTTCATTTCAAACTGCTAAGACTGACCTACAAAGCTGTTCATCTGTCTCCTCTAGGGATGAGCGATATTGCCCAATATCGTATCAGAATTCAGATTTCCGATATTGGAAAAATATCGGATATCGGTATTTCTGATTTCCGATATCAATGCAAGTCAATGGGAGAAAAAAATCGGAATTACAAAATGACCACTACAGTGCTATATAATGGATAAAATGGAGGGGAAACACCTCAGGATAATGGGGAAAGAGTTTGCAGAGGCAGAGGAGCAAAAAAAATTGCTAGAAAAATGCACAGAGCGAAAACTGTAGCAGGAAAACTGGTCGCCATCTTCTTAACAGCGGTGTTTTTTCTTTGGGTTAGGATTAGTTGGGGTAGGGTTAGGGTTTATGGTTAGTAGGGTAAGAGTCAGGGTTAGAGCGAGTGTTGTCGAAACTAGAGATGAGCGGTGTTCGAATTGAACTGTTCGCCAATTTCAAATTCGAGCTGTTTTGGGCGGTGTTTGAGCCGTTCGACGAACCCGAACGATTTTGAAAAAATCCGGCTGTTCGAAATTATGTTCGATAACTGTTCGTGCACCTAAATCGTCACTGGATTTTTTCACAGGAAGGGCTCATACTCACTGGAGCCAAAACGGACCTTTTCTGGGGTGGCTGGGGGCAGATGTTAGTAGCCAGGGGGGGACACAAAATAAATGCACCCTCCCTAGGCTATTATTATCTGCCCCCACTCACTGGCTTTACCTGTCTGGTTGAGAAAATACAGCGGAAGCCCACACATTTTTTTCAACGAATTTACACCTTTAATTAACCCCTAGATGTCTGAAATTTTGCACACATACACTCATGTAATTGTTAGTGAAAACCATATATCAAACTACATGAAATGACATGGTTAACTGTATGTAAACCATGAGTCATTTCATGTCGGATGGTTCTGTAATTTCACAAAAGCCGGCAATTGAATTAGCGGCTATTTTACTATGTAGAAGTGTATGAACTATAAATATATATATATATATGTCACAATGACATGTGTGTATATATTATTTATATATATAAATATATATATATATATATATATATATTATATATATGTATTCTGTGTGTATATATCTAGTGTTTTGTGAGCTGTCAGTATGATTTTACAGTATTGACTATGGATAGCATTTCTTCTGTAATTTCACAAAAGCCGGCAATTTAATTAGCGGCTATTTTACTATGTAGAAGTGTATGAACTATAAATATATATATGTCGCAATGACATGTATATATATATATTTGTATTCTGTGCGTATATATCTAGTCAGCAATTCTTCAGCTCCTGATTGGCTCCACGGAGCGCTCAAAGGCTGAAGGATTATGGGATTTCCGATTTCCGATGTGAAAAAAATATCGGAATTGGAAATCGGAATTCCGATATAGCAATTATCGGGCCGATTTCCAATATTGCAATATCGGAAAGCTCATCCCTAGTCTCCTCCGTATAACTCAACACAGGATCTACCGTTCACAATTGAGCTTGACCCACAGCATAGTCCTGCACTAGAAAGTTTGCCCATGCTTATTAGCCTTTTACAACTATGGTTTATTGACTAGCATCATAAGTAAAGGCCAGATGATGCAAATTTCCCAGCTTTATTAAAAACTCAGACTCCTGTAAGCTTGTGCCAAAAACATCAACCATTGGTTCTTCTGAGAAGCTGCCTAGCACTCTGAAAATGAAAATGGTGGAGGCTTACAAAGCAGGAGAAGGTTATAAGAAGATAGCAAAGTGTTTTCAAATTTTCCTTTCCTTACTTCAAAATGTCATTAAGAAATGGCAGTTAACAGGAACAGTAGAGATCAAGATATGGTCTGGAAGACCAAGCAAAATTTCACCAAGAGCTGCTTGTAGTATTGCATAGAGGCAAATCAGAACCCCGCTTGACTGATAAAAGCTTTCAGAAAGATTTAGCAGACTTTGGAGTTGTGGTACATTGTTCTACTGTTCTGAGACACCTGTACAAATACGGCCTTCATGAAAGAGTCACCAGAAGAAACCTTTCCTTCCATAAAATGTAGCATCAGAAGTGTGCAAAGAACATGTAAACAAGTCTGATGCATTTTGGTGACAAGTCCTGTTGATGAATGAGGTTGAAATAAAACTTTTTGGCCACAATTATCAAAGTTATGTGTGGAGAAAAAGGGGCACATAATTTCAGGAAAAGAACATGTCAACAACCATTAATCATGTGGGTGGATCAATCATGGTTTGGGATTGTGATGCAACCAATAGAATGGGAATCATTTCATGGGTTGAGGGAAGAATGGATGAAATTAAATTTCAACAAATTCTTGATGCAAACATAACATCAGCTGTAAAAAAGCTGAAGTTGAAAAGAGAAAGGCTTATAAAAAAAGATAATGACCTAAACAAAGAATCCACAATAGATGACTACCTAAAAAGGCACAAGCAGAAGGTTTTAAAATGGCCATCACAGTTTCCCGATCTGAGCATCATTTAAAATCTATGGATAAACTATGCTCCAAATTATTATGCAAATTGGTTTTAAGTGTCATAGCGTTTTTTTTTTTTTGTAAATGAAACCCATTGATGGTATTGTGTCTCAGGGTTCTTTGGATCACTGAAATCAATCTCAGATACCTGTGATAATTAGTTTGCCATGTGAGCTCAATAAAAGGAAAACTGGATGTTCCACACTATTAAGCAGGCCAGAGTTTTCAAGTAAAATGGGAAAGAAAAGAGATCTCTCTGCTGCTGAAAAGCATCAAATAGTGCAATGCCTTGGTCAAGGGATGAAAACATTACATATTTCAGGACAACTTAAGCATGGTCATCGTACTGTTAAGAGATTTGTGGCTGATTCTGAGCACAGACGTGTTTGTGCTGATAAAGGCAGAATGAGGAAGGTTTCTGCCAGGCAAGTTCATCGGATTAAGAGAGCAGCTGCTAAAAAGCCATTACAAACCAGCAAACAGATATTTGAAGCTGCTGGTGCCTCTGGAGTCCCTCGAACCACAAGGTGTGGGATCCTTCAAAGGCTTGCTGTGGTGCATAAACCTACGATTCAGCCACCCCTAAATAGTGCTCACAAGCAGAAACGGTTGCAGTGGGCCCAGACATACATGAAGACTAATTTTCAAACAGTCTTGTTTACTGATGAGTATTGAGCAACCCTGGAAGGTCCAGATGGATGGAGTAGTGGATGGTTGGTGGATGGCCACCATGTCCCAACAAGGCTGCGACGTAATCAAGGAGGTGGAGGAGTCTTGTTTTGGGCTGGAATCATAGGAAAACAGCTGGTAGGGCCCTTTAAGGTTCCTGAAGGTGTGAAAATGACCTCTACAAAGTATGTAGAGTTTTTGACTGACAACTTTCTTCCATGGTATAAAAAGCAGAAACGTGTCTTCAGGAGCAAAATCATCTTCATTCATGACAATGCACCATCTCATGCTGCAAAGAATACCTCTGAGTTATTGGCTGCTATGGGCATAAAAGGAGATAAACTCATGGTGTGGCCAGCATCTTCCCCTGACCTCAACCCTATAGAGAACCTTTGGAGTATCATCAAACAAAATATCTATGAGGGTGGGAGGCAGTTCACTTCTAAACAGCAGCTCTGGGAGGCTTCATGCAAAGAAATACAAGAAGAAACTCCAAAAACTCACAAGTTCAATGGATGAAAGAATTGTGAAGGTGATATCAAAGAAGGGTTCCTATGTTAACATGTAACTTTGCCTGTTAGGATGTTTTGGAGTTAAGTAGCTTTTTTGTTCAGTGAATGTGACCTCCTAATGCTGCAAATTCCACAAATGAGCATTTTCAGTTCTTTAAAACAGATCAAATGTTCAGAAATTCTACTGTGCCTAATAATTTGGAACAGTGCATTTTGAGTTTTTTTTCCATTTTGGAGATTATACTGTTATCATTGGGAGGTTTCTTCAATAAAATGTGATGTATACTCTAACGGGTGATGACTTTTATTGCATTGACTGTCATTTGCACAGATCACTTAGGAAAATCAGAGACAAATATCATTTGCATAATAATTTGGAACATAGTGTAGACCTCGAAATAGCAGTGCATGCAAGTCGACCCGGGAATCTCACAGAACTGGAAGAATTTTTCAAAGAAGAATGGATGAAAATCCCTCAAAAAAGAATTCAAAGACTCTTGGCTGGCTTCAAAAATCATTTTCAATACTTTCAAAAGGAGGTGCTACTAGGTGCTAACCATTCAGGGAGTCCAACTGTTTGCATTGACCCATTTTCCTTTTAGTACTTCTTAAAATGTAAAAGATGAAGAAGAAAATAAAAAAAATAAAAGAAATATATATATATATATATATATATATATATATATACTGTAATTTCCCCCCGGGATCAATAAAGTGTATCGTATCGTATCGTATCGTATACATTCTAAAATACAAAGCAAATGAGTAATCTTTAACTTTTAGGACTTTTAGAGTTCATTTGTTTTTCAACTTGCTTAGATGTTCACAATAACAGCAATTTTGACCAGGATTGCCCCAACTTTTGTATGCTACTGTATATGCTACAGAATTTTGTACTCTTGCACAGCAGAGTACTGGAATTTATTACAAATAATACATTAACAATTTTTTGTCTTTTATTTTTTCTCATGCATGCATTATAATAACAGACTTTTTTATATTATAGAAAATGTTTTAATTTACAATAAAACATAACATTGACAAGTGAACAGCATCTAGGCTAATTCTTTACTTTATAACTAGAGTTGAGCGAGTTTTTCAAAAGTTGGTTCTGATTGCAATCTCCTGCAAATATAGTATTTGCAATATTCGCCGAACACAGCTGAACGTCATTGGAGTCATTGGGAGTAGAAATGACCAAATATGTTCGGAATCGATCGTCAAACATAAATTCATCATGAATAGGGTAAAAATATAGTACTAATATGGCAAATTCAGATTCGGCGAAAAATTCCAAACATATTCGCTCAACTCTATTAATAAACAACTATATATTTGATTAATATGTGTCATGATTTATACGCTGCTGAAAAAAAATCAAAATATATACAATTTGACGTATTGTGCAATTATGTAAAAAGAAAAGAAAGGTTTATTGTCGCTTTTTGCAATAAAATTAATTTCTCATCATATTAAATTCAATTTTCTGTAAGTCAGAAATACTCTATGGAGCAACTACCCTAAATCTAATTTTAGCAGTATGCCTGCTCACAAATAGGATTAAAACAATTCATATTGTATAGATTTCTCCTCAGGTATAATCTGAAATAAAATGTTTCTGTAAAATCTATAAAAACTGCAGTAAAATTGCAAATGTAATATACATCGATTCAGCACACTTTAGAATTCATCTTTATGGTATAAAAAAAGAAAGCTTACCTTTTTTTATTTAATTGCTTTCATCTTTATAAAAGAATTCAGATTTCATGGAGTTCTAAGCATAAAACGGGCTTTGTTGCAAAGCAATGTAATTGTGACATTTTATACATTTTTATAGCAAATTAATTCATTTATTGCACTCTGACACTTTTGTGCCTATTAGTTTTTTATAGATTTTGATGAACTTTCCCCAATTTTTATTATGAATGTAAATATAAATTTAAAAGGTATGGACACACTGATAGCATTTTTTCTGACATTTCATTGGTAAGGTATGTGAGCTTCCAGTTGTCCAAAGGAACGCATGTCATGTATAAAAGCAATATATTGTAGGAAAAAAAATCACAATCTTAAAATAAAACTACAATACTTCCCACTGTCTACCTGATTTTATGTAGAGCTGTTGTTATATCTTACAATTACTGATTACAATCCACAGGTAGTTTTGCCACTTAAATGAAGGACTTTGTGAAAAGAAGCGCTAACAAAAGCACTTCACTCTCGACAAACTTGCTGATACATAAAAAGTAGCCTCCCTACTTTTTCTACACAATAGTTTAAAAAAAACAGTCATCAGATACAATGTTGCCTGAACCATGTCAGCATGAATCAGACACAGGCTGTATTACTGCAGTCATTAACGCCCTATTCTGAAATACTGCAGAAAACAAATTTAGGAAAGCTTGAAAGGAGTTATGATAAATAGTCTGAGGCAGGAGGTCCTCATTGGCTTCTCTGTGCCATTTAGTGCTAAATGACGAGTCTTTCTCTACGACCTCCTTGACACGTCCGTGTTTCCAGTACATGTGTTTTTTTTCGTGGATACCTCACGTACCCATTATAACCTATGGTGCTATGAGCTCTTTTTATATGGACTATGTGTCCATGAAAGCCACATGCAGATATGATTATTTTTTTTCTGGCGGCACAGATGACAAGGGCTAATATGAGTCTATAAGTCCATGAAAAGCACATACAGCCCACGGTGGCATCCTTGTTTCTTCTGTGTTTAACATTGCAAAGTATAGGAGAAACTTTGTAATTACTTTCTCTCTTTAGCCTTAGTGGATGTGAATGCTTTTCTGCCCAATGATGACAAAAGTATTCTCGGAGTGATACCTTTATAGGCTAACCAGAAAACAATGTTTGCAATCTTTCAAAGCACACAGGCTCCTTCTTCAGGCAAGATTACAAATAGATTAATAAGAAAAAAGCACAACACTTTAAGAGACAGTACAGTAGGACATTTGTTCATGAGGTGGGAGGTGTGATGCCTCCCACCTCATTACCAGAAAAACACTTAATGACACACTGATCGTAAATATATACATTGATGACACACTGATGAAAAATGTTTATGACACCGGTATGGGTTTTTCAAGTACATGTTTTATTTGAACAAATGAAGGAGTCTTTTGTATGTATATAGGAAGAGAATTGTCAGTCAGAGGGAGTGGGTAGGAATGAGACTTAGGAGTAGAGATGGGCGAACCGTGATGGGCATCCGTCCCGAACTCCTACTGTTCAGGCACAGGCACCGAACATGGACTTCACTAGGAAGTCGATGTTACTGTTCGGGTTTGGCTGCCCAAACACTGGGTGTTTGTCGTGCTGTCATGTGCATGACAGTGCAGCAAACACCGTTTCTGATCGGTGGTGAAATCATCCCCACTGGTCAGAAAGCCGTGATTCCCATGCTGTCAAAAGACAGTATGAGTGCTCAACTGTGATCGGAGGTATAAAGTTTAGCTCTGGTCACTGGTGTCAGCTGATGGGACTACTGATCCCATCATCTGACAACGGCAGTAACTGATAACAACTCAACAACTCTCAGCTGTCACCAGTGGGATCAGTAGTCCCATCAGCTGACACCAGTGACCCGGAGGTAAACTTTATACCTCCGGTCACAGCTGAGCGCTCACGCTGTATTTGACAGTGCGGGGACAATTTCACCGTCGATCAGAAGTGGTGTTTGCAGCACTGCCATGCACATGACAGCGTGGCAAACACTGGATGTTCGGGCCCCTCATTTAAGTGAATGGGTCTGGGTTTGGGTATGTGACCGGTTTCTGTTCTGGTATAGTATATAGCTATAAAGTATATATGACGCTATGAATAATAGAAAATGATGCACTGGATGCTTTATAATAAGGAACGGCACAAGAGGGAATGATATATAATAAGAGATAACTTTATACATAACAAGAGGGGATCCTATGTATTAAGGATCAGTGAAAAGCAGAAAGGAAGAGAAATGGGCTTCATCTTTCTCCTTTCTGCTCTCCCAGCATATGTCGGGATGTCAATGACATTGCTGTGGGTTTACTCCAACTACACAGTGGCACTGATGGACAGCTGTCCCGAGCTAGGCCGACTATCACAGGCAGCTAGACAACCAATAGGTAAACTTAATTTATTAACACTTACATTTAGCACATAGGGCTTGTAAAAGCATCACTGCACAAGGTAATAGGTTTAAAAAGGCTCCTAATATCATTTTGAGGTAAATCCTTATTATTATAATTATTATTTATTATGGCAACATTTATTCCATGGTGCTTCACATGTGAATAGGGGTATACATAATAAAAAACGAGTACAATAATCTTACCCAATACAAGTCACCAACTAGTGCAGGAGGTGATAGGACCCTGCCCATGAGGGCTCACAGTCGACAAGGGATGCGTGAGGATGCAGTAGTTAGGGTAGAGCTGGTTGTGCAGCGGTTTGGTGGAGCGAGGGTTACTGCAGTATGTATGTTTGTTGGAAGAGGTAGGGCTTTAGGTTCCTTTTGAAGGTTTCCACGATAGACACGAGTCTGATATTTTGGTATACAGAGTTCCAGAGTAGGAGAGTGCATACTGGGAAACTAGGTTTTAATTAGAACACCAAGTTGGTAGCAATAAAATACCAACTTGTACAGCAAAAAAATCTTGAAAATAACTTGAAATATGGTGGATCCTTAAAGGACACCTTCAAGTTATAAATACTGGAGAATGAACTAAGCAGATAATATATATATATTAATATAATATTATATAATATATATTTTGTAATGTTTTACTATAACTTTCAATACACTGTTTTAAACTTATTCTTTCTCGCCCTCTAGTAAATCAGTGGATGTTCCTACTTAGTGATTCCCATCTCTTTATGCATCACATATCTCTGCATGTATCATGTTTTATCAGAAGAATTAGCTAACCACATTGATACATACTTTGTGGAAAACACTAACATTCAATGTATTGCTCAAAAATCTATTCTTTTTCTTTGTTGCAGAGTGAAATGGATGCTCAACTCATAAAATGAAGACTTTTTATCAGCTATTGAACCCTTAAGAATAGAAAAAGCAATGGCTTAAATAAATAAAATACAGATTTAAATTTTTTTCACAGAATTGCTGTTTTTTTGAGACACAAAATATACTGGTCCTCAAGAAGTTTAAATGTCAATTGTAAAAAAAGTATATATTTTATGAAGTATTTAGTAGGGGTTATCATTAATAGGACAAGTAATCAATTTGTGGTCAGTCTAAAGCAGTATTAATTGCATAGTCAGATGGCCATGTAAATTGGGATGAGATCAAAACACAGTGCATGTTCTGAACGGTGGCTCTTCTGTCCTGAGCGCAATAGCCACAAAGAAAGAAATGATTTAGATGGCCGTCCGACTGTGTTGTGACACTATGCGATGAACAGTATTAAACAACCACCACCAACAACATATTTGCTGTTTGGCAGTCAGTTAATAGCCTGTCCACGAAGGCCAACCCCACTTCAGATACTCACTGAATGATCAACAGTGAAACAGTGAAACGCACGTCGGGGCTATCTGGTGCTCGTTGTGACACGCTCCACACTCCCCACATGGGTAAGGTCTAGATTTAGCTACTTGCACTAATCTCTGCACTTTAAATGGTTGAACGGTGGGACACAGGTCCTTTTCTTTTCTCTACAAGTTAGAGTATTAATTACTATTTATGTAATCTTCTGTGATTTATTTGAGTCCCTTCGTAGTGCATTGTAATTTTGCAGCGTTCCTGCTGTGCACGTGGTTGTATCCCCCTCACTTTTTATACTCATCCTGATTTTTTGTACTTTTGTGATTTGGTCTAAGTACTTGGTGTTATATATGTGAGCTAATAAAGTTTATATTTGAGCTTTTTGACACCTGCTTTCTCTCACTTGGATTTATTATGGAGTGCATGGCTCCACTTTTTTGTAGGTTAGTAATAGATTATTTAGTGCATATTGACTGCCATTGTTCTCATCAGCACAGGTGTTGTTTACACAGGACTATTCATTGCTGAGACCAATGATCATTTCTGCAAACCAAAATGTTATGTCACCTGATGAACTAGTCTTCTCCTACTTCTTCATATGATGTCAACCTGTTTAGACTACACAATTTTCATGTAACAAACATTCCTAGGAATGCTCAGTCATGATAATCATGCAGTATAAATGCATCTTGAGTTCATTCTTTATCGATGAAGAAAACAGTGAGTACCAAATTCTTTACTATGTTTATGCTGGCATAGTAACATGCCATTGCATATGACTCTTTCTGATGCTGTAGAATATTCAAGAATCCAAAGGCACTAGAGGAAAATCCTCAAAAGTTAGATCTTTATTCCATAATATTAAATAAAAATCACAATAATAGGAAGACAAGGTAAACTTTCGGCTATATCTGGCCTTTTTTAAGCCTCTAAATGCTATTTTAGAAAGGCCAGATATGAAGCTTGAGAAAGGCCAGTTATGGTCGAAACGATGACCTGTCTTCCTATTATTGTGATTTTTCAATAATCTGGAATAAAAAGATTTAACTTTTTAAGGATTGTCCTCTGGTGCAATGGGATTTTTGGATATTCTACTGGTTTTGGGCCTAGTGGGAGGCCCTAAGAGCAAACACAGAATTTACCAATGGTGCTTGGGACTTGGCTCACTGGGTTAAGTGTGTCTGATACTGCTGCTCACTTTTCTACAATTATATGAGAGAATACTCAGTATTTTTGTTCTGCTCATCATTGGCCTTCCAACGTCAGATTCTGACTGAGTAAAAGGTGAGAGTGTATCCTGCAGATAGGCTGGGAGAGCCTGTGAGATCACACAAATGCATTAAGAAAAGGATTGCTTTGACAATTTATTTTTATGTTAAATTTGTGTTAAAATATTTAACGGTAACAATTTTCCAGGACATCTCTGATATTGATTTTAGTGACCTAACACTGATAAAACCTAGCTGTCTTAACAAAGATGTTTCAGTTTTCTAATAGATTAATTATTGCTAACTTACTATATTCCTATCTTGCTTTTAGGCAGACATTTAGTAAGAGTTACTAGTTACTGCGTAGAAGATAGGGAGGAACAACGGTCAAAGAACAAATCTGAAAGGAACAGATTACTTGCCAGGAAGATGCATTGCTATTTGTAGGAACTGATAACCAGCTACTTACCGTATATCCTGAACTTATCCTTTGTTATGTGCTCACAGCATAGTTAAAGGTTAACAATCCATTTTTCAACCTAAAATCAACCAAAGTTTTATTGAGAACTATTCTCCTATTATGATTTCACAAAAGTAAGATCGCAAAAAAAGGATTATCGAGAATATTTTAATGGTTTTTATTTAAAGGGAACCTGTCACATCATTTCAAGCATCTAAACAGTCCCCAATGCATTGTTAGTGATGTAATGTGAATTTCTAAATGTTGTTTTTCATTAAAAATGGCCCTGTAATGATGTTGAAAAGCACTTTATACAGCTATATGGTACCTGCTAGTTTATACATAGGGGTGTGCTTCATTTTCTTTTCCATCATGGGCGCCACTGCCCACTCAATTTGATTGATTTCCCTGGTTGCGCCGATGTCGCTGGAATCCCGCTCTTGCGCAGTGTGGCTATTGGAGCCACGATCTCGCAGTGGTGAGAGGGCAGCTGAACTTGTGCAGTGTGCAGCGTGGAGCTGGCCGCATCAGGAAGCTGTGCTTATGCAGTGTCGAACAAGCTGCTCTCCACTTGACAATGCGCAAGAGCGGCTGCATCCATACTATGACTAAACGAGCAGGTACCATATAACTACATAAAGTTATTTTTGGACATCGGTACAGCACCGTTTTTAATAAAAAAAATGTTACCAATTAACATTGCATCATTAATAGTGCACTTAGGACAGCTTACATGCTTGAAATGATGTGACAGGTTCCCTTTAAAGACGAACGGATCAGGAAATATTCAAATTCGCATGTTTGGGAAGTTTTTTTTCTGGGAAATTTGATTTGTGAAGAAGTTATTTTCCCCAATTGTAATTTCTCTATTATGCTCTGGGATCTTTTCCAATCTCAAAGCATAATAAATTTAATATGTAATAAATAACAAAAATCCTTAAACTCATCCTCCGCACAACTCTCTGACTCCTCCACTCCTTATCACCCACTGTTTAATCCTCGTCGGATTTTCGGATCATTGTTGCCAAAGCTTCTGGGTTTGCTAGGCCTAGGAAGGTTTTGTGCATGTGTCTGCAAAGGTTACGAAACACACCAATACAACATGTATAATGACATTTGCAGAAACATAAACAGAACCCATCCAGAACTAAAAGCAGAAAGTGACCCAGTCTCTTGGTATTTTAATGCTATCAACGCCGATCCATTGATGCGATTAGGTCCGGATGGGTGGTGGTGCTTAGAGATGAGTGAATATTTCAATGTTCAGTTCAGATTACATTCTCCAAATTTGGAATATTCGCTGATTAATTCGTTGAATATTCGCAGAACATTACCAAACGCCATTCACATCAATGGGAGGCAAAAACAAATTAATTCACAACACTTTATAATGGCCCCAAATTCTGCCAAAACACATTAACCCTGCTGCTCTCTTCAGTCAAAAATGACCGATTTTGAACTTTAATATTTTTTAAAATATTCAAGATGCGATTCTGAAACATGTGGTTGATTGACTTTTCCTCATTTGAGGGGTTCTTACTATGGGTATATATATATTTTTTTTTGTTTACTTTTTGCTCCACAATTTTTTATACACTTGTACTCTTCAGTCAAAAATGACCGATAGCCTTTTATAGTCATCTCCAGCCATTTTATGATTAAAATAAAGGAGCTATAATCTCATTTTGGACTATATATTACATCTACTACTATTTATCAATTTATTTAGGTCCTTTTGATCCATGCAGATTTACACATACATACATTTTCTCATTACAATACTGCTGATGGATTACCTTCCAGTATATTTATGTGCCAAATATTTTTATCCTGCTGTTCATGTAAAATAACAAATGGGTTGAAATTCTATCAATATTTTATAATCCTGGTGACAATGTAACTGTAGATGAGCAACTGGTCTCGTTCAGAGGTAGGTGTCCGTTCAGACAGTATATTCCAAGTAAGCCTGCAAAGTACAGCATCAAAATATGGACCTGTGCGTATGAGCTGATGTAGAGGCAGCCATTGTCCACAGGATCCAACAGCAAGATAAAGAAAGTGAACCAACAGCTTCCACCAGCACTGCTACAATACCCACGGACGCCACCAGCAACGCAACCAGCCTAAAATGGAAATGATGCGACTTCTGTCCAACATCAAGCAATCACAAATCAAAAGTGATATGTTACAGATGTGAAAAATATTTATGCAATAGACATGTCAATTATACCTGTGACAATTGCAAAAATTAAATTTTGCACGATGCGACTTTTTTATCATTTTACATAAAAAAAACTAAATTTTTCTTTTTTGTTGGAAAATATAATTACATTTAGTTTATTATTATTAGTTATAGTTTACAGTTGGATAAATATTTTTGTATGTGCAAATATGAAATATGCATAAATATTCCAATAAAGCCATGTTAAATGTTTTGACACAAAAAAAATAAAAAGTAAGTTTTTCTTTCCATTTTTCATTTGTTTATAAACAACCAGGTTCACATACAATATAATACTGCAAAAATTATTCAATTAAAAACTTAAATTAGCTAAAAATCAAGACTTTATTAGGTCCGGTCAAAAATGACCGAAAGATAACAAGTGTATAGTGGTACCGAGGAGAATAGCAGGGTTAAATGAGGGATAGACACCAGGAAAGTGGCCTCAATTCACCCACAGTGCAAATTTTAGCATAGCACTGCAGCAACCAGCCAGGCATGAGGTATTGGGGTCTGGAACAGTATTTACAGCTTTCAATTGAACGTAAGGAGAGGTGTATGAGGGATCAGTGTAGGGCCCCTTTGCTGGGAGCCCTGATATCACATGTAACACCTCTACCTGCTTTCATGCTGAGCTACATTCAGGTGGCACAAATATCAGTTTTGTAGACTACCATTGTCAGAAAAATTTAAGGATAGTTAAACGGGTAGTTGAGTCCAAGAAGGTGGAGGCCTGATGGTCTCGGAGGTCTACTGCTACAGGCAACATGCATAAAGGAGACCAAACTATGAGTGTTCACATTTCCAAAAATTATTAGTAGACACCATCAAAATGGAATCAATTTCACCACAGTAGAAATAGTATAATGGGGAACAACAGGTCGAGCAGATGGACACCCAACCAGGAGTGTTCACATTACCAAAAATTATTGGCAGATACCACCAAAGTCGCATCAATTTCACCACAGTAGAAATAGTATAATAGGGACCGACAGTTCTTCCACTACATCCAATGCAGCAGATGGACACTAAACAAGGAGTGTTCACTTTTAAAGAAATTAGTGGCCATATTATAGTCACAGAGCCCATGCTGAAACACAGTCTGCCATCAGGGATAAAAAAATACATTGTGTAATTTGTGAAAAATAAAATATTACTGAATGAGATAGCAACTTTTCTTATGTTATAGTACAACAGATCATTAACATATATTAAGATAAATGTCAAATTTTTCCAGGATAAAATGTTCCCATGCAATACGTTACTTATTCCAAAGGAATGGCCACTTGATATACATGATAATTTATATGCTATCAGTTCAGTCTTTCTGTGCCTAAGGTCTTTCCAAGTAAATTAAACACTAAGTATAGTGTACCTTTTAAGACTAGAAATTTCTGAAATGTTCACAGATGAGTTCAGATTTCTTTAAAACTCTGATAGAATTGAATGGTGGGAACTCTTTATGCATAACTCTCTTCCCCATTCACAGTGGTTGAAAGAGAGTAGTGTGGGAGATCCCCATTTTTTAAACAGGTAAAGAGAGATGACCACCATCTCTCAGACATTTAAGGAATCCTGTCATCTACAAGAAAAAAAATATAGCGGTATAAAGAGTTTAAATCATGTTTGGCTGGTTTGCAAGAAGTGTAGCTACAGTGATAAAATTAAGTTATATTTTCCCTGCAGCTGCTTACTTTGAGTCATCAGTGTGGTGCAGAGAGCTCTAAAAGTATACAGTTATGATACTGCAGTCATTCTACCTGCTTCCAGGGATGCCAACTTAACTTTTACTTTTTCTGGGCAGCTTATGGAAAAATCATGGACATTCAATATTTTTATGGACACATTGGAAAACCATAATAAATCATTATGATTATAAGTAATTTATGTCTTTAGCCAATAATTCTGAAATTAAGACATTATCTACATTCACTGTAAACTGTAAAAAAAATTAAAATTATAGTCAAAACAATCTGTGGAAGTTTCTTCAGCTTACAAAAAATCACGGACGCCGTAATATTTTTTACGAGCAAGGAAACTAAGGCCTTTCCTTGATTTTGTGTACAGTTAGTAACTTAGTCAGCACTTTAAAAGACAGCCAGCTCTGCATAATTATGCTGCAATGGGTAATAATAGTTGTAGTTACAGCCTCCTGCTCCACCCCAATGACAGGAAGCGAGTTGCTGCAGAAAGACGATAACTTCATTTTCACACTGCTACTGTGCTTTTACAAAGGCAGATAATTTAAATAATATTTTGTTGCAGATAATCACTATAACTGCATGTAAATAAGATTCTTGTAGATGACAGGTTCCCTTTAATGGTAAATTTTAAGAATATGAAGATAAAACTAACCTTTTAATTATATAAATACTTTCAACTGATCTTTGGTATACCTAAACTATTCACATAGAATAGCGGCTCATAAATTCCAAAGCTACACCAATTGTGCAGTACTACTGCTGTGTTATGCTGTTAATATAGGGTTTGTTGTTAGCCAGTTACATTTGTAGAAGTGTTTTGACTACTTTGCCTCTTTCGTGTCTGCTTTATTTAAACAATCTCCTACAGATGCAACTTATTAGACAGTATTTATAATAAAAAAGTTTCCTTTTGGATTTCGGCACTGATCTTGAGCCTAAATTTTGACAGAATCTGCTGACATTTCATGCAAAATAAAGATTGTACTGCAACTTTTAAATCCAGTGCATGTTCATTATTTCTGTGGATTTAACGTTCAAAAACAACGCATTAGCTACACAAAGCTGAGCTTTACAACTCTGACACAAATTTTCCATTGGTAAATCAGAGCTGTGTGAACAAACCTTAGCTTTCACAATCATAGCGTTCTGTATTTATGTAAATAGAATATTACATTATGCTCACTATAAGATTATGTTGAAAATCATTGAATGCATTAAATACATACAAAGCTCAAAATCTAAGTAAGATAAAAGTTATATTTTAAGAAACACTCCCATTAACTTTATTTTGCCTAAACCTGTGCATGTGTGTAAATAGTGTAGTGTGAGTATTAATATACTAAGCTACCACAGCTGTCATCAGGATCCAGCGCCATTCTGCTCCTCTTCTCAGTGACATCACTGCTCTCCAGACTCTTCAGTCAAACTGTGTTCTGGATTTAACAAAGTATGCCTATGGAGTGTTATAGGTTTAAATTGTAAAAGTGGCTTCCAGCTCTTAAATAGAGAATGGAGTGATT
This sequence comes from Oophaga sylvatica, assembly GCA_033576555.1. Lineage (NCBI taxonomy): Eukaryota > Metazoa > Chordata > Amphibia > Anura > Dendrobatidae > Oophaga > Oophaga sylvatica. The sequence continues at coordinate 301,921,179 of JARQOD010000006.1, forward strand.
CGGCTAGTCTGAAAAGCGGTAATGTCACTCAGAAGAGGAGCAGAATGGAGCTGGATCCTGAAGAAGGCAGCATTAAGTGGGTATATTAACACACATATACTACAATCCATACACATATTTAGGCAAAAAGAAGTAAGTTGAATTCTTACATTAAACTTTCAGTTTGTCACTGACTGTGTGTAATACATAGGATGTTGCGTATACATTTGAAGAACAATATTCTATATTTAGCTGCAAGGAAAATTAATCAACCTTCTTTGCAAAATAGGTCTATTAGTGACATTTAAAAACTTCCTGATATTTGAAATAAACCAAACAAATATCAATAATTTATTAACATGAATACAACTAAGTTAACAATTCTCTAAATTCAGTTAAAATTATTCAGCCTCTTCATCATAAGTATGTATTTTTTTAGTAGTATAGATAAGCAAATTTATATATGTATATGTAATGTATATACAAGGTGGGCCATTTATATGGATACATCTAAATAAAATGGGAATGGTTGCTGATATCAACTTCCTGTTTGTGGCAAATTAGTATATGGGAGGGGGAAAGCTTTTTAAGATGGGTGGTGACCATGGCTGCCATTTTGAGTTTGGCCATTTTGGATCCACTTTATTTTTTCCAATGGGAAGAGGGTCATGTGACACATCAAACCTATTGAGAATTTCACAAGAAAAACAATGGTGTACTTGGATTTAATGTAACTTTATTCTCTCTTGAGTTATTTACAAGTTTATGACCACTTATAAAATGTGTTCTAAGTACTGCCCATTGTGTTGGATTGTCAATGCAACCCTCTTCTCCCACTCTTGACACACTGATAACAACACTGCAGAAGAAATTCTAGCACAGGCTTCCAGTATCCGTTGTTTCAGATGCTGCACATCTCGTATCTGAAGGCAATTGTCTATGCTGTGAAGATACGAGATGTGCAGCATCTGAAACAATGGATATTGGAAGCCTGTGCTACCATTTCTTCTGCGGTGTTGCTATCAGTGTGTCAAGAGTGGGAGAAGAGGGTTGCATTAACAATCCAACACAATGGGCAGCACTTAGAACACATTTTATAAGTGGTCATAAACTTGTAAATAACTCATGAAAGAATAAAGTTACATTAAAATCAAGCACACCATTGTTTTTCATGTGAAATTCTCAATAAGTTTGATGTGTCACATGACCCTCTTCCCGTTGGAAAAAATAAAGTTGGATCCAAAATGGCCGACTTCAAAATGGCCACCATGGTCACCACCCATCTTGAAAAGTTTTCTACCTCCCATATACTAATGTGCCACAACCAGGAAGTTGATATCACTAACCATTCCCATTTTATTTAGGTGTATCCATATAAATGGCCCACCCTGTATAGTGCTGCTCAGGATTATTGGTACCCCATCATTTTTTTTCATAGACTGTACAATATCTTCAGAAATAAATGGAAATGTACCAAAGTTATGCTCCCAGGATTTATTAATTAGTGGTCCATTATAATACAACAATAAAATATTGTTTTTCAACTTGCATGTTGCAATTTCAAAGAAGAAACAGAATAAACTACATGTGCAGCAATAAAGGCACCCTTAATCAATACTTGGTTGCACACCCTTTGGCATTGATGACAGCCTCCATATATTGCTTATAGCCATTAACACTAGGACTACAGGACTGGTCACCTCCCCTAGAACTACCGAATGGAGTCATTTTGACTCCTGGTTTGTTTTTGTTTATTTTTAGAATTTCTTGCTCCTGGTATTGTTGTAACTTTAATTTCATCCTCTGGTATAGAATGCAAAATAGCAAGAATATCGTCAGGCTTTAGCGCACTTCTTCTAGCTATATTAGCAGTTAGCTAAACTGTAGGCCGTATTCTACAGAAATTATGTTGTCCACTCGAGAGTTCATTGGTTCACTGACGGATACCCTGTGTATGTCAAGTATATTTGCAAAAATGCTAATTATGCTAAGTCTAAGGCTACTTTCACACATCCGTTTTTTGCCGTCAGGCGCGATCCGGCTTTTTTAATTAAAAAAACGGATCCTTTTTTTTCTACCGCCGGATCCGTTTTTTTCTCATTGACTTGCATTAGCGCCGAATCGCTCCTCATGTCCTTCCATTTCGTCCATATTTTTCCTGATCCGGCATAAATTTCAATTCTGGCGTCTGGACAAAACATGTCTAGGAACGTTTTTTCTTTCCGGCGAAAAAAACGGACAGCGCCTGACACGGAGCATCAGGCTTGTACAATAGAAGTCTATGGGTGCCGGATCAGGCACAGGACTGATCCGGCCCCGGAGTCCGTTTTCTTCCTCTGTGCATGCCTTTAAGGAGGAAATCAAGGTCTCTCTCTCTCCTCTCTGTGTCTCTCTCTCTCTTTCTCTCCCCTTCTAGGCATGTTCACATTACATTTCTCGGGTTCAATAGTTCATGACGGATGCGGCTAAAAACCACATCCGTCGCATCAGTTTTTCCCAATCTGCACAGGATCCTTCTTTTTCAAAGTTGGACGGATTGTGCCGGATTGGGAAAAACGGATGTGTGAAAGTAGCCTAAGAAAGCCAACATTTATTCTAAACTTATTCTAAACATACAAGTAAATGAAAACTAAAAGAAATAATAACATTTAGTGACAAAGACTAGCAAAATATAGTAGGGAGTCAAAATGACTCCCTTTGGTAACTAAAGGTAAATTTTGAAAAAAGGTACTTTTCTTTCAAAAATTATTTATTGTCACAAAATCTTTTTTTCGCATCCTAAATGAGTAAAAGTCACCCAATCTCAAGCCAAAAATTCTGAAAAATGTAGTCACAGAAGAGACATAAAAATTCCGAGGAGTCAACATGACTCCATCGGCAGTTCTAGTGTTAATAAGCTTCTTGCACTTTTCAGCTTGTATTTTCTCCCACTCTTCCTTTGCAGTTTATTCAAGCTCTTGAATGTTTTCAGGGTTATTTTTCCCAATGGCAGATTTCAGCTCACCCAAAAGATTTTCAATGGTTTTGATGTAAGAACTCGTTTGTTGGACATTTTAAAACAGTCCATTTTTTCTTTTTCAACAATTCCTGTGTACTTTTTGATGTGTGCTTTTTGTCATTGTCTTGCTGAGGGACCAATGATCTTCTACTCAAACCAAGTTTTCTTACATTGGTTAGGACATTTCGCTCATTATCTCTTGATAATTCTTTGATTTTGTGATTCCTGTGATATGGTCAAGGCCTCGAGTACCAGACACAGCAATGCCACCCCACAGCATTATGGATCCTCCATCATGCTCAGCTGTTGTAGAGTATTCTTTTCCTCATAAGCTTCATTGCACCATCTGTAAACAAACTGTTGCTTTGGATTGCCAAAAAGCTCTATTTTTGTTTCATCTGTTCACAGAACATTTTCCCAAAAGGATTGTGATTTGCCAAGATACTCTTTGACAAAGATCAGTCTTTCCTGTTTATGTCTTTTCTTCAGCAATGGATTCTTCCTTGGCCTTCGCCCATTAAGCTCTGCTTGGTTTAGTGTGCGGCATATGGTACTTGTTAAAACCATGACCCCAAACTGTTCCAGATTGGGCTTCAGGTCTTTGGATGTTTGATGTGGTTTTTTTTCACCATTCGCATCAACCTTTGAAGATAACTCTTGTCTAGAGTTGAGCGATACTTTCCGATATCCTAAAGTATCGGAATCGGAATGGTATCGCCGATATCACTAAAATATCGGCGATACCCGATACCGATACCGGAAGTCCCATGTAAGTCTATGGGAACAAAATATCGAAATTAAAAAAAACCCATTCTTGCCTTGTTGGTTAATTGTACATGAAGGAAAACAAGAAAGAGTAATGTAGAATGTATTGGGGAAGGTTGAGGAGACATTAAAGGCATAGATGTTTAACCCAATCAAATGGAATAGCATAAATATCTTTTTTTTTAAAGATGTTCGGATTGACGAAGAAATTGACAATGTTAACGTTTTTTATATTTTGGCAAATATGTATATTACACAACTTCCATGCTCTTCATCTTCACCTTTTTAACTTTTCACACACTTTCTCCTTCATAATCTTCTGCAGCATCATCTTTTTCATCAAATTATTCTTCATCTTCACCTTCTTTATCTTCTTCTTAAACTTCTTGCTATTCATCTTTGTTAACATTACTCATATTCTTCTTATTAAACTATTATTCTTATTCATATTCTGCTTCATCTTCTTCATCATATTCTTATTTGTGACAGAGAATCCTGTACTTGTAATCTGTCAAAGTATGAATTTTTCATCCTTCCGTTCTTGCTGTCACAAAAGATTTAAATTACAACAGTATTTGTCCGTGTTCAGTTTAGCCTGCAGCAGCAGGCATTTTCCAGGGGCACCACGAGGAGGAACGGACTCACCCCCATACACTGCTTAGTCTTCTTCTGCTTAGAATTTAGAGCATATATTTTGCTCTTCATTTTGGTCTTATACTTCATGTTCTTCTGCTTTTAGATCTTCTGCTTATTGTTCTTGTGTCTCTTGTTCCGTATCTTGTATTTGTAGCACAATCTTGTACCAGCTGATGTTACTGGGACACGGTTACTAAGCAGGAGGTACCTGTGCTCCAAAGCACTACCAAGGACCAGCAGACGTTGCTGGAACTCGGATACCGAGATGGAGGCACCTAGACCAAAGGCACTGCGGAGAACCAGTTGACGGTACTGGAACCCGGAGGGGCAGCAGAAGGAAAAGAGCCAATGGCACAACCGAGGACCAGCTGACGTTACTGGGACACGGTTACTAAGCAGGAGGTACCTGTGCTCCAAAGCACTACCAAGGACCAGCAGACGTTGCTGGAACTCGGATACCGAGATGGAGGCACCTAGGCCAAAGGCACTGCGGAGAACCAGTTGACGGTACTGGAACCCGGACGGGTAGCAGAAGGTACAAGAGCCAATGCAAGTAACGAGGACCAGCTGACTGTGCTGGAACCCGGAGGGGCAGCAGAAGGAAAAGAGCCAATGGCACAACCGAGGACCAGCTGACGTTACTGAACCCCAGTAACACAGGAGCAAGTGTTGACTGTGCTAACAGCACTTCCGAGCAACAACTGGCGGTGTTGGAGCCCAGGGTCAAGGAGGATGTTTAAATACTAGATCAAGTAATTTCCTTGTTACCTGTCAATTTTAAATGTCTATACTTCAAACAAGAGAAAGATAACCTTTACTACCATAAGATGATGATTTCATTTAAACTAATATCTAGATAAATAAAGAATTGACAAACATAAACACATACATTAACATGTTGAACAGCAATGCAAACCACAAAATAAATTAGTTAAGGAATCTGCTATACGGTTGTACATAAAAGCATACAAGTACATATCTGAATCCATTAATGATGGATAAGTAACAGTATGTACACCATTTTTATTGTATAGACAATGAATGTCTGACTTCAAAACATCATCAGCATTACAAGTTATCTGTGACATTACTAAAATGTTACATTTGCTGAATAATGTCACTAAACAGTTTATACAAAATTATACAATTTCCATCATGTAATACTCATAATATGTGGCAATAATCATGTTTATTAACAAACATAACCTTTAAAAAGTGCATAGTGCATAGTGAAAATTGCTATTTATGCCTGACTGTCGACTTGCAAGCATGACAACGGATAGATAAGGTATATATAGATGAGACTGCATAGCCACAGATGGTGAATGGCGATGTAATACTGTACCTCAATAAAGTGTGCGTCACTACTACATAATTTTTTTTATATAGCTTTATAAACAGGGTACGTGGATGTATGCTTGCGCCTTTGTTTTGACGCACAGACTGCCTTCCTGCTGAGACGCGTTGGGTAGTGAACAGTTGTGTGCAGTGTTCACTGTAGTCTGAGGTTTTCCTTTTTGGAGTGCAGATCACGCTCCAGTTAGTTCTTCAACCACTGCTGGTTGTAGTCTGCTGAGCGTGTGTCACTGGCACATCCTTGAAATTTTTCTCTAATTGTTGCTGCTCCATTCTATTACAAATAAATAAAATCTATTAGTGTGACGCGCTTCCATCCGTATACAATACATTGGTTGCAAACACTATAGAAGTACACAAAGGGGCCTTTCACACCTACTGAACAGTTGTGTGCAGTGTTCACTGCAGTCTCTGCGGAATAACCACACTTAGGCCTTATAACTTTTCAGACTTTCTTTATCAATCTACCAAGATGAAGAAGGCAGGGAGTAAGGCACGTGGTCGTGGAGTTTCTTCAGGGAGAGGACGTGGGGATTCTGTGGCTGCTGCGGCCCCCAGTGACACAGCATCCACCAGTTTTCCCCGGGCCGTGAGCGTTCCTTTATGCGCACTTTTGTAGGAGCTCGGAGTACCCCCCTGCTGCGGGAAGAACAAATTGAAGCCGTTGTTGTTTGGATCTCAGCCAATGCATCGACTTCAATTGCTTCCACCTCCTCTCAGGACCACAGCACTGTTGGGCAACCATCTGTCTCTTCACCGCCTGGCAAATTGCCCAGGCAGTCAGAGAGTTCTGTACAGGAGCCAGCTGAGTGTCTGCTTCTGTTCTCAGAATCTATTGGCTTGCAAACAGGGGCCCAGCCAAGCAGCATTCTGTAATGTGAAGAAGAGGGAGTATGCAGTGATGCGCAACAGCTGTGTCTCTCTGAATCTGAAGAGGCGGGTGAGACAGTGCCGATGGTCAGCACACCGCAGAACGCATCTGATGATGATGATGAGACCCAGGTGCCAGTTTCTGTTGAGCATGGTGCTGGCCAGACCACCCAACAGCAGGTGTTGGAAGAGGGTAGTGGAGATGATGAGGTCCAATACCCAACATGGCATGAAGAACAGGAAGGTGGTGGGAGCAGCTCAGAGGAATAATAATAATATTTATTTATATAGCGCCATCATATTCCGCAGCGCTTTACAGTTTAGCAGTTTCAGAACACAAGTCATAAGTAACAACGTTAACAATACAATAATTTAAGCTAAATAAGTCGCCCCTGCTCGTGACAGCTTACAATGTACAATGAGATGGGGGAGATACAAAGTATAGGTGTTTATATACAATGGTGCATTTACAATGATGTTCCAGCCATCTTAAGGGACTGAGGGATGGAGATAGTGAATGGGCTAGAGACACACACACACTTACACAGAATACATAGAATGACTTTGATTAGTGAATGTGATAGGCCGCTCTGAACAAATGTGTTTTGAGGGAGCGCCTGAAACCATGCAAATTGTGGATAGTCCTAATTTCTTGGGGTACAGCATTCCAGAGGATTGGCGTAGAGCAGGAGAAGTCTTGGAGTCGGGAGTGGGAGGTACGTATTAGTGCAGAGGTTAGTCGAAAGTCGTTTGCAGAGCGCAGCAGTCGGTTAGGCCGATAGATAGAAATGAGGGAGGAGATGTAGGAGGGGTGCTGCACTGTGGAGAGCTTTGTGGGTGAGAACCAGTACTTTGGTTGAAAGCTGGGAGAGGCCTAGAGAAATGGTTAGTGATAGAAGGAAGATAGAGGAAGACATTGCCCCAACGGTACAAACAGGAGGGAGAGTTAGGCTGCAGACTCGGTTGCCTGTAGCCTCCAGTTTGGCACCTGTTCGGAGCAGTTGTCTTCCAAAAGTCAAAACGTGCGCTCCCAGGACTTGCACTGCGTGGTCCTTTTTTCACACACTTGCACATGATATTTGCTATGTGAAATGCAAGCTGTGTAATCAAAAATTAAAAATAGCTAAAAGTGTCAGTCACCTCAATACCACAAATATGTGGAAACATGTGCGGACAAAGCCAGTAGTTGAGTTACAAAGACACACTGGAGATGTAGGCCAACCTACAGCAGCACCTACATCTTCAGGTTGTGTTGAAGCCTCTTCATCGAGCTCACACACAGCTGGTTATGCTTCCTCACAGGATCGCCATGGAAGAACCTCGGCCACTGTTGTCCAGAGACAAACTGTTATTCCACACACAGCAGCAAGTTCCCTGTCATCCTCACACTCCCAGGCCACAAAACAGCCAGCGGTAGCACAGGCATGGGATAAAAGACGGCCATACTCCGCAAACCATGCACGAGCACAGGCTCTGAATGCTGGCATTGCAAAACTCCTGTCCCTTGAAATGCTGTGATTCAGGCTGGTGGAGACAGACAGTTTCCGTAACTGAATATCATTGTCAATCCCACAATACAATGTGCCAAGCCGATTTCATTTCAGCAGGCAAGCCGTCCCTGGTCTGCAAAAGCATGTTGAGGGAAAAATTAAACATGCGCTACTAAAAGCCCTCAGTAGCAAGGTCCACCTGACCACCGATGCGTGGACCAGTACCCATTGTTATGATCTGCTACAACCAGTAAGGAAAGAAGGGAATTCTGTCCCTACAATACAACTAAGCTGAATCCCTACGATGTAACGGGGAACCTGATCCTGCGACCAGACCCGCTAAAGTCCTCATCTAGTGTGAACGAAGACCTATAGTTGCGAGGGAGTAATCCCTACAAGATCTAGGGACTGGGAGAAAAGGTGGACACCTCCTAACATAAATTGTAGCATGGATAATTAAACAGAAAAATAAATACTTTGTGATCCTAACATCAAGCAAAACTCACAGATTAAGGCACCTAAGCACCCGGCTAGCTTAACAGTAGATAATACAATGAAGTCAAGCAAAGCCAGAAGGGCGGAGCCAGACTAAATAGGGAAAAAAGGTCATGTGACCAGCAAACTGAAACAAAACCTAACAAGAGGGTTCTAACACCCATGGCCAGGGACAATACCTTTCCCTCACTGCCCATTGGGTCAATGTTGTGCAGCCGGGTACTGATCTTGCGAGTGGCGCTGTACGTGTTCTGCCAACTCCAAGGATTGCAGGAATCAAGTCTGTACACATTGATTCCTCCTCCTATTCCAGTTCCTCAGAATCATCGCTGCAGGAGCCGTCACGGTCTACCTCCACATGGACCCGTGAACGTTTACCTGTTGCGACCGATATGAGCACAGCCGTGTCCAAATGTCAACAGGCCATCCTGAAATTAATTTCCATGGGGAATCTTAGCCACACAGCGCAGGAGCTCTGTAATGCCATAAAGCAGGAGAGCGACGTGTGGTTTTTGGAAGAGAATCTACAGGCAGGCTTGGTAGTGTGTGACAATGGCCGAAATCTGGTGTCAGCTCTGGGCCTTGGCAACCTCAGTCACATACCATGTCTGTCATATGTGCTCAAATTGGTCGTGCAGAGTTTTTTGAGGGACTATCCGGATCTTGATGCACTGCTGCACAAGGTCCGCCTAGAGTGCGCTCACTTGCGACGTTCCAGCATGGCCAGATCGCTGATTGCAGCTCTGCAACGCAGATTTCACCTTCATGAACATCGCATTATATGTGACGTACCCACCAGGTGGAATTCCTCGTTACATATGTTGGAGAGGTTGTGTGAGCAGCAGCCAACAGTAATGGAGTATCAGCTGCATCAGGCGCAGTCAACTCGCAATTTGCGGCGTTCACACTTCACCACTACTGAGTGGGCCTCTATAATAAGAATAATAATATTATTTAGTTATATAGCGCCATAATATTCCGCAGTGCTTTACAGTTTAACAGTTTCAAAACACGAGTCATAAGTAACAACGTTAACAATACAATAATTAAAGCAAAATCAGCCGCCCCTGCTGGTGAAAGCTTACAATCTACAATGAGGTGTGGGAGATACAAAGTACAGGTGTTTATATACAATGGTGTTTTTACAATGATGGTCCAGCCATTTTAAGGAAGTGAGGGATGCATGGAGATAGTGAATGGGCTACACACACAGAATTACACATAGAATGACTTTGATTAGTGAATGTGATAGGCCACTGTGAACAAATGTGTTTTGAGGGAGCGCCTGAAACCATCCAAATTGCGGATAGTCCTAATTTCTTGGGTAGAGCATTCCAGAGGATTGGCGCAGCGCGGGTGAAGTCTTGGAGTTGGGAGTGGGAGGTACGGATTAGTGCAGAGGTTAGTCGAAGGTCGTTTGCAGAGTGCAGCAGTCGGTTAGGCCTATAAATATAAATAAGGGAGGAGATGTAGGGGGTGCTGCGCTGTGGAGAGCTATGTTGGTGAGAACCAGTAATTAGAATTGGATCCTATAATGAATGGGCAGCCACTGCCAGTGTAATGAGTGGCGAATAACTCTATGAAGGATATCTGCCACGTTTTGCGTGCGTTTGATGAGTCAACGCGGATGGCGAGTGCAGATGATGCACTAGTCAGCCTGACTGTCCCCCTTATCTGCCTGCTTCAAAAAACACTGCAAGCACTAAGGCATGAGGTTTTGGAAGAGGTGGAGGATGAGGAGTCACAAATTCCATCACCTTCTGGACAGTCAGCGCAACGTGGTTCCTCACAAAGGGCTGGAGGACTTTCAAAGTACCATGCTGTATCAACAATTGAACCTCCAGAGTCGCTGTCTATATTTTCATAACCATTACAAACTTTTAATGTATTTACAAAGCACATAATGTACATTTTTTGTCTATCCTTTTGTAATGCTATTGTGTTTCCATAAACTGATGTTACAGAATTATGATACAAAGTTTTTAAATTTTGAGTTTTAAATTTTGTAAATGTATATGTATTTTAAGGACTTTGTGAGGAGGATGAGGAGGAGTCAATGGAGGAGGAAGACATCGCTCCAGAGGGAGGTAGACAATGCTCTAGTCAGTATGTAGACCAAGGGTGGGGTGATGCACAGCAGGCGGAGATGACGCCTCTTGCAGGGGACAACGTTTCTTGGCCAGTTGGGAGTCTGCAGCACATGGTTGATTTCATGCTGCAGTGGCTGAGAAACGACCGCCGCATCGAACACATTCACACCACGTCTGATTATTGGGTGTACACCCTCCTAGACCCTCGCTACCGGGACAACTTACAAAGCCTCATCACACCGTTGAACCGGGAGCGTAAAATGCGGAAGTACCAAGACACACTGGTGCAATCCATAATGTTCTCCATTCCAGCCGAGAGCACTGCTGCTGCTACTGATTTACAAAGCAGCTCTGTGCGTCGAGGCAGTGGAGACAGCTCTGCAACAAGAGGGAGCACAAGCAGCGCCTCTGCACAGGGCAAGAACAGTATGTTCCAAATGTGTCGAAGTTTTGTGGCAGCGCCACCAATGTCTACACCATCCGAGACGGCTCCAGTCAGCAGGAGGCAACATTTCCGTAAGATGGTGACAGACTACATGTCTTGCCCTCTCAGTGTACTCCCAGATGGCTCTTCCCCATTCAAGTTTTGTGTCTCTAAGCTGGATACATGGCCAGAGCTTAGCCAGTATGCATTGGAGGTGCTGGCTTGATCTGCTGGCAGTGTATTATCGGAGCGCGTCTTTACTGCTGCAGGTGGTGTACTAACAGACCGTTGCATGCGACTATCCTACGATAATGTAGAACGGCTTACTTTTCTGAAAATGAACTAGGCATGGATCTCGCCTGAATTTGCCTGTCCGGTTTCAGATTAACTAACTGGTTGACAACGTTTTCCATGTCTCCTGTTATGTTCATCTTTCTACCACCTGAGCTATACTCCCTGGGCTACAACACTGCCAGTTGCTGCTCAGAAGTGTCGTGTCCACAGACCAATACACAAGCTATAGTGATAGTGGGGTTCAGTAACGCCTGCTGTTCCCCTGCTGTGTGTCCGGCAAAAATTACTGCTACCTAGCTACACATGTTTAAAAAAACATGACATGTTAAAGTGGCTAGTGCTACACATAGATATCAGGCTACACCCTTATTTCTAAGCTGTAAACAAGTGAAACGTCAAATTTAAAACCATTCAATGATTAGTGTTGGTAACAAATCTGTAACTAAATAATTGTGACATATTATGGCAGATATCCACATGTCTAACACAAATGCTAACACAAAAGCATACTTATGCTATAGGGTACTGATGGTGAACCTTCTCACTCCATAACTTTGACCAATCCAACTCACATCATGCCTCAAATGCTGCAATGTTGGAAGTGCATAATGTGGGTTGAACTTTGACAACAGCTGCAGTGCGAAGGTTATCCTTCTGTGTTCTTGGCTTTTAAATAAAAGCATACAAGTAAATATAATAATACATTGTTGATTAAGGGACATGATGTACACCTGTAATATTGTGCAAACAATGGATGTAGGACTATTCCTCTTCAACATTACTTATATTTGTGTCATTTGAAAAAATACATATTTTAGTTAAAAATTAAAAACCCATGTTCAGTAGCTGTGAAAGGTCCGTTTGTGTACTTCTATATTGTTTGCAACCAATGTATTGTATACGGATGGAAGCGCGTCACACTAATAGATTAGATTTATTTTAAATGGAATGTAGCAGAACCAATTGGAGATAAATGAAAAGGATGAGCCACTGAGACACGCTCAGCAGAGTACAAGCAGCAGTGCTTGAACATGTAACTGGAGCGTGATCTGCACTAAAAAAAGTAAAAAACACAGACTGAAGTGAACACTGAAACACAACTGTCCACAATCTGTGAAAAGCTCCTTTCTGTACTTCTATAGTGTTTGCAACCAATGTATTGTATACGGATGGAAGCGCGTCACACTAATAGATTAGATTTATTTTAAATGGAATGTAGCAGAACCAATTGGAGATAAATGAAAAGGATGAGCCACTGAGACACGCTCAGCAGAGTACAAGCAGCAGTGCTTGAACATGTAACTGGAGCGTGATCTGCACTAAAAAAAGTAAAAAACACAGACTGAAGTGAACACTGAAACACAACTGTCCACAATCTGTGAAAAGCTCCTTTCTGTACTTCTATAGTGTTTGCAACCAATGTATTGTATACGGATGGAAGCGCGTCACACTAATAGATTAGATTTATTTTAAATGGAATGTAGCAGAACCAATTGGAGATAAATGAAAAGGATGAGCCACTGAGACACGCTCAGCAGAGTACAAGCAGCAGTGCTTGAACATGTAACTGGAGCGTGATCTGCACTAAAAAAAGTAAAAAACACAGACTGAAGTGAACACTGAAACACAACTGTCCACAATCTGTGAAAAGCTCCTTTCTGTACTTCTATAGTGTTTGCAACCAATGTATTGTATACGGATGGAAGCGCGTCACACTAATAGATTAGATTTATTTTAAATGGAATGTAGCAGAACCAATTGGAGATAAATGAAAAGGATGAGCCACTGAGACACGCTCAGCAGAGTACAAGCAGCAGTGCTTGAACATGTAACTGGAGCGTGATCTGCACTAAAAAAAGTAAAAAACACAGACTGAAGTGAACACTGAAACACAACTGTCCACAATCTGTGAAAAGCTCCTTTCTGTACTTCTATAGTGTTTGCAACCAATGTATTGTATACGGATGGAAGCGCGTCACACTAATAGATTAGATTTATTTTAAATGGAATGTAGCAGAACCAATTGGAGATAAATGAAAAGGATGAGCCACTGAGACACGCTCAGCAGAGTACAAGCAGCAGTGCTTGAACATGTAACTGGAGCGTGATCTGCACTAAAAAAAGTAAAAAACACAGACTGAAGTGAACACTGAAACACAACTGTCCACAATCTGTGAAAAGCTCCTTTCTGTACTTCTATAGTGTTTGCAACCAATGTATTGTATACGGATGGAAGCGCGTCACACTAATAGATTAGATTTATTTTAAATGGAATGTAGCAGAACCAATTGGAGATAAATGAAAAGGATGAGCCACTGAGACACGCTCAGCAGAGTACAAGCAGCAGTGCTTGAACATGTAACTGGAGCGTGATCTGCACTAAAAAAAGTAAAAAACACAGACTGAAGTGAACACTGAAACACAACTGTCCACAATCTGTGAAAAGCTCCTTTCTGTACTTCTATAGTGTTTGCAACCAATGTATTGTATACGGATGGAAGCACGTCACACTAATAGATTTGATTTTTTCTAATATAATGGAGCTGCACCAATTCCACTAAATAAAATAAAAAAAAAAAAAAAAAAAGTGACACGTGCAGATGCCTACAAACAGCGGTGGATGCAGAGCAAACTGCAGCGTCACCTGCACTGTCACACACACACCTTGCACAGAGCTGTTAAAACAACACTGGCAAAATGAAGCTTTACACAGCGGTTGGTAAACTAGCCTGCCTCAAGCACAGTAGTACACAAAATCGCAATATCTAACTGTCCCTCAGAGTCAGCACAGCAGCGTTCTGTCCCTAACTGAGTTCACAGCACAGTGACGCTAAAATGGCTGCTGCGCCTTTTATAGTGCATTCTGACATCATTTCAGCAGCCAATCACAGCCATGCCATTAGTTAAGATGACCGCATCATTACAGGATGTGCCCACACTTCGTAGGATTCCTCATTGGCTGACTAAAATCACATTGCCTCTCAAAGAATTATGGGAACTTCCGATTCCGGTATACGATATGGAAAAAGTATCGGAATTAAGTATCGGAATTCCGATAACGCGAATATCGGCCGATACCCGATACTTGCGGTATCGGAATGCTCAACACTACTCTTGTCAGTTATTCTCCCCCACATGCAGGGAGCTTCATGTAGGTTCTATTCTTTTCAAACTTCTTAACCCCTTAGTGACGGAGCCAAATTTTAAATATGTGACCAGTGTCAATTTTTGTCGTAATAACTCTGGAACCCTGGAACAAATTCCAGAGATTTTGAGTTTTTTCGTGACACATTATACTTTATGATAATTGGAAATTTAGGTTGATAAGTTTTGTGATTATTTATAAAAAATATCAGAAATTTGACAAAAATGTAAAAGTATTAGCAATTTTCAAACTTTGAATGATTATCCATTTAATTCAGATAGTCATACCATAGAAAAAAAATAATAAATAACATTTACCTCATGTCTGCTTTACTTCAGCACCATTTATAAAATGTTATATTTTTTGTTAGCATTTTAGGAGGTTTAAAAACGTAAATGTAATATTTTATTTTTCATGGAAATTTACAAAATTATTTTTTTAGGGACCTATCCAGGTTTGAAGTGACTTTAGGGGTCCTATATATTGGAAAAAACCCAAAAGTGATACCATTTTAAAAACAACACCTCCTGACATACTGAAAACTGCTGTCATGTAGTTTATTAACCCTTCAGCTGCTTTTCAGGAATTAATACAAAGTGCCATAATAGCAATGAAAAAGTTGATTTTTACCACCTGAATGTCGCTAACTTCTGAACAGGTCACTTTAGCTGGCAGATTCTATGTCCGCTATTTGTTCATGAATTACCATGGCAAACATCAGGACCACACAATCATGATCTCAGGGTGCCGATAGAGATAAAGAGGGAGAAGCCACACTCTTTTAAACATTTATATGATATAGTCACTATTGACAGCATCATCTAAGCGGTTTGTAATGTATGTAGTACAGTTCATATAGCGTCTTGTGCTTGGGTGCGATGAAAACACAGGAGTCACAGGTTTGATATAGAAAAGTCCTGTATTACTTCATACAAGTTGGCAGAAATAGTCACACAGTTTGCAGACACAGAAACAGGAGACACAGCAGGCCAGAGTAATCCAAGCTCAGCAATCACTCTCCAATACAGATTCAGGATCTTCTTCTCTGTTACCGTAAGTCCATGCAAACGTGGGTCTTTCAAAGAGCAGGGTTCAGAGTCCACAAGTGCTTCAGAGTTCCTCAGTAGGAATAGCTGGAGTACAAGGTCCAAGGCTTACAGGAGTCAAGTCACAGGTTCACTGCAGGCTAGATTCTGAAGCACTGATTGCTCAGCTGTGGCTGCTTAAGAAGCAAAGGAGAGAATCAGGGCGGGAACATGCAAGCTGGAAACTCCATTTTGACTGAGGGCAAGATAGCTGCAGCAAGACAGAAAGTAAAATGGCTGACGAACAAACTGAGTTTCAGGAATATATACATAGAACCTTACATTACTCCCCCCTTAAGGACAACCTAGGGATGACCTCAGACCAGGCTTGTGTGGGTACCTCTGATGAAACTGACGGAGCAAGCGAGGAGCATTAACGTTATTGACCGGTTCCCATGAGTTGTCCTCCACTGGGTAGCCCTGCCATTTAATCAGATATTGTAACTGATTTCTATACAACCTGGAATCTAAAATCCTTTCCACCACAAATTCTTCCTGACCATCGACTAGCACTGGGTCAGGGCAAGGAGAGGAACGTCCAGGAAACGTATTGGGTGTCGCAGCCTTTAGTAGGGATACATGAAAGACAGGGTGGATTCTCATAGTTCTGGGCAGTTGAAGACGACAAGCAACGGCACTTATAATTTTACTGATTTTATAGGGTCCAATGTACTTATGTCCCAACTTAGACGATGGAATCCTTAACTTAAGATTTCTGGTTGACAGCCAGACCAAGTCTCCTACCTTGAAAGCTGGTGCAGGTTTACGAAATTTATCTGCTGCTTTCTTGTACCTTTCTTGAGCCGATTCCAGATTTTCCTTTAGAAGATCCATATTCTTCTGTAAAGACGTGATTCTTTCAGCCACTGCTGGTAAAGGCGTTTCTATGGGAAATCGTGGTAGAATGTTAGGATGATAACCTAGATTAGAGTAAAAAGGAGACTGTTTAGTGGAGGCACTCTGAGAGTTGTTATACGAGAACTCAGCTAATGGAAGTAGATCCACCCAATCATCCTGTAGGTGGCAGATAAAGCAGCGGAGATACTGCTCCAGGGTTTGATTGGTTCGTTCGGTCTGTCCATTAGTCTGGGGATGAAAAGCAGAAGAAAGGTTTACTTTAATGTCCAATGCTGCACAGAAATTTTGCCAAAACCTAGAAGTGAATTGCACCCCTCGATCCGAAATAACCTCATCCGGTACTCCATGTAAGCGAAACACATCTTTAATCATCAAATCTGATGTCTGTTTTGCAGTGGGTAAGCCGACACAAGGGATAAAATGAGCTGCCTTTGTTAGACGGTCAACCACCACTAGAATGGTGTTCTTCCCCTGAGAGGTTGGTAACTCCACAATGAAGTCCATAGAAATGGATCCCCACGGGCGGGACGGGGTGGGAAGAGGCTGTAACAGACCAGTTGGTGAGGAGCGAGGTGTTTTGCATCTTGCACAGACCTCACATGAAGTGACATAATTCAAAACATCCTTCCTGCAAGTGGGCCACCAAAAGAAACGAGAAAGAAATTCCTGTGTCTTTAGAATTCCTCTATGCCCAGCTATCTTGGAATCGTGAATGAGTTGCAATACTCTTAATCTGACTGTTTCAGGAATATACAGACGTTGTCCCTGAATCCACACACCATTCTTAAAGACAAGACTTACGTCCCTTGGGGGTTGTGCCAAAAAGGAATCCGCATGGTATGCTTCCTTGATGTCCTTAAGTAGGTCTTGATTATGAATTACTCCTAGGAATCTAGAGTCAGGAAGAATAGTCTTAGGAGGAGTAATTGGACGTGTCTCTGCTGAGTAAATCCTAGAGAGTGCATGAGCCTTTCCATTGCGCGATCCTGGTCTATAAGAGATGATAAAATTAAATTGGTTTAAGAAAAGATTCCAGCGAGCCTGGCGAGGAGTCAGGCACTTAGCCGACCTGATAAACTCAAGGTTACGATTGTCTGTCAGGACGACTATTTGCTGTGCAGCACCCTGAAGAAGGTGTCTCCATTCTTTGAAGGCGGCAATAATGGCCAACAACTCTCTATTGCCCACATCGTAGTTCCTCTCAGCCGAAGACAACTGCTGGGAAAAGAAGGCACAGGGATGCAAGGCATTCTTCTCACCTGTTCTCTGAGAGAGTATAGCTCCAACGGCACAGTCTGAAGCATCCACCTCTATTATGAAGGCAAGCTCGGGGTTGGGATGTACTAGGATAGGTGCAGTGGTAAATTTATCTTTTAGACGGGAAAATGCTTCCTGGGCTTGGGGAGTCCAGGAAAACCTAGACTCTTTCCGGGTAAGTTGAGTGATAGGTGACACTACCTCAGAGAAATTTCTAATGAAACGTCTATAGAAGTTGGCAAACCCGATGAAGCGCTGTACCTCCTTCACATTTCTAGGACTTGGCCAATCCTTGATGGCTTGGGTTTTGCTTCCATCCATACTAATTCCTTGTGTAGACAGTACATACCCCAGAAATTGAATTTCGGTCCTATGGAATTCACACTTTTCAAGTTTGATGTAAAGATGATTTTGTCTTAGACGTTCCAAGACCATTCTCACATGTCCATGATGTTCCTCTGTGGAGTTAGAAAAAAATAGAATATCATCCAAATAAATTACCACGAATGTATCTAGGAGATCCCTGAAGATGTCATTCACCAAGTGTTGGAAAGTGGCTGGGGCGGTACTCAGACCAAAAGGCATAACTAGATATTCAAAGTGTCCATAGCGTGACCTGAATGCAGTCTTCCATTCATCCCCAGGTCTAATACGGACTAAGTTATAGGCCCCACGAAGATCTAGTTTAGAAAAAATTTTGGCATGTCGCACTCTCTCCAATAACTCAGGGATTAAAGGCAATGGATAACGGTTTCTAATAGTAACCTTATTGAGTTCCCTATAGTCTACGCATGGTCTCAGAGATCCATCTTTCTTCTTTACAAAGAAGATGGGTGCACCTGCAGGAGATGAAGAGGGGCGTATGAAGCCCTTGGCTAGATTTTCATCTATGTAATCCTTTAAAGCCTTTAGCTCGGGCCCCGCCAGGGGGTAGATCTTACCAAAAGGTATCTCTGCTCCAGGCAATAATTCAATTGGACAATCATATGGACGGTGAGGAGGAAGCTGGTCAGCGTTCTTCTTGTCACATAAATCCACATAGTCCTCGTATACAGCTGGTAGTTCAGGGACTGACATGATTCCTTTAGGAACAGAGCAAGCTGAAACTTTTGGACTCATCTGTTTCTCTGGAAAGTGTAATTCCTTGGTCTCCCAGTTAATGGTAGGATTCTGAGCCTGCAGCCATGGTAGCCCTAGAATAATGGGAAAGTGGGGAGAAGAGATAAGCATAAAGGACAGTTTCTCTTGATGATCTTTACTCATAAGAACCCTCAAAGGCTCTGTTTCCTGATAAACTGGTCCAGAGGTCAGCAGGGAGCCATCCACAGTTTCCATCTGTACTGGAGTAGCCTTCTTCACTGAACGTATTCCCTGTTTCAGAGCAAAGGAGACATCCATAAAATTTCCACTTGCCCCTGAGTCGATCATAGCAGAGCTAGACACCCAAGCTGAGTCAACCCAGAGTTTGATGGAAAGAAAGCAATGAAAATTGTTTTTCTTACAACTCAGCTGGGACACCGCTGAGGAAACTTGAAAAATGGCAGCGTTTACACAGTCAACGTCCTCAGAGGTAACGGAGTTTAAGTCCGAGAAATCAAGATCTGTTGCTGCAGATCTCTCTGGAGCCTGAGGCTCGGACTTGACAGATCCCCTCTCGCAACACTCACAATGAATGAGTGCTGCAGTAGTCTTACGAGAACGGCTGGGGCAGTTTATAATGAAGTGCCCTGACTTACCACAATAGAAACATAGATTCTCCTTAAAACGATGTTCCTTGCGTGCATCACTAACCCGTCGTTGTAAAGAGTCTACCTGCATGGGTTCAGGTTCCCGTGTAATCCTACTCAAAGGTTCCTTAGCTGGAGAGGAAGGTAGGAAAAGGTTAGTACGATTGCTTTCGAACCATCTCTCTTGCCTGCGTTCAGTCAGACGAGTATCAATACGGATGCAGTAGTTAATAAAGTCACCTAACGCAGTGGGAGGGTCGGCACGAGCAAGTTCATCCTTAATCAGTGGAGATAACCCCTTTCGAAAAATAGATTTTTTGGCGGAACTGTCCCAGGTGGTATCAAGGGCCCATCTCCTGAAATCCAAGGCATATTCAGCTACCGAGTGCTTACCTTGGCGCAAAGCTAACATGGCTGCTTCAGCTGTTGCACCTCGATTGGGGTCATCAAACACCTGCCCCATGGCTGAAATAAAATCATCAAGGTGATTCAAACAATCATCCTCAGTCTCAATCAGAGGGTTTGCCCACATTAAAGCCTTGTTGGTAAGCAACATAATTATAGTAAGCACCTTAGATCGTTCAGTGGGAAATTGTGAAGCATGTGCAGAAAAAAAAGATTGCATTGATTAATAAATCCCCTGAATTTCTCACGTTCACCGCCAAAACGAAAAGGGGGCAACTTGGGAATCCCAGCACTCGGGGCTACGGCAGGAGCCTGGACTCGCCCCTCTAGAACCTCAATCCTGGCTCGCAAATCCTGGGTAGTCTGTCCAACCACTTGCAAATTGTGATTATTGAGGTCCTGTAGATTTGTAAAACGGGTCTTTATATTCTGCAAATCTGCAAGGATATTATCAGTCACTCCGCAAAGTTCCTTTATGCGGGCCTCCATTTTCCAGATCTTTTAAGACAGGATTACTGGAAGAAGAGGAGAGAAAAAAAAACAATAGTGTTCACCTGTGGCAACACTGCAGAGAGAAAAAAAAATTAAGGGAACTGCTCACCTGGAATGGTTGTGAGAAGTCACAACCACTATCATCACAGAAAGTTTCAACCAGACATCTGATATCCAGAGTTACAGCAGACAAAAAAGAGAAAAGAAAGGAAAAAAAAAAAAACAATGTGTTTACCTGTGGTAACACTGCAAAAAGAAAAAACTTAAGGAATTGCTCACCTGGAATGGTTGTGAGAAGTCACAACCACTGTCATCACAGAAAGTACAACCGGACGTCTGATATCCACAGTACAGCAGACACAGCCTTCCAGACCCAGCAGACACTAACGTTTTGGCTTCAGAATCTTGTAATGTATGTAGTACAGTTCATATAGCGTCTTGTGCTTGGGTGCGATGAAAACACAGGAGTCACAGGTTTGATATAGAAAAGTCCTGTATTACTTCATACAAGTTGGCAGAAATAGTCACACAGTTTGCAGACACAGAAACAGGAGACACAGCAGGCCAGAGTAATCCAAGCTCAGCAATCACTCTCCAATACAGATTCAGGATCTTCTTCTCTGTTACCGTAAGTCCATGCAAACGTGGGTCTTTCAAAGAGCAGGGTTCAGAGTCCACAAGTGCTTCAGAGTTCCTCAGTAGGAATAGCTGGAGTACAAGGTCCAAGGCTTACAGGAGTCAAGTCACAGGTTCACTGCAGGCTAGATTCTGAAGCACTGATTGCTCAGCTGTGGCTGCTTAAGAAGCAAAGGAGAGAATCAGGGCGGGAACATGCAAGCTGGAAACTCCATTTTGACTGAGGGCAAGATAGCTGCAGCAAGACAGAAAGTAAAATGGCTGACGAACAAACTGAGTTTCAGGAATATATACATAGAACCTTACACGGTTAAACAGATATGGACGGTGACAACACTGATTGTGGCTGATGCAGCAAGTTGTCAGCTGTAGTGGACAGCCAATAGCTGCTGGATTGTCTCCTGTATGGGATGCTGTTCTCTTATATCGCAGGTCAGTTAAAAGACGTATTGACCATCATTAAGGGGTTTTAATAACATTGCACACTGTTGAAACTGGGTCTTTAGAGATGGCCTTATAACCTTCAGAAGTCTTGTGTTTGCTAATAATAGAGGTTCTGATGTCCTCCGATAGATCCTTTGTCTTCTCCTTTGTGAGAAAGGAACAGAGACTACCATGTGGATTTTTAAAACAATGAAGTTATCAATTATTGGCTAATTCACGTCACATGGGCACCAACAATTAATCACAGGTCATTCTCATTTGTTATTTACCACAGGCGAGTCAAAATGTGTTTCCATACTAATTTAATGTAAAGGGTGCCAATACCAGTGGCACAGCCAGATTTAGGTTTATCCCTCCAATTGTTTTTTGCTTTAAATTATTGCTTATCATTTGCTCCTTTATATTTAACACGAGTGCTCTAACCAAAAAAACTGTTTCACTTGATCCATTTTTTCAAGAGAAATTCCACTCCACATTATGTACTTAAACATTATGTACTTAAATATATACATATATATATATATATATATATATATATATATACTAGCTATTGAGCACGTTCTATGCCCAGGTGGCGAGCATTTTTATTGGTATATGGTCTCCCATCCTGGTATGTGCTGCCCCTCCTATCCTGGTATGCATGGCACCCCTCATCCCTATCCTGGTATGTATGGTACCCCTCATCTCTATCCTGCTAGGCATAGCCCCTCATCACTATTCTGGTATGTATGATCCCTTCACCCCCAAACCTGGTATGCATGGCACCCCATTTCTCATCCTGGTATGCATGGTCCCCTCCCCACAATCCTGGTATGTATGGTACCCCATCATCCCTATCCAGGTATGCATGGTACCCCCTCATCCCTATCCTGGTATGTATGGTTCCCTCACCCCCCAATCCTGGTATGCATGATACCCCCTTATCCATATCCTGGTATTCATGGTTCCCTCACCCTCAATCCTGGTATGCATGGTACCCCCTCATCCCTATCATGGTATGCAAGGTCCCCTCACCCCCAATCCTGGTATGCATGGTCCACTCACCCCAATCCTCGCATGCATGGTCCCCTCACCCCCCAAATCTGGTATGCATTGTCCCATCACCCCCAATCCTGGAATGCATGGTCCTCTCATCCCCCAATCCTGGTATACATGGTCCCCTCACCACTCAATCCTGGTATGCATATTTCCCTCACACCCCAATCCTGGTATGCATTGTCCCCTCATCCACAATCCTGGTATGCATGGCACCCCTTAACTCCCAATTCTGGTATGCATGGTCCTCTCATCCCCAATCCTGGTATGCATGGTACTCCTCATCCCCAAACCTGGTATGCATGGTACAACTCACCCCTATCCTGGTATGCATGGCCCCTCACCCCCAATCTGGGTATGCATGGTACTCTCACCCCCCATCCTGGAATGCATGGTCCCCTCACACCCCTATCATGGTATGCATGGTCCCGTTACCCTCATCATGATATGCATGGTCCCTCACCACCCTATCCTGGTATGCATGGTCCCCTCACCCCCTATCCTGATATGCATTGTCCTCTCACCCCACTATCCTGGTATGCATGGCCTCTCACCCCACTATCCTGGTATGCATGGCCCCTCACCCCCTATCCTGGTATACATGGTTCTCTCACCCCCTATCTTGGTATGCATGGTCCTCTCAACCCCTATCTTGGTATGCATGGTCCTCTCATTCCCCTATCCTGGTATGCATGGTCCTCTCACCCCTATCCTGGTATGCATGGTCCTCTAACCTTCCTAGCCTGGTATGCATGCTACCCCTCATCCTCCTATCCATATATATATGGTCCCCTCACCCCCATCCTGATATGCATGGTCCCCTTACCCCCCTATCCTGCTATGCATTGTCCTCTGACCCCCCTTTCCTGGTATGCATGATCCTCTCAACCCCTATTCTGGTATGCATTTTACCCCTCACCCTCTATCCTGACATGCATAGTCCTCTCACCCCCAATCCTGGTATGCATGGTCCTCTCAACACCCTTTCCTGGTATGCATGGTCCTCTCATCCCCCATCCTGGTATGCATGGCCCTCTCACCTCCTATCCTGGTAGGCATGCTACCCCTCACACCACTATCCTGACATGCATGGTCTCCTCACCCCCTATCCTGACAAACATGGTCCTTTCACCCCCTATCTTGGTATGCATGGTCCCCTCACCCCCCAAACCTGGTATGCATGGTCCTCTCACTGCCCAATCCTGGTATGCATGGTCCTCTCACCCCACTATCCTAGTATGAATGGTCCTCTCACCTCCTATCCTGGTATGCATGGTCCCCTCACCCCCCTATCCTGATATGCATGGTCCCCTCACACCCCAATCCTGATATGCATGGTCCCCTCACCCCTATTCTTGTATGCATGGTACTCTCACCCCAATCCTGGTATGAATGGTCCTCTCACCCCCCCATCCTGGCATGCATAGTCCCCTCACACCCCTATCATGGTATGCATTGTCCCCTCACCCCTAATCCTGATATGCATGGTCCCCTCACCCCCCTATCCTAGTATGCATGGTCCTCTCACCCCCTATTCTGGTATGCGAGATCCTCTCACCCCACTATCTTGGTATGCATTGTCCCCTCCCCCCCTATCCTGGTATACATGGTTCTCTCACCCCTCTATCTTGGTATGCATGGTCCACTCAACCCTATCTTGGTATGCATGATCCTCTCATCCCCCTATCCTGGTATGCATGGTCCTCTCACCCCCCTATCCTGGTATGCATGGTACTCTAACCCTCCTAGCCTGGTATGCATGCTACCCTCATCCTCCTATCCATATATATGGTCCCCTCACCCCATCCTGATATGCATGGTCCCCTCACCCCCCTATCCTGCTATGCATGGTCCTCTCACCCCCTATACTGGTATGCATGATCCTCTCAACCCCTATTCTGGTATGCATGCTACCCTCACCCCCTATCCTGACATGCATGGTGCTCTCACCCCCAATCCTGGAATGCATGGTCCTCTCACCCCCTATCCCGGTATGCATGGTCCTCAACCCCCTTTCCTGGTATGCATGGTCCTCTCATCCCCATCCTGGTATCATGGTCCTCTCACCCCCTATCCTGGTAGGCATGCTACCCTCACCCCACTATCCTGACATGCACGGTTCCTCACCCCTATCCTGACATGCATGGTCCTTTCACCCCCTATCTAG
This sequence comes from Oophaga sylvatica, assembly GCA_033576555.1. NCBI lineage: Eukaryota > Metazoa > Chordata > Amphibia > Anura > Dendrobatidae > Oophaga > Oophaga sylvatica. Next base: position 301,945,827 of record JARQOD010000006.1, read on the forward strand.
GTATGCATGGTCCCCTCACACCCCAATCCTGGTATGCATGGCCCTCTCACCGCCCAATCCTGGTATGCATGGTCCTCTCACCCCACTATCCTAGTATGAATGGTCTTCTCACCCTCCAATCCTGGTATGCATGGATCCCTCACCCCCTATTCTGGTATGCATGCTTCCCTCACCTCCCAATCCAGGTATGCATGGGCCTCTCACCCCCCTATCCTGGTATGCATGGTCCTCTCACCCCCAATCCTGGTGTGCATGGTCCCCTCACCCCACTTACCTGGTATGAATGGTCCCCTCACCTCCCACTCCTGGTATGCATGGTCCCCTTACCCCCCTATCCTAGTATGCATGATCTCTTCACCCCTTATCCTGGTATGCATGCTCGCTTGAACTCCCAAATGTGTCTTAAGTAGAGTTGAGCGAAATAGGTCGTTCATTTTCAAAAGTCGCCGATTTTCATGAAACGAAACCCGACCATGGAGTGAGTTCTGTCACGTCTTCGGCTACCATTTTGCTGGAGTTGGTTTTCCCCTATACTTTAAGCGCCTTTTCTCGGCCAATGAGCAAGGATGCAGGCTGTGGGCAACTGGATGACATAGCGAGCGGCCAGCACCAACTTAGAGAAGGGCATTGCAGCGATTGGCTGGCTATCAGTGGAGTCACAGTGCATATAAAATCCCTCAGCACAGACCGCCATTTTACTTCTGCCGAACTCAGTGTAGGCGAAGGTTGATAGCAGTGCGTCTGAGCAGGGAGAGCGTTAGGCAGGGCCTAAAAAAAAAAATTACTTTCTGCTGATAGCGATTAGCTGTACAGTGACTGTGCAGTGAGAAGGGAGGATTTTGCTGTGTGCAGCAACGCTGGCTCTTAGGCTGCCTGCCTGCAAGTGACGCTGTAGAAATTGCTTGTGTGGAGCATCAGATTTGATTAGTAGACTGCCTGCCTGTGAAAAGGGGGCAATTAATTTGGTGGAGTAGCAGAGCTGTCTGCCAGTGACAGTGTACAAATTGCTTGTGTGGAGCATCACATCTGATAAGTAGGCTGCCTGACTGTGATAAGGGGGCAATTTATTCCCCATTGACTTGCATTGGGGTCAGATTTTCGACTCCGACCCGACCATTTCCGCTAGTCGGGAGTCCGACTTCGTTCGACTCGACTTTTGAGAAAGTCGGGTTTCGTGACCAGAAAAAAGGCAAAGTCGCTCATCTCTAGTCTTCAGTAAAATGGTGACAGATAGCACTATGCGCATGCGCGATTCCGACGCCGTACTCCTGCCCCGGTCTACGGCGAGAAAAGAAGTGCCACAGCATCGGTCCTCCTGGTTGGGTAAGTATGTAAGTATGACGCTGGAGATCTCGGTATGCATTCATTGTCTATGCATACCGCGATCTCCGGCGCTATACACACTCCTCTTATCTGTAACCGCTGGATGCTTTCTTCTGTCTGGAGCCAGACTGCGCAGACGTGTCGTGCTTGCGCAGTGTATAAAAGCTTCGGACTTCGGACAGAGTGACGCTTGTAGTGTTATATTATAGATATATATATATATTATATATATATATATACAGTATATATATATATATATATATATATATATATATATATATATATATAAAACCACATCATTTTTAGGGCAAAAAAATTTAAAAATAAACTTTATTAGGTAGATAGGTAGATCATAAAAGAAATACAAACAAATTAGACAAAAATTGGTACACATGCCAGAAGTGGTTGAGTATCTATATAGTATAACATATTCGGTCTAAATAGATAACAGAAATGAAATAATCATTTGGGTAATTATATAAGGTCAATTTGAATAAGTAGTAAAATGCATTAGTATTCAGTAAACACAATAGTCTCTATTCCATATGTATCCCATATCAAGGCATCATACTAAGAACAAACAAAACCAGAAAGTGTCAGAATATGATTGTATTACCAAAGCTGGAGTGTGGTACCAGGAACCCCTCTGCACTTTTCGGCGTCATAATCATGACTCCCTCGTCAGTAGGCTCTGCCGTCAAAACTGTACCTTCTTTTTTATATTATTCATGTTAATCTGGTGTAATCATTTTTTATGGTCCTTGTTATTCGGTATAATGGTAATGATTATAATTATATAATAATTTATTTATGTTTTTGATATTATACATGAGTTGGCTTTCTGCTCCATATATACATAGACAGTATATTTTTTAGTTTAATGGTCTAGTATAAAATGGGTTAAAATGTTTATTGATTAAGTCTATTCCACCTGAAACATTGTTTGTGCATTCATTTTAATGTTATCTTCATTTACAAATAATCAAACAATATTTTCTTGCTGTTAATTTATAAATTTCCCCAAAGTTCAATTTAAAATTTGCTTAAAGGATCTGCAAAAAAACATTTCATAAACTCTTGCATGCTCTTTTTACATTTCACACAGGGTAATATATCTTCCTCAATTAAGAGGAAAATGTGTCTATTTCTGTAAATTCAGTCTGTGATTACCATCTGCTCTTATACTTTTTATCATGCCTGGTATAGGAAATTGTGTTATAATTCCATTCAACATGACTGTGTAAAAACGGTGAAGTGTGTATTGCTTCAATTAGTGAATGTTCATGTTTCAGATTTGGTTAGCATGCACAATTTCCTCTTGATAATGGTAAGTTAGTGTTCGTGCATTAAAATGAACACATGCATCTATTTCAGGTAATTTGGGAACAGATGCTAAAAACACTTTAAATGTATTAATAAAAGCTATCTAAAATGATTAATTTGCTCTGTGTTATGTCCTTGGAAAGTTCTCCTAGGAATTATACTTCACCTTTGAAACTGCCTATTACATGTTCAGGGTCACTTTTTTCAATAGCACATAAATCTGCATCTTTACTAGTGACATAGACATTATGCTTCCTCCTCAGAGATTATTTCTAATCAGTGTTTCACTGCAGAAATGGTAACTAACTATCAGATAAACCTGAATGCAATTCCCATATTTATAAACACAGTATCATACTGTTAAAGGAATTGTGTTCAATGCACATAAACTAGAAGAATACGCTCGTAATATTATGGAAGAGACAAACATAAAGACACAGGAACCAAAGCAACGAAGACACTAAATGTAATTATAAAAAGTCAAAAGGGAAAGCAAAAACAAAATTCTAAATAAAAAAAATCTTTAGGGTACGTGCACTCGGCTTCTTCCCGAGATGTGGGTATCTGCTGAGTTTTTCAGGAGAGCGAGGCTTCAAGAAACACTGAAACTTTTTTCTTGAAGCATCTTTTTTTCCAGTTTTTATTTTTTCTTGAGTGCTTTTTCAATTTTTTTTGACTGCTAGTTTTTTCATAGCATTCACCGGTTTTTGGAAAGCATTTAAGAGTTACATAACTTAGGTTGCATTCTTGTTCATGGGAACAGAGGGATAATAAATGAATAACTAAACAAATAAAATACAAAAGGAGGTTAACGTTTTGTAACTAATTTACTAGTTGAATTTAACAAATGTTTGATGACTATTTCCACAAATCTCTTTTCATGTGTGTACCTTCCTAGCAACAAAGTTCTTTTTAAATGTCATTATATTTTTGATAAGGAGAAAAAATATATATATATATGGAAAAACAATTCTGTATACTGTATATATAAGATGCAAAAAAATTATTTTTGCATCAAACAACTATCAAACAAACCACAAAAATACTGCTGCTGTTGACACATGTACTTTTCCATTCATGCACCTACCAGCCAATGTAGCATTCTGAGATTTGTTTTTTAGTCAGGGGGAAAATAGTGTATCATAAAGTAGTAAGAATTGGAAAATATTATACACACATTTTAATTTTTGGCTTAGAAGTTTTAATATTCTAATTTGCAATTCTACACTGTCCAATGGACTATTGAAGCAGTTTTAGTCATTAGGAGAAAATAATCTGCTGTATCTAAACTTCTAAGTATCTGCAAACAAATTACAGCAAATAAAGATTTAAATTTACAGGTCTGTTTCATCATAGCTGTTTAAATTAGCAAATTGGAAAATAAGTACATGTCACACTGATATTACTGACAGTTTGTTGTGGTATTACTTTTTTGCCAATATTTGAATCCTGACTGGAATAGTGGCCCTGATTTCTATCTAATGACTGTCCATTATCTGTCTTCTACATTATTCTACTGCCGCCAGAGGTAATGGCCTACACCCTTCTTGGCATCTACTCCTTTTCAATCATGTCATCTTTTCTGTGGTAATGTAACTGCTGGGTCTGTCATTGTTGGCCCTAAAATGCCAGAAATCTCCTTGCCTGTCCTGTCCTAATTCTGTACTGTGCAGCTTCTGCCACTTCCACTGCCTCTGCACTGCTATGCCAGCCACACATCTCCTAGCTGCCTAATGAGTTTATAGTGACAGATTATACTGCTGTTGATGGGGCTGCAGTTACTGGCCCTGTACATCTTGTTTGCTACCTTGTCATAACTATCTATTATGCAGGTGTTGCCAATGCTAGTCCTACTAAATAATCATGTCAGACTCACATCTCCTGGCTTCACAATGTGTCTTATTATACTTGTCAGTACTGATTTTGATGCTAATTTGTGATAGCTTGTTGACAAGTCATTGTTTTTTTCACTTTGAAAACAGCTAACTAGGTTTTAGGCGTCGGTATTCTAATGCTGCACAGGATAGATCTCAAGCATTATCTGATTCTGTGGTCTCCCATTCAAGTCCGGCCGCTGCGATTGCTCAGCACAGACTTCGGTCCCAGCATCTTGCTCAGGCTCGTGGTATACGTTTGGTTATTGCTGACACTTAGGTCAAGTCTATGGTAATCAGCGATATGCAGGTGCAGCCTTGCACTCTGGAGTCTAAATCCAGTAATCACCTTACTGAGCATATCCGTGACATGACGACGTCTCATTGGTGGTCGGACGTTAGCTACTCTGGTGAGGTGGCAGTTCTAGAATGGGCCACAGGCGATATCTCGCCCGACTGGACATGAGTGTTTGGAGTGGAACCTAGCATATAAAAGGCTCCTAGCAGCGCACCAGGCACGCTAGTGTCTTTTGGTATAGGTATGTGTGTGTGGTTACTCTATCACTCCGTCTGCATAATATATGGATTACTAATTTAATCCTGAAAAAGATTTGAACATTTTTTTAGGCTTATATACCATTGTAATGTAACACTAACCACGTTAAACTTTATGGATGACAAATCGAATCCACAAAAATTTTTGAAGCTGTTTTTGAGTGTTACATAACACCGAAATGTAAAAGAAACCACGTTGTACTCTATGGATGACTATATGAATCCAGAAACATTTTTGAACTGTTATATATCACCAAAATGTAGCACAAAGCCCATAATACTCTATGACTCCATCAAAATATAGTCAATTATTTCACCTCCCCAAAAAAGAATGAGGCCATGTGCAGCAGCTATATATTTAACAAATGACTACAAAGCCCTAAGTTCTGTCTAGAGGCTATATTCTGCCACTCTCCATGCTCCTGCAACTGTTCCTAGAATTTATCTGATACAAACAGCAAAGCAGAAGATGAGCCCTTAGACGTACTGTTAGTATGATGGTTCCGCATCAGCACCAGTATCAATGCTAGAGGACTCCGATAAGTTAAACTGTGCACACACAGGCCTCGATAACTGCTCTCTCGCTCCATTCACAACTGTACCTGAGTTTTGCAATGGCATCAGTCTTCTGAGAGTGGTTGTGCTGTCCTTTTATAACCTCTGATGAGGTAAAGCCAATCACAGTAATGAACTACCAAGATGGATATGGCATTACAGTGACTGGCAGGCAATCCTGGCATGTTTATTGGCTGTTTAACAGGCGCCAAACATGTGGGTTGGGGATTCAAGCTTCAAATCCTAGCACCAGCTAATGCTCGTCTAGTGTCGAGCACATCAATGCACTCAGATACTCGAGTGATAACCAAATATCACCAACAATGTTAGCTCATCCAAGTAGCTAAGTTATTTATGCTACCTAAAAGAAAAATATATTTTTTGGATTGCTTGAGGAAAATTCTTTCTAATTTCCTAATCATTTTGAGAATAGCAAGCCTGCTGTGCATTTCCTGTTTGAGAACCCATTACAAGAGATGGGCAGACACCTGGATGTTCGCATCCAGCGGGTTCGGCCAAATAGTTACAAAAAGTTTGGGTTTGGGTACCAGAACAGTACTCGAACCCAAACATGGACCTCATTCGCTTGAATAAGGGCCCGAACATCTAGTGTTTGCCACGCTTTCATGTTCAACACCGCTTCTGATCGATGGTAAAATCATCACCGCCAGTCAGACATCTATGATTCTCACCCTGTCAAAAGGCAGAGTGAGCCTGCAACTGT